>CM064866.1:44122333-44722333 GCA_032719365.1 Prinsepia uniflora | reverse complement strand
GATCGTGACTCAAACGTCGAGTTGGGGCTCCGTAATTCTGAGCCAATCCACACTCGAACGTTGAGTCAGGGACTCTGCTTTTCCAAGTGATATTAGCCTATCCGTAGTACACATTTTATATGATGATTAGCAGTACGGCATCGAGGTTGGGTCAGTTGATATGATTGGCTGGTGATATGTGATGAACGCAATATGGCTGGCTTTGGTGATTGGTAAGCTTATGCGTTGGTGTGTCATATATGTGATGGTATATTATCGTGTCTGGTTGTCTATATTTCTTGAGTCTGTTTTTTGGCCTAGTCGTATTTGCAGTAATATCTTGATATGATTTCATGCCAGAGAGATTTATCGAATTACTAGTTTTTCTGATTACTGCACGTATTTCGAGATTGATGTTTTATTTTGTGAACATGGTGCATGCATAGTTTCTTAAACGGAGGGTAAACGTTGTGTTCAAATAATATATTTTAAAACTATTTATTTTGTCCACTCACATGATTTTCATGCTTTTGAAACCCTACTGGGCCATTACACGGGAATCGAGGCTACTCACGAAACGGAGGCATGAGCTCACAAGTAGACATGTATCCCTGGTCTGACAGAGCTTCGAGGGTACATTTGGTACCTTAGGTGACCTGTCAGATGGGAGCAGAACCTTTAGTCTATTGTGTCTTGTGTTTGCTGGGTTCGGTCCTATCAACTTGGTATCAGAGCTTAGGTTTGAGTTGTGCTTGCAGTTGTCATGCCTCCAAGATGTACGCCTGAGGCACGGCTGGTAGTGAGATGAGTATAATAACGCCAAAGGAAGTTATAGTGTGAACATGAGTTGGATTGTCAGAGTGATTAGTAAGTGTTATGTGCTGATGAGAGATGAACCTATGTGGGTCTAGTTAGTATGTGAGCTCAGTAGTGGAGCCACCGCACTTGTCCGTACGTGGGACCGGGATGTGGTAAATGGATGAACTTTCATGATTGGAATAAGTGTTTGAGATTTAAGTGGTGAAAGGCCTTTTGTCATATCCGACATGTGGGATGCTATTTGATTGTTGTTTCAGCACGTTGGTCACATTGGGGCTCGATAAGAGCCCAATATGTAAGTGGTATTACAATTTGACTATGGGAAATGGTCCAAGGTGGAACCGATGATTTAATTACGAGCCGTAATACTGGTTGTTGAACACATGAGTACGTTTGTGTTTATTTCCTGATAGTTTGAACTAGGTGTTGACCTTGAAAATTACCCCTGCCTTGGGGGAAATAAATGGTTGAAACAATTGAGAAAGAGATTGGATATCTTTTGGAAATTGAATTGTGATATGTGTTAGGACCCACCTCAGTTCCACCCCGAAAACCAAGGTAAATCCTGTCTCCTGTCTGACACCCCGATACGCAACTAAAGTAAACTCACGGAAAAACCACCAACTTACATGCCAAACGCAGGAGAAAATTTAAACATTCCGAAGTCAAAGTTTTACAGAGCATAGTACCAAATACAAAGGAAAAAAACCCGATAACAAGGTACACGCACAACGGAAAATCTAAAGCACTTCGGGGTCACTCTCGAGTATTCAATGCTCCGACGCTGCCTCAACGTCAACCCCCGCGCTAGCTCCACGACCTGGAGGGCAATTAAAACAGAAGGTGTGAGTGGACCATAAATAAAAGAAGAGTTTCCAAAACCATTTCATAGAAAACCAGGGTTTTGGCCCTCCGTTTTGAAATCACACATGCATAACCCATTTACTGAAATCAGTTATAAATCACATAAAGATTGTCATAAAAAACAGAATTGAAAGCATTTACAGAAATCACGTCATAAACATCATAAAACCGTATCATAAAACATAAGTCTCAAACAATCATTATCCGATCAAAACCTGCTGGATCTATCCGAGTCTTTAAACACCCGAGTCTTTAAACTCAATCCAGGCCTCAATAATATCCGAGTCTTTAAACTCCCGAGTCTTTAAACTCAATCCGGGTCTTTAAACCCAATCCGGGCCCGTCCCCCGTCAATCACAATATCCGGGTCTTTAAACCCAATAACCAGATCCAGCAAATCCAATCAAAACCATTGGAAACCATTTCTAAATCCACATCCAAACCCGAATCCGAAATCACCAGGTCCGATGCCCTTCCGGTGTCCAGAACCGTCATTCCGAACCCAAATCCGGAAATCCCACGTTTCAACTTAAAACCAAATCTCGATTCTCGAATCCGATTCTAAAATCGAAAACCTCGATTATCAAATCACGTCTCAAAATCCATTTATAATCATTGAAAAACCCTTAGTATTTGAAAACCCCAAAATCATGGCATCGAAATCAGAATCCAAACTTTTCTCGAAAAATGTGCTGAAAACTGTACTTTCTCGAAAAACGTGCAATTGTGTAAAACCAACATAGCATATTCATCAATCATGAAAAGACATGTAAAACCATAAAACAAGTAATTAAAAACAGTTATGCATGCTCGAGTTTAGAGAAGGGGTCCACTCACAGATACCGGGCACGTCACTCGCGTCCTATACGTCCCGTACGTTCCTCAGCTTCCTCGAAAATCCCGATCCTGTCAACAGTCACCAAAGAACGTCACTAACACGACTACCAAGACTTTCCTAATTTTCCCCAAAAATCCCCGGGTCCTAAACGTAACGAACCGGAACCCTAAACCTTCAACCTCGCGGAACTAACCTCAAACGACGTCCGAATAACCCAAAACGTAAACCACTAGGCTCGTTACAACACCTAGACCAAAAATCTAGTTGACACCTTCCCCAAAAGCCGCCACAACTGCGCCCCCACGCGCCACCTAAAGTGGCTGCGCGTGGGCCTCACGTGCCAGCACCCAGTAAACTGTTCATCGTCGTCTTCAACGGTTGAACTAGTCTGAACCGGCGAGAGCGGTTCTCCGCCGTTCCTTCACCGTTTCGACTCCTCTCTTCACCCGTCTCTTCGTCAGTCCTAAGCAACCTATTCCTTTACTCCAAACACTTCGACACAGCTTCTAACCCATCGTCCCTAACTCGAAACCGTAACCCGTTCATACCCCTGTTTCACAATCCGCCAACCAAGTCCTCCCCCGTCACGGTGGCTACACTAAACAACTCCTAGGACCTCACTGAGTCTCACACAACGCACCAAAAACCTCGACTCGTACTCAAAACCCACGACTATTGGTTTGAACCTAAACGGCAAAACAGAGCAATTGAAAGGGAACGAGAAATTACCTGTGCTCAAGCCGCCGCCGTGAGCTCAGCCATGAGCACACGACTCCTCCAGTCCACCTCCGTCCTCTGGATACCACCACCAGCCTCGATTGGTCGAACACAGCAGCAGCACCACCCAACACCCTCTCTGTTTTCCTGAAACTCAACCATTCACACTCGCAAGGTTTCCTCACACGAGTTGCCCTCACAACTCACTCACTGTCTCTCTCGATCTCTGTTTACTTCCTCAGTCACCAGGATACACAACACACACAACCCACACTTAATTCTTCTCAATCTCACCCGCTGTTTCTCTCTAGTTCGAACAAGCAAGAACACACAGCCAAATAATTTAGAGCCGTGCACCCTAGAACCCACTAGACACCTTGCACGCGTCACCATCCTCTCAGCCCTCTCACAAATATCTCAATCTCACCTGTACACTTGTCCCAATCCGGTTGTACAAATCCCAATGCAGCCAAAAGACCAAAATGCCCCTCTTTTGAATCAAAATAACAATTATGCCACTACCTTTCTAGACCCGTATCTTACTCACTCTAGGTCCGATGAACACGTGCCGCCTGTCGTTGAACTCAGGATGACGAGATCTACCTAACGATCCTAGGTCAACGTGTCAAAACCCGATCGTAAGGAAAGTCAACTCTTTCCCCTATTTTAGCCAAATTACAGTAATACCCTCAACCTTCGAACATCATAACTTCCTCCTCGGATGTCGGAATCGGGCGTGTCACCTGTCTACGGATTCGTGACGTCCCAAACTACGTCACAGTCACCGGTCAATACCCAATTGACCGCCCGAACTAAAAGTCAACTATTTACCCGAACTATGGGCAAAATCGTCATTCTACGCTAACGGACCTATCGTAACCAACTAACCACCGATTAAACTCACTACTCCCATCTTAATCACTATCTTAACCCTAATTTCCAAGACAGATCCTTACAATATGAGTATCATAAGTAGAGTAAGAAGTGATCCTTCAGTTGAGTTAAGGTCAATGGAAACCCTTCGTGATAATACCTTAGTAATGTTGTGGATTTAATAAGAGTACTTTGATCGCTCGATTTGATCTTGTGAAAGATTGTGTCGGTCGGTGATATTGCGATCGTTGCAATCGAATATGATTGTTATATATCTATATGATTTCTGGGGTAATGGTTGGTTAGGGAGTGATTATGTTTGTTTACCTTTCTGTGGTGATTGATGTGATGACTGTCGTCATGACATTGTAATGATTGATATTGTGTTGTGTTTTAAGGCCCACGTATATTGGTGTTGTATGTGGTCGACTAAGGTAGGCAGAAGCCGCTAATGTGACCTCGAGATAGACACCTAGTTAGAAAGGTGGGTTGGTGCATGGTGATTGAAAACTTATGGTTTCGGCAACCTGTATGTGGTGTTATGCCAAAAGGTAAAGAATTTAGTCATGGAAGTTGCTTCTGACTCCAGAGTGGATGTGGAATTCACTCATTATTGAAACTAGAGTCACAGCTTCTGAGGATTTGAAAAAAAAAAGTTTTAAGGATAATTGTAAAGGAATTGGTAAGTCAGACAATTGGACTACGAGAAACCGTAGTGTCGAAAGTGTTTGATTGGAATCCAAGATTTTTGTGAATAAGACTATTTATATCTTGGAACGTTTGATATGATGTGAGTGTTATGTTGAATCCTCAATGAATTGGATTTTATCAGGTGGTTAGGGGAATAGAGTCGTTTTTACCCTAGAATTGTTTGGATGTTATGTGAGTACCCACATGATGAATCACCTGGGTTTAAAAGGTAACTTGTTGAATGTACTGAATTGAGATACGCAAACTTTAACCAAGCTTTGTTTCCCATGTCATATGGATATTAAATTCTGAAACTTAGATGAAGACCAAAGAAAAATTTGTTGACACTTCGAGAATAAATTAGTAATGAATAAATTACTATTCCTGTCCTTTATAAAGGAACATTGGCTTTAAATCACAACATACGAGCCGCTTTCAATATTTTTCTTAGATTCCAATTCCAGAACACATAGTCCATTTTTATTTTCATATTTATATCTTATCTATCTATTTTTATATCTAGCAAATAGATATTTCATGCTCCACCTATAACTGATATGAATCAGCTCTGAAATTGAGAGATGAGGAAACCTCTCTAATGCAGTAAGGTTGTCAAAAACTGGAAGTTTAGTGACAGGTTCAATTTAGAGTGAGGTAATGATGGATATGTATTTACTAATAAGGTTTGGTTCAACAAATGCTGTCAATATACGAATTTTCTATGCATAAGTCACATAATCTTTTCGTTCTTTCAGATTAATTGAATTGGAAATCTAGAACATAATTAAATTTTTAAGTAAGAACTGGTGGAAGGAGATATTTTTGCTAAAATGATAATTTTAGCTTGTTAGTGAAATGAAGTTCGTTAAGATACTATATAAACCCACGCAGAGAAAACTATATGACGAGATCATATTCTCCCCCTTACTCTTTCATTAGCGCATCCCATATGCCACTAATTTATTTTAGCTTGTTACTCTTTCACATAAGGTATAGGTCATATTTTAGCTTGTTACTCTTTCACAAATTCCAAATAGCATCTCCACATCCCTAATGCCACTGATTTAATTTAATTGTACTAAAGAAATTCATTCTTCTTTGTAAGGCTTTTGCAATCTTTTTTTTTTTGGTTTTAATTTGGAATGAATAATCAAGTTTTATATTATCATAAACACTCATAAATCTATATATCTTCCTTTCTTTGTTTTTTTTTTTGTGTCATTATTAGATAAATACTAGTATTCTTATTGTTGGAAGGTGATATTGGTTCTTGGGGCCATGAATATGCCAAGTCCAAATCATCCTGTATACTATAGTGATCTTCATAGCTTATAGTGGACTTGTGGTATTCTAGTGTCGCCATGATGAAATTTCTCAAGAGTATGTCCAATGACAGGTTTGATCGCTATGACACATTAATCACATTGTGTAGATGTTATTTAGTTTTACTTCTCTTTATCCTCAAGATGGCATATGATTGGGCATTTTCTGGTTTATCGTTCTTGTTTCACATTTTTCTGTTGGTGTATGTATTTTCTGCATCTACAACATAATCTTAATTTCACTTATATGCATTTTTTGGTTTATCACATGAACTTGTTTATCACCTAGATCATAAGCTCTCTCGTCACTAGTAGAATATATAGCTTTTGCGGCAAAACTTTTCCTGGCAAAAGCTAATTTTGTCGCGATAGGTTATCTATCACGGCAAAGAGTAAAATTTGTCGTTAAACTTTGACCGAGAACTTTTGATTATGGCGCGAAATCTAAGACGACAAATAAGGAAGCTATGACGACAAATTGTTTCCTCACGATTTTTTTTTTTCCAAAAATTATTTTGAATGGAATAAATTCGCTCGCAATTCTCTCAGGGAAAAAATAATAGGCGGGATGTGTTCCCTCCAAAAACAATTTTGGTCACACTGGCAAACTTGGTTTGTCGGCTTAGGTATTATTGAAGTGTCCAAACGGCGCCGTTTTATTTCATTTGTTGAGGACACAATATTTGTCCTGCGCGACTTCTTCCTCAGCTTGCTTCTCCGCATCCCAATTTCGACCATTGTACGTACACCTCATGGCTTTCTCTGCTTTCCGCCTCTTCGATTCTGAGACGAAGATAGAAGTTAATCGATCGGCTCCCTAGTAATTCTCGGGTGCATTTTCTTTGGTGTCTGTTTACTCACAGAATAATCTTATGGTGATTTAGGGTTGGAAATTGATAAATCTTAGTCCATAACATGAAAATTTTCACCTGTATCGTTTATTTATTTATTTCTACCTTCACTCGTATGATGGGACAAATGTAATGGTGAGGAGAACCTTTGGGTAGGAGGGTCACACTCGATGTGCTTTTAGTATTCAGTTATGCTGATAAGAGAAGTGAGGGAAACGATGAAAAATAAACTGGAGGTGTTGGTTCGACTCTTGAGAGCCTCATTGCAAAACCTAAATTGGAATGTCTTGCTCCAATTCAGGCGTTGCCCAAGATTGTAGGCCCTGAGGGAAATAATGGGTTTGGCGGTGATCAAAATAATGGGTTTAGGTTGAGGTTGAGGTCGTGCTTATGGTTATGCTTGAGCAGCTGCTACACAGCCAAATTATGCTTGTGCTTCTTATTTAATATGTGTACTTTGTCTGAGATTTTAGGTCACACTCGTTTAATTGGGATAGAAATCAGCAAAATCTACAATCTTTTGTTAATCTTGAATGTGAGGACCTCTCACTCACTGCGTGAATTAGAGTAGTTATGATTTACTGCCTTAGTGTTTATGGGTTGCAGATGTTTAGTACTTTAGTTGCTGCTGGTGTTGTTCTTCTTAATTAGGTGAAGTTTGATTTCAGGTTATAAACTTGGCTTGAAAAAGCTGCCATTTTCACTCAAATTAGTTGCTGATGCACCGACAATAGATGATGTTCTTCTCATTGTTCATCACTAGGCTAGGTTTAGACCATTTTGCTGATTTACGTGTTCATAATTTTAGTTTGTGGTTTTTGTTCTGATCCTTCTTGTCTTCTTTTATGACTGCTTTCTCATTGTCTATCACTGCTTATATCCTGATATTTTGTCCAAAAAATGAAATTGACCACTTGGTCAATCTTTGGTTGGCAAAATTATATAATTGATGATCCCTAAGAATCCTAAGAATCTCTCCTTCTGCTAGAAGCTCAGTTTTGTAAAGTTGAAGTTGGGTTTGTTGTACACAGAGTTGGTATTTTTGGTTTGGACCTGTATTGGGTTATTGAGACGTTATAACCTGATATGTAATTAACCCCTGTTGTAAATTGAGGCTGAGCTAAATTGTGTAAGAATTTTTTTTCCTTCATTCCCTCTGTCTATTTTTCTATAAAGCTTATAAGCAAAGGGAACAAGTTTTTTACACATAAATCCAAGAAAAAACTGAGGGGAGCAATTGGTATTGGATTTCAAAATCTTTTCCATAACTGAAATTGCAGTTTCCAAGTCTCTCTTTTTCCTCTGCTTTTCAATCTATGTGTGATTCATTGGCTTATATGAAGCTTTGCACAATCTCTTGCTTGCTTGTTTGTTGGTTGCACACCTAATGGGTTTGATTAGGATAAGAGTAATAAATAAATGGTAAGTATAGTGATTAGATGCTTCATTTTTTTGAGGAAAGTTCGACTCATGTTGATTATCTGTGTCTTCTTCTTCTTGATCTGTATTTTTATTTTATTTATTTAGTGTGAACTTTTTCGATTTTCTTGTTAGAAGGTTTGACTCATGTTGATTCATTTCTAGACTCTCATCTTTCTTGGATGCATGTTCACTGGTTTTCGGCCAACTTGATTGCAAATGGGCATTATTAATTGTTGGTGCCTATATGAATCTGAGTACAATGAGGATTCTTGGAGATTACAAGTAATTTTTTAAATTCAAATTAAACCAAGGAAGTGTAGCTGAGTGCTAATGAAGTTATGGGTAGAAACAAGGAGAATTCCCCAATGGGAAAAGGATTAGCAAACTGGTCAGATGAGACAGTGTGAAGATCCAGATTCTAGGTAGGAAAACTGTAAGTGAAGCTAAGAGGACAGAAAATCAGACTGGAGAATAAGAGTAAAATGATTGGAACAACTAGAATTAAATTCAAAAAATTGTATAAATGTAGCTCAACAGAGATAAATTTGATTAGGTATGTTTGTGAATAGAGAAAGGGAAGAGCATAAGAGGGATTGTAAAGGCTAAGATGAGTCAGAATAGAGGCAGGGGTCTTAGGAGACTAAATGGTGTTGAATTAAATGTAAAAACTAACTTAAACAGAATAGTGAAAGTTTGTAAATTAAAGGGAGATGGGTGTAACAATAAAACTGCAAAGACGGCTGAGAGATGAGAGGTAAACCTATAAATACTGAAGTTAGCGTAAACCGAATAAAGGTTTTTTGAAAATAAAGCAGTACTGATGTCTAAAAAGAAGCTATAGTAATGCTTGCTGATAGACAAAAAACAAAGAAGTGTTAGCTACCAGCAAAAGATGAAAGAAGTGAAAGAAAAAAAAAAGATTTAGTGAAGATTAACAAAGAATAAAATGACAAAACACTGATGCCACCGTAACAAAACAAGAGTGAAATAAAACAATAATCAACAATCTGTTCTGAACATTTATTGCACATAAATTATGTGTATGCCATAAATTGATCCAACAATCTGTTATGAACAATAATCAACAGAATTATCTGTATGCCATAAATTGATCCAAACATCTGTGGTTTCTACAATTTGATTTAGACTCATAGAAATTCAAATTTCTTATACCTTGTTCAGTTGAAACTGATGTGGGAAATCCATCATCTAACAGAACTCTCTGGTGTGGATTTGTTCGTGGTTGATCTCAAAGATTTAGACGCTTATGCTCTTTACTTTTATCATCTGTCTAAGATTTGGTATAAGCCTGGAAACCTGAAGTCTATGATCCTGAAAGTAACCACTGTGACAGCAGAGTGAGGACTTGTAGATCCGTCTTCTCAATCACAGGTATCTCTTAAACTCAAACTTCTTGATGCTCCGATTCAGGTCTGTTTATCTTCTCACTTGTGTGTAGTGAAGGTCGAAGACCATTGCTATTGCTGCTCAGGTATCTCCTTTCTTACAACCTCTTAGCTGAAAGAATCGAGACTAGCTCGAATGGTTTAGGACTAGATGATTGTTGTGTTCTTGATTTCTTTGAATCAAAACTGGAATGGATTGATGATTTTTCAGTAACAATGAGTCAATTGAAAATGATGCACACTAGGTTTTTGTTGAAATTCTTCTATTGTACTTTCTTGATTCTTAGCAGATATGACTGTTGTCCATTCATCTTATAATCTCACTCTATTCTTACTGGTTTATAGATCACTAGAAAAGCACTTCGCACACACACGCACACACACACACACACACACACACACACACACACACACACACACACACACACACACACACACACACACACACACACACACACACACACACACACACACACACACACACACACACACACACGCGCCTCTCATACTGCTGTCCATTCATCTTACTGATTGTACTTTCTCTTCTTGTTTCTTGTGAACTTCTATTCTAGGGCTACCTTAACTAACGCATAACATACCAACAGACCAATCTGCTCTCAAATCCTACATAGCCAGTGACCCTCATAACCAGCGAAGGTCGAAGACCACTGCGATTGCTGCTCAGGTATCTCATTTCTTACAACCTCTTAGCTGAAAGAATCGAGACTAGCTCGAATGGTTTAGGAATAGATGATTGTTGTGTTCTTGATTTCGTTGAATCAAAACATGAATGGATTGATGATTTATCAGTAACAATGAGTCAATTGAAAATGATGCACACTAGGTGTTTGTTGAAATTCGTCTATTGTACTTTCTTGATTCTTAGCAGATATGACTGTTGTCCATTCATTCTATAATCTCACTCTATTCTTACTGATTCATAGATCACTAGAAATTCACTTCGCACACACACACACACACACACACACACACACACACACACACACACACACACACACACACACACACACACACACACACACACACATATATATAGTTATGTATTAATTATTTATCAATTCTGTATTAATTAGTATAATCAGATCTCACTAACTAAGTTAATTGATCCATTGGAAATAACTCTTAACTTTTTCTTCCTCTTTTTCATATCTGTCGCACATTATTTGGGCTAATTATTATTGATGATTTAGCCAAGATTACTTTTCATATTTTATAATTGTTATTCGTTCCCGTCCAATTACGGGGCAATTGCTTAGAAAGCTATGTATATAATATAATTAAGTACCTAAAATAAAGTAAGTATTACATTTTGTGGGAAAGGAGAAATTTATATGCATGGTCACACTACCATAGCCAGAAAACAGATCTTTTTTATGGAAATGTAAATAATTTAAAGGATTTTAGCGACCTCGATCAGCTTGGTAGCTTATTAACTAGGGCCAGGTCCACGAAAATTACTTCAAAAAATAGGCGAGACAACTTAAGGAGGCAAGCGCTGCCTATTATGTGCTTCGTCTAAATAAAAGATCCATATGCATATTAATAATGCTATTGTGCCCTCATTAATAATGCTACCAGTCATTTGACAACATAACTTGTATAAAGAGTTGATAAAATCTTGTTACACACAAGTTTTTTTCGTTAAAAAGTTGTATTTCATCATATTGATACCTTATGAATTAAGATTTTCCGAAAATTGTTTCATGGAATTTAGTGAAGCTGCTAGAAATATTTCAATATACTCGAAGAAACTAAATTTACATATTTTATTAATTCACACTCTTAATTAGCATATCTCTCAACAATGCATTTGATCGAACTTTTTATTTTTTACATAATGATTTTAGCAGGGAAGATTACATCATGCATATTGGGTATCGACCTCACTTTTTATGAGATTCAAACTCAAGATCCCCCGCATAACCTAAAAAGAAAAATACCATTAGAGATCATATATAACATCAAATGGCAACAATATTTGATCAAGTTCAGTTAACCTCAACATAAAATCACCCCTAAAATCCTAGTAAGTCATCACGTATTACCCCAACATTGCTTTATGCTGGAAATCTTTTGGTTATTCAACTTTCACTTCAAAGCTAGTTGATGGGATGTTAGTTAGTCATTTGATGTTAGTTAGTCACTTCAAAGCCAATCGACCTCACTTTATTAAAGGGCTTATGTACTCTAGCTAGTTTTGTTTTAGTTAGTTAGTCAAATTATTAACTGTTTTTATAAGAATATTAGGAAATGGGATGTTACACACATTAAATATTCGATTTCACATTTTTTAAGAGTCGAATTTGTAAATATATTCCATAATTGATTCAAAGAAAACTATGAATTCAATCTTCTTTATTGAGACAATATTTTTGCAAGTATTTTGATCATTCGATGTTCAGGGAGATCCAATCTTCTTTCTCCTTTTTAAATTTTGTGGTGGAATCCTCTATAGTTGAGCATCTTTAATTATAAAACCTTGTCCTGAAAGCCCAAAAGTAGGATATTCTGCTTTCTACTTTAGGCATGCAATTGGGTGGTTTCATTTTAAACAAAGGAGGATGCTGATTAAAGTCTACCCCATGAACTAAGAAACAGAACACCGCACTGGCCAAATTTATTCAATAACTGCATAATTGAAAAACTTTTGAATTACAGGGAAGGCATTCAAGGTAGGACTCACTCAAGTTTAGTAAATGTTCTCACACAGAGCATCTCTGAGATATCCCACAGGCTAGCCAAGGAATCTGCACTCCCAACAGCAAAATATCTGTAGGTTACAAAGAGGAGAATATATATTTGTAGTATATATATTTATAGCACACCTGCAGGTCACACAAAGCATCTTTTTTGTTTTTTGTAGCACAAAGAGGGGAATATATATTTGTAGCACAAAGAGGAGCATATATATTTGTAGTATATATATTTGTAGCAAAATATCTGCAGATCACACAGAGCATCTCTTTTGTTTTTTGTCTTTGATAAATGAGAGGAGAATATATATTTGTAGCACACCTTCCAAGTGGGTCAATAGCAATACAATAGAGGAGAACCCACTTCTTGCCTACCCCAAATAAAATTCGACGAATCCAACTTAGGTTAAAAAATCCTGTGAATGGTATGGTTCACAATTCCTAAATGTCAAGTCAATAGAGGAGAACCTACTTCTTGCCTACCCCAAATAAAATTCTTGGCACCTTATCATCCATACACACACACACACACACACACATATATATATGGCATAAAATTTGGTATTTGATTTACTTAGAAGCTTAGCACATGGTATGCTACCCTCATTGATTTATGTATACATCCTCTTGTAGAAGCCTATCACTAACAAGCTTAAGAAGAAAGACTCGTTTTCGAGGAAGGGCAGGCCTAGATTGGCAGGTAGGAGAAGATTTTTGGGTCAAAGCTCAAGGCAGTCTTCCAAGAAAGGTAAACTTCTAAACTACACACTAATTAGAAACTTTTTTCCCTTTAGTAAGCTTCAAAACTGATCTTAGTTTAGACTTCAATCTAATTAGTTATTTCTGGAAACTTATAGGAGAATGAAGAAATTATTGAGTATAAATGAATTGTAGGTATAGTTGATGCTTAATGGAGTGGTAAAACCAGAATGTTAAGTATATTTGGAATCTTAGCTTACTGAATTCTTGTTATTATTTATTAGATTTGATTGCTTAATAGTAGGTTAGTATATTTGGAATTTAATTATTTGATCCCTATGAGAAGTATGTTTTGTACTCATTGTTTGAATAGGCTTTGATTGTTCCATGGACAAGCAATGGATACAAAGTTCTCAAAAATTGAGTAGGGAATACATGGACAGGATTAAGGCATTTATTGAAGTTGCAAGGAATCATGTCAATAGTCGTAATCAAACTAGATGTCCATGCCAAACATGTAGTAACAGATAATGGAAGTCAATTGATAAAGTTCAAATGCACTTAATTAGATATGGGATGTCCTATGGTTATACGACATGGATTCACCATGGTGAACAAGTAGGATCTGGTTCAAACGCATTCATTGCTCCGTCGGTGGTGCCACCTACTGATGATATAGGTAGTGGTAATGATGATGTAATGAGGATAATCAACGATTTGTACCCATACGCATCTCAAAATCATGGCCATGATGGCTACCAAGAAGATAACATCTCAGTTAATGATGATACTGATGCTAATTTGGAAGATGATCACTCATACAATATGCAATGGGAGGATTCTGCCAAATATGAAAGATTGTTGGAAGAAGCTAAACAGGAACTGTATCCTGGATGTGAAGAATTCTTTGTGTTAACAGCAGTAGTTGAGTTAATGCATTGTAAAGTAATGTACTTGATGTCCAATAGATGTTATGACCACTTGATGGGAATATTGAAAAGGATGCTACCTAAAGGGAATCTTCTACCTTCCACGCATCATCAAGCACAAAAAGTTCTGAAAAATCTTGGGGTGGGGTATGAAAAGATTCACGCATGTCAATATGATTGCGTTTTGTACTACAAGGAGAATGAAGGGTTGGATAAATGTCCCGTTTGTAATGAGCCAAGGTTTAAATACAAGGGTGATGACAAGAAAAAAAAAGATTCCTCAGAAGGTATTATGTTATTTACCACTTAAACCCATATTGCAGAGGCTATACATGTCTATGCACACTGCGAGTGATATGAGATGGCACAAGGATGGCCGAGTTGATGATGATATCATGAGGCATCCAGGGGATAGAGAAGCTTGGAAGGAGTTTGATAGAAAGTACCCAGATTTTGCAATGGACTCACAAAATGTTAAGTTGGGGCTTGCCACCGACGGATTTAATCCATTCGGGAATATGACCACATCTTACAGCATGTGGCCTGTTATCGTGATGCCTTACAATCTTCCTCCTTGGAGGTGCATGAGGAAGGAATTCTCAATGCTGACTTTATTAATTCCTGAGCCTCGTGCGCCTGGTAAGGATATTGATGTTTATTTGAGACCGTTAATTGATGAGCTCAAGGAGTTATGGGAATATGGTGTGCAGACATATGATAGAGCATCTAATTCAGTATTTAACCTTCGTGCAACAGTGATGTGGACCATTAACGGCTTCCCAGCATATGGGAATCTATCTGGATGGAGCACAAAAGGTTATAAGGCATGCTCGGTTTGTAACGAGGATGTAAGTTCCCAATGGTTCAGTTGGAAAGTTTGTTACTTGGGACATCAACTATTTTTGCCATGGGATCATCCATGGTGCCAAAACGAACAAGCCTTTGATGGGAATATTGAGGTAAATGCAAGACCTAGAGAATTCGCAGGTGAAAACCTTTTGGATCAGTTGAACAATCTACACTTTGGTCAGTTTGGTAAACATCCGAACAACCCGGATAGGAACAAAAAGCGGACACAAGATGAGTTAAATTGGAACAAAAAAAGTTTTTTTTTTTTGAGTTAGAGTACTGGTCCCAGCTTAAAATCAGGCATATGCTAGATGTGATGCACGTAGAGAATAATGTT
The DNA here is from genome assembly GCA_032719365.1 of Prinsepia uniflora. Classification (NCBI taxonomy): domain Eukaryota; kingdom Viridiplantae; phylum Streptophyta; class Magnoliopsida; order Rosales; family Rosaceae; genus Prinsepia; species Prinsepia uniflora. Next base: position 44,707,024 of record CM064866.1, on the reverse strand, counting down.
AGTGATAGTTTGGTAGGGACAATTCTAGGTATAGAGGGAAAATCTAAGGATACAACAAAGGCTCGCCAAGATTTACAAGACCTGGGCATTAGGAAACACCTGTGGTTAGAGTGGACGGGGAGAAAATATAAAAAGAAATACGCAGCTTATACTGTTCATCCAGATGAGCGGAAATTTTTTTTTCAATTTTTGAAGTCTGTAAAATATCCTGATGGATATGCAGCCAACATATTTAGAAGTATTAAACTTGATAAGGGAAACATTTCGGGCCTGAAAAGCCATGATTGGCATGTGTTATTGCAGCGGCTACTTCCTGTGGGAATTAGAAAATATTTGCATGCTGGTGTGGTTGAACCTGCCATTCATCTATCAAGGTTTTTTCAACAGTTATGTGCTAAGACATTGTGAAAATCTGATTTGAATAGGTTGGAAAGTGAGATTGTGTACATTATATGCGAGTTTGAACAAATTCTCCGCCCCCCCCCCCCCCCCCCCCCCTCATTCTTTGATGTCATGGTTCACTTCATGGTGCATCTCCCTCCTGAAACAAAGCTTGGTGGGCCTGTTGGAGCTCGATGGATGTATCCTATTGAAAGGTACTAACTATTGCTATTTTCAATTAATTCTATTTCATTGTAGTGACCGTTGCTTATAGATTAGTTACATGAAAAACTCACAATAATATTTTTCTTCCAGAATGTTAGGTAAGTATAAAGGCTTTGTCCGAAATAGAGCTCGTCCGGAAGGGTTATTAATTGAAGCATACATTACAAATGAATCCCTAATGTACTGTTCAATGTACCTTCATAATGTGGTGACATATTTCAATAAGCCTGATAGAAACAATGATGGTGGTGCACGAGAAGAGAAACTTTCTGTCTTTGCTCAAAATGCACGTCTATTTATGAGTAAGGCGGGCATTGGATGGACAAATACTGATAACGAAGTAGCTCATTGGTATATATTGAACAACTGCGAAGAGGTATCACCATTCCTAATGCAAGTGAACTATTTATGGTTTATTGTTCATAATAGTTTAAGTATGACAACATATGTCCAATGTATAACAAATCCACTAATTAATAATGCAGGGAGCATGAGGAACTGATACGACGTGAGAATGATCAGAACATTAAAGAAAGGCATAAGAAATCATTTTCTGTTTGGTTTCGGGGTCAGGTAAGTAAAGATCATGATTTTAGACTGATTTTTGCATTTTGTTTTTTCTTGATTGTATGCTGGTTTCTCTTCAAAATTGTCTAACTAGAAAACAACAAATAACAATTGTTTTCCTTGGCAGATGAGAAATTTACAGATGGAGAATTCTGCGAAGTTTAGTGATGAGTTATTTGAGTTATCGAGGGGCCCTGTTAGAGTTGAAACTTACCAAGGATGTGTTGTAAATGGAGTTAAGTTTGTGGTTGCTGAACGTGATGATAATTTGACTACCCAGAATAGTGGAGTTTTTGTGCCAGGAAGCTATGAGACTTCTGAGATTGATTTCTATGGCAAGTTGACAAGTGTAGTTGAGGTGTTATATAGGCAACGTTATAGGGTCGTGTTGTTTAAATGTCGATGGTTTAACACAGACCCGACAAGGGTTGGAAGTCTAAAGCGCGATTATACGCTAATATCCGTGGATACACATACTCAATGGTATGAACATGATCCTTATATCCTGGCAACTCAAGCCAAACAAGTGTTTTATTTGGACAATCTTAAGGCTGGTGGTGGCTGGAAAGTGGTTGAGCATATTGAACACAGAAACATTTGGAACATTCCAAAAAAGAAGAATTCTGAAGTTGATGACAGTGATGATGATGTGCCATACCAAGAGAATTTATCATCAGAGATACATAGCCCAATTCAACTTGATAATGATGATGTCATCATTACACTGTTACATAGACAAGATATTGCACCAATAGAGATTGATGCTATACATATTGATCTTGGCCCTCTCAGGCCAATTGATAGAGGGGATTTTATTATTGAAGATGATAGTTCATTTGATGAGGAATATAGTCTTCAAAGTGATGAGGGTAATAGTATTGATAGTGATGAGGAAGACAACTATGATAGTGCGAAGGATATCGACTTTGATCACTAAGCAATATGCCAAAAACACTTAGAAATTGATTTATACAAATTGGTAAACATTTTACATATAATGTTTATATTTAGTTATGATTGATATAGTAAATGATGTCTGTTTTTTTAAGTTACAGATGAGTTTCATTTCAAGGAGAAAACTATTGCTACAGACTCGATCCAATGCTCACAGCCAATCTGCTCCTAAGGCTTCTTCCGCTCAGCCTAAAACAGCTTGTGGGTCTGGGACTCAGCCTCAACCTACCAAAAGGTCTTGTACTGCTCTTGTTGATAGTCGTCCTCAACCTACAAGAAAGCCATCGCCGACTCAACCTCAACTGACCAAAAGGTCTTGTATTTCTCTTGTTGATAGTCAGCCTCAACCTACAAAAGGCCCTCCCCTACTCAACCTCAACCGACCAAAAGGTCTTGTAATACTCTTGTTGATAGACAGCCTCAACCTACAACAAGGCCTCCGCCGACTCAGCGTAAACCTATAGGAAGCCGCACCCCCCCCCCCCCCCCCCCGGACTCAACCTCAACCTACAAGAAGGCCTTCTCCATCTCGGACTAAATGTACAAGGGAGGCTTCTTCTCCACCAGCTTCCCTCTCAATCTATGAGGGCTAGTTGTCGTTCACGCAACCGTAGGCTGCCTATTACTGCAACCTCCTCATCAGTTGGTAATAAAATCAATTCATGTTTACTTAATATTTGCATTTTTAGAACAATAAAATGACTAATGGTAAAGTTACAGATGATGAGAGGATTGACTCAACCACGGGTGGAAATTAATCTAATGCTAGGTTGTAGAAAGTGCAACCCAATTTTTTTTGTATTTAGTCTTTTGTAATGAATTATTTTTATTCACTTTAGGAAGGTGTGCTAAGACTAAGTATGATTGTATTTTTGTATTCTTATTGTACAATGATGGGTTCTGGTCGTCTTCCAACTCAAGCAGATGTAGAGTACCCAATTCCTAAACTGGGAGTTAGTGGGGCATGTGCGACAATCAAGACAAATCGGATTGTTCGCACCACCTTGCAAAAGATTCATGTTGAATTTGATCCTCTGTTTAATAGACCTGTGAGTCAGCGGATTTCGAGCTTGCTGTCCCATGACCTTGGAGCAATTATCCAAAGGAATTGTGCCATGAATAAAGCATACTGGACCACCATTGAGGATAATGATAGGAGTGCCCTTATGAATGAGATCACTGTGAGTAAATTACTTGTCATCGACTTCATTTTTCATTACTTGTGCAATTAGGTTTTTGAATAATTGGGTTTCCTTACTCTTTATTTAGTTTGTTTCTCTTCAACAAACTTTTTATATTTGAATTAGATTTTATTTTGGTTCATAGTGTTTGCTGATACTTTATGTAGAAAATCTTCTATTTTGCACAAAACATATCGTTGACACTTTTTCAAATTGGTTGTAGCTCAACTTTGACATAGACTTGAAAGATCCAAAGAGTGAAAAATATGTCAATGATGTCATGTCTAGGAGGTTTAGAGACTTCAAGCATGAGTTACACAAGTACTTTCAGCTTTTCCCAACAGCTGGGGAAGCATTGGCCAACCCACCATTGGAGATGGTACTTAGAGACGCTCAAGACCAATGGGCATTTATGTGTGGCCATTTTCAGACACCGAAGTTTTTGGTGGTTTTATTATTTTGCAAAATTATACAGAAAAATTCTCTCTTAATGCTAACGAACTCATTAGTCATTCAACTGTGCAGAAAGCATCTAAGGCGAATATAGCGAACCGAGCTGAAAAGGAGATAGAGCATCATGTTGGTTCGAAATCTTTCACACACATAACAATGGAGTGTGTTAAGGTAATATAGCAGTTTTGTATTAAAGATATTATCTTGTATTGAGCATTAAAATACATTTATTAATTTTTTTTAAAAGCTATTATTCCACATTAGGAGGGTTCAAAATTTGTGGAGATAGACACTTATGGGAAAACCTATTCTACGAAAACCAACCAATGGAACAATGATAAGGCCAAAGCTAAATATGTAAGTATTTCTTTAATTATATGTTAGGTCACTGAGTACACTTGCTGGCATTTCATTTCAAGGAAAGTGGGCTTGAAAAGTATAGTCAAACAACCTTTTAGAAGTATGTATTGATACTGAAACTGAGTACACTATTTGGTTTGGTGCATGATTTGTTATCGGTGAGCTTTTTCTTGTCTTGATTTGCTATGGGGTTGCCTACATATAGTTTTGTTACCGTTCAAATGGATTTTTGTTGGTTTTTTGTTTACACTCTCTTTTTCCTTTCAACAAACCCTCATTTTGTGATGCCATGAGTGCATTTAAGTGTGGTTACGTATTGGCACGTATTTTGAGGTTTCGCCCTTATACGGTGCCTATACGTGTTTGTATTTCCTTATTGTTTTAAATGATATGGATTTGGATTTCCAAATGGATAAACTCAGGCATGAGACCCAGTTGGTTTTGTCTCGGGCATATGACACTATCCGCGACCACGATTCAGATCTGTAGACCATCAATAGCGTCATATGCCCAAGACAAAACCAACTGGGTCTCATGCCCGAGTTTATCCTTTTGGAAATCCAAATCCATATCATTTAAAACAATAAGGAAATACAAACATGTATAGGCACCGTATAAGGGGTGAAACCTCGAAATACGTGCCAATAAGTAACCACACTCAAATGCACTCATGGCATCGCAAAACATGTAATAAAACATATAATAAACATTTATGCATGCACCAATTTAGAAAACAAGGTCCACTCGCAGACCGTCCGAGCTGCCACCTTCGATATGCATGACATACGGCTCTTCCGAGTCAATCACCATCATCGGGACTCCCAAACCTGTCCAAATTGTAATAGAAGGTTACTAACTACTTAAATAACCTCCCACTAAAGCCCCGTAAATTTCCGGAATTTTTAACTATTTTTAAAGTCGATCATAAACCTTCGGACACCCCGAAATCTATTGAAACGATATCTGATCGACACGAAACCAATCCCAAAATGTTCGTTACATCCAATAGATGATTTCGTGTGTTGGAAGTATCCTAAAAATGTGGGCCACGCGCCCCAAGAAGCCACAGCACGTGGGCCTTACGCATGGTGCTACAGTTTTCTTCTACCTTAGGTGAATCGGCTGGTCCACCTAGTTTGAGCCAAACCGGACCGGCGTGACCGGTCCAATGATTTTCCCTTCTCATTTTGGTCTGATTCCCTTCCTAATCAATCCTATAATCATCCTTACATCCCTATGAATCTAATCATGTGAAGAAAACTAATTAAAAGCCCTTAAATCGATCCATTCAAGGAACCCCTCACGGTCTCCATTTTTCCAGCCGCCCCCCCTGAGCCGTGCATCCTTCCACCACCATCCTAAACCGTTCCTAACCTCTCCTACAACCCACTAATCAACATCCCAACACCCAAATCCGTCCATAACCTTTTAAACAAAAAATCCAAAATAAAACAAGCAAAATGGGTTGTCAGGTTACCTGGGGGTTCTTGGTCACCACCGTCGTCCACAGCGGCCTTTGTCAACACCAGCCACCTCAACTCATCCTTCCTCCACTCCTAGTCTCGCACAGAACCGAAAGGAAACGAACATGGGTTTTGGGTTCAAACATGAGATCGGGTTTGTGTTTTGGGTTGTATGGAACAAAGGAATGATCAATGCATGCATGTAGGAAGGTGGGCAATGGATGGGTGATACTTGTCACTCATCCATTAGGCAGGGATTAAATATCTGGGGCCCATTAACTGCCAAATGACATACGTCTCGCAGCCTTCGATTGATATGTTTTGAGTTTAAAGACTCGGTAAATGTTTTGAGTTTAAAGACTCGGTTATGATACCCCCCCCCCCCCCCCCCCCCCCCCCCCCCCCCCCGCGCCCGCGGAGGCCTGTGATTGGGAAAGGCCTGGTTATTGCACATGGTTTTGAGTTTAAAGACTCGGACGCACTTGAGATCCAGCAACTCGCATGATTGATGTTTTTCACTGGTTTTCGGATGTTTTGGGCAATGGCCCGGATGAATTGGATTTGATGAGTTTTGGGACAAAGTTCCCGTCCTTGAGATCGATTTGTGGTTTTGGGCAGAGGCCCTGTATTTGAATAATGGATTTGATTCCGATTTTCCTAGTGGTTTCCATTAATGGTTTTGAATATGAGATGGTTTCATAACAAAAATTGATATGCATGCATTGGTTTTTACATGGAGGGTAAAACTGTAATTCTTTTGAACTTTTTTCTAAATTATTGTTTATTATTGTCCACTCACAGTCTTTTGTGTTTTCGATACCCTCCAGGTTGTTGCGGTGCGGGCTGTTGGTCGAGAGAGACGGAGACATCACACCCGCGATCCACAGTAGTTCGGCGCACTCTGAGAAGCCCGGATACTTTGAGGACGGTTGGATCGAGAATCCCTTGTCCGACTTACTTGTCACATGGAGGTTGGACGTCAGTTTAGCCTTCTTGTCATGCGTAAGTTAGACGGGAGCAGGATTTAGCCCTTAATCCCGGGGGATTAAGGGTGGGTCCTAAGAGGAAGCATACACATCCAATCTGAGGCATTCTTTTTTACAAGTCCCCAACCGAGAAATTTCACCTCGGTCACGAACTTGGGGGACTTTTGTTCATACCATATCGGCCCAGACCGACTTGGGGCCCAGACCCACCAGAAGGCCCAGTCCGTTACCAAATATATCAGCCCATACCGACTCTAGAGGCCTAGCCCTCCGTCGGTCGGTACGACGCCCCAGATCGATCGATAGGTCCAGCCCTCTATTAGCACCATGCCACATGTAGACTCTAGAGGACCACCCTTCGTCGGTGGGTATGTCGGGCACAGACCGACCTGAGGACCCAATACCTCTGCCCAACACAATCCCAATAGGCCCAGACCCACTCAGACAAGAAAACCCTAGTAGGACCTGGCCAGCGCCGACATGTGGACGTCTCTTACACGAATCGGTCCCACATTAGCTGACATTTGTCCCACATCGGGAGAATGTATTTATTATACTCACCACACCCATACAAAAAGGGTCCATTTGGCGTATAAAGGTAACTAAGCATTTACTATTGACAACTACTTTGGAAATACACTTATTACCACTCCTTACCACTCAGACTGACCACTAACTTGGGCGTCGGAGTACCTTTGGGCTGATACCACACTGGTGCCTATACTCCTACCGACCAACCAGTTTTCTCCCTTTTCAGTTCTATTCCAAGGCACGTGGCAGAGCAACATTCGCTCCCTAAGTTGGCACATTTTGTGCATCAACAATGGTAGATTTACACAATCAAGATAGTATATTACACTTAAACGTGACCAATTTAAAATTTCAAGGGTAACTAAAATTTCTAAAAAACAGTCCATGGTATGGTGTAAGGTTAGAATTACACATTCAACGTTGAAAATTACATCATTAAGGTGGATTTTACCAATCAAGGTTATAGATTATGCTTCAATGTAGTGGAATTACACGAATATGGTTAGATGTTACACCGTTACTTAGATTTACACAACAAAAGGTAGTAGTTTACACTAAGCCAACCATGTCCTAGGATGGTTGACCGTGGCAAATAGTTTACAAATATTAAGAAAACATACAGTTACAACATACATCAATTCCTTAAAACTGAATCCACATTTCAAAATCCGGGCCCAAGCCCAAAACACAGTTTTCGTAGAATCTCGTAAAATGTATACTCCAAATAATTCCATAAAAATCATAAAAAAAAATCATTTGAAAATCATAATCGAACCATTATCAAATAAATCATGTAATAAAGCAATTTAAACATTTAGATATGCTTGCGTAATATTTTATAAAAGAAAAGTCCACTCATAGTCTTATTTCGCAGTTTAATCCCAATTTGAATGCTCCTCATGAGGCTCCGAGGGCTATGTCGCTTGTCAAAATTATTATTTCAGGATTAATAAAGTCCCATGTAACCCCCTAATACGACCCCTAATTCCCATGATTTAAATACGATTTTTCAAAACTAAGCATATGCTTCGGACACCTAAAACTACCTAGAGACGCTGTTCTATCAAGTTGAAACTTGTGCCATTGGATTCATGATACCGAACACATGAAAAACTGTGTTAACCAAAAATCGAGATATGGTAGCACAAGCCCCTATGCACCACCATAGTCCCCTACGCATGGTGTCCACGCGCCTGTTACAGGTTACCCCTAACCTCCAATGGGCCGACCCGTTTTCCTGGTTTCTCATTTCCCAACCCGGAGAGTTGACCAGACTATAATTCTGTCATTTTATGTCTAAAATTTGCATTTTATACATGAAATATAATCTCCTTGAACCTAGAAACATGTTTATGATCTCAAACCCAGGTAACTTGTGCTACAAATGAGAGATGTTGACCTTCAAGTTTTTGCCATTGTTAAGGACCATTTCTTAGGGTTTCTCACGTCCAAAATCACGATACTTAGGTACTTCATGATGGTCCAAGTTCTGGGGAGATCATAATGATCTTTGTTTCAAGCTTCTGTGGCTAAAACATCCATTGTGATTTTGAAAGCTTAACGAGTTTGTTCTTAGGATTTCAGGTTTGGGGAGTGTCTCCACCTCTCGAGTTGTATTCGGGTTCTCCTCTCCCTTAGGACTCTTCTCCTCTATCTTTCTCTTTCTCTCCCTAGCTCTTTTTCCCCCTCCTCGTTTATCCTTGCTTTGTTTTTCTTCTTGGCTCCAACCCACCGAAACGCTCCCTTACACCAATTACATGTGTATATATATATATATATATATATATAAGTATGTCGATGGAAGGGATGGATAAGGGAGGGAAAAGAAAATTCTAGATTATCCTAGAATATCTCTATTTTAAAATTACCAAAATATCTTTGTTTTTAACCTGTAACTAATTCATTCGATCTCTAATTCCAGCGTACTACTTGTCGACGAATTCAAAACATCGAGACCTACGTAACAATCCTCACGAAACGTCCAAAAAGTACACCTGTCAAAAAGTCAACTTTTTCAATGTTTGATTATGAGGACAAAATCGTCATTTGTCTTTTAATTTTCCAAAATTACATTTTTTCGAATTTCCAAGCCGTTATATAAAAAATTATTTTTAATGAAAAATATTATTACTAATTGAATTAATAATAAATAATTTCAAAGGAGAATATTATTTATTATTTGGTAATGGTCCAATTAAACAATATATTTAGCATTTAAATTTATTTTTTAATATATGGAGGTTTATTAATGTCATTACTAGGGATAATTTAGACATTATAGAAATTATAGATTACTTGATAGATCCAAAATTTTCATATGATTTATGATTACGTAAAGCTCAATTGTTTGTAAGCTAAATAGGGAGGAAGAAATGTTGATGTTGAGGTGGAGGTACGTATGAGTAAGCATAGTGCGGTTGGATCAGATCATTGCCAATATCCAAATCCAAATCGTTAAATCTTAATGCTTCGATATGTTTGATTTTTCTAAAATTAGAAATGACTATTTCAAACCAAACTGTTAATAACAGTTTGTTTTGGATCGATACAGACTGTTTAAGTATAATTAAAAAAATGTAATATATAGATAATATGGACTCAAATAATCACATTTCCAACGAAAATGTCTTAAAATTTCTTTATCCAAACATTTACAATACCTCTTAGTGGACACTGTACTTTCAAACAAGTTTCGTTCATCCGTACATTCATAATCTTAAAGTTCATTTATTTATACATTTGAACCAAAATATAAAAAACTAAGCATAAAGAAGGTCTAGCAAATTCAATTTAAAATATTCTTAAAGTTCCATACATTTAAGATGCAAGGAGAGCGAGCAACCAAGCAACCAAGCAGCATCAAATAAAAGCACCATCCAGCAACAAGACATTTACCAAAAGCCATCAAACAACTAATAACATTTGTTAATGGACACTAAAAAATAAATAAATAATTGGATTGTACTCAAGGATATATAATAGATTTAAAAATTAATATATTTCATAATGGTATAGTTTGAATTTAACAGATTTTGAAAATGAAAATCTAAAATTAAATCGTTACTAACGGAACGATTAGAATTTTCAAACTGTTTAATTTTTATCTAATTAAATCTAAGTTATTGAATAAATATAATTTTAAATGGATCAGTTAATGATTTTGATAGCGGTTTTATACTCCCCTAAGCGGAGGGTAGCATCCATGACGTTGGCATTCCATGGTCTCAATTTGTTTGCCAAAATGGATTACATACCATGTAATAACGTGGTTGACCAAGTAGTTGCTTTCTAATTTGCTAGCTACTAAAGAGGCAAGTTTATCCATTGGGATTTATTATATTACATTCTCTCTTTTGAGAAAAAATAAAATAATATGTATAATTCAATTTCTATATTACCGAATGAAAAAAAAAAATTCGTTTTTATTGATATGCTGTTAAACAAGTAAATTAATATTATATATATTAAATGTCAAATTTATATATATTATATCTTTCTTAATTTTATATAAAAAAAATGAAGATGCTTTTCTAATATAATAAATTAAAACTCTAATTTGCATGATTATTTTATAATTTTATCTTTTTCTATTTTAACTTTTAAATAGGATCACGCCTTACTCCATGATATTTCCAGAAAGTCCTTTTATTCTTAAACAAATCCCCACAGGGCTAGTTGATTCGTCTTTCGGTAATATTACTTGTTGCCCTAACACAACGCTCAAACTTGTTGCCCTAAATATCCCACCTGTTAATTACTCACGTTCTCTTGTGGTTTCCAGACTTCCTGTAATTCATATATTTTGTGCAAAATGTAAACTTCATTCTTTCTCAGTTATCAATTTTGATTTTGTTTCAAGCTTCTAGCAATAAAAGGACGAAAAACCCAGTCGGTGAAAAAAAAATCTCACTCTTACCCATCTGGTCTGGTATTTTCAGAGCAGAAACAGAAGAAGAAAGAAGAAAGGTAGAGGAAGAGGAAGAAAGGGAGGTATGTCAGGTTCACCTTCAAACACTACACAACTATTAGAGAAAGGTAGCGATGGAGATCAAAAAGGGGGTTGGTGGAATAAAATTTTGGACTTGGAGGAGGCCAAAGATCAGATTTTGTTTTCATTGCCCATGATTCTTACCAATGTCTGTTATTACTTGATAACTTTAATCTCTGTCATGTTTGCTGGGCATCTTGGCGAGCTTGAGCTTGCTGGCGCCACACTTGCCAATTCTTGGGCCACTGTAACTGGCTTTGCTTTCATGGTAAGCCCCCTTTTTTGGATTTCACTTGCTTTTGTACGCCAAGTTTCACTGTGTGTAAGATTTTGCCAATACTTGGAACTTATTAGTTTCACTGTGTGTAAGATTTTGCCAATACTTGGAACTTATTTGCTACGGAAAACTAGTTGTTTCATTTGCTTTGTGAGAAACAATGGAACCCATTTTTTGTGGTTTAGAAAGCCAAGTGGAAGCCAGTAGATTTGGAAATAGTGCTCTTGTTGCTAATGGGTCGGTTGCCATTTTTGGCAATTGTAGATAATGAATGAGGTACCTAATTGAAAATCAAGAAATTCATTCGGGCGTTGATGAAGTTTCATGAATGTCATGTCTTTTTGCAAAAGTGTTTCATCCAGAAAGTGGTTTCATTTCTGTTTTTAGCAGTCCTTTTTAGCTGATATTCATTCAAGTTGCGCATGGGAATAACCATATAAAAGGACTGTTCACCTACCATACAAACTTACCATTTCAGGAAATGATCACCAATGTGAATTTTGCCTTACATTTCCCATAAAATTTAATACAATTGCAGGCCTTTCGTTTTAATTGTTAATGTGTTTGTTATTTCTTGGTTTAGGTTGGGTTAAGTGGATCTCTGGAAACACTATGTGGTCAAGGATTTGGTGCAAAGTTATACCGAATGTTGGGGATTTATCTACAAGCGGCTTGCATCATATCTTTCTTGCTCTCTATCATCATATCCCTAGTCTGGTTGTATACAGAGCCAATTCTTATCTTTATTCGTCAAGATCCTGCAATTGCCAAATCTGCTGCTATTTACATGAGATTTCTGATTCCAGGGTTATTTGCATATGGCTTCATGCATAACATATTGAGATTTCTTCAGACACAATCTGTTGTCATGCCGTTGGTCTACCTCTCAGTTATCCCAGTGGTTATTCATGTTTTCATTGCATATGCTTTGGTACACTGGACATCTCTTGGTTTCCAGGGAGCTCCGCTAGCAGCTTCAATTTCGATATGGATATCGATGCTATTGTTGGCCATGTATGTTATGTTTGCAAAGAAGTTTAAGCCTACCTGGCAAGGTTTTTCAACAGAAGCATTCCATTATATCCTCATTGACCTGAAACTTGCCCTTCCCTCTGCAGCAATGGTATGGTAAGTGTTACTCAATTTTTCATTGTTTCTTTCTGTACAAAAAGCATTGCAAAATGCTGTATTAGGTTTAAATAAGAGAGATTGCTTTGCAGCTTAAAACAGTTGGCTGGATTTATCGAGTTCATAATGCTCAATTAAGATTTTGAGAAAAGTTTTTAACATAATTTTTTAGACCAAATGTTAGAAAAATACCCTGCTCAATCCTTAATGGACTATGGAGATCCGATTCTTTGATATGATCGATTACAAGGCCTTAACCAGACGAGTAATATCAAGTTATCAACTGTGGATCTAAAGTATAAACTCAGATTGGGCATTACAGTTCTAAGCCTTATACATTGCATTATTTAATGTCTTCATCTTTATATCTTTCCAGTTTGGAGTATTGGGCTTTTGAGATTCTGGTGTTCATGGCGGGAGTGATGCCAAATGCGGAAGTAACCACTTCCCTAATCGCGATGCTGTAAGTTCTCTGCCAGCTCTGAACTTGTTATTTTCACCTGACTCAAGTGGCCTCCTTACTTATCTTACTTTTCAGTGTGAATACAGAAGCAATTGCATACATGATTACATATGGCCTTAGTGCTGCTGCAAGGTTGGTAGAACAGCAATTCCCATCAACTTTTTAAATATTTGAATTGTGTTTCATACATTGAAACGACTACTCTTTTTGTAGCACGAGGGTGTCAAATGAATTGGGAGCAGGCCACATTGACAAAGCCAAGAATGCAATGTCTGTGACTCTTAAGCTCTCCGTGGTTGTTGCTCTTGTTGATATTTTGGTTATAGCAGTTCTTCACAAGCAGTGGGCTGGCTTATTCAGTAGCAGCGAAGTAATAATTAGCGAATTTGCTTCTATGGTGCCATTTCTTGCTCTTTCAATACTTGCTGACTCTTTTCAAGGGGTCTTATCAGGTTTGGTTTATCCACTTTTCTTGTAGGGATTGATCAGTCTGCTATTTTTTATTGCAACTTCTGTTTCTTGGGAATATATATCAAATGTGATTCTTGGTATTGCAGGTGTGGCCAGAGGATGTGGGAATCAGCACTTGGCTGCGTATGTTAACTTGGCCACATTCTATTTGGTTGGAACGACGATTTCAGGTGTTCTTGGATTTAAGGCTAAACTATATGCGAAGGTGAGACAACCAACCTGGTATCTATTAGCATCAATTCCGAGATTACCAGCTATATATCTGCAATATAAATTGGAATATGCAAACTTGCTGATCGTTGATCTGTTTTGCTTATGCTAATTCAGTCCACATTTTGTCGTTCAATTGTTTCGTACAGGGCTTATGGATTGGTTTAATCTGTGGTCTTGTTACTCAAGCCGCACTACTTCTGGTGGTTACGCTGCGCACGAAATGGACTCAAATAGATTTTTCTTCTCATGATCGAGACGCAGTTTTGGTGTAAACGGAGGTCACTTGGACAAAGCATTAGACAATTGTTAAAATTTTGAGGAATACATATATTTTACATTGATAAATCTGCTCTGCATATTGGTGTGGTCTCAAAATTATGTAGTATCTAAACTTAGCCTTTGTCGAGAGATTCTGGAGAATCTACCGTGAGAAAGTTTTGCAAAGTGGCTCTAAGCTTTAGCTGGTTGCATTGGCGATGTGTTGTAGAACTCACATGCAGAGAAGATGGGTGAACTTCAATAAAAGAAATACGCATACCACGTTTATTCTCTATGGATCAAAATAAATGAAAGTATCTCCTTTCTTAACTAATTTACAGCTTCATTGCTTAGTGATTCTGCACAGCATTAGCACAGTTGATGTAGCCACCAAGACCAAAACAGCTCAATTAAAAAATGGGTTGCAGTACAAGCCATTAGCTTTAGCTGGTTGCGTTGGCGATGTGTTGTAGAACTCACATGCGGAGAAGATGGGTGAACTTCAATAAAAGAAATACTCATACCACGTTCATTCTCTATGGATCAAAATAGATGAAAGTATCTCCTTTCTTAACTAATTTTACAGCTTCATTGCTTAGTGATTCTGCACAGCATTAGCACAGTTGATGTAGCCACCAAGACCAAAACAGCTCAATTAAAAAATGGGTTGCAGTACAAGCGATTAGAGAGACCGTCAGACCCACTTAATGTGAGTTTCCTAGGTTTTCTTTTTCCTTATGATTTTGGGGTTGTGTGGCTGGATACCTTTTACAAACTATGGATGTGACCATATATCTCTAGTAAGACGTTAATCAAAGATTCTCTCTATTTTTTTTGTGCTCTCTCCTCTCTCTAGCTCCTAACTCCTAGCCGGCCTTAGAGTTCGGGTGGTTTTTTTTTTTTTATTCTTTCCTTGGATCTTCACCTCTTGCGGGTAGACCTAAGCTAAACTTCTACTCACATAGACCCTTGCCTTCTTCCCTTCCCACCGTCTTCCCTCTCGCTCTTCTTTCTCTTCAATTGATCTGGTTTTTGCTCTGTTGTCGGCATTAGTGGTGTTTGGTCTCCTTTCTCAATAAAGGTGATTGGCGGTTGCTGCTATCTTGTTCATGTGATGGGTGCCTAAACCGATGGGCTTGGTGGCGTTGCCTATTATGCAGGTCGCGAGGCAGTCGGCTACTTCCTAAAGTTGTTCCTTGTGGTTGGGTGTGGTGATCTAGGCTTGGGTAGTATTTTCTAAAAGTTGGTTTAGCTTTTTGTTGTTTCAGTTGGTTAATTTTGTTTTTTTTTCCTCCTAAATAGTCCAGTAACTTTATGAGTTTACTATGAATCTCCTTTGTGGGTGTAGTTTGTTTGGGAAGTTTGGTATTCTATTGTGGGAAAGAGATTCTTGTACGGAAGTCTTAGTGGAAATTACCCTCACTTGAATTAGCTTCTCGATCCCACGTAATGCCGAAACACTATTTAATTAACGTCAGTTGGCTATGTTCGAGTCCCTTCTTAGACATGTTGATTGCCAAGTTGATGTTATTTAGAATGGGGAAACTCTTTTTTGGATGGAGTCAGTCTCAACCAAAATTGTAATAGTTTGCAATTGTGTTTAATGAATGCTCAGCTACTTGATTGAAAAAAAAAAAATTATAAATGTGACGAAAGTGATATCACATCGAAAAAGCGGCACATGAAGCCAAAATAAACCTGCAATACATAAGTTGGAATATTTGTAGAATCAGATCCAAACTTGATTAGATTCCACACTTCTTGAATTCCCACCGACGAGCAGTAATTAGTTTTGGACTATGGATTTCGATTATGGTCAGGTCAGAATCATGACATTGTAATTTTAAATCCCCAAATCTAAAATCTAGATTCCTAATCATATTACAAAGTTTTCATTTTGAGATCCCAAGCACACATCCACTTTGTTCGTACTTGAAGTTTAAACAGAAACTTGAAGTTTAAACAGAAAATCCAGCAAAGAATTTTAATCTTTTTTTTTTGCCAAATTATAGAGAAGAAAAATGTGTAATTTAACGAAGTCCATGTGGCAATTTTTCTTGACCAATCTATTAAATTATATGGTATGATATATCATTTTCCCAAAAGGTGGTAAAGAAAAAGGTCTATTCACGGTGTTCAAATAGTATTATTTTAGTACTCTAATTGTTGATAACCATCAAAAATCGAGTCGAAATTGATAAACAATATCTAACAAGACCTAGTCGGGACTCATTAAAGACAAACCCTATGGTTCGCTAAAGGGGCCAGCCACCAGCCCAAGCTCACAAAGTCTGCACTAAAACCAAGCTCAAAAAAGCTAAAAGCATTATCCAACGCACCCAAGTATCACATGGTCGCTCACTAGGACAACGCTCAAATGCCTAGCCGACGAGTGCCTAGCCAATGGAGGCCAAGCCACCACAAACAACACCTGACACCTTTTTATCTATTGCTACAAAGTAAGGACACTTATCCCATTTTCCACAATGGAGAAAGTCCTAACTTGAGAGTGCACGTCACACCACCCCCAAGGAGCTTTAAGCAGAGTTACTCTAACTTCCAAGACCCTATGCCTTTTCCAAAGTCAAATGTGGGCACGAAGTCCCGTGCAGGCTGGTACCGGATTACGCGTTGGGTACATGCGGAAAGAAATAATTTTTAAAAATAATATTGTAACAAGCGCACTAATTAATATACACTATAGTGGTACAAGTAAGGGTTGAATCCCAAAAGGACTTGACCCAACAGTGTATCCAAAGCAATAGATTGTACAGTTCACAAGTAGGTACGCAAACACCAAGTAGATAGGAATACTTTGTTTTGAAAAGAAAGACACAAAACAAGACACATACAATAGGAGGAGAGGGGAGGGGGGTTGGGTTTGGGTTGAAAGATGCTGAAGATGTAAAGAACTTGAATTGTAAGAAAACATTAAAGAAACAAAGGGATTTGTAATCAAATTAAAGGAAAGTTAAGGCACTCACTATCCACACCTAACCACACCGTTTTCCAATTTGGGTTACATGGTTCAATTTGCATGTTCAGCATTTAGTCTAGTGCCCAAGAAAAAGTCCGGGTTAGGCTCTATCACATATCTTATTGCTTTCTTAGTTTTATGTTAAGTGTGTAATGTATACACCAACTTCTATACCAATGGACCTGAAAGGAAGCATTACAAACTAAAGGAAATTTGAGTCACTGCGATAACCTTACAAAGTGATGTGCATTCTAGGAATGTCATGGGTCAAATTACAAGCTTATTGCTTAATATGACATTTTGATGCTAAGTCATCCATGAATTGTGTCATTAAATTAGATAATTCTAACAACATAATAAAATAATAGTTTAAGTAGTAATTAAACACACTAGGATGAATACGATAATGAGAACCAAGGACCAAAACCAAATCATGAAGTTGTCATGGTTAAGGCTTCAAGATCAGCCCTAATCTTAGGTAAACTATTCACTAAGAATGACGAAAAACATCATATTAAATTGCATTGAATGTAGCAGTAGCAAAATAAACCCAATTATACTCTTAAGGGCAGATTTCAAGCACAGCTTCAAGCAATCCGCCAAGAACAAAACTGAGTCCTCATGAACAAACTTCACGCCAAAAGTTCAAAACAATAAAACTAAGTATAAATGTGTAAAAACTGGTGTTTCTAGCATCTTAGGTGTGCCTAGGCATCGTAGGGTCTGATTATGAATAATGGACTAGGCCTTCTTTTATAGACAAGGAGAAAACCTAGTACTACTAGGATTGGAAGTAAGAAAATACCCTAGAACATTCTAGAGTACCAATGGTAATCCTAAACTATTTAAAAGTCCTAAAATCCCCTGAAAACCAATCAGAAATGAGCTGAACGCGTAAATGCCAACTACCATTGTGAACTCAAGATGGCTACTAGCTGGAATTAGGGCAGGTCATTGAGCAGGTACCAGAAAACATGGTACTAGGTCCTCCAGAATATCTTGGTCGTGCCATAAGGCCTATCACATGAATGTCTTTATAATGTGTTAAGGAGTCTAAGCACACTCAATTTCTCGATCAAATAATCATGCAAGATGGCCATCTTGGTAGTTATCGAGACATGTTATGGGACATGACATTGTCGTAATTTGGCCTAGCTCTCAACAAAAACCTCGGTTTTAATTTGCGGGGACATGTAATTTGCGGAGACACAAGCATGAACTCGATCTAGGACTTCGAATGGGAATTCTTTGGATATATCAAGGACATGTCATGCACCTAACTTCTGGGGTGTGATCGTGGTGACACGAGACACGACTTTGGGACTTGGATGTCCTAATCTTAGGAACTTGGTATGCATCCAAAATGTGATGCACTTAGCGCGCAAAGGACGTAGTTATAACCCGATATTAATGTGAGGACATCTCTTTCATATGAACTCAAATTAGAATCATTCGTTTCATGTATCGTTAGAATTACCATAGCTTTCTAAAACATGTATATGCCTCACAAAAGCATCACTTTATACTATCGATGGCCAAGATTCAAACAAAAATGAGAGAGGGATGGAAAATGCATGAAATACATGTAGGTTTTATAACTTAAGAAATACCCACAAACCTAACTTTTGCTAGTCCTAGAGCAAAACAGAGAATAAAACTAAGTTAAAAACTAAAAGTCTCAATCTAATTATGGTTGGATCATTTAAACCTCTAGATTCGCCTAGTATGATGAGTTGTGTCTGCTTTTACTTAACATCTAAAACAGAAAATTAAAAAAACTTAAAAAAAATACTTAATAGGTTAGCAAGGAACACATCAAACCAATCATTTCATGCCAAACTAAAGATATGCCAATAGCAAGAAGGTGCTATGTTTTAAGTGTGAATGCCACATGCTTCATGATTTCAAGATTAAAAAACGAAGTTCAAATGCCTTAGAAAGATTTTACCTTGACTCTAAAGTCACTAGGCAACTCTCACTTTCTCTCATGAATCCTAGGGTTTCATTCTTGAATGTTATGTGATGAGGTTATGATCATGTATGAAGTAATATGAAAGAAAATGCAGTTTCTGAAGATGTATCTCATGAAGGACATGAACTTTAAGAATGTAGAGACATACCTTAACTCCAACCAAAACTTCCCATAAGATCAGTTAGGTTTTCATTCAAGGGTTGTAATGGGGCTGGGTTCAAGGTTTGTGAAGAAAAGGATTGGACTTCAAAGGTCTAGGTAGGGATAAGGCATGAAGTAGCATGGCTTGGAACTTGATCTTTTGCTTGATTTGAACTCCTCATGGCTCTGGGTTAGGCTTGGCATCTAGAATTTTCTCAATTGAAGGCTTGCTTCCTAAATAGTGTTGATGCGTGACTTCTATTTTCATTGGCTCACTTGGCTTAGCTTGGTATTATTTTTTCTTTTTACTTTTTTTTTCTTTGAAGCTAGGCTAAGATCATGCAACAGTTTGCATTGTTTTATTTTATCCAATTATGACTCTAGCTCACTTGGGATGTCTAAGACATTCCTTTTAGCATCAATTTTCACTATGACACTTTTGCCCATGATTTGGTCTTCATGAGCTTTGTGGTTTACTTTGAATATTGAACTCTTGATCTGTATTTCTGTTAATGTCATGAACTCCAATTTGATACTATCTTGCCACAACCTAGGCTATAGGGTATGGCCAATGTTTAGGGCTTGATATCTAAGGTTGAGTTTACGATTTGGGCGATGAAAGAAAGGTTGAAGTGTTTGGCTTCAAACTGGGCTAAGGAATATTCAAAATGGACATATATGGCTTTTAAGGGCTTAAACATGCACACCCTACATCAATTCTTATGGTAAATCATGCTGAGGATCAAGAGACTTTACATAAGGTTTAGTTCTTTAAAATTCAATGCAAGATAATAAAGAGATCATACAATATACAAAGAATTGAATAGTGTTTAAAAGTAAACAAAGTAAATCTCTAAAAGATAAAGGAATTAGGCTCAAAATCTCACATAAAGGAGTCTCCACTAATTTTCCAGGGTTCACATAACAAAGTTATTTTAGCTTGATTTCTTGAAGCTAGGCACTAATTTTAAAGATAAGGCACAAACTTAAGAAAGGCATGGCTCTTGTAAGACACTAACGACTAATTCACAATTTTACTTATTAATAAGTAAAGTATTAAGTTCCTAATTATGTACCCCCAAATGTAAATGTTGCAAAATTTGGATCCATACCCCAAACCCTAAACTAATCATAGTCCTTAATGTTAACAAGTAAAACACTAAAATCAAAATAGCAAAGATGGGAAGGACACATGCTTAAAACATGACATAAAGAAAAGGGAAGGATATTTAACTAGAAGCTAGGCTGCCTCCTAGGAGCACTTGATTTAACATTTAGGCAAGACATGCCTTGCAAGTTAAGTAAGTGGTGGTGCAACCAAGTCAGAGCTATCAATGTCATGGCCCACACTTCCTCATGAGTTCCCTAAAAGCATTGAATGCAAAACTGAGAGCCACCATCACTAATGATGGCCAGTGGTGTGCCAAACCTTGCTAAGATGTGAGATTGAATAAAACTAGTCTATTTTAGAAACATTAGTTTGGGTTGGAATTGCTTCCACCCATTTAGAAACAGAATCAATAGTAACTAGAATGTAAAGAACATCAAATGAGTTTGGGAAAGGACCCATGAGATCAATCCCCCAAACATTAAAGATCTCTACCATTAGAATTGGATTTAGGGGCCTTTGATCTCTAGGGCCAATATTACCTAGGCTTTGGCACTTATAACAAGTGAGGACGTGCTCATGAGCATCATTGAAAATAATGGGCTAATAGAATCCAAATTGAAGGACCTTAAGAGTTGTCTTTTTGGAACCAAAGTGTCCTTCACATGCTTGGTTATGGCAGAAGTCTAGAATAGAATTTACCTCAATTTTTGGAATTCATCTTCATGTTAAGTAAGTACTTGAGAGCTACATGTTCACTATAAATAACAAACTTTTTTGAACAAAAAATGACTTAAACTTCTCTAAAGAAATATGGCAACTAAGAGTTCTCTTTCAGTAGTAGAATAGTTAAGCTGAACATTATTTAATGTTCTACTAGCATAGTCAATAACATGGAGTGACTTATCTATTTTTTGCAAGACTACCTCAATAGCATAATCTAAGGCATCACACATAAGCTCAAAGGGCAGATCCCATCTTGGTGGCATGATTATAGGTGAAACAGTGAGCTTGTCCTTAAGGGGTATCAAAGGATTTATGACACTATTTGGTGCAGTCAAAAGTAGCATCCTTGTCTAGCAGCTTACACAAGGGCCTTGTGATTTTGGAGAAGTTCTTTATAATCCTCTGATAGAGTCTAGCATGTCCTGAGAATGAATAGACCTCCTTTACTAAATTGGGATAGGGTAGGCCACTAATGAAATCTATTTTGGCCCTGTAAACCTCTATGCCACTGCTTGAGATGACATGGCCAAGCACAATGCCTTGCTAGGCCATGATAACAGGACCCGTCTCAACTGGACTTTAATAACCGCGCTCGGTCCTGCTCCCGTCTGACAAGTCAACTGAAGTCTTGAAACTACCACTCAACACCTGTCAGAAAAGGGATGACTGGATCGATCTTTGCTCATGCCTCCGCCTCTCGATCAGCCCCGATTCTCGTGTCATGGCCTGCAGGGTCATCATACCAAGAAAGGTGTGAGTGGATAAAAATAATATCATTTAAAAATACATTTCAAAATACATCATTTACCCTCCAGTTTATCAAACCATGCATGCATAGAATCCAACATATGAATAATTTCATAAAACCATTTTATCATTAAATAAATCACATAACTCGGGAATTACACATCCAGAGTATCTCGGAATTACACATGCAGATCTCGCTGGGATTTACACATCCAGCCTCACCGGGAATTACACATCCGATCCCTCCGGGAATTACGCGTCCGGAGTCCCTCCGGGAATTATACATCCGGAGTCACTTCGGGAATTACACATCCGAAGTCTACCCAGGAATTACACATCTGGGGGCACTGAACATAAATCCAATCAAAAGCTTTATTCCAAAATCATCATTAAAACCACGTCAAAACCATTTATCACGGGGTCTCAAGCCCAAATCTCATTTCTCGTAAATCCGTAAAATCATTAAATAATTCAATGCACGTAAATCCGTAAAATCATATCCAAAAATCATTCAATTGTACTTTCCTCGTAAAATATGCCTGAAATCGATTAAATAATCCATAAATCCAATAAACAATCATATCAAATCATCATGCAATCATTGTAAATCAAATCATGCAATAAATCATGTAAAACATTTAACTATGCATGCATAACAGCTTAAAAAAAAATGTCCACTCACACACCATCCAAACCGCTCACTTTTGGAGCTGCACGCTTTTCTGTAATTTTCGGTACCTTCCAAGAATCCTAAGTCCTGCCCAAAATCATCATTAAGGGTTACTAATAACTCAATTAAGATCCTATTAATTTCCCATAATTTTTTGAAAATTAATTACGAATTAAAAAGGTAACATAAGCCTTCGGACCCTCGAAACAATATCGAAACGGTGTCCGATTGACTCGAAACCAAAGCTAAAATGTTTGTTACATTGTATAGAAAAAAAATTCTTGTTGACCTCACTTGGGAATCGTGCTCACGCGCCCTCACGCGCCTTCTATAGTGATCGTTGTTTATCGTTCTCGCCCAATTCCCTGCAAATGGGTCATGCGGTGCAACCCGGTTCAATCTAGCCCAATTAAACTCTATTTCATTTCCAATATAAGAAAATGGTGTATGAAAAACAAAATCATTTCCTTCAATTTCAATCCCACTCGACTCATTTAAGCCTCAATAAGCTCATCCTCATCTCTGTTTCCATCAATTAATCGTCTAATTCAAAATTCAATCCCAAGTCATCAATTCAAGGTTTCAGGTGGGTTTTGGGTTTTTCTGGGTTTTCCTTCCCTTTTTCTTCTTTATTTCCTCACAATTTCACTCTCAATTCTAGTAGAGCCTCACGATTTCAGTTTAGGGGTTAAGGGTTACCTTGGGTCGTTCATACCCATCCTCTATTTTTGTTTGAGGGAAGCACACACACGGTTCAATTCCAACACAGATATCTCCCACCCCTGCTATTTTGTGCCACTAAATGGCATAATCAAGTGACCTATATCACCAAGTGATGAATCCTCATCCAAATTAGCAGGCACAGATGTCCCTAACTCAGCTTAATACATCATTAACATGGTTGAATCAGCCAGTATTATCCAAATTACCATTTTACCCCAGCACACATAATGACCAAAATACCCCTCACAATTCTAGACCCGTAACTTCCACGTCTGAACTCCGAATGACGCATGCCGCCTGTCTACGGACTCAGCGTCTCGAGACCTATCCAACGATCCTTCCGAAAAGTCCAAACAAAGTCTCGATCAATAAGTCAATTTTCAGCCCTCAAAACCAAGGGCAAAATCGTCATTTCTTTCCAAATTTTTCCAAAATTTTCCTTTTTTTAATTTTCGGGTCGTCACACATGAAGTTATAATTTTTCCCGTTTAGAAGTAAATTGGACTCCATGCATCTTTCTTGTACTCTAGACAACTTTTTTAGATAAATATTGAAAGAGTTAGTGAAAACAGAAAAATCATTTATGAATACCTCATTAATGTCATCCAACATGTATGAAAATTGCTTTTCATACATCATTGAAAGGTAGTTAGTGCATTGCAAAGGCCAAAGAGCACGCGCCTATAAGAAAAAGTGTCATAGGGGCATGTGAATGTAGTCTTCTCTTGGTCCTCAGATGCTATGTCAATCTGATTTTATCTTGAATAGCCATCTAAGAAATAAAAATGAGAGTGACCTGCAAGTCTTTCAAGTATTTGATTAACAAAAGGTAATAGAAGGTAATCTTTGCAAGTAGTAGATTTACATTTCCATTAAATTATGCATACTCTCTATCCAATTTGGAAGCTTTGAGGAACAACCATGTGTTGTTCATTCTTAATGACTATGATGCCACTTTTCTTAGGCAAATCCTTAACTAGGTTGATCCATTTTGAATCTGAGATGGGGTAGATGATTTCCATGTCTAGAAGTTTAAGGACCTCCTTTTTGACTACTTCTTTCATGGGAGGATTAAGACACCTTTGTGGATCCTTTCTCGTCTTGGCATATTCTTCAAGTATGATCCTATGCATGCATTTGGACAGGATTATCCCCTTGATATCAGTAATGCTCCATCCAATGGCTTGCATTTTGTTCGTTAGAACTTATACTAATTCACTTTCTTGTAAAGATGTTAGATTAGAAGCAATTATAACAGGTAGGGTTTGATCCTGACATAAGAATGCATACTTCAAGTGTTCAGGAAAGGGCTTGAGTTCAAGCTTTTGAGCCTAAATGATGGAAGGAAAATTCATTTCTTCCTTCACGGGTAAGGTCTCAAACAAAGGTGTCTCTGAGTAGGTGTGTGGAGGCACGATCTCGAGCATGGGTAATTCCTCAATGACATGGCCATTGTCACTATGAGAAGGCAAGGTGAGGTCCTTCTCAAGAGGATCATCTACACGAGCATATAAAATAGTTTGATACAATAAAGACTCTATAGTATTCAAAGGAAAATCACTGATAGGCCCATAAAGATATTGCATAGTATCATGTATTGAAAAAGTCCTAGTTTTATCCAACGCTTTGATTGATATATGGCCTTTGTTCAAATTGATTTTTTAGTTCAAGGTGACTAGGGGAGGTTACCCAATGATGAAGGGAAGGTCCTCACTTTCAGTTGTCTTTTCCATTTTCAAGATATGAAAATCAGAAAGTATACATGTATCATCTATGTGAACTACCACATCTGCTATCATGCCTATCAATTGTGTCACTAAATAATTAGCAAACCTAACACATAGTTGAGCAAGTTTTAAATCTCCCAATGCAAGTGAGTTATATACATGAAAAGGAATGATACTTATAAAGACTCCTTTGCCACAAAGACAATGCTCAATCCTTTTGGATGGATGACACATGGCAAGGCAGAGGAGCCTGGGTAGTTTCCCTTGTGTGGTAGGCCTTGGAACTCATTTAAAGTGGCTAGCCTAATATCTAAGGCATTTTTTGGGTCAAAGCCAAATTTTCTGGCTACTAAGTTCTTGAAGAAGCTTCACAAAGATAAGCATGGTTTTCTCAAACTTGGAAAATGGCAATGTGATTTGAAGCTTGTGAAGCATGCTTATGAACTCTTGCTCAACTTGAGCATTCTTATCCTCTTTTTGGAACCTGCAAGAGAACTGCATATTAACATTATTAGTAACCAAATGATTACTAATTTTAACCTTAGATTTTGAATTCAAAGACAAAGAAGGTTTAGAAGGCTCATTATAGGGTGCTGCCATGTTCTGGGCACTGCTGTTTTAAGGTGTCTCGAGTTCGCCAGGAGTTAGGATAAGGCCAAATATGCTCCACAAATTTGGATATGATGTTCGGCTTCTTCCAAGATATATTGGGTCTCAAGTGAGCCAGAAAGGTCTATTTTTCTCTTAAGTGATGATGCATGGTGATAAAGAACGGAACCTTGCCTTGGCCACGTCTTTAACAATAAAGTGGAATAGCGTTAACCTAATTTTAGCCTCAGGCATACCATTTGTTCTTAATGTGGAATAAACTTCCACAAACTCATTAATATGCAAATACGGATTCCCACCCGAGAGACCATGGTACTTAGGTAGCATATGGATTGTGTTAGAATTGGGCTCAACGTTTTCCACCGTGGATGGTAGAAATATGATGGAAAATTGATCCTCACTTACATGTGGTGTGGCATACTCCTAGAGTAGCTGTGGCGATGGGATGATATAAGGATGTTCCTCGGCCATTGTTCTAGGACTAGATCGTGGACTCAGATGGGGGAATCGTGGATAGAAGAGAAGTTGGATGATGGATATGAGGAACCATGAGCAAATCCCTTAGCAAATCCTTGTGATGCAAGCGCACTAGACAATAGATAATATAGTGGTACAAGTAAGGTCAAATCCCCCAAGGACTTGACTCAACAGTGTACCTAAAGCAATAGATTGTATAATTCACAGGCAGGTACACAAACATTATCATTAAGTAGGTAGGTGAGACTCTAAAAAGAAAGACACAAAAAAAAGACAGACAATTGGAGGTTTTGAGTCGAGCCTCAACGATCGACGATCGATCTCATAAAGATAAGCACTCCTAAGTCGAGCTCCCTTGGCTGATCGACAACAAGCAGTGCAACGCGACCTAGGGGGGGGGGGGGGGGGGGAGGGGACACAGTGCATCCTGGAGGCGAGTATCATATCATAGGGTACTCTCTGAGGAAACATATTCACAACCAGTGGCCCTCTCTAAGGAAACAGATTCGTACCTGAGTCATCTCAATCATCATACCGCAGGGTCCTCTCCGGGATAACATATTCATAACCGGAGGCCCTTTCATTATCATGGAGAATGGTCAATTTGAAAATAGTGAAAATATTTTCATAAACTATTGTATCTCAAATCGAAACAGTTTTTTGCATAGGGTCTCAGCCTAAAATATGGTTTCCACAAAAACTCATAAAATCAGTGTATAGTCCTCATTTCACAACACTCGAAATCATTTCATCAATCAAAACATTTTTCAATTTCACATTTGACTATAAACTAAGTCAAATCATAATCCAACTGGATCTCAAGCCCAAAAATCGATTTTCACGAAAATCCATAAGATCTTTCAAAACCGATAATCAATTAGCATATAAAACATTTATGCATTTCATCAATCCAACCATATACAAACATTGCATTTCAAACCATATTAATAAAACATTAAAACATATATGCATGCATCATTTATAAACCAAAGTTCACTCACAGACGGTCCACGCTGCGCGCTCAAAACCCGTGTCGTAAGCTAATCTGAAGCTAATTCACAGTCTCCTGGACGTCTGGGCCTATCCAAACCACATCCAAGTGTCCCGAGGTTAAAAACCTCCAAATGACCTATCAAACGATCTCCGATCGACCTAAAACCGCCACCAATAGATTCAGAAAGTAGAATCCTTTCGAATAAGACCAGATTGACCTCGCAATTTGTTCACACGCGCCAACACGCGCCGGTCAAAGTCTGGTCAATGAAAGTCAATGCTCATGCCACTGTTGACATAAGCTTGACATCTAGCACTCTGACAACTCTGACAGTCTGCCACATGGCACACCCTGATTGGTGCCTCGTGTCGACCTCTAACACGTGCCGCGACGCATGATGGCGTTCTTGCTGACATCATCACCGCCATGTGTCACTGCCACATCAGCTCATATAATATAACATCTCTCTAACACGTTTCCACGTGGCACCACCTCACTAGTACATGTGGTTTAACACTGCTGACGTGGACTGCCACGTCAGCTCTGACAGGGCTGACAGACTGCCATGTTGCACCACCTCACTGGTCCACGTGGCCTAATATCATTGACGTGGACTTGCCACGTCAGCTGTCACGGCACCTGACACATTCTGACAGCTCCCCATGTGGCCCTAATTGGTCTCTGCCACGTGGACTGACAAGATGACGTGGCTTGCCATGTCCTTGTTGTCTACCTCTAGTGGGTTGACCCATGACCCTACAACCGAGTCACTCGACTTGCGACCCTGACTCGGTCGGTTCTCCACCGCTCAGCAACCAAACTTTGCCATTTTTCTTCCCTTTTATTCGTCTCCAACCTAGCAACAATCCTATGGCCCTAAAAGGTGAAGAAAATGGTTGCAAATGGCTGGCCATGGTCGTATCCACACAGGATGACTTTGAACCACCACTCAGACCTACCCAGCCGTCATTTTCCGTCCGTTTTAGTTCCTATGAACTTGCCTAAACTCAGAAAACAAAAGTCCTCAGAAGAGTTCCCAAACGCTGAGAAATCAAAACTCGAGTTTTTCCAAACTTACGGGTTTTACCTGTTTTTCACGATCCGTCGTGGCTCGGCCTGCCATGACTAGGCCCATCTAGCACCATATTATTTGTTTTGGGCCTCGCTCCTCACGGTTTTTTTTTTTCAGGAGATCACATCCAACTTCTCAGTGGGTTACCCATCATGGGATCGTACCAGCCTCAACTCGCTTGACTTTGGAGTTCGAACCGAACTCAAAGCAGTGAGCTCCCAAAAGTCATAGTTCTAGATAAGTGTGTGCCTACACATATAAGGCACATCACCATTCCCCTAACAACAATGTGAATCATTCACCATTCCCTCCAGGATACGGGTTTTACAATCTACCCCTTTAAGGCCCAGCGTCCTCGCTGGCACACTTCCCGGTTGGGGTCTGGCTCTGATACCATTATGTTACAACCCAACCCATCTAGCACCATACCGCTTTGGGCCTTGCCCTCAATGCCTAGTGCTAGATAGGTGTGTTCCTACACATACAAGGCACATCACCATTCCCTTCGCAGGAATGCGGGATCGTTCACCGTTTCCTACAAGACACCGGTCTTACACAGCCGTCCAACACCGTCTCCCTTAGTGTCTCTGTCTCCAACCACCCTCTCAGCCCCTCTCAAGTAGCAACAAATCAGTGAGGATCATGATTGAAGGTTTGAGGTAGGTTTCGGGTGTTTATGCAAAATGAAGGGAATGGGAGCAGATGGATGTATGGGTGGGTTTGGGCCAATGGGATGAGTGACACTTGTCACTCATCCATTGGTCTAGACCAGATATTTGGGCCCACTCAATACAAACCAAAAAATTAATGCCTCATAAAATGTGTAACTATGAATAGTATAATAATCGTTCATTGACCCGTAACTTTCCCGTACGATATTCGATTTCGACGTGCCACATATCTACGGACTCGTATCGTCTCGTCCGATAATCCTCATTTAATCCTCACGCTATCCACATGTGAATGACCTCTCAGGTCAAAAGTTAACGTTTTCACCCATCTAGGGGAAAAATTATGATTTTACCTCGATCGTCTGAAAATCCTCGATTAATTCTCGATAATCTCGTAAATTTGGGATGGGTCGTTATAATCCACCCTCCTTAAAGAAATTTTGTCCCCGAAATTCACATTGAGTCAACTTCGCATCCAAACTACAGAAATCCAATCCTGCCACCAAATCGAGGCTTTCACGTGTATACGTACACGTCTAACATCAATCCATATGACTCGTCAAAACTAACGTCTCCCGACGTTAATTACAATCCAACGATCAATGCTGAAACTCATCTCACTCTCTATGGCCGTAGCTGAAAGTAACCCAACTGTCATTGGAATCTCCACTACTCAATTTCCAATTCTCGCTCTAGACATCGACACTCGTTGATCTCACCTATCATCCGCGCAGGTGTACTCAGAATCCAAGCTGACAATCCTACTCCTGATAAGTAATACTAAGGACTCACGACTTGTCATTGTGACCAGCTAGTAATTCACGGGTCCACTATCACTGTTCAAGTCACTATCGAAACACTTGACTCACTCCAGAGTTCCATCAGGGTACCTCGTACAATACTTCATGTCACTCATCGACCAACGCTGTGATCCGGACTCCTCTCATGTCTCAGACTGCAATCTCACTCATCCTGAGTGTATCTAGACCCCATCGAATTCTTCCTCTAGAAGAGATAATCAAAAACACAATCACCAGGGTTCCCCTATCCCACAACCATGGCCTTGAGCTCCATGCTCACACAATTGCCGAACCCTCTAAATCCACTCTATGCTAGTGGACAGTATTCGATGTCCCGTCCTAGTCCTCAACGAACTACCAACATCAGATCCAATCCAATTACAATACCATGTTCATCTCGGACTGAATCTGATGATCGTGCAACATTAGTCAGACTGATCAATACTCAGTAATCTTACTGTTAAACATGCAATACTCACAGGTGCACCCACATCACAATAAGCACAAAGGCACTGCTCGAAGGCCTACTAAAGGACTGTACTCTCACAAAATCTGAGCTACATTTGGGAAATGTACACACACCATCCGGACATTTACCAGTATCCACAATCACATCCACACACCAAATCATTCTCGGATCAAATCCGCCTATCATATGGCTAACATGCCAATCATGGTCCAACATCAGAACCTGTCCGTCCGATCTCCGGCTTTGGTATCCCACATGTTCCTTCACACTTCTCCTGCACACTAAGACATAGCAAAATAAAATTAAATTGTAAGCTATAAAACTTGTCACCACTTAAGATACGAATTACAGATTTCCTCCACTTGGCCCGTGATAATGTCTCGTTTGAAGAGAGTCAAAGATGATGACATCAAAGTTCACCCGAAGCAGATGTGAATACAGATCCAAACTACACTTATCAACGTCAAGTGACACCAAGTACCTTCCACTCCTCAACTCATTAAAATTTGGCCCTTAGCTTGGTGTCAAGTTCTTAAACAACCTTTGAAACCAAGAGAAATTGCAACCATGTTGCAAGCATACCTAGAAATCCTTATCAAAGAAGTAGAAAATGAGAAGTCTACTTCACCAACCAATAATATATGTTGATAGCTACTGTAGGAATCCACTTTATTTCTCACGATTGTAGCACTCCTCAAACCAGCTCGACTTTTAGAAGCTTATACATCCATGAATGCCACGGGTGGTGAAGACCGTTCACTAAGCTAACACGTGGTAAGGAATAATCATTCCACACTAGCTCATTGTCCAGCTACCTCGTCAAATCTAACTCTCGAAGTTCCATCGAATTTCAACAAGGAACACGAGGACTCTAAACCCCAAATCCACTAAGTCTTGTAATTGGACTCTCAATGATCTCAACTCTGTCGGCACCTTCCGATAAGGTGGTTGTAAATTGGGTTACATGCCCCGAAAACATCCCCTAGATACTACAACCATGTAAACCCTCTGATAACTCATCGGGAACTCGGCACCACCTAAACCAATCCAAGTTCACTGAGCAAACTGGGGACATCACAACACGTCTCCCATGTCCCTAACGACCATACGACATGATGGTCCCGGCCTCCAAGCTGTCACTCACTAGGAAAAAAACCAATCAGGATTACCAAATGCAATTGGTTCCTTGAATATTCAACAGAGGAGTAATGGGTAGGCCAGCAATCCATGAGGAACATCACTACAAGTCACATGTGTCCAAGAAAACCAATATGTCTTAAGGTTAAAACGTTATGCAAACCAAACAGTCTCGGTCCACCAAACTACAACCAACGTAGTACTGGTTAGAGTACTAGCTCGCATGTCCCAATTCTATGGGATCAACTCCTACACACAACACTTATGCTCTTCGTCGAAAGATAACTAGGGTACCTGCCACCAATCCAGGCATACCTCGTGCCTCTAGTAAACCAACCTAACTAGGAGGATAATAAGATCTCACTGAGCCACTTGGGATGTCTCTATCTCGCTCAATGATCACTTTATCTCGTACGTATGCCACTCGACGAACTTAGAGCTAGAGGCAACCCTCGTCTAAGATCCCTAACAAAACATCCTCTAGACGCACTCGATGTCATCCGGAATCATCCGATCGCTGCTGTGACTCTGTCAACTCATCTCCATCCGAGATGTCACATCATCACTCGAGTCTTACTCCCAAGACTTGACACAACCCGACGTATCCTCATCATCTCAATCATCATTGTAACATGAGCATACCATGAAAAGGTCACAAACCTCTGCTTGAACTGAGCTATCGTCAAATTTCCTGCTCATGTCGAAGGAAGTATGCCTCCCTCGAATCGTGATAACATTAGGGTGAATACAAACTAAGAACGTTCCTCGAACGTTGCCCAACTGTCGATAGTCTCATCCACATCTGTTGATAACAATGTCTGCCACTAACCTTGCGCAGACTAATCTAGAAGCTCATTGCTATCGAGATCAAACACTCATGCAGGCGCCCATCGCCCGTATATTCCGCTCAAGTGTGAGATCCACTGATCTTTCCATCCCAAAATCCGATCCACAAGTACCACTTTCCAGGTACATTTTTCAACCAATCTTAAACTATGGTAATCAACGACCTCGGTTACTAGGAGCAGCATATCCATCCCGACCAATCGTCGGTCATGACTCTGAAAAGTCATCATACTGGGATAACTGGTTGATTAGATCCCATCCATTCATAACTCCATAGTCTCCAGCCTCAAGGCCCACAAGAAACTCGTGTAACAACCCGTCTCGAATCTACGTATTAATTAAGGACTAATTAGGGATTATCAGGACTAATCGGGAATTAGTTGAGGATTTCTAGACAGTCGATGTAAAATGACGATTACCCTTGGAATGGTCAAAATTTTAACTTTTGACCTCAGATAGGCGGCACATCGAAATCGGACATTGTACGAAATTGGGAATTAGTTGAGGATTTCTAGACAGTCGATGTAAAATGAGGATTTCAAATGCACGAGGACCAAAGATCGTTACGTAGTTCAAGACGATGTGAGTCCGTAGATAGGCGGCACGTCGAAATCGGACATTGTACGGAAAAGTTATGGTTCAAGGAAGAAAAATAGAACTATTCATGCATACTGAGAAATTGAACAGTTGGCTTCTTTGGATTGGTTCAAAAATCTGGGAGGACCATTTGATGAGGTCACTCAACTGATTGGCCCATATACCTATGTTTTGGGATCTAATATTTCATCTTCATTTTACATCATCTTCATCCTTTTCGTTCTCAAAACTGTACCCACCTCACATCCACCATCTTCTTCATTTTCTAGACCTGAGAGAGAGAGAGAGAGAGAGAGAGAGAGAGAGAGAGAGAGGACTCAGTGAGGGACTAAGATGGAGAGACCATGAGATGGTGAGGAACAAGGCAGGGTCGCCGTGGACAGCGGAGGAACCCGCAAAACAGGTTAACCCAGAACCGTGTTAAGGTTCAAATTTTTTAAGTAGGTTTAGGGGGTTTGTTGGATGCTTCTAATGATCAAACTTGATTCCTAGCGACTGTACAATCTCACAGAGTCTAAAAGGAAGGTCTGAGGTGACTGGAATCAACGGGGAAGCACGGTTGCAGGTGGTCGTCACTGTTCAAGCTTGGGAGGTAAAACTCTAGACCTTTTCCTGTGTTTTTTATTCGATAGGCCAGTTCCTAGGTCGATTTCGAGTCTGTAGGAACAAAAAAGGCAAGGAATGGTTGAGTTTTGATGGTTTAAGAACCAGGTCGGGTCTCGAGCTAAGTCGACCCATTATAGAGAAACGGGTCAACCCGTCTTAAAGTTGACGATGATGACGTTAGCAGGTGACATCATCATCTGTCAATTTGTCAGGCCACATGGCCAATAGGGTGCTGCCATGTGGTAGTTGTCAGGTCCAGCCAGACACATGGACTAATCAAGGGCTAACACGTGGCAGTGTCAGACCTGACACGTGTTAGACCTGACAGGTGTCAGACTTGTCAAGCTGACGTCAGCATGATGTCATGATGATGTCAGCCGTTAACTTTGATCGTTGATTGTGAAGTAAATGTTGACTTTGCTGACATTAGCATTAACTTTTAACCAGAGTTGACAGAGAAGTTTGACCGGCACGTGGAGGCGTGTGGGCATAAATTTCGAGGTGAAATTGATCTTTTTCAAAATGTTTCGACGAAGCATGCATAACTATTTTATACATTTTATATATGTGATTTGGGATGCCTTGGGTTCATATGATTGCGGTGTTTTGGTATTTTCATACAAATGTGGTATTGCACGTATTTCGAGATTTATGCTTTATATTGTACCTTGGGCTTAGGCCAGGTTTTTATATGTGCTT
Organism: Prinsepia uniflora; assembly: GCA_032719365.1. NCBI lineage: Eukaryota > Viridiplantae > Streptophyta > Magnoliopsida > Rosales > Rosaceae > Prinsepia > Prinsepia uniflora. The sequence goes on along the minus strand of CM064866.1, from coordinate 44,673,357 downwards.
GTGGTCTCAAATGATTTGAATAATGAAATGATTTTGGATGTGGAAAAATGATATCGGGCTTGAGGCTCAGTTGGTTTATGATATAGGACTGGTGTCCCAGTTCTGGTTAATGAAATGAGATCTCAAGTTTGAGGCCATATTGAGATGATTTTGGGCGGAGTCCCTATGATATTTGAATTGGATCGGATTCGGGAAATCCTAGTTTTGGGGAAACGGTTTTTGGAAACTATACCTAGGGCTGAGACCCTGTTGAAATGCTTTAGATTGGATTTGAGGTATAAATGGTTGTTATGATTTTCCACTAGTTTGATCATTGTTTTACATATACCATCCTTATGTCTGGATTTTTACCTCTAGATGTCTTGTAGTATCCTAGAGTAGTCATGGTGCATTTCTTGGGAGGGGCCACTTTGAGGAAAGGCTGAGGACTAGGAGTGCGAGCATTGCCTGAGAGGGGCCGCTTCGATGAGAAGAGGCTTAGGATCAAGATTGCTAGTTATTGATATCACCTAGAAAAGTGTCCGGTGATATCACCCGAACACTGGTGGATTATGGGGAGTACTTGGACTTGAGACCCCGAGTGGCACGCGTAGCCTTAGAGACCATGACATTATTGATTAAAAATCTGGGATGTTGAGGATTGGTTAAACTGTATTTTACTAATTTGGGCAGAGACCCCACATGTTTTGGTTTTGGACTGAGACCCTACTAAGGAATGGCTTGATTGATAAACGTTTTCACGGAGTTTTAATTTGAAAAGCCATATGAATTGATTTAAAGAAAATGGTTGTTATAACTGGTTTTCCAATGCATGCATGCTTTTTAGTGAAGGGTATAAATGTCTTTTCATGAAATGGTTTTGAAACTGTTTATTTTTGTCCACTCACAACTTTTACTATTTTTAATAGCCTTCAGGTTGATCGCGGTTGCGGGCTGTAGCAGAGGCTGAGATATCACATGCCACCACAGATCCTGGCCTACTCTGGAAGCTCGAGAGGGTTTAGGTGTTTCCCTGGTCTGGCACGAGGTGTCATACGGGAGCATGGAACATCCCGCGGTAATCCCGGGGGATTGCAATGGGTCATGATAACTTGGTATCAGAGCATGGGGTTGGTCTTGGAGTGTTACACATGTGCTGGATGTGATGTCTCTATGAAGAAATAGCCCGTCTTCAACTTGATAGTTAGGGTAAGATTAGGATAGTTTAGTGGAAACAAACCTCAGTTAGGTTCTATTTGGCATCATATGCGTGATTGAGCAGTGTTAGACCCAGAGTAAGGCTGAGTAGACCCAGGTGGGGTAGAGTTTCTTGTGTGCCCTTAGCCGTAGAGTACGAGTGGATGAGGCGTAGTTCATAAGTTGTTTTGGTGTGACGACTATTTAGAGTCGAGACAGTTAGACGGTCAGGTTGGTTGTGCTGCAGTGAGCAGCCGAGGTAGTAGGTGTCCCTAGTTGAGATTAGTTGGGCAAGTTACCAAAGGAGTGGTACTTCTGGATCTGTAAATCCTTGATCGGTGGATTATAAGTTTGTTAGAGAATTGTACAGGCGATGGATTCCATCCCCGATCGGCGGATTTTACACCTTCAGTAGAGTGTACGGACGCTTTGAGGTAGTACAGAGCAGTTGGTGCAGGTGGTGAGTTGCCCATCTGATTACGTAGTCTAGATAGCGAAGTGCTTCTTGGGTTAGTCTGCACGAGGTTGTGGCAGACATCGCTATCGAGGGTGGTTGTAGTTGAGACTGTTGAACATTGGACTATGTTTGAGGAACGTTTCTTCCGTAGTTTTTGCCCCAGAGTTATTGAGTTACGAGGGAGGTAGAGTTCCTTTGACATGAGCAAGAGATTAGTTGTTAGCTCGGTACGAGGAGAGGTTTACAATTTGGTCGTGATGTGCTCACGTTCAGTGTTTATTAGGGGAAGACCTTTGGGTGGTGTGAATTGTATTGAGATGCCACATCATCTCCACTCAGTTGTGATTGGCGAACACCTAACGAAGATGACTAAGATGTCTGGGATGCGTAACAAGAGTTGAATGGAATCCAGTGGAGATCGGATGATTCCGGAGGACGCCGAGTGCATCCAGGGGATGTTTTACCTAGGGAGCTTAGACGAGGATTGCCTCTATCTCCGAGTTCATCGAGTGGCAAATGTACGAGATGTAGTGGTCCCTAGAGAGGCTTACAACAGTTGATGATTATGAGGGTCACCGAGTGCATTGAGAGGATGTGATTGTGATCACAATATCTTCCATGTTGAATTGGATTACGCCTCTGTACCCCTATGCTTGAATTGGAAACGGGTGTTTTGTCTTGCCTTGGTAAGTGTGCATGAGTGCTGGATGCGGGAGTTGATCCCATAAGAGTTAGGACATAAGAATCAAGTGGTTCTATCATTACCAATTGGATGTGCATAAACGGTATAATAAAAGATAGGCGAGGTTTGACCTTGAATTGGATTGGTTCCAGGACACATGGATTTATGTTCGAGTGAGTTAAGATTGGTGGTGACCAGTGAGGATGATAGAATTTGGATTCACTCAGACATGATGTGTGTATTGACTATTGGGTAGAGGTTATTCTGTGGTAAACGAGACGATACATTGAGCATCATTCAGGAAAAGATTAATAGTTGATACCTCGAGTAAGATGTGGGCAGGTTCATTATCGTACCAAATGTAGTGTTGTTGAATGGGGGCAAGTAACCGACATGTTCGGGATTGGTACGTCTTGGTGGCATATGTCGGTTGACCTTTGGAATGAACCAAAGGACGAGATTGGTTAGTAAACCGGTTGGGCTATATATGGAGTTGGTCAGGTGACCCGGAAAACTCAGTTAGAAGGTTGAATTGGAGTGTACGATCTGTTTATAACAAGGATTATACATATGAACTCCAAAATTGAAGCGTGATTAGCTGGTAATCATGTAGTGGACAGACTAGATCCAAGGTTGTTGTGTGTGGACTAGTTGTGGTTGTTTGTTCGTACTACATTGTGCGTAAGTACAGTTCCTGAGAAGGCCTGAGTAGTGCCTCGTGGTTATGTGTTGTGTGCACCTGTGAGTAGGGCACGTTGGAAAGTAGTTGTGGACGTGTTAGTGGTTGGATTGGTTTTGATATTGTTGGTTCGTTGAGAACGTGGACTGGACATCCAATACTATGCACTAGAGCAGAGCGATTCTGATAGTGTTCAGTAATTGTATAAGTTGGAGCTCAGAGCCATGGTTGGCCAGAGGACCCCAAGGGTTTGAGTTGTGTTATCCCTGCTAGGGCATGTATTCGATGGGGTCCAGATACACTCAGGTTGAATAAGTTGGTGGTTAGTGTAACCACGGGATGAGTGAGACGTCAGTTTGGTATCAGACAACGGTTGGGACTCGAGAGGATTCAGAATCACAGTGTTAGACGTTGAGTGAGACGAGGTTTTGTACGAGGTACCATGATAGGACTCTAGAGTGAGTCGAGGTTTTTTTTTGGTGACTCGAGCAGTGGTAGTGGAGTCGTGAGTATCAGCTTAACACGACGGTCTCCAACCATAAACCGCCTAGTGAGGCGGAGGATTTGAGATTTGACATCTCTCAGTGAGAGCAGGATGTCATCTCAGGTGATAACTGAGAAGGGCCGTTAGGCTGAAAGCTGAAAGGTGTCCGCTTGGTTTAGCAGGATTGTTGGCCTGATTTGTCAACCGAGCAGGACGATAAGTTGAGGTGTTAGCCTGGTATCAGTTAGCTGGTGAGTTGGACGCGTGTCAATGTTGGTGGATGTTTAAATTCCTGAGACTTGGGTTTGAGACTTGAAGTTGGTTTGTGAGGGTTGAGTTTGGAGATTTGGGAGCTTCCGGTAACAGTTAGTCACGTGTTCTTGGATACTGTCACAGAGGAGTGAGCTGAGTTGTAGCATTGAGCGTTGGATTATGGTTAACGTCGAGTGACGTTTGGGTATAGATGATGTCACACGAATGCGATTTGAGTGGGAGGCAAGGATTGGATTTCCACGGTTTGGATGTGGATTTGGGACACTGTGAATTTCGACGACGAAATGCTTTAAGGGGGAAGATTGTAACAACCCGTCCTGAATCTACGGATTAATTAAGGACTAACTGGGGATTATCAGGAATAATCGGGAATTATGTAACGACTTGTTCCAAAATTTTGAGGATTAATTAAGAATTAATTATGGATTAGTAAGGCTAATCGGAGATTAATCAAGGATTATCGGATGTTCAGGGCAAAATTACAATTTTACCCCTAAACGAGGACAAAACGTTAACTTTTAACCTGGGAGGTTTGATGCACTAGGACCGAGGAATGTTACATAGATTGAGTTGATACGAGTCCGTAGACAGGCAGGATGTTAAAATCGGACGTTCGACAGGAAAGTTATGGGTTACGGATGGTTTGAGGCACTATTGCACGTTTTACAAGATGTGTGAACTTTTGTCTTGAGTGGGGCCCAGATATTTTGACTCATCCATTTCCTATCACCCCACATTCATGCACCCTTCATCCTCATCTGTTCCATTCCCACCAAGCCCGAAACCCCATTGAACCACAACCCTAATCCCTTCCCCTCACCTCGTTTCGATCTGAAAGAGAGACAGAGAGTGACTGAGGATCTAGGACAAGGTGAGAGATGAGGCTACAACTTCGTGGATTATGGAGGAGTCGCTGGAAATAGGTAAACCGAAAACCTATAGCCTTCGAAATTATGATTTTGTGTTTGGACGTTTGAGGGTTGGTTTTAATGATTAGGCCTTATTTCTACGACATGGACGAGCATGTGGAGATTGGAAGCAAGGAATTTTGACGGTTGGACGGCTCAGGAAGGTCGCCAAAAGTTGGCCATGTGTTCTTTGATTGGGGAGGTAATTTCTAGGCCCCTTTTGTATGTTTTGAGACCATAGAATGATAGGAAATGAAAGGACGAAGGTGTAGGAATTGAAAGGATGGAAACGGATCAAAAATCGGTGAGATATGGCCCTGAACCGGTCTCGCTAGTTTAGGTGGACCGGATTTCCAGAAACCAGTTCAGACCGGTCTGCTGTAGCTTGAAGATGAAGAGTCCTTGGGCGCATGAGCTCCACGCACAGCGCCTTTGGGCGACGCGTGGGGGCATGTGGGAAACTTTTTGGGGATGAGTTCAACGTATGAAATCATCTTTTCGACGTAACGATAATTTTGGGATATGTTTCGAGTCGATCGAACATCATTTCAATATAGTTCGGGATGTCTGAAAGTTTAGGTTCTACGTTAAATACGTTTAAAAATCTTGGAAAATTAGGGGGCTTTTTTGAGAGGTTATTAAAGTAGTTAGTAACCCTCTAGTATGATTTCGATAGGTCCGAGAGTCCTGGAGATGGTGATTAGCCCGGAGAGGCTTATGACATGCATATCGAAGCGGTAGCTTGGATGGTCTGTGAGTGGCCCTTGCTTTCTAAATTGTGATGCATGCATAACTGTTTTACATGTTTTAAATACATGATTTGAGTTTCCTTGAGTGCATATGGTTATGGTGTTTTGGTATGTACGTATTTGTACCTATTTTGAGGTTTATGGTTTTATATCGTGCTTATACGTGCTTGTATTTCTATGGTGATTTGATGGAATGGTTTTGGATTTGGAAAGACAGAATCAAGCATAAGACCCATTTGGTTGGAAACCATCAGACTTGGAGTCCATTTGATTTAATGAGAAATCGGGCTGGAGGCCTATTTGAGTTATATGATCGGGCCGGGGGCCCCGTTGGTTCACGAATTCGGGCATGAGGCCCAGTTATGGTTTATAAATGTGATTTCGGGTCAGGTACCCCCGATTGGATTTGGATTTATGATGGTTTTATGGAAAACCCGGGCATGGCCCTTTGAACAGTTTTGAGATATTTTGTGAAACGGTTTTCCGTATACCATCCTCAAGAACAGTTGCCCTCCAGATGTCCTGTAGTATCCTGGAGTGGCGGGTTGTCTCCTCCAGATGTCTCGTAGTATCCTGGAGTACTCACGGGGCATTGCCTTCGAGGGGTAATTGCACGGTGCGACCGGTTTGTATAGTGACTCAGGAGTAGGATTGCTAGAGGTTACAACCTCTCCCCATGGAGGGTCATTGATCTGTGGGTCTTTGACCTAGGTGGACCCCGGGGAGACTTGGGATTTGAGACCCCGGATAGCGCACGTAGCTTGGAACCATGACAGTGGTGTGGATTGTGGCATTTGGGATGTTAGGAATCAGGGATGTCGAGGATTGGTTTGGGCTGAGACCCATGTGTATTGGTTTTGGGCTGAGACCCATATGTATTAGTTTTGGGCTGAGACCTACGTGTTCTATGATTTGACTAAGACTTCGGTCTGGATTTCATTGATTGGATTTTGGGCTGAGTTCCCATATAGTTGATTTTGGGCTGAGTTCCCACTAGATTGGTTTTGGGGTGAGTTCCCATATACTTTGGTTTACAGTTTTGGGCTAAGGCCCTAATGGTTTTAGTTATTGATAAATGGTTTGATAACTGGTTTTCGAATGCATGCATGCTTTTTAGTGAAGGGCATAAACGCCTTTTTGTGAAATGAATTTTATAAATTGTGTGTTTTGTCCACTCACAGCTTTCAATGGTTTTAATGCCCTTCAGGTCTATTGCGGATGCGGACTGTAGTAGAGACCGAGGCATCACACTCCTCCGATCCTGGTGTACACTGTAAGCCCTGGCTGGGCTAAGGTTGGAATTATCCCTTGTCTGACCCTTCGTGTCAGACGGAAGCAGGCACGTCCCACGAGAATCCATGGGATTTGGGACGGGTCCTGTCAATTAATCGAGGTTTTTGGACGATCGGCATAAAATGACGATTTTCCCTTGGAATTGATAAAATGTTGACTTTTGACCCTGGAGGTTAAATGCACGAGGACCGATGACCATTATGAAGATCGAGACGATACGAATGCGTAGACAAGCGGTACGTCGAAATCAGATATCATACGGGAAAGTTATGGTTCACGGAAGAAAAATGGAACTATTCACACATATCAAGAAATTGAAGATGTGGCTTATTTGGATTGGTTCAAAAATCTGGGTGGGCAATTTGATGAGTGACAAGTGTCATTCATCTGATTGGCCATAAACCCATGTTTTGGGATCCAATATTTCATCTTCTTTTACATCATCTTTATCCTTTTCCTTCTCAAAATCGTACCCAGCCTCACATCCACCATCTTCTTCATGTTTTAGACCTGAGAGAGAAAGATACCAGGAGATGGCGAGGAACAAGGTAGGGACACCGTGGACGGTTGAGGAACCCGCGAAACATGTTAACCCAAAACCGTTTTAAGGTATAAATTTTTGAAGTAGGTTTAGGGGGTTTGTTGGATGTTTCTAATGATCAAACTTGATTCCTAGGGTCTGTACGATCTCACAGAAACCAAAAGGAAGGTCTGAGGTGACTGGAATCGACGGGGAAGCACGGTTGTAAGTGGCCATCACTGTTCAAGCTTGGGAGGTCAAATCTAGACCTTTTCCTCGTGTTTTTTGATTCAATAGGCTAGTTCCTGGGTAGATTTTGAGTCTATAGGAACCAAAAATGGTGAGGAATGGTTGAGTTTTGAAGGTTTTAGAACTAGGTCGGGTCGCCTGGCTGAGTCAACTCGTTACAGAGAAATAGGTCAACCCATCTAAAGGTTGACGATGATGACATCAGCAGGTGATGTTATCATTTGTCAGGTCTAGCCAGCATTGACAGGTGTCAGACACGTGGACCAATGAGGGGGCTAACACTAGGCATAATCAAACTTGACACGTGCGTGATATCACAGGTTGTCAGACCTATCAGGCTGACATCAGCCGTTGACTTTGACCGTTGACCATGACGTCAATATTGACTTTGCTGATGTCATCGTTGAATTTTGACTAGAATTGACCGGGAAGTTTGACTGGCATGTGGGGGGCGTGGGAACGAATTTTGAGGTTAAACTAGTCTTGTTCTAAAAATTTCGACGATCTGAATCAAATGGTGGTGGTTTCAGGTCAATCGAAGATCATTAGGTTGGTCAAATTGAGGGTATATAGCCTAGGGAAATGTGTTTGGGACACGTTGAGTTTTTTTTGGGAGTTTTGAGGGTTTTTGATTAGGACTTGTCTAGGTTGGTAATGACCTTTAAGTGTGTTTTGGACAAGTCCGGACGACCCGGAGAGTTCAGTATAGCCCATAGTGGCTTACACCGCAGCTTGGATGGTCTGTGAGTGGCCACTTGATTTCTAAATATGATGCATACATAACTGTTTTATACGTTTTATATCTGTGATTGCGATGAGTTGTGACAACTCGGCCCTCCTCGGGTCTACTCCGCCTTGCTCGGGGTCTACTCATTGCCACTGAAACACGGCATCCAAGGCTAAACAAAACCACAAATAGGTTCATTCCATAGTTAACTTTCCTATTCTTACCCTCACTACCAGGTTGATGACGAGCTGTCGTGGTAGAGACATCACATCCAAAGCAATGCGCAACATCACAAGTGCAACTCCGTGCTCCGATACCAAGCTGACATGACCCATCCCTAATCCCTCTGGATTTACGCATGATATTATTATCCCATCTGACACCGTGTGGTCAAACCAGGGTTAAACCATAACTCCCTTGGGGTTTCTAAAGTATGCAGCGTTGTGTGATGTCTCAGTCTATACTATAGCCCGCATCCGCGATTAACCTGGAGGGTGTCAAAAATAACAAAACGCGTCACAAAAATAAGCAGTCTGGGAAAACCAATTTCTGAAATCATAATTTAACCTTCCGTTTTAAAAAGCATGCATGCATATCAATTTAAAACCATTTCTTAAAAATAACACAGAAAACACAGTAATATATGAAAACCGATGCACTCATCATAAAACCAACACATGTGAAAACCTATGGACACAAAATCATAAATCGATTCATTACCCATTCTCATATCCAACATTTTTCCATCATATCATCGTATCATCATCATCAGTCACGATATCCAAGCAGCGCATGAACATAACTCCAAGAATGCTCATGTAACGACCCGTCCCTAGTTTTAAGGATTAATTAGGGATTGATGATGGATTAGCGAGACTAATCGAGAATTAGCCAAGGATTAACGGACGTTCATGGTGAAATTATGATTTTGCCTCTAGACGAGGGCAAAACATTGACTTTTGACCTGGCAGGTCCGATGGCCGAGGGCCGATGACTGTTACGTAGATCGCATCGATACGAATCCGTAAACAGGCGACACCTCGAGTTCGGACGTTTGACGGAAAAGTTACGATTCACGGAAGTTTGAACGTACTATTGCACGTTTTACTAGACGGGAGACTTTTGGCAGCAAGTGGGGCCCAGATATTTTTGGACAGACCAATGGATGAGTGATAGGTGTCACCCATCCATTGCCCATCCCAAACAACTCATGCATATCTTCCCCTTCCTTTGTGTTCGACCATTTCCACTAAACCAAACCCGATCAACCCATCCAAACCAATCCAATCCTTCCCCATCTTATCATGTTTGTGAGGCCCAGAGATTGATGTGAGGACTGGAGGATGGTGGTGGCTGGCCAGGACGGCAGACGCAATGTCAGGACCTGACCCTCGGTCAAGACCCGACTCATCTAACACCATATTGTCCGCTTTGGGCCTCGCCCTCACGGTTTTGTTTTCGGGAGCTCATGGTGCAACTTCCCAGGGGGTCACCCATCATGGAATGGCACCAGCCTCAACTCGCTTAACTTTGGGGTTCCAATCCCTAATTGTCAGGACCCGACCCTCGGTCAAGACCCGACTCATCTAGCACCATATTGTCCACTTTGGGCCTCGCCCTCATGGTTTTGCTTTTGTGAGCTCATGGTGCAACTTCCCAAGGGGTCACCCACAATGGAATTGCACCAGCCTCAACTCGCTTAACTTTGGGGTTCCAATCCCCCCCAAAGCCACTTGAGATCCTAAAAGGCCTAGTGTAGATCAGGGTTGCGCATCGACATCCTCTATCTAGCACTATATTGTCCTCTTTGGGCCACAACAATACTCAACGGCTAGCCTGCGACCTCAAGGTTTTGACCCAGGGACCTCGTGGTGAGCAATACAACCCAGGAAAGCCTCAACCAACGCGACCACGGGAGGCCTAGTGCTAGATAGGTGTGTGCCTATACCGTTAAGGCACACCACCATCCTCTCCCAGACCATTCCCCCTCGTAGGAATGTGAGATTGTTCACCATTCCCTCCAGGACACGGGTCTTACAATCTATCCTCCTTAGGGCCCAGCGTCCTCGTTGGCACACTTCCCGGTCGGGGTCTGGCTCCGAGTCTTCTCCCCGGAATCTACATCTGGAAGGCTCCATCTCTGGATCTAGTCCGAGCTCTCTCTCTGGATCTAGTCCACATATCTCTCTGGAATCTGGTCCGGGACCACATCATATCTCGTAATCTCCACTCCTGGAACGGGATCCCTATGGGGATACCCACTCTGGTCTGTGGATCGTGACTCTCCAGGTCGACGTCTGGAGGAGACCATATAAATCATATGGAGGATTCATTCCTTTTCGAATACTTTCTTTCTTTCTCAAAATACATTTCAACTGGGTCTTATACCCGATTCATTTCAACAAGATTCCTTGATTCCGATTCAAATCCATTCAAATCCATCACATCATATCTCATGTTTTCATTTATGGTTTGTAAGTGTGATTTACTTGTTAAGACCGGTCCCAAATCTCCCGGGATTAACTTGGGACCCGCCTAATCCCGTCTGACACGAAGTGTCAGACCAAGGAAAATTCCATCTCTAGCCCTCGCTAGGGCTATCAGAGTGCGTCAGGATCGTAGGAGGAGAGGAGTGATGTCTCGTCTCTGCTGCAGCCTGCATCCGTGATCAACCTGAAGGGCATTAAAACATTAAAAGTAGTGAGTGGACAAAATAATATTTTAATAAAAACATTTTCGCTTAAAGACATTTATGCCCTTCGTAAATACATACGCATGCATTCAAAATCATTTATCAAACGTTCATAAAAACCTTTGTCAAACATTTACAAAACCTTTCAAGGGTTCATGTCTGGCCCCATAAACCGTCATGACCCATAAATCCATTTGGGTCCCTAACCCGAAATCGCAATTCAAAGCCCGTAGGTCAAATCAATAGGGACTCGGCCCAAATCACGTCACGTGGGTCTCAGCCCAAAACCATTCTCAAAATATCACAAACGGGGTCTCCGCCCTAAATCACTTTCACAACTTTAAATACGGGGGTCTCCGCCCCAAATCACTTTCTAAATCATAAAACACAGGGTCTCCGCCCTCAAATCACTTTTCCATAAAAGCACATACATATCAACATACGTATAACCCATCTGCGGCACTTCCGAGAAAATGCCAACTCGGGGCACACAGCCCCTAGGGAACACATCCCCGATATAGTCATGATATCGAATCTATACTATTTTGCACACTACTCGGGGTCTCGCTCCGAGTCTTCTCCCAAGAATCTCCATCTGGGAGGCTCAATCTCTGGATCTAGTCCGAGCTCTCTCTCTCTGGATCTAGTCCACATATCTCTCCGAAATCTGGTCCAGGACCACATCATATCTCGAAATCTCCACTCCTGGAACGGGATCCCTATGGGGATACTCACTCTGGTCTGTGGATCGTGACTCTCCAGGTCGACGTCTGGAGGAGACCATATAAATCATATGGAGGGTTCATTCCTTTTTGAATACTTTCTCTCTTTCTCAAAATACATTTCAACTGGGTCTTATACCCAATTCATTTCAAAAGGATTCCTTGAATCCGATTCAAATCCATTTCACAGGCCTCAGCCTAAATCTACAGCTAACTGGGCCCTAAGCTAGAAACCATAACCAAATAGGACCTCTCGTCCGATTTCACAACCAACGGGGCCTTAAGCCCGATATCTCAACCAAATGGGTCTCAGGACCGATATCATAAATTAGCGGGGCATCTCATAAATTAGCGGGGCATCAAGCCCGATAGTACACCTAACTGGGCCTCAAACCCGAATCGTTAACCAACTGGGCTCCCGGCCCGATCGTATAACACAAATGGACCCTCGGTCCGATTCCTCATCAATTCAAATGGACTCCAAGTCCGAGAATTTGTAAATCAAAAAGGGTCCCCTGCCCGATTTCATGTTTCCTAATCCAAAACCAATTCATAAAACCCTCATTGAAAACCTAGAACGTATAAGCAGCGTATAAAACCAAAAATCTCGAAATACGTGCAAATACGTAAATCCTAGGCTACCACAAACAAATGCACTCATGGCATCACAAAACATATATTAAAAAAATTATAAAACATTTATGCATGCATCAATTCCGAGAGAAGGGTCCATAATACTCGTGCCATAATCTTCTCCCGGGTCAATCGTCCATAATACTCGTGCCATAACCTTTGGACAGACCGTCCGAAGCTGCGCCTTGATACTCGTGCCATAATCTTCTCCCGGGTCAATCGTCGCCTCCGGGATTCCCGAATCTGTCCAAATTAATTTAGAGGGTTACTAACTACTTAAATAACCCCTCACTAAAGTTCCATAATTTTCCAGAATTTCTAACTGTTTTTAAAACTAATCCTAAACCTTCGGACAGCCCGAACTATATCGAAACGATGTCCGATTGACACGAAACTAGTCCCAAAATGTTTGTTACATCGAATAGATGATTTTATGTGTTGAACACATTCCCAAATGACTGGACACGCACCCCCACGCGCCCAGGGAAGCCGCTGCGCGTGAGCCCACGCGCCGGCACTATTCCTGCACCATCAAGCTCCCGCGAGCCGGTTCACCTGGTTTGGCCTGTCCAGTTGGACCGGCGTGACCGGTTCACGGCTCTAGACCTCCCATTTTTCATCCTACCTCTTCTTTTTTTATTGCTTTCTTCCTATTTTCAAGTTTTATATCCATTCCAATCCTTAAACGCATCTAAAAACACCTAAAACCCATGGTTTGATTTTGAACCTCACGGTTCAAGTTTTTCCCCGCCGTTCCCACGGCTGCTCAGCCCAAACCACCACTCAAAACCTCTTTAATACCTTCCTAACAACCTAAACACCATTTCCTAATCATCCAAAATAGCCCATAATGATAAAATCGAAAATACATGGGTTTTGGGCCTAACCGGGTAACATGTTCGGGTTCAAGGCCGCCGTCCACAGTGGCGTGGCTTCCAGCCGGCCACCACCATCCATCCTTCATTCTCTCAGCCTCTGGGCTTCACGGGCAAGATCAACTGGGTTCAGGTTTGGATTTGGGGAGGGAGGATGAATCAGCTTGGTGTTTGGGTGGAAGGAAAATGAATGATCGATGAAGGAAGGGTGAGATGCATGAATATGTTTGGTTGGGCAATGGATGGGTGACACTTGTCACTCATCCATTGGCTGTCTAAAAAGCTGGGCCCACTAAAGTCCAAAAGTAATCTGTCTCGAACTTCATGCAATAGTACTTTCGTACTTCCATGAACCGTAACTTATCCGTCGAACTTCCGAATTTGACGTGCCCCCTGTCTACGGATTCGTATTGTCTCGATCTATGTAACGGTCTTCGGCCCTCGACCATCGGACCTTCTGGGTCAAGAGTCAACTTTTGGATCAAATTACCAAAATTCCCTTGAACTTCCGAACGTCATAACTTCCTCTTCGAACATCGGAATTGAGCGTGTCACCTGTCTATGAACTTGTGACGTCCCGAACTACGTCACGGTCATTGGTCAAAGTCCATTTGACCACTGAAACGAAAAGTCATCGATTTTCCCATCCTAGGGGCAAAATCGTCATTTCGCCCGAACTTCTGCTAATCCTCGTCTAATCTCTGATTAGCCTTGCTAATTCGTCATTAACTCTTAATTAATCCCTCTAATTCGGGACGGGTTGTCACAAACTTCCCCTCTTAAGGAATTTCGTCCTCGAAATTCAAAGCGACACAATTCCACAACTAAATTGTGGAATCCAACTTTATTCCTCGAAACGGATCGTTGCACCCACACGAGAATACTCGTGTAGTAGTACACGTCCAACACATATACCGTACTCAACAGTATCGTCCTCGGTACATACCGTCATCAGAGCCTCCAAATCTCCAATTCATTTTTGATAACTACACGTCTGCTCGTGTGTCTCACTCGAGACAACATGTCGGCACTCGTCGATCTCGCTTGTCACTCACTTTGACAGGTCAGCAATAACATACTGACATCCAAATGGCTTTATGGTCTGGCACTCTGACACGTTCCATCTGATAGTCGTCAGGCTGAAAACGCATCCTCATTAAGAGTTATCACAGCCAAGCTGGCATCCTGCTCAGCATCTGATCAGACAACATTCTCTAGATCCTGCCATCACAATGACACGAATCCCATCGTACAGGTCATCCTCAGACCTATGCCCATACTAACTATCGATACTTGCACGAATCAACTCTATCAAATTCCTCTACTCAAAACTGACTCTAATGTCTAAACTGACTCTCTTTAGAGTCCCAATAATCACCTTTAATCCTTAACCATCACAGGTCACAACCATCGTGCCCAGTTGGCAACTCCAGGCTTCACTGCGCTTCGCTGTGCTACTCTGATCTCGACTCGCTCTCGAGTCCTCATATCGTACCTCGCATCACTCAGCTATACCACTTGTCATCTAGACTCACCTCAAGTCTCCAAACTCACTATCGGATCAAATCTGATCGTCACTCAGGTCTATCTATAACGCTATCCAACCTATAACATACTCAACTTCTCGGGTACTCTCAACCCGACATATTGATTGACCGTGGTTAATTCCATCTTCCAACGTGCACAACACACTGATGCACCCACATCACACCAACATCGGGGTGTCACTCGACCTATTCAAGGACTTCACTCTAGCAAAGTCCAACCATATACTACCGTCCGCTCCAAGCGAACGTCAGTCTGTCACCTCGGACATTCACTTGTCACATCCTGTGACGCTAATATACCATCTACTCGTCAAGTCAATCAAATTGACCCACACCCTAGGTGTTCGGTCCTTACACCCTCTTGGACTCCTAGCTATCACAACACTCCTCGTCGTCCTACCTAGGGACGAATCCAAGAGGGTGACATCAACATTCATCCAATGTCATCCTCCAGTAATCAGCACTATCTACTAAAGAATCACACTCAGTGACCTCGGAATATCTATCTCCAAAACGGAATCAAGCACTCTTCTCCACGTCTCAAACACAACTTCTCTTGAGTCCGATGTTCCAATCACGTTGCAAACATGTTCCTTTTCCAATCACTGAGTTCACTCAACACCCGAACATTTCTCACGTCCTCTATCATGCACATCTCATACCTTTAATCAATCTCATCCAACTCTGACTCGCAGAATTGATCGGAAACCACTAACATCGGTCGGTAGGCTAAACAGATCGCAACATCTATCGTGATCTGAAGCCAAATCTCTGCGTACTACCAAATCTGACAAACCGACCCATACGTCATAAGACGTCACTTAAGCTATCCATTTGTACATGGATCTCACGTTTCAAAAGTTACAACTTATGAGTACACCCTCGCACCTCCGTCTCGCAGCACTGGGGGAACTAGTCTCCATTACTGGGGAAACTTATCTCCGTCACAGGGGAAACTGGTCTCCATAATTGAGGAAACTGGTCTCCATCATTAGGAAACTGGTCTCCATCACTGAGGAAACTAATGTCATGTTTTCAGGTCTTATTCCACCTTGTTCCATCAAAATGCATCACTGTTCCAGATTTCCAACATTAGGCCTAGTTGAGGACCAATTCCAAGACCAAGTTTTGTGCCAATTTTCTTGCCCGTGTGCCTGATTTTGAAGGTCTTGCGCCATAAATTCCTGATTTTCGCCTCCTTGTTCCAATGTGTAAATGCTTAGCTCTGTCCATGATGTTTATACATAATGACCTACTTTCAGTACTCTGTCTAATGATGCATTCAAGGCCAACTTTGGTGAACATTTGATCTTATGGATTTCGAGAGCCAATTTCAGGGCCGTGTGCCAGCTCGTGTGCTAGGGACATGTTAGTGACATGTCCCCCGAAGGACCTACTTTTGTTCCAGCAGCTATTCATTCCAGAACCAGGCCCTGTGTCACGACCCAACCCATCTAGCATGATATTGTCCGCTTTGGGCGCAATCCTCACGGTTTTGTTTCTGGGAACTCACGTGCAACCTCCTAGTAGGTAACCCATCATGGGATTGCACTAGACCAAACTCCCATAACTTTGGAGTTCCAACCAAACTCAAAGTAAGTGAGCTCCCGAAAGGCCACGTGCTAGATAGATACGTGCCTATAAATATAAGGTATTTCACCTTTCCCTCCCCGAGCGATGTGGGGTTGTTCACTGTTCTTGCCAAGACACCTATAACGCCTCGGAAACTCAAAGAATGCAAATTTGTAAAATAATGTATGAAATGACGTTTTTACCCTTATAAATAGTGAGGTCAAAGTTGACTTTTTACGTGACATTCAAGGACCATTAGGTAGGTCCCTGAGTCCGTAGACAGGCGGCACGCTGAAATCGGACTTAGGATGAATTTGTTATGATTCTAGAACGAGGAAGGGCATTTTGGTAATTGTGTGAATGAAGGGTAAAATGGTAATTTGAATGGTGAAAATTGAATCGGTATACTAGATTGTTTAACTTAGTTTTTTTAACTAATTAAGTGACAATTATCACTAAGAGAGACCGGATTAGTGTCTCGGTTGGGCTGAGTGGGTGCACAGGTGTGATGGTTGTGCTGTTTGGAGAACAGAGCACCGTGCTTCTTTGAATTGATTTAATCAAGTGTGTGAAATACAGACATAGAGGGTGGGAGCTTCAATCACACTGCTGTGAGGGACTGATAGAAAACAGAGACACTGGAGTGAATTTAGGGATCAAAATTGAAAGGAAAACCGAGAACAAGAGAGAAGAAGAAGCCAAAATCGTGAAAACTGGGGAAATGGAGGGAAAATTCGAATGTTAATTTGTGAGTTGAGAGGAGCCAACTAGAGATTAAAAACAGCCTTCTGAGCTCATTTCGACTTCAACCACACAAAAATCGAAGGAATTTGATCGTGTTTCGACCAAGAACTGAAGTTCTAATTTCTGGAAAATTCGAGGTTGAGTACGAGTACCTACATGTAAGGATTTGTGCAATTGATTGTGTTAGAACGTTCATTTCAGTCTTACGATGCTTCTGTATCATTTAATTAGAAAATTATGTCGAATTGAGTGAGATTAGAAATTTAAAACCGTTTGAATGTTCATTGGAGAAATGATGGATTAAGAGCTTGATTTGTGTAATTAATGATGGAGAACTTAAATTAAGATAGAATAGATGGATTTCGGTGGAAGAATTGAAAGAAAAATGCTGGAATTGAAGGAGATTGACCCGGGTCGTGTCACGGGTTTGTGGCCCATTTAGCAGGAAGTCGGATGAAATAGACGACACTATAGCATTACTGTGCAGGGTTCGTGGCTTTCACGCACAACCACTTTGGGCGCGCGTGAGGGTGCGTGAGGCAGTATCTCCGGTCAAGGTCAACATGTGATTTTATCCTTTCAGTGTAACGAACATTTTGAGACAAGTTTCGAGTCGATCAGATGTCATTTCGGGATAGTTTTGAGTGTTCGAAGGTTTAGGATTTTAATTACGTTGAAAAATCCCGAAAAATTGGGGAAATTAATGTAAGCTTAATGAAAGTATTTGTGATCCAAAATTGTGATCTTTAACAGGCCAGAACATTCATGTGGCAGCTGAGGAGCGTACCGGATGCGATTGACGCGTTCGAACTTCGTGAGTGAACTTTTGTTTTCTAACCGAGCATGCATAACTGTTTTTACTTACTCGTTTTATGTTTCTATATATGATTTTATGTTTATAATTATGATATTCCTGGTTTACGTGATTGCTCGTTTTTCGATGTGATTATTACATTTTACGTATTTCGAGACTATGGTTTCTCCTATGCTTTGATGATGGCTTGATAAGTTATTTTACATGATTTGTGCTTATCACGTTTTAATGATGTTTTGATTATGATTTGTGAGTATGATTTGGGATTTGAACGTGAAATTCGGACATAAGTCCTATTTCGATAAAATGTGATTTCAGATTAGTTTTGGATTTGGATTCTGATGGATTCTAGACTTTCTATGAATTACACATGGTTTTGGGTTTAAAGACTAGGTACTATTGCTGGATCTGGTTTTCAATTTAAAGACCCGGTTAATTGATGACGGGTGAGGGCCCTTGATTGAGATATGTTGAGTTTAAAGACTCGGTTACTGTGATGTCCCCCGAGGCCTATTGATTGTGTTTTGAGCTTAAACACTCGTTGATATCCTGAGAAGGCCTGATACATAAGTTTAAAGACTGGGATAGATCTAGCAAATTTTATCCGTTGATGTTACATTCAGTTTTACATGATTTTATGGTTGTCTTCTATAACGGTTTTCATACGGTTCATATAAGTGTTTTCAGATACTTAGTTATGCATGCGTGTTTTGAAAATGGAGGGTGAACACTGATTTCATTAAAACTGTTTTCCATAACCATTTGTTTTAGTCCACTCACACTTTTATGTTTTAATACCCTCCAGGTCGTGGTACGAGTTTTGGGGGCTAACGTCGAGGCAGAGGCAGAGGCAGAGGCATAAAGTTTTCCAGTTGCGGGTGTAGTTAGCTCACAGAGTAGGGTCTTATCCTTATCTTGTATTGTAACTATGCTCTGTGATACTGTTGACTGGTTGTACAGTTGGTTGTATCTTACGTTCTCCCTGGTCTGACAATGTGTGTAATGTAATTATTATGTTTATTTTGGTCGTTTGTGTTCGGTTGTCAGACGGGAGCAGGATTCTTCCAGATTATCGAGGCAATAATCGGGGTCAGTCCTCTCAATTGGTATCAGAGCATAGGTTTACGAGTTATGTCTGGCACTTTGATGTGCCTAGGTTGTTGTACTAACTTATGCCTCTTTCAGAGAACGATCGGCCATGCCTCTGCGACGTGAACCCCCTCTACGATCTGCAGAAGGCGTTGTTAGTGATGTTGAGAGTGCCACGATAGAGCAAGCCCAGCGCCTTGGGGATATGGTATTTAGTGGTGGGGCAAATCCTGAGGAAGCCAAACGATGGATTACTCGGTTTGAGGGGATTTTTGCTGTGATGCGATGTCCTCTTGAGGTGCGAGTTGTGTTGGCCACCTTTTTGCTGGATGGGGCCGGTAATAAGTGGTGGTCTACCCTGGAGTTATCAGATTGGGATGCTCATACAGTGACTTGGGAGACTTTTCGTGAGCGGTTCCTTGATTAGTATTATCCCCGTTCATTCCGTGATGCTAAGGAGGCAAAATTTCTACAGCTTCGACAGGGGAGTATGTTAGTAACAAAGTATGAGCAGAAGTTTCAGATGTTAGCCCGTTTTGCTCCTACCTTTGTATCTACCGAGGCCGAGAAATGTCATAGGTTTGAGCTTAGCCTGCGAGGCAAAATACGTGCCATTGTGACGGCTGGATCTTTTACTACCCTCAGAGAGTTATTTGATGCTGCAGTACGGGTGGAGGCTAGTCTGCCGGCATGTCCACAGTTCTCAGGTAGTGGACAACGTCGAGAACGTTCATTTCTTAGATTGTCAAGCCAGAGAGCCCCGAAGGGAGGCAGTTATAGTGGAGCTTCGCCCGCGGGCAGTGATCGATTTGGTAGGCCTGGCAGTTTTCAGAGTTCCGGGTTCAGAGGATCCAGAGCACAGCCGACTCTGCAGGCGAGTACGACCTCTGTTGCTTCCACATGAAGACAGAGTGGTGGACTTAGTCGTGATGTTTCTAATGTTATCTGTTTCTTCTGTGGAGAGAGGGGCCACTACCGGAGAGAGTGTCCATCTCTACTACAAGGTGGTGGCGCAGGTTGGGGTGCAGCAGAGCAAGGTTGGAGTGCACTTTCAGTTTCTGGGACAACAAGTACTGGAGGAGGTTCTGGAGCTACCAGTGGACAGAGGGGTCATGGTCGGTCATCAGGACCACATGCCCGAGTTTTTGCGGTTACACAGCAGGAGGCCCGGGCAGCACTTGGTCTTGTGACAGGTACGCTTACAATCCTTGGTCATGATGTATGTGTTTTGATAGATCCCAGAGCTACCCATTATTTTATATCACAGAGTTGTGGTTTGTTAGCGGATAGAGAGGTGTCAGCATTGGGTTGTGATATGGGTGTGAGCCCGCCCACAGGGGAGATGTATGTGGTAAATCAGGTGTTGAGAGAGTGTGCCGTGATGGTAGGTGACGTTGAGTTAGTAGCTGGTTTGATACTCCTGTACTTGCATGATTTTGATGTTATTCTGTGGATCGATTGGTTGACATTACATCATGCTTCTATTAAGTGTTTCGATAAGAAGGTAACTTTTCGGAGTCCAGGGTTATCTAAAACTACCTTTTAGGGAGTATAGCGAGCAATTCTTGTTGGGGTGATCTCAGCTTTGAAAGCAAGTAATTTGTTGAGGAAAGGGTGCCAGGGATACTTGGCTCACATGGTGGACACACGTGTTGCACCATTAGAGGTGGAGGATATTCCGATAGTGCGGGAGTTCCCAGATGTCTTTCCGGAGGATATGCTGGGATTGCCACCCCACTGAGACATTGAGTTTACCATTGATCTTGTTCCAGGTACGCAACCTATTTCACAGACTCCTTACCGTATGGCGCCAGATAAGTTGAAGGAATTGAAGGCGCAGTTGGAAGAGTTGGTCGATATAAGGTTTATTTGGCCGAGTGTGTCTCCTTGGGGAGCTCCAGTTTTGTTTGTTCGGAAAAAGGTTGGAAGCTTGAGGCTCTGCATTGATTATAGGCAATTGAACAAGGTAACAATCAGGAATAAATACCCCCTGCCTCGGATCGATGACCTGTTTGATCAGCTGAGAGGAGCTCAATACTTTTCCAAGATCAATCTTCGTTCTGGGTATCATCAATTGCGGGTTAAAGAAGAGGATGTATCCAAAACAGCCTTTAGAACCCGATATGGTCATTATGAGTTCCTAGAAATGTCGTTCGGTTTAACTAATGCACCAGCGGCATTTATGAATTTAATGAATCGAGTGTTTCAGCCATACTTGGATCACTTTGTTATTGTATTCATTGACGACATTTTAGTTTACTCAAAGAGTGCGAAGGCGCACAAAAAACACTTAAGGAAAGTGCTTGGTACCCTAAGGAAGAATCAGTTGTATGCAAATCTTATTAAGTGTCAATTTTGGTTGACTAGTGTTAGTTTCTTTTGACATGTGATTTCGGCTAAAGGAATCAATGTAGATTCCCAAAAGATTGAAGCGGTAGCAAAGTGGGAATAGCCGAAGACAGTCACTGAGGTCAGAAGTTTCTTAGGGTTAGGTGGTTACTAAAGGCGTTTTGTGGAAGGATTTTCTACCATTACTACCTCATTGACACGGCTGACAAGGAACGGAGTCAGATTTGTTTGGGATAAGGATTGTGGACAAATTTTTCAGGAGTTGAAGAAAAGGTTGACATCCGCTCCTGTATTGACCCTTCCGGACGATAGTGGGGAATTTGAAGTGTATAGCGATGCATCCTTACAAGGATTGGGATACGTGTTAATGCAACATGGGAAGGTAATTGCCTATGCCTTCCGCCAGTTGAAGTCACATGAACGCAACTATCCTGCCCATGATTTAGAACTAGCTGCAGTGGTACATGCTCTAAAGATTTGGAGACATCATTTATATGGTGCGACCTGTAGACTTTTTACCGATCATAAGAGTTCGAAGTACTTGTTCACACAGAAGGAATTAAATGTGAGGCAAAGACGATGGTTGGAGCTGATTAAGGATTATGACTTCACGATTGAGTACCATCTTGGAAAAGCTAATGTGGTAGCTCATGTTTTTAGTCGGAAGTCAACACATTATGTGGCATACCTACGGATGACCAATTTGTCCCTATTGGTTGAACTCCGTAGAACTGGCGTTAATTTGGTACTTGATAGCCAAGGTGTTATGCTAGCTAGTTTCCAGGTGCGACCAATCCTAATTGACCAGATCATTGATGCTTAATTCCAAGATCCTGTCTTATGCATTCTTTGGATTGAAGTGGAAGCAGGGGAATGGCAAGATTATACAGTTAGAGATGATGGAGCCTTAATAAAGGAAGGACGGTTGTATGTGCCTGGAGACGTAACATTAAAGAAGGAGATTTTGGACGAAGCCCATAGTTCGGCGTACGCTATGCATCTAGGTGGAACTAAAATGTACCGTACGCTTCGAGAACATTATTGGTGGCCGGGTATGAAACGGGAAATTGCTGAGTATGTTAGTAAGTGTTTGATATTTCAACAGATAAAGGCTGAGAAGCAAAGACCCTATGGAGCATTGCAACCACTTCCTATCCCAGAATGGAAATGGGATCACATAACAATGGATTTTGTGTTTGGACTTCCTAGGACACCCAGAGGCCACGATAGAGTTTGGGTGATTGTGGATAGACTCACCAAGTCAGCACATTTCTTACCTGTAAGGGAAAACTTTCAGTTGACACAGTATGCTCGATTATTTATTAATGAGATTATACGACTACACGGTACTCCTGCCTCTATAGTATCGGATTGAGATCCGCGATTTACATCCAAATTCTAGCAGAGTTTACAAGAAGCTTTTGGGACAAGATTGCATTTTAGTACATCATTCCACCCTCAGACAGACGGACGGAGAAAGTTAAACTCATCAGAGATAGACTCAAGGCAGCCCAGGATAGAAAAAGATCTATGTGGACTGACGGATTAGAGATCTTGAGTTTGCAGTCGGAGATTGGGTATATCTGAAGCTATCTCCTTGGAAAGGTATAGTGCGGTTTGGTAGGCGAGGGAAATTGAGCCCCCATTTCATCGGGCCATACAAGATTGTTGAGAGGATTGGCCAGGTTGCATACAGATTAGCACTACCTCTAGAAATTTCTAAGGTCCATGATGTATTCCACATGTCGATGCTGTGGAAGTATGTGTATGATACATCTCATGTACTAGAAGAGCAACCCATTGAACTTAGAGAAGACTTATGCTTTGAAGAACAGCCAGTATAGATTTTGGATCAAAAAGATAAGGTGCTTCGTCGGAAGACTATTCCCCTAGTAAAGGTTCTTTGGAGAAATCCGAATGTGGAGGAGGCCACATGGGAAATCGAGACACAGATGCGAGAGCAGTATCCATATTTGTTTCACTAAAATTTCTGGAGGAAATTTCTTAAGGGGGGGAGGTTGTAACGCCCCGGAAATTCAAAGAATGTAAATTTGTAAAATAATGTATGAAATGACGTTTGTACCCTTGTAAATAGTGAGGTCAAAGTTTACTTTTTATGTGACGCGTGTTTTTCACGAAATTCAAGGACCATTAGGTAGGTCTCGATTCCCTGAGTCCGTAGACAGGCGACACGTTGAAATTGGACTTCGGATGAATAAGTTATGATTCTAGAACGAGGAAGGGCATTTTGGTAATTGTGTGAAGGAAGGGTAAAATGGTAATTTGGATGGTGAAAATTGAATCAGCCATAGTGGATTGTTTAACTTAGTTGTTTAACTAATTAAGTGACAATTGTCACCAAGATAGGCCGGATTAGTGGCTCGGTTGGGCTGAGTGGGTGCACATGTGTGACGGTTGTGCTGTTTGGAGAACAGAGCATCGTGCTGCTTTGAATTGATTTAATCAAGTGTGTGAAACAGAAACACAGAGACTGGGAGCTTTAATCACACTGATGTGAGGGACTGACAGAAAACAGAGACACTGGAGTGATTTGAGGGATCAAAATTGAAAGGAAAACCGAGAACAAGAGAGAAAAAGAAGCCGAAATTGTGAAAACTGGGAAAACGGAGGGAAAATTCGAATGTTAATTTGTGAGTTGAGAGGAGCCAAACAGAGATGAAAAACAGCCTTCTGAGCTCATTTCGACTTCAACCACACAAAAATTGAAGGTGTTTGATCGTGTTTTGACCAAGAACTGAAGTTCCAATTTCTGGAAAAATTCGAGGTTGAGTACGAGTACCTACAGGTAAGGATTTGTGCAATTGATTATTTTAGAACGTTCATTTCAGTCTTACGATGCTTCTGTATCATTTAATTATAAAACTAAGTCGAATTTAGTGAGATTAGAAATTTAAAACCGTTTCAATGTTCATTGGAGAAATGATAGATTAAGAGCTTGATTTGTGTAACTAATGATGGAGAACTTAAATTAAGATAGAATAGATGGATTTCGGTGGAAGAATTGAAAGAAATAAGCTGGAATTGAAGGAGATTGACCCGGGTCGTGTCACGGGTTCGTGACCCGTTTAGCAGGAAGTCAGGTGAAAGAGACGACATTGTAGCATTACTGTGCAGGGCGCATGGCTTTCACGCGCAGCCACGTTGGGCCGCGAGTGAGGACACGTGAGGCAGTATAACTATTTTGAGACAAGTTTCGAGTCGATCGGACGTCATTTCGGGATAGTTTTTAGTGTTCAAAGGTTTAGAATTTTAATTTAATTACGATGAAAAATCCCAAAAATTTGGGGAAATTAATGTAAGCTTAATGAAATTATTTGTGACCGAAAATTGTGATCTTTGATAGGCCAGAACATTCTTGAGGTAGCTGAGGATCGTACGGGACGCGATTCACGCGTTCAAACTTCGTGAGTGGACTTTTTTTTTCTAACCGAGCATGCATAACTATTTTTACTTACTCGTTTTATGTTTCTATATATGATTTTATGTTTATATTTATGATATTACTACTTTACGTCATTGCTCGTTTTTCGATGTGATTATTACATTTTACGTATTTCGAGAGTATGGTTTCTCCTATGCTTTGATCATGGCTTGATAAGTGATTTTATATGATTTGTGCATATCACGTTTTAATGATGTTTTGATTATGATTTGTGAGTAGGATTTGGGATTTGAATGTGAAATTCGGACATAAGTCCTATTTCGATAAAATGTGATTTCAGATTGGTTTTGAAATTTGGATTCCGATGGATTCTGGGCTTTCTGTGAATTACACATGGTTTTGGGTTTAAAGACCCGGTACTATTGCTGGATCTAGTTTTGGGTTTAATGACCTTGTTAATTGATGATGGGGGAGGGCCCTTGATTGAGATATGTTGAGTTTAAAGACTCGGTTACTGTGATGTCCCCCGAGGCCTATTGATTGTGTTTTGAGTTTAAAGACTCGTTGATATCCCGAGAAGGCCTGATACATAAGTTTAAAGACTCAGATAGATCCAGCAGATTTTATCCATTGATGTTACATTCAGTTTTACATGATTTTATGGTTGTCTTCTGTAACGGTTTTCATACGGTTCATATAAGAGTTTTCAGATACTTAGTTATACATGTGTGTTTTGAAAATGGAGGGTGAACCCTTATTTCATTAAAACTGTTTTCCATAACCATTTGTTTTAGTCCACTCACACTTGTATGCACGGCAGTGCAGAACCCCTTTGTGTTGGACTGACGTGGGCGAAAGACAATTGACTAGATCTAAATTGGTGGAATTGACGACGGAGAAAGTTAAACTCATCAGAGATAGACTCAAGGCAGCCCAGGATAGAAAAAGATCTATGTGGACTGTCGGATTAGAGATCTTGAGTTTGCAGTCGGAGATTGGGTATATCTGAAGCTATCTCCTTGGAAAGGTATAGTGCGGTTTGGCAGGCGAGGGAAATTGAGCCCCCATTTCATCAGGCCATACAAGATTGTTAAGAGGATTGGCCAGGTTGCATACAGATTAGCACTACCTCTAGAAATTTCTAAGGTCCATGATGTATTCCACATGTCGATGCTATGGAAGTATGTGTATGATACATCTCATGTACTAGAAGAGCAACCCATTGAACTTAGAGAAGACTTAAGCTTTGAAGAACAGCGAGTATAGATTTTGGATAAAAAAGATAAGGTGCTTCGTCGGAAGACTATTCCCCTAGTAAAGGTTCTCTGGAGAAATCCGAATGTGGAGGACGCCACATGGGAAATCGAGACACAGATGCGAGAGCAGTATCCATATTTGTTTCACTAAAATTTCTGGAGGAAATTTCTTAAGGCGGGGAGGTTGTAACGCCCCGGAAATTCAAAGAATGTAAATTTGTAAAATAATGTATGAAATGACGTTTGTACCCTTGTAAATAGTGAGGTCAAAGTTGACTTTTTATGTGACGCGTGTTTTTCCCGAAATTCAAGGACCATTAGGTAGGTCTCGATTCCCTGAGTCCGTAGACAGGCGACACCTTCGAGCTAGCTTGAAACCTCACGGCCACCTTCGAGCTTCGTCCTAGGGCTGTTCTGTCGTCCGTTTTACTTCATATTTTCCCTGTTAACTAGCCTAAACGAGAGTAATAAAACCCAGACGCTAGAAATGAGTTCCATATGTCCAAACCAAACTTCCATTTTTGAAACACACGAGTTACCTGATTTTCGAGTTTTTCAGCTAGCCGTCGTGGCTCCAGTCCTTCCTCCTTCGGGATTAGATTAGTAACTAATCAAGCATTAGTGAGGTTAATCGGTGATTAGTTGAGTGAAATCGGACGAACGATGCAAATTGACCGTTTTGCCCTAGGGCGTGGGCAAAACATTGACTTTTTGTTCAGGCGGTCAAATGGACTTTGGCCAATGACTGCGACGTAGTTCGGGACGTCACGAGTTCATAGATAGGTAGCACGTTCGATTCCGACGTTTGAGAAAGAAGTTGTGACATTCGGAAGTTCATGGGTATTTTGGTAATTTAGTTAAAAGGGGTAAATAGTTGACTTTTGGACCGGGAGGTCTGATGGCCGAGAGCTGAGGAAGGTTACGTAGATCGGGTCGATACTAATCCATAGATAGGCGGCACGCCGAAATCAAACTTCGAACGGAAAGGTTATGGGTCACAGAAGTTTGCTATCACTATGCACATATTACGAGGCTACGATGATGTGGTAAAATCTGATTGGGCAGATATTTTAGTGGAACCAATGGATGAGTGGCAAGTGTCACTCATCCCATTGGTCAATTCCCTAAAAAGTTGATATAACTAATTAAATAATATTAATTTAACTATTTTATATTTTATCCCCTAACCACTTTTAATCCTAGCCCTTCATCTCACCCTTCCCCTTCATCCTGGTCCTCCATTCCTATCTCCCTCTCACTTGATCAACCATTTCCCTTTGAGAATGGAAGGTACGGTTCCTTTTCGGGTTTCCTGTGTTTTTAAGAGCTAGAAACATTAGGTTTGATGTTAGGAAGATTTAGGAATGAAAAAGGGAAAGAATGGACCGAAAATGGATGAGTTTGGGCCCTGAACCGGTTCAGACCGATCCGACCCTGTTCAAAACCAGAGGACCAGTTCGCCCAAGGTTGAAGATGAACAGTGCCCGGCGCGTGGGCTTCACGCGTAGGGACTTTAGGCCTCGCGTTGGGGCGCGTGGGCCACCTTTTGGGGATGATTTCAACATGATTTTTAATCTATTCGATGTAACGAACATTTTGAGACTTGTTTCGTGTCGATCGGACACCGTCTCGATAATGTTCGGGACATC
This sequence comes from Prinsepia uniflora, assembly GCA_032719365.1. Classification (NCBI taxonomy): domain Eukaryota; kingdom Viridiplantae; phylum Streptophyta; class Magnoliopsida; order Rosales; family Rosaceae; genus Prinsepia; species Prinsepia uniflora. Next base: position 44,645,815 of record CM064866.1, on the reverse strand, counting down.
AGAAGGTTTACATTCGAGATTTAAAATAGTTAAAAATTTGGGAAAATTACAGAACTTTAATGAAAGGTAAATAAGGTAGTTAGTAACCTTCTAGATTGATTTGGATAGATTTGGGAGTCCCGGTGACAACGATTAGCCCGATGAGGCTTACGACACGCAAACCGAGGCGACAACTTAGCACTGTCTATGAGTGGACCTTGATTTCTAAACTGTGATGCATGCATAAATGTTTTATATACATTATGAATGTGATTCTATGATGTTGAATTGGATAGTGGTAAATTACATGGTTTCACGCATTTCGAGCCGATTTATGTGCTTGCACGTAAATCGAGGTTTTCAGTTTTACACTGGTTTTCTATATTTATAGTTTTGGAAATGAATTCAAGAAATGGTTTTGGATTTGAAAAGGTAAACTCGTGCACGAGACCCATTTGATTTACGAACTCTCAGACACGAAGTCCATTTGATTTAACGAGGCATCGGGTTGGAAGCCCAGTTGGTTTATGTATCGGGCTCGAGGCCCAATTGGTTTGCGTATCGGGCTCGAGGCCCAGTTGACTTACGTATCGGGCACGAGGTCCATTTGGTTTACGATATCGTGCACGAGGCCCATTTAATTTATGAAATCAGGCACGAGGGTTTACGATTCGGGCCTGAGGTCCAGTTTGTACGTGGATTCGCGCTTAGGGCCCAGTTATGTTTTAAGATTGTGATTTCGGGTCAGAGACCCATAAATGCTTTTTATGGTTCATGATGGTTTATGGGGACCGGCATGAATCCTGGAAAGGTTTTTTTGGCTCATGACAGTTTATGGGAACCGGACATGAACCCTCTAAAGGTTTTGATAATGATTTCAAAAGGTTTTTCCTATACCATCGTTTATATGTGAATTGTCTCCTCCTGGGAGGGTCGTTGGCCTGGGTGGACCACGGAGTAGTCACGGAGCATTGACTTAGTGGAGTCGCCCCAGTTGGGTTCCTTACTCTCAGGAAGGCTTGGTTTATAACCTCCAGGGAGAGTCATTGATCTACGGACATTGACTTGGGTGGACCCTAGAGAGACTTGGGTTTGAGACCCCCGAGTAGCACGCGCGTAGTTCTAGATACCGTGAAAGAATTGATGGTATACAATATATGGCTAAACATGATTTCAACTGGTTTGCAAAATTGTGTTTTATGATGATAAATGGATTTGGGCTGAGATCCCACATATGTTTACTATGTTATGGTTTTTGTAAATGGTTTTGGGCAGGAGCCCGTATGGATGTGGTTGTTTAAACATATGTGATTGCATAAATGGTTTTACTATGGATGCATGCTTTTTAGTGAAGGGTATAAAGGTCTTTTATGAAATTTGTTTTATCAAACTATTACTTTTTGTCCACTCACAATCTTTCTGTTTTCAATGCCCTTCAGGTTGAATACGGTGCGGACTGTAGCAGAGATTGGGACATCACATACCTCCTCTGGATCCTAGCGTACACTGGAAGCCTTCGAGCTAAAGGTTTTAATTTTTACTAGTCTGACACTCCGCATTAGATGGGATCAGGAGCGTTCTTCGTTAATCCCTGGGAGATTGGAGACGGGTCCTAAAAAAAGGGAGATGGGGTTTTCGAGTGTGAGTTTGGAATGAGAGATTGAGAGATGTGTGATAAGGGTGGTGGCCGTAGGGTGAGTGACACTTGTCACTCATCCTATGGTTCCCAAACAGATATTTTGGGTCCCACAAACAAACAAATAACAAGCTTATTCTCTCATAAAATATGCCATTATAAAATCCGATTTAATTGTTCTAGACCCGTAAAATTTCCATACGACATACAAATTCGACGTGACGCTTGTGTGCATAATCACAAACCTGTAATCTACGCAATGGATCTCGGTCCACGTGCAAATGACTTCCTGGGTCAAAAGTTAACGTTTTCTCATCTAGGGGAAAAATTATCATTTCACTAGAAATCGTCCAATAATCATTGATTAAATCTCATTAATCTCTTGATAATTCTGTGATGATGGGGCGGGTCGTTATAATTAGAATGTTCAATTTGGTTGCGTTTCGGGGGAGATATGAAGGTTTGAAGTCTAGGCCAACATTAGAGTTCTCTAGTCGGTTTTTACGGCGACGACTGTTGTAGAAGATGGCTAAGCAAGTCGGCTCTAATGTGGCATGGTGCATGGGGATACGTGCATATGGTGATTGTGTCGTATGGGAAGGCCGATGCTTCCAACAACATATGGTGGAAAGTGGAGCTGTTCCACAAGCTATGCCAATGCTTATTTTCAAGCTCTCAACGGTACAGATCTAATGGCGCCGATTTCAGATAAAACGGACATCGTTTGGGGTAGACATTTTGGGCGTCTAAAGTGGCAATGCTTAGCTTTCCGATGCATTGTTAACCTGGGATATTTGGGGTTCAAATATGGGTTTATGTGTAACTTTAGTGACCTTCGGTTATTGCTTTTGACAGGAGATATTGCTCCAGGGGCCTCGGAGAATCGTACAGCTCGAGATTGAGCTCAATCAAACATATTGCGAGTGGAAATTTGCTTTCATAACTATTTTTCATGCATATTGAACTGTTTTAAATGATTTGTGACATTATCTAAGTTGCAATGATTTGAATAATTATTCTGGATATGGTTGCATTTGATATGCGGATTTATGATTTTTGAATAATTATTCGATTGTGTTCTAGACACATGTTTTTATAGATTTTTGTGGAAACATCAATTTGGGCTCGTACCCTAATTTAAATGTTTTTTACTTGGAGTTGGAGTCAAAAATATATTTTGAAATAATGTTTTGGCTTTGTTACTTTGACTCTTTCCATAGCTGATCATCCTTAGGAGTTTGACCAGCACTTAGTCGTCTAGAGCACGACTTCGCAGATCATGAGACTTCCTACGTGTAGTACATTTTCCATCGTTGTAGTTCACAATTACAACTCGGGGTATTATTCCTAGTTGGTCAACATGGCTTACGTGGGGCGACTAAGGGGAGTTGAGGATTGGTCAGACGTGATTACAGGTATATGTGTCTAGGTTTTTCTAGATGGTTTTAGAAATGGGGATTTCAAGGAAATGTGTGTCAAGACCTAACTCTCCTCGGTCAGGACGCAATTCATCTAGCACGATATTGTCCACTTTGGGCCTCCTTGCCCTTGCCCTCACAGTTTTGTTTTTCGGAGCTCATGGTGCAACTTCCAGGGGGTCATCCATCATGAAATTACACCAGCCTCAACTCGCTTAACTTTGGGGTTCCAACCCCCCACCCAAAAGCAACTTGAGCTCCCAAAAGGCGTCGTGCTAGAATAGGTGTGTGCCTACACCTTTAAGGCACACCACCAATCCCCTACCAGAACATTCCCTTCATAGGAATGCGGGATCGTTCACCATTCCCTTCAGGACACGGGTCTTACAATTGACCACCCTTAGGGCCCAGCGTCCTCGCTAGCACACTTCCCGGTCGGGGTCTGGCTTTAATACCATTCTGTCAGGACCCAACCATCCTCGGTCAAGACCCGACTCATCTAGCACAATATTGTCCACTTTGAGCCACCTTGCCCTTGCCCTCACGGTTATGTTTTAAGGAGCTCACGGTGCAACTTCCTAGGGGGTCATCCATCATGGAGTTGCACCAGCCTCAACTCGCTTAACTTTGGGGTTCCAAACTACCCCAAAGCCACTAGAGCTCCCAAAAGTCCTCGTGCTAGATAGGTGTGTGCCTACACATTTAAGGCACGCAACCAATCCTCTCCCAGACCATTCCCCTCGTAGGAATGTGGAATCGTTCACCTTTCCCCTCAAGACACGGGTCTTACAATTGAAACGACCCGTCCCGAATTATAGAGATTAATTAAGAATTAGTGACGGATTAGCGAGGCTAATAGGAGATTCGCCGAGAATTAACGGACGTCTAGGACGAAATTACGATTTTACCCGTGAATAAGGGAAAAAAGTTGACTTTTGTCCCATGAGGTCCGATGGCCGAGGGTCGAGGACCGTTACGTAGATCAAGTCGATACGAATCTGTGGACAGGCGTCACGTCGAAATCGAACGTCTGACGAAAAAGTTACTATTCACGGAAAATTTTGTGAACTATTCAAAAAGGCACATTTAAGAGGCAAAAATGGGGACTTTATCTTTAGTGTGGGGCCCTGATATTTTGGCAGGCCCAATGGATGAGTGATAAGTGTCACCCATCCATTGCCCAGCATCCCACATACATGCATCGATCATCTCCCTTGTTCCATTCATCCAAGCTAACCCGATCTCGCACAACCCACCCCTTTTTCCTTGTTGATCGAATGAAGGCCTAAAGGGAATGGGATTGAGGCTGTGTGGGATGAAGATGGTGGCTGGGGACTGCCTGAGCCGCGGTGGACGGCAGAGGGATGGCAACCCGTGAAGGTAAGTTTGAATTCCAATCATCCAGTCTTCGATTTTGTACATTTTAAACGGTTTCTGATGGCTAGGTGATGTGAATGGGATTGGTACGAGTTTGGGATGATCAAAAAAAGATGAGGAGGACGGTGGAAAAGCTCTGGACGTCGACTGGACACTTGGCCGTGAAAACCAAATAAAAAAGGAGAGGTCTTGAACCCTTTTTCTTTGTTTTGATCATCTAGATAGGTTCCTAGGACTGAGACATAGAGATTAGGATTGAAAGGGAAGAAAACGAATTAAAAATGAGGAAGGAATAGACCTGGACCAGTTCCGTCAGTCCGGTCGGACTGGAATTGCAGGTTGACCGGTTCGGACCCGGTCTGCCGAAGGACAGGGGTGACTGTACAGTCGCGCGTGGCTCCCATGCGCAGCCCCTTTAGACGGCTCGTAAGGGGGCATGGACCATCATTTGGGGGTGGTTCCAACATGTGAAATCACCTATTCGATGTAACGAACATTTTGGGGCTGGTTTCGTGTCGATCGGACATCGTTTCAATATAGTTCGGGACGTCCGAAAGTCTAGGATCGACTTTAAAAATAGTTAAAAATTTCAAATAATTACAAGACTTTAGTGAGGGGTTATTTAAATAGTTAGTAACTCTCTATTATGATTTGGACAGGTTCGGGAGCCTCGATGACGGTGATTGGCCCTGGAAGAACGTATGGCACGCGTATCGAGGCGCGACTTTGGACAGTCCGTGAGTGGATTTATTTTATGAATTAGATGCATGCATAAATGTTTTATATGAGTTTATGAACATGTTTTAAGATTCCATGAGTGCATTTGTTTGTGGTAGCTAGGATTTACGTATTTGCACGTATTTCTAGGTTTTAAATTTTATACGGCGCTTATACATACTATGCTTTCTTTAATGGTTTAAATGAAATCATTTTGGATTTAGAAACATGGAATCGGGCATGAGACCCATTTGATTTACGAACTATCAGACTTGGAGTCCATTTGATTTGGTAAGAAATCGGGGGGCTGGATGCTCATTTGAGTTATACGATCGGGCCGAGGGCCGCGTTGGTTTAGGCATTCGGGCTTAAGGCCCATTTGAGCTATAGAATCGGGCCTGAGTCCTAGTTGAGTTATGGTAACGGGCTTGAGGCCCATTAATTGTGAAATCGGGCTTGACGCCTCATTGATTTATGGTATCGAGCTTGAGACCCTATTCAACTGGGAATTTAGGACGAGGCCTGTGAAAGTGGATTTGAATCGGATTCGAGGAATCCCATTGAAATTCGGGTATGAGACCCAGTTGAATTGAGATTTGAATGAAATTATTTTGAAAATGTATATACCCTCCATATGAGTTAGTTGGTCTCCTCTAGCCATCGACCTGTAGAGTCACGATCCACTACCCGGAATGAGTATCCACATATGAAGCATATTCTAGGAGTGGGAGTAATGATATGGTCTCAGACTAGGTCCGGAGACAGTCATCCAGACTTTGTGGATCCTGGATGTTGGATAGAGCCTCCCAAATGTGGAATTCCAGGGAGTAGACTCGGAGTGAGACCCCGAGTAGTATGCATACTTATATAGATGAATCGTGACAGATATCGGGGATGAGTTCCATAGGGGCTGTGTGCCCTGAGTTGGCATCTCATCTGAGATGCCGAGGATAGGTTTTATATATGTATATGTATATGTAATATGAGATTTCACGGAAAGTGGTTTGGGGCGGATACCACATGTTCTCTGTTTTGGAAAGTGGTTTGGGACGGAGACCCAGTGTTCAATGCTTTGGAAAAGGTTTTGGGCTGAGAGCCACGTATGTTGATTTGGGCTGAGTCCCTACGAAAACTGGATTTGGGCTGAGGTCCCATGTACTTGCTTTGCGGTTTCGGGCCAAGGCCCAAATGGTTTTGTGAATATTTTGATAAATGGTTTTCGAATGCATGCATGCTTTTTAGTGAAGGGCATAAATATCTTTTGATGAAAATGTTTTTATAAACTATTTGTTTTGACCACTCACAGCTTTTGTTGTTTTGAATGCCCTTCAGGTTGATCCTGGATGTGGGTTATAGCAGAGACCGAGACATCACACTCCTCCTCCGGATCCGGGTGCTCTCTGGTAGTCCCAATTGGGCTAAGGATGGAATTATCCCTGGTCTGACACTTCGTGTCAGACGGGAGCAGGCATGTCCCATATTAATCCTGGGGGATTTTGGACGGGTCCTATCAAGTGGTATCAGAGAGAGGTTTTGCTCTTAGAGTGGCATACAGATCGAGGATGTGATGTCTCTGTGGTCGTAACAGCGCGTCATCGACCTGATAGTTAGGGTAAGAGTGGGAGGAACCTCGTGCCAAACGAAACGAGGTGCAATGATTTAGGGTTCGATTGGCATAGGATGTCGCGTTTCCCGAGAGATTAGATACCGAGTAGGATCAATGTGCGTTTTTGAATCTAACGGCTAAGAGCTGTAGTGGTACTGGAGATAGGATCCAGTGGACCAGTAGACGCAGGATGACGACCTGAGAGTCGGGACCATTGTGAGTAGTCTTGATGGACATGAAATAGAGAAGCATGGAATCCATGGAGGTCGTATGTTGGGGACATCCACGACAAAGGACAAGGATCGAAACTTGTGCTGCTAGGGGCAGTCAGGAGTACGACGACCTTAGTTGAGACTGGTTGGAATAAGAATGTCGATCCTAGTTGTCATTGAGATGCTACGTTTAGATGTGTCGAATCTCGGAGAGATGTCGACTAGTAGTGGATGCCCGGAGTAGTCGTTAGGTGACGTGGTAGGATACGATTACGTGTGTAGTGCTTGTGCAGTGGTTGGCACGGAATGTGGCCAAGTCCTTATGGATGCCAGCGGCTAGGAGCCGTAGAGTTACGAGGGGACGAGATCCTCTGATTGTGGTTGCTGGTTGGTTGGACACCAACATCCGGGCACGTTGACTCTTCGGAGTTGAGCGCGAGGGATCACTCGAGATGGACGTGCTGCAGGGAGCAGCCGAGTTCATGATAACACTAGTTGACAATTGATCGAATAAGCTACCAGGAAAGTAGTACTTGTGGATCGGATCCTAAGGTGGACCGATTGGTGGATGTTGTGTGTTGAGCAGTTGGTACCGGCGGTGAGTTGACCGCACAGGTTCGGAGTCTTGGTGATATTGTATGAGGGTTGTGTCCGTACAGGCTCGCGGTAGTTACCACCATCGAGACTGGATTTGTTGATAGTTGTTGAGAATTGGGGGACGTTCTGGGGATGTTCAGTTTCTCGTATGGATTGTCGAAATAGTCATACCCAGAGTCGTGGGGTACGAGAGAGAGGCAGGGCCCTTCCAACCCGAGCAGAGATTAGTGGCGATTGCTCAATATGAGCAGGGTTTTCAGATTGGTTTGATTCGTACTCCACGTGGTGGTGGTACAAGGGCAATAACGATGAGAAACGACGAGCCATGAGTTGAGAGTATCTCTGTCGTGACGTGCTCATAGTTAGTTGCTACCACTATACGACCAGAAGGATTCGTCAGCTAGTGTAGATTCTTAGGAGTTGTGTCGAGATGAATGATACGATGGAGATGAACTGGGTGGAACCCAGCAGTGGTTGAACTGGGCGGGGACTCTGTCTCAACGGCGGTAGCGATGACTTGGTAGTGATTAGACAGATTGGGTTAATGGACTACTCAAGTGCTATCGTGGGGATGAATTGACATCCTTTTGGATGTGCATAAAAGATCGTAAATGGATAGGCGACTTGGATTATCTACGGACACCTAGGTGATGTCCGAGTGTATTGAGGGTGCAGATTGTGACCGAGTTGGTAGACGTGCCCTCTAGGAGTAAACATGTGAGTTGGATGGGCACTGAGTGGGATAGAGAGGATCCCGAGTGGCTCAGTGCGAGGTATGGGGTATACTTGGTGTGGTGGACTACGGTTGACCATACCCCCTGAGTTGAGGACTTGGCACTAGTTGCCTTTAAGACGTGAATACTCGTGTAGAGAGTAAGCTGAGTAATCGGAAAAGGAATATGTTTCCAATATGATTGGAACTTCGGAACCATGAGAAGGATACTTGATTCCGAAGTTAGTTGGAGATGGGTATTTCAATGTGACAGTTAAAAGGTTCAAGAGGGTGTAGGAACCAAACAGCTAGACTGTGAGTCAAATTTGATTGACTGGAAAAGTAGATGGTACTTAGCGTCACCGGGTGTGACGTGTGAATGTCAGAGGTAGCGAACCCATGTTGGTCTTATGGGTCATCTTACATCGACCGAGGAAGCTGATAGTGGATCTTAGGTGGATTAGGTAGTGTGGTGACGATCGTGAGTCGAGTAGACCGAGGTCCGATCTTCATTAAAGTGAATTACCTTGTTGATTATGCTAAGTTAGGAGTTGGGGAGAACTGTAATGTGAGACAATTAAGGAATTCCTTAGCATAGTCAGTGAGAAGACAGACATAAGTTGGTTATAGGAGTGTATGATTTGTCTTGGGTATAAGAGCAGAGAGTGTGCTGGATTGTAGTGCACCTGGTGATGGAAGGTTGAGGTCCGAGCCGTTGTTGGAGCACAGACAGTAGTGCGTGATTGGACATTACCCGAGTGCAGGACTAGAGCAGGCCGAGTAGGGCCTTGATGATTGGTGATAGAGGTGCACAGTGCGTAGTGTACATTAGACGATGGAATTAACCGCGGTCAATCAGTATGTCGGGTTGAGAGTTCCTCGAGAGTATGAATGTTTGTCGAAGGGTTAGATTCCTAGTTGGACGTGAGACGACGATTGGATTTGATCTGATAGTGGTTCGACGAGGATAATGTTCGGATGTGTTCCGACATAGGGATGAGTCGACTGGAGGCTAAAGACTGTGTACTCGAGCAGAGTGGATTGGTAGGGTTCGGTGATTCTTTTGAGCAGGGACTTAAGTCACGAATGACTAAGCGAACCTTACAGTGCAGGCGTGTGTTTCTTGCTGAGACCAGTATTCGATTGGGGTCCAGATACACCCCGGATGGGTGAGACGTAGTCTGTGTGTCGACAGGAGTAGTACGACAGTTGAGACTCGAGGTGAGTCTAGATGGCTGCGGAGATCGCTGATTGTTGCAAGATACGTTACGAGGACTCAAGAGTGAGTTGACATTAGAGTAGCGCAACGAAAGCGCAATGGAGCCGGGAGCTACCGGCTGGTCACGATGGTTGTGACATGTACTAGTAATGGATTTAATCGATATCTGATGCGTTCGGATTGGTATGGATTGATGGGACTCTAAGGTGAGTCAGCTTGGAGTATTGGAAAATGAGAGAGTCGATTCGTGTGAGTATCAAGTGAGACGTACGAGCTGACGTGTAGTTCCCAAGAATGAATTGGAGCTTTGGAGGCTCCGGTGACAGTGCGTACCAATGAGTACAACGGTTGTATCATACGTGCATGTGTATAGGAGAATACCTGAGTAGAGGAGACATGGTTGGATTCCACAGTCTGGTTGTGGAATTGAGTCAGTTTGAATTTCGAGGACGAAACTCTTGATTAGGTCTTGAACTCTTTTTATTTGTTTTTATCATCTAGATAGGTTCCTAGGACTGAGACATAGAGATTAGGATTGAAATGTAACACCCCGGAAATTCGAGGATCCCAATATTGTAATTTAATGTGTGATTTGACGCTTTTACCCTTGTTATGGGTATGGCCAATTGTTGACTTTTTGATTGATGAATTAAACGGGCTTTGACATATGACCGTGACGTAGTTCGGGACGTCACGAGTTCATAGGCAGGTGGCACGTCCAATTCGGACGATCTGGGAAAAAGTTATGACTATCGGAAGTTCAGGGGTATTACCGTAATTTAGACTTTTGGGGGTGAAAATGTTGACTTTTCTCTTGGCAGCCAATTTTCAGTTGACTCAAGGACCGTTGGGTAGGCCTCGACGTCCTGAGTCCGTAGACAGGCGGCACGCCGAAATCGGACTTCGTATGAGGAAGTTATGGTCAGAAACGTGAATTCGGAAGGTTCGTGTCTCGGTTTTCGTGTCGATTATTACATTCAGGAAATCTGATTGGAGGACACCTGGTGAGTGACAAGTGTCACTCACCCATTGGCCAGATTGGATCAGATCCACTATTGGATTAAATAGCAATTAAATCAGCTTTAAATTCCAGCCCTTGGATTGAAAACCCCTGATCTAATCTGAACCATTGATCTAATCATGGAGATCAAATCTGGACTGTCCGTTTCCTTCCCTCCATTTCTTTATATTTCATACCCGCAGAGCACATTCTGCCCATTTCGATCAAACATCCCAGCAAATCATCCGCTCTCTGTGTCTGCGTATTGGGGACTCACTGGCGAGGCTGAGGGACGGCAGTGACCACGGCGGAGGACGGCGGCGAGGAAGGAATCAGGGGAACCCGTGGCGGTTTCAAACCCAGATTTTGGTAAATCCATTTCCCACGTTTAGTTTGTTTTTGATGGATCCTAATTGACTCTAGGGACTGCCAGGAACCTACTGGGATTGAACTCGTGGCCGGAGGTGCTCAGGACGGTGACACAACTGCGACGGGAGGCCGGTTCTGTTCTTCGAGGTAGGCCTCGATCCTATCGGTTTTTTCTCCATTCTATTTACATATAACCAATCTAGGAACTCAGACGAGTAGTTAGGAATTAAAAGGAACGAAAATGATCAAGAAATGAAGAAATGGCAACCGGGTCATGATCGCGGGTCTGATCGACCCGAGTTGCAGGTTTGCGGGTCAACCCGTCTGAGGACAGCGGTGATGACGTGGCAAGTCAGTCTGTCAGGTGACGTGGACCAACTGTGAGCCGACACGTGTCACATGTCATTGCACAGTCAGCACTGACATGTCAGTGACGTGGACCAGTCAGGGACTGCCACGTGTCACTGACATGTCAGTGACGTGGACCAGTGCCGTGCTGACACGTGGCACATGTCAGATCTGACACGTATCGATGTTGCGGATGTACGTACGTGATGCTTCTCATGTACTTGGGGAGCAACCTGTCGAACTGCGGGAGGATTTGAGCTTTGAAGAACAACCAGTACAGATCTTGGATCGGAAGGACAAGGTACTACGTCGGAAGACGATCCCTCTCGTGAAGATTCTCTGGAGAAACCAAAATGTGGAAGAAGCCACATGGGAGCCTGAGGCTCAGATGCGAGAACAATTTCCTCATTTGTTTCTTTGAAATTTCGGGACGAAATTTCTTAAGGGGGGAAGGTTCTAACACCCCGGACATTCGAGGATTTTAATATTGTATTTTATTGCGTGAATTGACGCTTTTACCCTTGTGATTGGCATGGTCAAATTGTTGACTTTTTGATTTATGAACTAAATGGAATTTGACCTATGACCGTGACGTAGTTCGGGACGTCACTAGTTCATAGACAGGTGGCACATCCATTTCAGACGATCAGGGTAAAAGTTATGACTATCGGAAGTTCAGGGGCATTACCGTAATTTGGACTCTCGGGGGGAAAATGTTGACTTTTCTCTTGGCAACCAATTTTCAGTTGACTCAAGGACCGTTGGGTAGGCCTCGACGTCCTGAGTCCGTAGACAGGCGGCACGCCGAAATCGGACTTCGTACGAGGAAGTTATGGTCAGAAACGTGAATTCGGGAGGTTCGTGTCTCGGTTTTCGTGTCGAATATTATATTCAGGAAATCTGATTGAAGGACACCTGGTGAGTGTCCCATTGGCCAGATTGGATCAGATCCACTATTGGATTAAATAGCAATTAAATCAGCTATAAATTCCAGCCCTTGGATTGAAAACCCCTGATCTAATCTGAGCCATTGATCTAATCATGGAGATCAAATCTGGACCGTCCGTTTCCTTCCCTTCATTTCTTTATATTTCATACCCGCAGAGCACATTCGGTCCATTTCGATCAAACATCCCAGCAAATCGTCCACTCTCTGTGTCTGCATATTGGGGACTCACTGGCGAGGCTGAGGGACGGTAGTGACCACGGCGGAGGACGGCGGCGAGGAAGGAATCAGGGGAACCCGTGGCGGTTTCAAATCCAGATTTTGGTAAATCCATTTCCCACGTTTAGTTTGTTTTTGATGGATCCTAATCGACTCTAGGGATTGCCAGGAACCTACTGGGATTGAACTCGTGGCCGGAGGTGCTCAGGACAGTGACACAACTGCGACGGGAGGCCGGTTCTGTTCTTCGAGGTAGGCCTCGATCCTATCGGTTTTTTCTCCATTCTATTTACATAGAACCAATCTAGGAACTCAGACGAGTAGTTAGGAATTAAAAGGAACGAAAATGATCAAGAAATGAAGAAATGGCAACCGGGTCATGATCGCGGGTCTGATCGACCCGAGTTGCAGGTTTGCGGGTCAACCCGTCCGAGGACAGCGGTGATGACGTGGCACCCTGTCAGTCTGTCAGGTGACGTGGACCAACCGTGAGCTGACACGTGTCACATGTCAGTGCACAGTCAGCACTGACATGTCAGTGACGTGGACCAGTCAGGGACTGCCACGTGTCACTGACATGTCAGTGACATGAACCAGTGCCGTGCTGACACGTGGCACATGTCAGATCTGACACGTGGCCTGACAGATCAGCGAGATGGACCAATCGGATGTTGACACGTGGCACCTGAGCTGACAGGACCCGCCCCATCCCACAGGGACCACAAGGGGACGTGCCCTGCTCCCGTCTGACACCCAATAATTCATACCAATTTTAACCTCAAAACATCAAATGCATAAATAACCAAATTAAAGTCATACATCAAATCCAAATTAAACGAATGTCAGACAAGGGATGAAAACCAAAATTACAAGATGCGAGCACGACTCTAAAGTAAACCTGCGGGTACACCGCCCAACAGGGGATCAGGTACGCAGAATGTAGATCTACGCCTCAGCCTCAGGTTCCTCCTCTACCTCAGTTTCCCGACCTGGAGGGGTTATCAAAACATTAAGGGTGAGTGGACCGAAACTCAAGTTTATGAAATCGTTTGATAATTAAAACATATAATTTACCCATCCGTTTTCCAAACATGCGTGCATCATAATTCAAAATCATAAACCATATAATACGAACCATAAGGCATATAATAAAACCATAAGTATAATTTTAGTTGCTGCACTATACACTCCAATCCCGACATCCCTGATGGGACGTCCCATAGGTCACAATCACAAGGCTACGTGTGCCACTCGGGTCTCAATTTCCGAGTTCATTCCCCGAACCCCGTTCGGGTACAGCATCCCCGATGCTTAGCGTCATAGACGCTGGACGTACTAGACGTCCGTGACCTCTTCGGGGTACCTCATCCGGAGGAGACAATATAATATGGAAGGATCTATACAGTGCAGTAACAAATGCATTTTATTGATATCCACATGCAAGGCATATATATACATAGATAAAATCCGAACCAATCATTAGGTTTCATCAGACGGGTCTCAAGCCCAAATACCGTGAAACGTGCCATAACCGTGATTTCCATATCATCAAAATCCATTATTTGTTTTTAGCATGTGAATATGTATAATAAACCAGAAAACTTTTATGCACGCAAGGGTTTAAGAAAATGGCCCACTCACAGTACAATCCTGCTAGAAACCGAACGTATACCCTCGTCCTGGTACAAATGTACAATCCCTGTCAAGTCCAAAGTATTCGTAAAGGTCAATACAAACCCCTAACATTCAACCATGAAAGCCTAGGTCGAAACCGGCCCGGGAAAGCCGCCCGAACGCGCTTCCCAAGGCAATAAACCTTAATTTGACCAACTTAATGATCTCCGATCGACCCGAAACCACCGCCATTGGATCCGGATCGTCGAAACCTAACGAATAGTGGTGGTCCCACCAAAAACACTGTTCACACGTGCCCCTACGCGCCGGTCAACGCGTTGGTCAACGCAGGAACAGTCCTGCTGACGTCACCGCTGACGTCAGCATGACGTCATGCTGACGTCATCTGACAGCTGTCAGGTTGCTGACGTCAGCAGTGACGTCAGCGATGACGTCAGCAGGACTGTTCCTGCGTTGACCGACGCGTTGACCGGCGCGTGGGGGCGCGTGTGAACAGTATTTTTGGTGGGACCACCACCATTCTTTAGGTTTCGACGATCCGGATCCAATGGCGGTGGTTTCGGGTCGATCGGATATCATTAAGTTGGTCAAATTAAGGTTTATTGCCTTGGGAAGCGCGTTCGGGCGGCTTTCCCGGGCCGGTTTCGACCTAGGCTTTCATGGTTGAATGTTAGGGGTTTGTATTGACCTTTACGAATACTTTGGACTTGACAGGGATTGTACATTTGTACCAGGACGAGGGTATACGTTCGGTTTCTAGCAGGATTGTACTGTGAGTGGGCCATTTTCTTAAACCCTTGCGTGCATAAATGTTTTCTGGTTTATTATACATATTCACTTGCTAAAAACAAATAATGGATTTTGATGATATGGAAATCACGGTTATGGCACGTTTCACGGTATTTGGGCTTGAGACCCGTCTGATGAAACCTAATGATTGGTTCGGATTTTATCTATGTATATATATGCCTTGCATGTGGATATCAATAAAATGCATTTGTTACTGCACTGTATAGATCCTTCCATATTATATTGTCTCCTCCGGATGAGGTACCCCGAAGAGGTCACGGACGTCTAGTACGTCCAGCGTCTATGACGCTAAGCATCGGGGATGCTGTACCCGAACGGGGTTTGGGGAATGAACTCGGAAATTGAGACCCGAGTGGCACGCGTAGCCTTGTGATTGTGACCTATGGGACGTCAGACATCAGGGATGTCGGGATTGGAGTGTATACTGCAGCAACTAAAATTATACTTATGGTTTTATTATATGCCTTATGGTTCGTATTATATGGTTTATGATTTTGAATTATGATGCACGCATGTTTGGAAAACGGAGGGGTAAATTATATGTTTTAATTATCAAACGATTTCATAAACTTGAGTTTCGGTCCACTCACCCTTAATGTTTTGATAACCCCTCCAGGTCGGGAAACTGAGGTAGAGGAGGAACCTGAGGCTGAGGCGTAGATCTACATTCTGCGTACCTGATCCCCTGTTGGGCGGTGTACCCGCAGGTTTACTTTAGAGTCGTGCTCGCATCTTGTAATTTTGGTTTTCATCCCTTGTCTGACATTCGTTTAATTCGGATTTGATGTATGACTTTAATTTGGTTATTTATGCATTTGATGTTTTGAGGTTAAAATTGGTATGAATTATTGGGTGTCAGACGGGAGCAGGGCACGTCCCCCTGTGGTCCATGTTGGATCGGGGCGGGTCCTGTCATGAAAGGGAAGAAAATGGACAAAAAATGACGAAGGAATGGACCTGGACCGGTTCTGCTGGTCTGATCGGACTGGAATTTCCGGTGGACCAGTTCGAACCTGGTCTGCCAAAAGACAGGGGTGACTGTACAGTGGCGCATGGCTCCCACGTGCAGCCCCTTTGGGTGGCGCGTGGCTCCCATGTGCAGCCCCTTTAGGTGGAGCGTGAGGGCGCGTGGGCCATCTTTTGGGGGTCGTTCCAACATGTGAAATTATCTATTCGATGTAACGAACATTTTGGAACTAGTTTCGTGTCGATTGTACATCGTTTCGATATAGTTCCTAATTTCCGAAGGTTTAGGATTGACTTTAAAAATAGTTAAAAATTATGAAAAATTATGGGGCTTTAGTGAGGGGTTATTTAAGTAGTTAGTAACTCTCTATTACAATTTGGACACGTTCAGGAGCCCCGGTGACGGTGATTAGCCCGAGAAGGCCATATGGCATGCGTATCGAGGCGCGGCTTCAGACGGTCTATGAGTGGATTTGTTTTATGAATTTGATGCATGCATAAAAGTTTTATATGAGTTTATGAAAATGTTTTATGATGCCAAGAGTGCATTTGTTTGTGGTAGCTAGGATTTACGTATTTACAAGTATTTCTAGGTTTTCAATTTTATATGGCGCTTATACGTACTATGCTTTCTACAATGGTTTAAATGAAATGATTTCGGATTTAGAAACATGGAATCAGGCATGAGACCCATTTGATTTACAAACTCTCGGACTTAGAGTCCATTTGATTTGGTAAGAATCGGGCTGGAGGCCCATTTGAGTTATACGATCGGGCTGAGGGCCCCGTTGGTTTACGCATTCGGGTTAGCCCATTTCAGTTATGAAATCGAGCCTAAGTCCTAGTTAAGTTATGGTATCGAACTTGAGGCCCTATTAATTGTGAAATTGGGCTTAAGGCCTTGTTGATTTATGGTATCGGGCTTGAGGCCGTGTTGGTTGTGAAATCGCTCTTGAGGCCTCGTAGGATTGAGAAATCGGGCTTGAGTCCTAGTTTGGTTTATGAAATGACAATTTGGGTTTGAGACCCTATTAAACTGTGGATTTAGGCTGAGGCCTATGAAAGTGGATTTGAATCAGATTCGAGGAATCCCGTTGAGATTCGGGTATGAGACCTAGTTGAATTGAGATTTGAAAGAAAGTATTTTGAAAATGTACATACCGTCCATATGAGTTTATTGGTCTCCTCCAGCCGTCGACCTGGAGAGTCACGGTTCACTACCTGGAATGAGTATCCCTATAGGGAGCACATTCCAAGAGTGGGAGTAATGATATGGTCTCGGACTAGGTCCGAAGATAGTCATCCAGACTTTGTGGATCCTAGATGTTGGACAGAGCCTCCCAAATGTGGAATTCTTAGGAGTAGACTCGAAGTGAGACCCCGAGTAGTATGCATACTTATATAGATGAATCGTGACAGATATCGGGGATGAGTTCCCTAGGGGCTGTGTTCCTCGAGTTGGCATCTCATCTGAGATGCCGAGGATGGGTTGTATATATGTATATGTATATGCATATGAGATTTCACGGAAAGTGGTTTGGGGTGGATACCCCGTGTTCAATGTTTTGGAAAGTGGTTTGGGGCGGAGACCCCGTGACAGGACCCATCCCAACTGGACTTTGATAACCGTGTCTGGTCCTACTCCCGTCTGACAAGTCAACTGAAGTCCCGAAACTACACCTTAGCACCTGTCAGACAAGGGATAACTGCACTGATTTTCTCTCATGCCTCCGCCTCTCAATCAGCCCTGAAAGTCGTTCCACGGCCTGGAGGGTCATCAAAACAGAAACGTTGTGAGTGGACAAAAACAATAGCCTTTGAAAATACATTTCAAATAGACCATTTTCCCCTCTAGTTTATCAAACCATGCATGCATAAGGTAAAACATATAAATAACCATCACCGGCTTTCCAGTCAAATCACATGAAAAGTATCAAATCTTGGCTCTCAAGCCAAACATATGAAAACACTAACCTGGCCACAAAGACCAAAACCCGTACTCAATACCAGTACACAAAGAAGTCACAATCAACATCAAACAACACTACTCGTAAGTGCACAATCAATCAATCAATCAATCCGCACTACGCGTAGGCCAACTCGGGAGCTGCACTCTGGCACCATCCGAGTCATGTCTGGGAACCGCCCACGCACCATCTAGACGCTCGGGAACCGCACTCACGCAACATCCGAGTCACGTTTAGGAACTGCACCCGCACCATCCAGACATGTACCAGTATCCACAATCACAAACACAATCCATACCACAAACACATATCAATCATATCCTTGACTTCAAACCAAATCAAAATCATTCCCGACAGGGTCTTAAGCCCAAATGCCATTTACATGTAAATCTGTAAAATCTCATTTTAAAACAATAAAATAATCATAAAACCATCCCTGACTCACCAACTAAGTCAAAATATCTTTTTTGAAACCTTTTGGACTCCGTGCCTAGCCCAAAACATCATTTGCACATTCCTCGTAAAATGTGCCCGAAAGACCAATTAAAATAATCCTTAAATCACAAATAATCATGCCAAATCACCATGACATCATTGCAAACCAAATCATGCAATCAATCATGTAAAACATTTAACTTTGCATGCATAAGAGTTTATAAAACAAACGTCTACTCACACACCGTGCAAACTGCTTGATTGTGAGCTACACGCTTTTCCGTAATTTCCAAAATTTTCCAGAATTCATGAATCCTTTCCAAAATCATCATGAAGGGTCACTAATGACTCAATTGATATCATATTAATTTCCCATAATTTTTTGGAAATTAATTACGAACTAAAAACGTAACATAAGCCTTCGGACCCTCGAAACAATATCAAAACGGTGTCCGATCGACTCGAAACCAAAGCTAACATGTTTGTTACATTGCATAGAATACAAGTCATGTTGACCTCACCTCGAGAATCGTGCCCACGTGCCCTCACGCGCCTACATAGTGCTTGCTACAGTGTCGTCTTTTCTACCTGTTTCCCCTGCAAACGGGTCTACAACCTACGAGACAACTCGTCTGAATCTCCCCCAATTCTGCCTTGATTTCTACAATTGAACCGTCCATTAGCATCGTTTACATCTGAATTAGAGATCTGTAAACTCAATTTGTATCAAACATACCTTAATCCTTCAATTTGAACTCGACATTCGAAGAACACCAGAACACGGTTCCTCTATCGAATTTCCTCAATTCCATCTGTTTTCTCGCAATTGATTCATCAAGGAGCATCGTAGCATCATTCTAAACAAGTTTCCAAGGCCAATTTCAGCATTCAACCCCTCTAATTACTCGAACACAATCTCGAAAATCCATAGTCCTCACCCTTTCTGTTCTAAGGCAACTCGAATTGATCCCAGAAGGCTAAATGTAAAGCCAATTGCGGTGTTTGTGGTCCATAAGTTCCAATTCGACAATTGACCAATTCGAATTTCAAGGATTTGGGTTTTGGGTTTGTTGGGATTTCCTTCACAATTCCTCTCCCTTTCATCTTTATTCCCATTATTTCTTTCTCATTATCTCTCTATCCCTCTCACAGATCGATTAGAAAGGAAGAATGACGTCTTCTGTTTGAGCATACTGATGCTCTGTTTTTCCTTCGCAAATACACACACATACACATATACGTACTCAAACCAACCAAATCATCATTATACTTGCCACTAATCTCTCTTAAAAAGTGGCAGATGTCACTAAATGTGGCCACTGAGTCACTAATCACGGCTGAATCAGCCAATTTGCTCATCCAATTAACCTTGCTGCCCCAATTTACCATTTTGCCCTTACCAACAAAAAGACCAAAATGCCCATCGCCTTCGCAGACCCGCAACTTTCACATCCGATCTTTGATTGACGTATGTCACCTGTCTATGGATTCAGCATCCCGATCCCTACTCAATAGCCTCTTCGGAAAGTCCAAAAAGTGTCCTGAACAAAAAGTCAACTTTCGGCCCCCATGTCGTCACACCCCGTAATCTATGCTTTGGAAAAAGTTTTGGGTTAAGACCCATGTATGTTGATTTGGGCTGAGTTCCTATGGAAACTGGTTTTGGGCTAAGTTCCTATGTACTTTCTTTACGGTTCCGAGGCAAGGCCCATATGGTTTTGTGAATGTTTTGATAAACGGTTTTCAAATGCATGCATACTTTTTAGTGACGGTATAAATATCTTTTTATGAAAATGTTTTTGTAAACTATTTGTTTTGTCCACTCAGTGCTTTTGATGTTTTGAATGCCCTTCAGGTTGATCGCGGATGCGGGCTGTAGTAGAGACCGAGACATCACACTCCTCATCCAGATCATGGCGCTCTCTGGTAGTCTAGGTTGGGCTAAAAATGGAATTATCTCTAGTCTGACCCTTCGAGTCAGACGGTAGCAAGAACGTCCCACAATAATCCCAGGGGATTTGGGACGACTCCTGTCAATGTAGGCCACAAGTATTTTTACACATGTGATGCTTTCGCATTTTGTGCGTCCACAGTTTATAACTTAAAATTTATATTTGAAATCTCCCTGAATTTATCCACTCACAAACGCCAGGCTATTTTTTGGCGTCAAGAGTTATGACACGACCCATCCCAATCCCCCTGAATTATCCTAGGATGTGCTTGTTGTCAGGACCCACCCCTAATCCCCCGGGATTAAGGGTTAAATCTTGCTCCCGTCTAACTTACGCATGACACGAAGGCTAAACTGATGTTCAACCTCCATGTGACACGTAATTCGGACAAGGGATTCTCGATCCAACCGTCCTAATAGTGTCAAGACTTCCTAGAATGTGCCGAATCTACTATGGATCGCGGGTGTGATGTCTCCGTCTCTCTCTACCAACAGCCCGCACCGCAACATCCTGGAGGGTATCAAAAACATTAAGAGACTGTGAGTGGACAAAAATAAAGAATAGTTCAAGAAAACAGTTTATAAAAACAATTACATTTATACCCTCAAATTCCACTCACAGACCATTAAGCCGCTGCCTCGATACACACGCACTTATTTCGTTTCTGACTAATCCGCTAACCTCGGCTTTCCAGAACTTGTCCAAATCCCATAATAACGTCACTAACTACTTCATAAAGCTTATACTAAAGCCCCGTAATTTCCCCGAATTTTTAACTATTTTTAACAGAGCCCTAAAACCTCCGGACATCCCGAAACTTATCGAGACGATGTCTGATCGCCTTGAAACCAGTGCTAAAATGTTTGTTACATCGATTACATCATTTCTCATGTTGAGTACTTCCCTGAATATGTCCCACGCGCCCTCACGCGCCGCCCAAAGAGGCTGCGCGTGGGAGCCACGCGCCCACTGTTCACCTCCTTCAACCTTGGTTAGACCGGGTCTAAACCGGTCCAGGCCGACTCGATCCAATCCTGAACCGGCGTGAACGGTTTGATACTGGTTTTCATCCAATTCTAAAACCGATTTTAACCCTTTTCATTCCTAATGCTTATCTTAATTTTTTCAAAGAATTTAGAACTTAAAACCATGAGTTTAGACGTTATGTATTACCTCTTCAGTTCAAGAGATGAACCGGCCATGTTCCCCTGCCATATTCTTCGACTACCGGCCACCTCCTGTCTTGGAGTTAATTCCAAACACCTCCTTTTAACCTCTAAAACCACACCCATAGCACGAAGTTAAGCATCAACCATTAAATCCCAACTTGCCATGATTGAATTCAAACTATGTATATATATTGGTTTTGACCTTACCGTCCATCTCAGGCATCAACAGTGAGCTTGATGGGTTCCCCAGACCTCTATTATCCTTTAACAGCCCATACAATCGATCAATACTCGATAAATCACCACGAACCAGTTGAAGTCCAACAGGGGAGTCCACGGATTTGGCCCTCCTCCAACCGCCACCGTGTACGACGGGTAACCTCTACTCAACCACCTTAATCCAGGTCGATTATCCCTTCATTTTTATTCACATATCACTATCAATTGGGGCTAGCTGGGGGGTTTAAATTCCTCACCACCTCTGTTCTCTGTTTTTCCCTCGAGCTCCCAAATCGTGCAACTAATGTTTTAACTCGTGTGAGGTACATTTGAGTGACTATAGGTAGTTTCCACAACCATCCAGACCCAGCCACTCGTCAACATCCATGTGGCCCTACCTCCAATAACAGCCAAGTGTCCACTGATTACTGGGCACTAATCCCAATGCAGGAAATGACCAAATTGCCCTTACTTTCATTTTTACCGTTTTGCCCCTCAAGTTCCTAGACATGTAACTTTGTTGTTCGACCTTCAATTAGCGCATGCCGCCTGTCGTTGTATTCAGGAGATCGAGACCTTTCTAATGGTCCTCGTATTACGTGAAAATGACGTGTTGCACAAAAAGTCAACCGTTTGCCCTTATTCGAGCAAATTACCAAAATACCCTTCAACTTCCGAACGTCATAACTTTTTCCACGGACGTCAGAATCAGAGGTGCCACCTGCCTATGAACTCGTGACGTCCCGAACTACGTCACGGTCATCGATCAAAGTCCATTTGACCGCCCGAACTAAAATTCAACATTTTTGCCCATTCTAGGGGCAAAATCGTCATTTCGCACCGTCCGTCCGAACGCATCCAACAAATCACCGATTAATGTCAGTAATCTGCCATTAACAACTAATCTAATCCCAATTTTCAGGACGGGTCGTTACAATTTACCCTCCATAAAGAATTTTGTCCCCGAAATTCTGAATCTCGTACTTCCGTAACTAACGGGGAGGAATCTAATTGACCTTACACCTGGGTCTCCCACCCAGTGTCTATCTCCTGCCAATCCAACTTATCCTGACAGTTTCCAACCTGTCATCTCAACACTGAAGCCCATAATAACCAAGTAACCACTTAGGCTCATCTGATTCGGCCAACGTGCTTTATCAAAAACCATCATATCGGAACTACACCGATTATCCATCCATTCACAACATACTTCGCCGCTACGCTGTTCACCATCACTTGAATATGCACCTGTTACCACCAACTAGAACCACGGTGAATACCACCAACCACACGCAAGGGCAACCCTACGAACCTTGAAGGAAACAAAGATATTTTAGAATACCTCAAACACGGCTCGTAGGGTATATCCTCACGCACTTCCAACGTCATCCTATGATACATCCAATAATTAACCACAATGGCGTCCATCCAACAACACCAAAGGGTACCTGTCACCCTCACAGTGTATTTCTAGGGCACAAAAACATCCTCGTAACCATACGGGTTACTTCCTGATCACTTTTAGAGACTATTGGTCCAATCCAATACTAGGCCAGCACGTTAGGTCCGACACTTCTTCCACAGAAAACCAGCTCGAGTCTATTCGAGTCTTTCGATCTCCTGGGTCGCCTAGCCAGTAAGCACCTCAAGCTCCTCTCATTATATACACAGGACAGACCCCGCACTAGATCCAAGTCCAAAACTCATACGTTTGAGAGACGGACCACACATGTCCTGCACAATTCCAAGGCGATTAAGTTATCCAACTTGTGTCTCACATGCGAACCTCCTACTCCACAACTACTCAAATTGGTCAGAAACAATCCAATCCCGATCCATCACTCCTAAGTGGATCCTACTAACTAGGTTTCAAACCACTGCATCAAATCCAACCGATCTTATATACTGCTCGTCTAGATTGTGGGATCTCTTTAATAACCTCATATCGATCAGTTATAATCACTCATTTCAGTTTCCTCCATCATCCTTTCTTAATCCAACTTAGCACAATCCCAAGGCGTTCGCCACACAAGCCACACTCAGCGTCACCTCGTACTCTCTTCCTCCTAAACACATCCACACGTGTCCACTACCAAGGGAGGTCACAACTCTGGAAGTACCACCACTAAATCTCCCCAACCGACACTCAACAACTAACACCAACTCGGAATCAGCGCGATATCTCATCGTCTAAACCCCAACATCTCCTGATTCCGGGATTCCAATCACGGTACGTGCTCCACAAGTATACCATCTTCGGACTAATTGTCCCAACTTTACTGCTGTCACTAAGGAATTTCATAATGCATACGGATCACAACCACGTGTCCGTAACCAAACCAACTTACCGAACAACTCGCCTGTCGGTGGACACTGTTCATCACTATTGTATGAGTAACCAACTCTCGAAATCACAATCAACGATCACTAACCTCGGACTCCTCAGTCACTATCCTCGAAGTCGTCCATTACTATGCTTGGGACATCACTGAGTACTGGCCTCGACATCGTCCAAATGCCAACCTCGGCATGAGCCAACACAATCCAACATACTCGACATCTCCAACACAACCGGATGAGTCCACGAAAACCGACCTCACTCATGGTCAACTTGACCATACCCACCTAGCCCGCTCCTACACGAGGCCTAGGTCCAACACGCTTCCGCTGCGCTACTCTTTACCAAACTCACGGTATAATGACCGTTCGTACCTAAACATGACCTACATATCCCTGCTCGGTGAATAGTTCCTGCCAGACACTGGCACCTCACAACCGGCCACAACCTCGACTCAATAGCGCTCATCTGACCATTGACAAGCATCCTCACTTGTGGCACATCATTCCAAACTAGTGCTCACAGCACACCAGTCCCGAGCCTCTGCTCTTATCGAGCCAAATCCTCAAGCTTCGCTTAGGTCGGGGAACTAACCTCCCTCGTAGTCCAATACACTGAGCACCCAACACTGGACTCGTCCAGAATCGTCCACCAACCAACGCTACCTCGGCTGCTCCTAGTAGCACCGTTTCTAAGCCAGCCGTAAATCGGCCCAACCACAAAAATTTCCTAACCACAAACCCCAACCTCATGGTTTCCAGACTCAGCACTTACATTGGGGTTCCTCACTCAGGTACTCACACTCCAAACCAGTCGTCCTACGGGGTTCCCCAAATCATCCTCCTCTTACGGGGTTATCCAAACACGCAACAGCCACTGGTTCACTATAACCTTAACACTCGGGCCGTCACACCCGACTAAGACCATACTTCGACCAGTATCCATCGCTAGGGGGAAGAATCCTTCGAATCTCAAGGTAGTTCCTAAAACTTGCCACTCAAGGCTTCCGGCTACTCATAGCTGTACATGTTAACTATTCCGACCCTAAGCCTACGTACATCATACCTCGTACCGCGTATCGAGCGACTAACATCCTAACACTAACAATCACCGCTACGAACCACAACGAACGTACTATCACTATCTTATCCAAGTTACTGACGGGCTGTTCCGCGTCGTGACATCACATCCATAGTAGCATCACACCACAAAAGTCAACAAACCAACAACTCTTGGAACCAAACCTAGCGCAGAACACACGAAACTTCGCTCTGATACCATTTGTCAGGACCAACCCTTAATCCCCCAGGATTAAGGGCTAAATCCTACTCCCGTCTAACTTACGCATGACACGAAGGCTAAACCGATGTCCAACCTCCATGAGACACGTAAGTCGGACAAGGGATTCTCTATCCAACCGTCCTAAAAGTGTCCAGACTTCCCAGAGTGTGCCGAATCTGCTGTGGATCACGGGTGTGATGTCTCCATCTCTCTCGACCAACAGCCCGCACCGCAACAACTTGGAGGGTATCGAAAACATGAAGAGACTGTGAGTGGACAAAACTAATGAATAGTTCAAGAAAACAGTTTATAAAAACAATTACATTTATACCCTCCATGTAAAAACCAATGCATGCATATCAATACATGTTATGAAACCATTCATATCAAAACCATCAAAAAAACCATTTGAAAACCCGAATCAAATCCGCTATTCAAATCTAGGCCTCAGCCTCAAATCACAAATCAATCTCAAATACGGGAACTCAGTCCCAAAACTCATCAAATCCAATTCATTCGGGCCACTGGCCAAAACATCTAAAAACCAGTGAAAAACATTAATCATACAAGTTGCTGGATCTTAAGTGCTCCCGAGTCTTTAAACTCAAAACCATGCGCAATAACCAGGCCTTCCCGGGATATCAACGAGTCTTTAAACTAAAAACACAATCACAGGCCTCGGGGGGTATCATAACCGAGTCTTTAAACTCAAATCATATACCGATTCTTTAAACTCAAAAAATATCAATCCAGGGCCCTCCCCCCATCAATCAACCGAGTCTTTAAACTCAAAACCAGATCCAGCGGTTTTTCTTTTCTTTTTCCGGGTCTTTAAACCCAAAACCACTTTTCAAATCAACAGTGAAAACCATCGAAAATCCTTATCTGAATTCACAACAGTGATTCCATAAGCCGGCATCTGGAACCACCGTCCCGAACACAAATCCAGATTTCCTTTCTGAAATCCAGTTTCAAAAACGAAAACTCGTTTATCGAAATCTCATGAGCAGGGCTCTAAGCCCGAAATCACTTTTCCAAAATCCATTTCAAAACCTAGAAATAAAATCATATTTCAAACCCCGAAGTCAAATCATTAAAACCATGATCAAATCGCAATAGAAATTAAAACCTCGTAAAACGTGCAAATACTTAAATATCTCGAAAATCGTGCAAAATCGTAAACCATCAAGATCAGTAATCAAATCATAGAATCACGTATAGAAAACATATAAAAATATATATGCATGCATCAAGAGTTATAAAGAAAAGTCCAGTCACAGACCATTACGCCGCTGCCTCGACACGCCGCACTTATGCCGTTTCCGACTAATCCGCTATCCTCGGCTTTCTCGAACCTGTCCAAAATCCCATAATAAGGTCACTAACTACTTCATAAACCTTATACTAAAGCCCCGTAATTTTCCCAAATTTTTAACTATTTTTAACCGAGCCCTAAAACCTCCGGACATCCCGAAACTTATCGAGATGATGTCTGATCGCCTCGAAACCAGTGCTAAAATGTTTGTTACATCAATTACATCATTTCTCATGTTGACCACTTCCCCGGAATATGTCCCACGCGCCCTCACGCGCCGCCCAAAGGGGCTGCACGTGGGTGCCACGCGCCCACTGTTCATGTCCTTCAACCATGGTTAGACCTGGTCTGTACCGGTCCAGGCCGACCCGGTCCAATCCTGAATCGGCGTGAACGGTTGGATACTTGTTTTCATCCAATTCTAAATCGATTTTAACCCTTTTCATTCCTAATGCTTATCTTAATTTTTTCGAAGAATTTAGAACTTAAAACCATGAGTTTAGACGTTATGTATTACCTCTTCAGTTCAAGAGATGAACCGGCCATGTTCCCCCTGCCGTATTCTTCGACTACCGGCCACCTCCCGTCCTGGAGTTAAGTCCAAACACCTCCTTTTAACCTCCAAAACCACACCCATAGCACGAAGTTAAGCATCAACCATTAAATCCCAACTTGCCATGATTGAATTCAAACTATGTATATATATTGGTTTTGACCTTACCGTCCATCTCAGGCCTCAACAGTGAGCTTGATGGATTCCCCAGACCTCTAGTATCCTTTAACAGCCCATACAATCGATCAATACTCGACAAATCACCACGAACCAGTTGAAGTCCAACAGGGGAGTCCACGGATTTGGCCCTCCTCCAACCGCCACCGTGTACGACGGGTAACCTCTACTCCACCACTTTAATCCAGGTCGATTATCCCTTCATTTTTATTCACATATCACTATCAATTGGGGCTAGCTGGGGGGTTTAAATTCCTCACCACCTCTGTTCTCTGTTTTTCCCTCGAGCTCCCAAACCGTGCAACTATTGTTTTAACTCGTGTGAGGTACATTTGAGAGACTATAGGTAGTTTCCACCACCATCCAGACCCAGCCACGCGTCAACATCCCTGTGGCCCCACCTCCAATAATAGCCAAGTGTCCACTTATTACTGGGCACTAATCCCAATGCAGGAAATGAACAAATTGCCCTTGCCTTCATATTTACCATTTTGCCCCTCAAGTTCCTAGACCTATAACTTTGTTATTCGACCTCCAATTAGCGCATGCCACCTGTCGTTGATTCAGGAGATCGAAACCTTCCTAACGGTCCTCGTATTACGTGAAATGGACGTGTTGCACGAAAATTCAACCGTTTGCCCTTATTCGAGCAAATTACCAAAATACCCTTCAACTTCCGAACGTCATAACTTTTTCCACGGACTTCAGAATCCGACGTGCCACCTGTCTATGAACTCATGACGTCCCGAATTACGTCCTGGTCATCAATCAAAGTCTATTTGACCTCCCGAACTAAAAGTCAATATTTTTGCCCATTCTAGGGGCAAAATCGTCATTTCGCACCGTCCGTCCGAACGCATCCAACAAATCACCGATTAACGTCACTAATCCATCATTAACAACTAATCTAATCCTGATTTTCGGGACGGGTCTTTACACTTGCTCTCGTCTAGCACCACGTGCCAGACAAGGGATAAAAATGTAACCCACTTGGAATTACCTAGAGTACGCCAGCATTTGTCGGGTTACGCAATGGTCTGTGATGACTCGGTCTCTGATATAGCCCACATCCACGATCAACCTGAAGGGCATCAAAAACGATAAAAGATGTGAGTGGACGAAAATAAACAGTTATAAAAAAATTTAACGAAATGACATGTATACCGTTCACGTAAAAGTATACACGCAACAGAAAACGGTTATAACAAACACTTACTTTAAATCAAATCATATTGCTTTTCAAATCCATAATTAGTGAAAAATGATCCTCAAATCAACCCGTGAAAACATCTGTCACATCTCATATCACATCTGTGAAAACCTCTGTGCACACAGCACCCACCGAAAACAAACATAACCAATCCTTGTATCCAACATCAGTCACGATATCCCAGTGACGCGTGCCCAATAGCTCTAGGACTGCTCCAATTCGAGCACGTCGTCGGGAACACATTACTGCCCAACGTTCAAGATCTTCGTGAACACATCACCGATCGATCATCATATAATACCAGTACTCCTAAGTCGAGCCTCCCTCGGCTGCACGACACCAGGAAGTGCTTCGTGACCTCTCCGAGCAAACACATCCCATCTCAGAGGTGAGCATTATCAGTAGGACTTCTCCGGGGAAACACATTCCTTCCGGAGGCCCTCGACCATATAAATTTCAAGAGGAAGGTCTCAGTGAAAACAGTAATCAAATCACATAGGGACTCAGCCCAAATCCAAATCTCGTAGCGACTCAGCCCAAAATCATCTCAATATGGCCTATGGCCTGAAGCATAACTTTCAAACCACATGGATTCACTCCTCGAGTCCCAAGTCTTTCCAAAAAGGTCTCAAGCCCGATTCCCATTTCATAAATCCATAACAAGGTCACAAGCTCGAAATCTCATTTCCAAAATAAAACATCGTTTAGTTTCCCGTTTGATAATACTCTAAGTCAAACCATAAATCAACTGGGACACAAGCTCAAATATTCTTTCCAAATCTGAAATCATTTCATTGTTCAAAAGTACCTTTAACTATCATTTGTGTCAAAGTCTTAATCAATTACATGCCCAAAATACCGATTTCATGCATCTCCGTGAAATCATTCAAAGCTGTTAGTCAAATCCTCGATTTCACGCCTCTCTATGAAAACATCAAAATCACATAAACACATAAATCTCGAACTACGTCCAATATCCCATTTTTTATGAAAATGCCAAATCAACAATGTAAACCATGTGTAAATCATATGCACTCAAGGAATCTCAAATCATGTTCATAAAACATATAAAACAGTTATGCATGCATCATATTTATAAATCAAACATCCACTCGCAAACCGCTCAAGCTGCGCTTTCCGAAATCCAAGCCGTAAGCCACTCTAGGGCTAATCCATACTCTCTAGTATGTCCGGACCTATCCAAATCATACTCTAAGGTCACTGGCAACCTATACAAGTCCATATCAAAGACCCTCACACATCTCGAAACATCAACATGTCCCGAACATGCTTCACGAGGTTAAAAACCTCTAAATGACCTATCAAACGATCTCCGATCGACCTGAAACCACCACCATTGGATTCAGAATGTCAAAACCTTTTGAACATGATGAGTTTGACCTCAAAATTCGTGTCCATGTGCCCTCACGTGCCGATCAAACTTTTGGTCAATGTTGATGCCAACTGCTGACGTCACTTGCTGATGTCACCTACCGACGTCAGCTTGAAAACTCTGACATTTGGTAGTCCAACAACCTACCATGTGCCACACCCTGCTTAGTGCCACATGTCTTACCACATGTCACTGACACCTCTGAAAATATCTGACACTCTACCACGTGGCACTATCCCACTGGTCCACGTGGTCTAACAATGCTGACGTGGACCTGCCATGTCAGCTGCCATGTCATCTGACACCTCTGACACTACTACGTTGCACCCTCTCACTGGTCCACGTGCTCTGACATGGCTGATGTGGACCTGCCACGTCAGATGCTGACTGAACCTGATAACCTCTAACAGGTCGCCACGTGGCACCACCTAGTTGGCCATGTGGCCTGACAAGATGACGTTGACTACCACTTCACCCATTTAACTATAGCGTGTTGTTTAACCCACGACCCTGACCAAGCCAAGACTCAGCCGTCCAGCCACCGTTTTCCTCCATTCTTCGACCAAAATGCTCGTCTCACTCCCAAAAACAAGCCTATGACCTTAAAAACACAAAAAAAAAGCCTAAAAGTACCTGATGAAAATTGATCTTCCACAACCAAACTTTGAACTCAAACCCAGGTCTATCTAGCCCTCTTGTTCCTTTTATTTTCAATCCTATGCACTCGTCCAACCTCAGAAAACACAACTAAGGCATTAAAACACATCTCAAACGTCCAAAACCCAAATTTCAAATTTCAAACTTAGAAAGGGTTTCGAGTTTTACCTTTTCCTCAGGCCACCCCCGTGTTCAACCTCTCATCGTCGTCCTCTCTGCCTCTCAGCCTCACCCCCTCAACCTCTCTCAGTCCCTCTAAGGCCTCAAGCATGAAGATGGGGAAATGGTTTTGGGTGGGTACGGGTTAGATGAAGATGATGAAGGGAAATGGGTGAGATGCATGTATGTGTGGGCTTGGGACGAAAGATGGGTAGCACTTGTCACTTATCTATTGGTCCATGCCAGATCTTTTGGACCCACTAAGGACAAACCCAAAGTCAAATCCTCGTAAAACGTGTAACCATGAATAGTTCTCGAAACCTTTATTGACCCGTAACTTTCCCATATGATGTTCGATTTCGCTGAGCCGCTTATTTATGGACTCGTATCGTCTCGATCTACATAATGAATCTCGGTCCACGTGGCGCTAACCTCCCAGGTCAAAAGTCAAATTTTTCACATTTTTATGGGTAAAATCGACATTTTACCCCGATCGTCCGATAATCCTCTACTAATCTCGATTAGTCCTTAATTAATTCTCGATAATCCATCATTAACCTTAATTAATCCCCTAGATTCAGGACGGGTCCTTACAAGTTACTTCTGAGGCGAAGGAATTTCCTACCACTACACGTTCGTTGGAGATTATGAAATAGGGTTCGTTCCTTTATCTTATCGTTATTTTTTATTCTCTGATTGACCACTAGTCTATTATTTATCTGCTGGTTGCACTAGTCCTTCTATGGGACTCGAGAGTTTATCTTTGGTCTAATGAGTGTGTAAGGGTATTTTGGGATTTTTGATTTAATTTGTTAGACGGAAGCAGGATCAGACACGTTTATTTAGGAGTTTTTGAGTTGGGTCTTGTCAAATAACCATTTTATAAGTAGAAGATCACTTAACTAGATGAGCATGCCGCTTCAAATATTAAAAGGCAGAGTGGTGAATGGTAGGCATGAACCCAAAAATTAAAAATGAGTTGGGCTAAATTATAACATGAATTTTTTCTTACATTTTGACAGTATTAAGTTCTTTGATTAAAAAAATACACATAATAAAAATATATATATTATGAAAAGAAATAACAAATAATTATATAATAAAATATAATATAAAAACACTTAAATTATAACAAATTCCTCTTTACGTGGACAAGATATCAAATGATCTCAAAAAAAATTATTACTCTTATTTAAGTGTAAAATAAATTAATAAAATTGACTATATAAATCAACATTACATGAATTTTTCTTAGTTATTAATTTCAAGTGAGTTGGAACACTTCTTATTGCCTAGCATAGGCCCGTGTCTAGTGAGTGGTGAATGGTGACTGGCCGCTGATCACTCATGATCAGCTACTGTTTTGGTTCCCTAGCTGCATGTTTCTTGTGCATCATGCACGCACATATGGAAGATGAAGAAGCTAGGTAGCTGTAGGCGGGCATAAGATATATGTCTGTTTCTTTCTATTAATTATGCCAAAGAAAGGTACGTATACTGGCCCGGGACTCATGATCTCATCTATAATATCACTTTTCACATCACATAAGGAGGATATATGCATTATATACTTATGCCAACAGGAAAAATGAATGCTACTATTACATTAATTTTCATATTTCCCTCTTAGAATTTTTAGTATTATATATATGAGAGTGCTTATATATCGGCATTCCATCTACATAATATATATTGTAAGGCCTAGTTTGACACGTTGTATTGTACGGACTATTTCATTCGGATAAATTAATCTGTCTATCAGATAGATTGACCATTTAGTCAGGCGTTTAGTGCTCAACCGAATTACAATTGCCGACTATATTATACTGAACGGATTATATTACAGTAGTTGATAAAAAATATTTATAAAATAAATATTAATTATGTACATTATTATTTTTTATATTTTTTATATTATTATGTTAATTAATATTGATAGATTCTGATTTCGATTTATTAAAATTTTAGTTTATATTATTATTATTATTATTATTATTATTATTATTATTATTATCATCATCATCGTTGTTGTTGTTGTTGTTGTTGTCGTTGTTGTTGTTGTTGTTGTTGTTGTTATTGTTATATTTTTCAAGATTGATAGTTATCCGTCTATTTAATATGGACAACTTGAGGAGTATTATTTTAGCGTGTCTAGACCGTAAAAAGACACTCAATCGTATTAACTTATACGGTAACTAATTAATATGAGTGGTATCAAATACTTATTGCGTACTATATTATTCTATCCAGCCCCTAATACGACACACTAAACGTAATCTAAGCAGGTTATCCAATTTATCTATAAAAATAATACAAAGGAAGAACACCAAAGAATCAAATAAAATGTGAAAAAGGCGCATGCTTCAATGTCCCAATTCAATGTTCAAAGTTAAATATCAATCTCAAATTCTCAATTTTTCAAATCTCATTCAAACTCCCAAACTCTAATCTCAAGTTCTTAACAATTGGTTTTTCCAATCAAACCCTAATATCTATGTTCTCCTTATCTCTCTCTTTTTACACTATCACGAGCTCAGTGCTCACCATATTTGTGTAACTTACAGGGGCTGTGCTGTAACGACCCAGAAATTCGAAAAAGGAAGAATTTGGAAAATTTGAAGGAAATGACGATTTTACCCCTGAAATTGGGCGAACAGTTGACTTTTGGTTCAAGCAGTCAAACAGACATTGACCGATAACTGTGACATAGTTTGGGACGTCACGAGTTCATAGACCGGTGCCACGTCCAATTCCAACATCCGAGGAGAAAGTTATGATATTCGGAAGTCCAAAGGGTAATTCGGTAATTTGGTTAAAGGGGCAATTTGTTGACTTTTCAAATGACATGGAATTTTTAGGTAATTCAAAGACCGTTGGGTAAGTCTCGAGACGCTAAGTCCGTAGACATGCGGCATGCGTCAATTGGAGTTCGGACGATAAACTTACGGGTCTAGGAACATGAAGGGCATTTTGGTAATTTGTAAGGAAAAGGGCAAAATGGTAATTGAGCAATTGAATAAGAAATGGGACGGTGATGGGCTGATTCAGCCATGGTGATGGCACCAAATGACATCTGTCACTCTCTACATCAGATTAGTGGCAAAGGAAAGTGTGTGTAGCGGTGGGAAACTTAAACTATGTGTGAGTGTGTTTGAAGTGGAAAAATAGAGACAACCAGACCACCATTGAGCTTGATCGACCCCCCCCAGTAACCTGTTGAGAGAAAAGAAGAATTCAGAGAGGGAAAATAGAGGATTAAGAGACTAAAATAGAGAGGAAAACGAGGGACTGAGAGAAAACCCGAAGAGAAACCCGAAACCTGTTTTTGAATAAATTCAAATTCGAATTTGAATTGGAGACCAGCCCAAGTCAAATTAAGGTTAGATTATGCCTTCTGGGACCTTTATTAGCCGATCCAAATAAAGAAATGCAAGGTTCGAAGCTTTTGGAGCCATGAACAGACATGGAGGAATTTCAGAAATCGCGAGCTTGTGTTCGTGTAATTGGAGGTAAGTTCTTGTGAAATTGATTACAAAATCATCTTTAAAGTAAGCCTACGATGCTCCCTAACTAATTAATTGAAGAAATCAGTGACTGTTTGATGAACTGGGACGATGAACTTTCATTAGAACTTGAATTCAACTGAGTTGGTTTGAGGTAGTGACGATTGAAATTCATGTTACAGACCCCTAATTAGGTTGGTTGCGATGCTACATGATGGATCAATTGAGGAATTTAAGTTGAAATTGGCAGAGATTGGACCGGGTCAATACGCGGGCTAAAAGACCCGTTTTACAGATGTTCGGGTGAGGAAGAACATTGTAGCTGCAATGTAGCAGCACGTGAGCTTCACGCGCAGCCACTCACGGTGGCGCGTGGGGCCGCGTGAGATCGAATCTTGAGGTGAGTTCAACACGAAACTTACTCCATTTAAAATAACGAACATTTTGGCACTAGTTTCGAGAAAATCGGATATCATTTCAATAGTGTTCAGTGTATCCGAAGTTTTCGTATACGTATTTAAATCCCGGAAAAATTGGGGAAAATTATGTGAGGTAGATTGAAGTGTTAGTGACCCTTGATATTGATTTTGAACAGGAATTGTGATTGTCGGAATTTGCGGAAAAACGTGCAGTTCGGAAGGGAACCGTTTGGACAGTGTGTGAGTGGACTTTGTTTTCTAAATTTCAATGCATGCATAATCGTTTTCTATGCTTTATATTTATGATTTCTATGCTTATGTTTATGGTAATTATGATTTTCGTATTTATACATATTTCGATATGTAATACTTAATTGCACGTATTTTAAGACTATGATTTCTCCTATGCTTTGATGATGGTTTAATGGATGATTTTATATGATTTGTACGTATCATGTTTTGATGATGTTTTGATTATGATTGTGAGTATGATTTACGGTTTTGGCACGTATTTTGAGATTATTTACGGATTTGCACGTTTTACAAGATTTCGAGTATGTTGTGATTTAACCATGGTTTTGGTGATTTGAATTTGGAATTTGGAATATGATTTGGTTTCAAAGATTTAAAACGGATTTTGGAAAAAAAAAATGATTTCGGACTTGATGCCCAGTTCATAAAAGTGGTTTGATGAACGAGATTTCGGGTTTCGGAAATTTGAAAGTGGATTTCCAGATTTGGGTTCGGAATGGTTATTTCGGATGCCGCCTTACGGAATAATGGTTCCGAATTCGTATTTGGAAATGGATGATGGATATGATTTGGGATTTGAACGTGAAATTCGGACATGAATTCCATTTCAATAAAGTGTGAGCTCGGATATGGTTTTGGAATTTGGATTACGATGGATTCTGGATTGGTTGTGAATTACACATGGTTTTGGGTTTAAAGACCCGGTACTATTGCTGGATCATGTTTTGGGTTTAAAGACCCGGTTGATTGATGACGGGGGAGGGCCCTTGATTGATATGTTTTGAGTTTAAAAACTCGGTTATTGTGATATCCCCCTAGGCCTATTGATTGTGTTTTGAGTTTAAAAACTCGTTGATATCCCGGGAAGGCCTGATATATGTGAGTTTAAAGATTCGGTGATTGAGATCCAGCAAACTGATTGACTTGTGATTTACTGTTGATTTCCGATGTTTCGGATGTGTTGGGCAGTGGCTCGGTTTATATGACTTGATGGATTTTTGGGCTATGTTCTCGTACTTGGATTTTGATTCATGATTTTGGGATGAGGCCCCGTGTTTATGGTTTTCGGGCTAAGGACTGAGGTTTGAGAAAAGGAAATGATTTTGGTTTTCATACACGGTTTTCTTATATTGGAAATGAAATGGGTTATGAAAGGATTTCTGATTTTTCATAAGCGGTTTTCTGATCGTGGAACTAAGTGATTTTTTAATGCATGCATTGGTTTTACGTAGAGGGTAGAAATGTCTTTCTGTAACATGTTTTATAAACTGATTTATTTTCGTCCACTCACACCCTTTTGTGTTTTTATTGACCCTCCAGGTCGTGACGCTATGATCGAGACTATTCGAGAGGTGGAGGCATGAGTGGGCATAGGTATGGTTATCCCTTGTTCGGCAAGTGCTGAGGGTAATTTGGGAACTTCAGTCAACTTTCCAGATGGGAGCAGGACCGGGCGTGGTTATCAATGTTCTTTCGGGGACAGTCCTGTCATGTGCTGCTCTGGGAGTCTGGGGAAGAGGGGAAGATTGCTAATTTACGAATTTGGGATAGGTCATAGGGAACAAACGAACAACAAAGAGAAGGAGTGGCTGAGTGGAGACTGTGGAGTGGGTATGCTACCATATTGTCAATTTCTCAATTTGCGCAAAATGTGCAATTGAATTCTCTATAATTTGTCAATTTTTTTATTAGCAGTTGGGTAAAAATGGGGAAACTTTATTTTCAATTTTTCAACCACAGACCACCCATCTAGTGTTTAGTAATTATCAATTTATCATGATAATTGATAAATGTTTAGGTAGCTGGAGCTACGGCTAGAGATGTCCATGGACAATTGAAATTGATTATCACACTTCACTAATTTCTACTGCTAGAGCTATAGCTACCCACCATTTTTGTTTGTGGCTGATTTGTGACTAAAACAATTGAAATTACAGGAATTAGAGGAAAGTTTTGAATAAGTTTTGCAGAAGCCATAAAGTAAGATATTATGATATAGAGGAGCAGGTCAATTCATTTGAAGCACACAATTGATTTCACAGAAA
The DNA here is from genome assembly GCA_032719365.1 of Prinsepia uniflora. Classification (NCBI taxonomy): domain Eukaryota; kingdom Viridiplantae; phylum Streptophyta; class Magnoliopsida; order Rosales; family Rosaceae; genus Prinsepia; species Prinsepia uniflora. The sequence continues at coordinate 44,609,005 of CM064866.1, read as the reverse complement.
AAGAAAAACGGAAGCTTGCTTTTCTTTGCCATAGCTAATAGACTTGTTTTTCTTTGCTGTAGTTAATAGACTAACCTGCTTGTCTTTATTCTTCAATTCTGTGTTGTATTTCTTTACATGTGCTTTGTGATATTAACAAGCAATCAGTAAAGTGAAATCAATGAATTTGGATTTGGTTTGATGCATATAAGCAACTTCTTTGAGATTTTAAGGTGAAATCAATTTTCTCAAAATCCCATTATAAAGTCCTATCATGGGAAGCAAAGTAGAAATATCATGAGAAAATTGATTTTGTCCACCCATTATAAAGTCCCATTATAAATCCCATTATCAATTTTCTCAATTTTCTCAATTTTCTCTCTTTCTTTCTTCATGCATATGCTTGATTTGGTTTGATGCATATAAGCAACTGCTCTGGTCTTTCTTCATGTTTCTGCTTGCTTATTCAAAATAGATAATATAATGTTCTTTAACTAAAGTTTAGTCTTTTACTAGATAGGATCCTTATTACGAATTTACATTAATCATTATTGCATCAATTAACGAAAAATGTGAAGCAAAAGTTGAAGGCTTCTTTAGCTAGTGTTGTTTTTTTTTTCAACTAGGGTTGTTTTTTTTGCTGCTGATTACATTTTAGGTTGGTTAAATGATGGAGCTCTTCATTGAATACTATTCTTGTTTTGAATATGGAAACTTGTATAGAGTTACAGATTACTTACTAGTTTCACCAAGAAGTATAAGATTTTTTTTAAAAAAAAAAAAAAAAACTAAATGTAATGTGTTGAACATAAGGTACTCTTTTTCCTTTGTTTGGGGTTTTGTCCCAATAGATTTTCCTCTAACAAAGGTTTTAACGAGGCCTCTTAATATAAATATAATATAATCAATTTATAAAATATACATTTTTAATAATTATGTGAATTAACGGTCTATTTTTTATTTTTGTCGTAGACCTCTAAATGTTTGGACCGGCTCTGAAGGGAGTATAAATAACTTTAAATATTATTATAAGTAGTATTAGCCATTGAAAAAATAGTTAATATAATTTGAAGTTCTAGCTTTTGGGATGGCATGCATGATGCACCTACTACCAAATTCTAATATATGTATATGTAATGTAATTTTTTTTATTTCTTAAGAATATTTCTTTTCTCGGATTTAATTAGGCACCTTAATTTCACTAGGCCAAATAAAATGGAAAATTTTCATTGAAAAAATTACAAAACTTTGGCGAAACTAATTATATTTTCTTATTCTTGGCAAAAGAATATGATATTTTTTTTTTTGTTCTTAGGACCCTAACCCCATGTCCACGTAGGTAGACAGTTAATAAAGTTGTACGTACTATGTTTTTTGTCTGCGTTGTCATAAAAATATTTATTGGGTTATTCAGACAACAGATGTGGCTAGTTATTAGTTAATAGCCGTAGCTTCTCAATTATTTCATCTTCGGTTTTTGGTAGGTATCCTCATTCCTCTGTACTTATGTGAAGATTTCTCGCTTATCACCCAACTGCAATATATCTTTTGCGCCTTTTTTTTTTTCAATCAAGCTATCACCCAACTGCCATATATCTTTTCACCATTTATTTTTATTTCTTTTGGATCAAACTCCAAATCTAAATCATATATATATATATATATATATCCGAATATTCTACCATATGCAAATTAAAATTGGATATACCATGTCAAAAGAGTGATTCTATTCGATTGATAATATTATTTCAAACACACATTAGATATGAATAGCATTTCATTTGATATTCTTTTTTAAAAGGGACTAATTAATGACAAATTACGATAATCTACTATTATATAGACCGGAAAAACTCACACATAAATTTCAGCGTATTTTTTATTATTAATAATCTGAAGACATAGTAGCAAAGGATGGAATTCAGGACGTGCTAAATATTAGTACTTGCCCTAAGAACATCCTAATTGTTGGGCCAACTCGTTCCGGTTATATGCATGTTCAATTATCATTATACTTGTAAATAAAAATAAATAATGGCATAATTTTTTTGGGGGGGAACAAATTAGATGCCTTCTCTTATCAATCAACTCTTCTTAGACCATCGATTTATTTTGATACACACGGTAGTTTTTTTTTTTTCGTACAAATTGTAAAATAGTATCAGCGCATCGAACAAACTCAGTTGTTGCAGCAGCTGCAACCTCATTCTCACTGCTTATAGTTCCATGATAGCCACCAACACACTAGCAGAATAAGGACTAGTAAATCCTGCAATAACCACCCCATTGTGATCACAAATAACACCACCAATTCCCCTGTCTTGCACTCCACCGTTCCATCACAATTCAACTTCAACACATTTAAAGGTGGCTTCCTCCATCGAATCAAGGGCACCACCTTTGCAGCAAAAGCATCTAGAGCCTCCAAGGCAAGAGGGACCTAATATGCAGCGTCCAATACTAAAAGGACCTTATATCCCATCCTTATTTCTCCTATTCCATACTGCCAACATATGAATAAGAATTTTTCAATGTCAATGGAAGATAGAACCTGATATCCTAGTAGGACCCGTCCTTATATTTCCTTGAAAATTGAGTTAGTCTTGGTCTTGTTTGACAACTCTTATCCGACAACTCTTGTCAGATAAGGGATTTTTCTATTTTTATTCTTATTCTCATTTGATATCGTAACCAAACAGAATCCATTTCTTGTTGGGTACCGCTCACCTCCTGTTGATACCATATTGACCGACCACCTAAGCACAGGGCCCGCCAAGGACAGGAGGGACACCCACCAATTCTCCGATCGGCACCTCTCGACCCGCCGATCGGCACCGACCTGCAGGCCTGTCATTCGGCACCTGACATGGTACAGACGCCAGTTGGCCGCGACAGTCACCTAACCAACCTTGCCATACCAACTCCCTGACGGAGGCAGGTTGGGACTCTAGCTGGTGCCTCCTCCGGTTGTCCAGGGCTTGTCAGGCAACTCTCAGCCACAAAACACCACCTGCTCCCGCAATAGTAGCCCACCTACCGCAGTTATGGCTACTATAAATATCAGGAAACCCTTCACAAAGGTAAGACACCCAGAACCGATCCACAGCACTGTATTTACTTGCCTCTCGGCACTCAGATACTAACTTAGGCATCGGAGCCCCTTTTGGCCGGCACCACACCGGTGTCTAGTCTTTGCAGGATCCCTGCCAAACAGCAACGCCCCCTGCGGGCCCAAGACACCACACGGCTGGTCCTAGCACCCCCAGTGGGTCTCATCGAGTTGGTCATTTCAGGATCAAACAATTGGCGCCTTCTGTGGGAATCAGTAAACACCCACTAACTCACATACCTCTGCTCAACCCTCTGTCGACGAACAATGTCTGCCTAGCGGGATGATGAGCTCAACGACACCCCTCAGGGAGATCGAAACCGAGCCCGAGCCAGCCTACCTTCTGATGACATGCTCGAGATGCTGAGGACTCTCGGGTCGGAGGTTGCCTAACTCAGGAAAAGCAACGCTGCCATCGAGAGCAGGAACCACGTGTGGGGGGGAACAGCATGGAGGCACCCTGGCCATCTTGCAATCCACACGCGAGGAACTGGAGGAGCAGCGAGAGGCAACCAAACGGGTCTTAGCCGCTGCATCTCGTCGACAGGAGTTTGATGCCTGCCGAGTCGAGATCGGTGACACCTGCCGACCGGGAGCGTCTGGTCGCCTGCTCTTCCACCAAACCGACCTGCCTGGCCCCTCGGGAACACAGATCTACCGTGACGCCCGCGAACTGCTCGACAGGAGACAGACACAGGCTCCTGCTAACCGTCTGACTTACCCAACTCACGACCCCCGCATCCAGGCACAACCGCCTCTGCCCGTACTATCCCAGGACGCCCGGTCACGGTCAGGATCGGCACGCCGACCCACACAGCCTCCGCGGCTCTCCGTCCAGCCTCCAAGAAGTCCCTCCTCGCCGGTCGGCAGGCACCAGTCGGAGGACAATGCCAGCTCGACCACGGCCTCGTCCGGGCGGCGACCGACACAACCCGGAAAGCCCAGAGGCGGCAGCACAAATCATCCAATCGGCGACCGACTGATTGGGGTGGATCGACCCGACTGATCAGACGAGGTGGTCCAGGAACTCCTCTAGCGCGTGCGAGAGTTGGAGGCCGCCAGACCCAAAGCTGGGACACTACCCCGACCTCGGACCAACATTGGTCCCTTCACGGACAGCATCATGCGGTACCGCCATGAAACGAAGGTCAAACCCTTGAAGATTGCCCTATATGATGGACAGGGCGACCCAGACACCCATATCAACAATTACAACTTCGCGCTCGCCTTCAGAAATCTCTCCGACGAGGCGCAGTGCTTGATTTTTAGCTCCACCCTCACTGGGGCCGCGCTCAGCTGGTTCTATCGTCTGGAATCACAGTCTATCGACTCATTCGACTGCCTACACACGGTCTTCCTGAGCCAGTTCATGATCCAGACGGATCGACTTCTCACAACCGAGGACTTGGGAACCCTCCGACAGGGAGATAGTGAGCCCCTGCGCCAGTACGCCGCTCGTTTCAGCTTGGAGTACTCCAAATGCCACGAGACGGATGACAAGGCCGCCTACCGAGCTTTCCGCAACGGGCTGCGGGAGTCCACCCTCAAGTACCATGCCTTCACCCAGGGTTAGGACGATTACAACGAGTTCATGAGGCAAGCAGCAATACACGCCAAGGCGGAGCACTTCAACTCTCCCCAGGTAGCACCCCGACCTGACTTGAATGGCGCACGCCCTCCACCTCCCAACAACCGGCAGGCACAGTCACCTCCGCCAACCAATAACGCGCATACGGATCACCGATCCGACTCACACTCCGGTAAGCGGAAGGGGACATATAACAATGATCATCGTGGGAGGGACAAGTACCATCACAAGGGGCAGGGATCAGGCCACCACCAGTCAGGAAAACCCCACGCGGGGCCCACCTCGAAGTATGAAACCTATTCCATCCTGAATACCTCCCTCGAGAATGTCCTGATGAGCATCGAGGGCACAATCCCCAAGCCACGGGAACGACCGCCTGGCCCCCGCCCGGGCATCCAATCCAACCTGTATTTCCAATACCACAAGTTCAACGACCATACCATCGACGAGTGCGTGGCCTTCCGCGACATCGTGGAAGCACTCGTAAGGGAGGGGAAGATCAACCAGTTCCTCCAGCACGCGCGCCCCGCGCAGGGTCTGTCACAAATCAACACGATCAATGGAGGCCCCACCATCAATTCCTCCTGCACCTCCAACCGGGCCAAGAAGAACTTCTTGCGCGCCATGACATCCAACCACCAAATCTTCAACATCGAGGATGGACGCGCTGCCAAGGTCGCACGGGCGGGATGGACGCCCATCACCTTCTCCGAGGAAGAATAACGGGGAGTTATCTTTCCCCACGATGATCCATTGATCATCCGTGCTCAGATAGCCAATTTCGATGTTGGGCGGATCCTGGTGGACACTGGCAGCTCTGTGAACGTCCTCTTCATGGACACTTTCAACCAATTGGGCATCAACTCCGCGAGCCTCACCCACGCTGGTTCTCCACTACTCAGCTTCTCAGGCGATTCTGTCATGCCCCTCGGCACCATCTCCCTGCCTATCTCCCTGGGAAGCGCGCCCAAAATCGCAACAGCCATCACCACTTTCCTGGTGGTCGATTGCCCCACCGCCTATAACGTCATTTTGGGGAGGGGACTCCTCAACCAGCTCAGCGCCGTCATCTCCACTCGGGCCCTTCTCATGAAGTTTCCGACCATCATGGGCACTGGTCAAGTCCGCAGTAATCAACAGTCTGCCCGCTCCTACTATCAGACCGCCTTGACAAAACTCAACCCATGAGACAAGCGAGAAACCATGGCCGTTGCCGAGGCTGCTTACGAGGTCGACCCCGTCGACTCCGAGCTCCTTGAGCAAATACGGGCGGGTCCCCCCGAGGACCCGCGCAACCTCTTCGTCGTCTCACCGCCACAACCCGTGGAGGATACAGAGCTGATCACCCTTTTCCCGCGTAACCCTGAGCGGCAAGTGAAAATTGGGAGCACACTCGACCCCGACATCAGCCCCTCCTTCAAACCGGTCACTCAAAAGCAGCGGACTTATGACGCAGAGCGACAGCTTGCCATGCAAGAAGAGATCGTCAGACTCAGCACCATCCACTTTGTTCGCAAGGCCGTTTATGCCACGTGGGTCGCAAACATCGTACTCGTCAAGAAACCCTCCGGATCTTGGCGAATGTGCATCGACTTCACGGATCTCAACAAAGCCTGCCTGAAGGATAGCTTCCCTCTTCCAAAGATCGATCTCTTGGTCGACGCCACGGCTGTCCATGAACTCCTCAGCTTCATGGATGCGTACTCTGGCTACAACCAAATCAGGATGCACCCCGATGACCAAATCCACACCAGTTTCCGCACTAATTTGGGAGTCTACTGCTACAATGTTATGCCCTTCGGGCTCAAGAACGCCGGTGCCACCTACCAACGGCTTGTCAACTTCATGTTCGCGGATCAGATTGGCAAGACCATGGAGGTGTACGTGGATGATATGCTTGTCAAAAGCCGGACGACCAACGAGCACGTGCCTAACCTTCACAGGATGTTCCAGGTCCTGAAGCAATACAAAATGCGGCTCAACCCTGCAAAGTGCGTTTTCGGCGTCCATTCCGGAAAATTCCTCGGTTACATGATCAGCCAACGGGGAATCGAGGCTAACCCTGAGAAAATTAAGGCCATCCTGGACATCAAGCCCCCACGCACACTCAAGGAAGTCCAAACCCTTACTAGCCGGATCGCCGCCCCCACGGCCGCCCAGATCGAGAGCTTTGTCTACCAGAACATCATCTTTCGCTTCGGTATCCCACACACGATCGTCACAGACAATGGCACTCAATTCGATTCCACTCATTTCCGACACTTTTGTGATGTCTATGGCATCCAACTGTGCTTCACCTCGGTGGCACATCCACAGGCTAACAGACAGGTCGAAGCCGTAAACAAGCTTGTCAAGCAAAATCTCAAGGCTCGACTACACGAGACCCTGAAGGGTCAATGGTTCGACCTCCTATCTGATATTTTTTGGTCCTATCAGACATCCTACCGGACATCGACACAGGAGACACCCTTTGCCTTGACTTTCGGGACCGAAGCTGTCGTACCCGTGGAGATTGGGGAAACCTCATATCGAGTACTATCCTATGATCCACAAGAGAACGCGGAGCTCCTCACACAAAATCTCAACTTCATCGAGGAATGCCGTGAACAGGCAAATCTCAGCAACATGGCACACAAACAGCGAATTGCTCGCTATTACAACTCTCGCGTTCACGGACGCAGTTTCCAGGTCGGTGACTGGGTCCTTCGTAAGGTTAGCCTGGCCACAAAAGAGCGTGCTGATGGGACACGTGGGCCCACGTGGGAGGGTCCCTACCTGGTCACTCGAATTTGTCGACCGGGCACTTATGAGCTGCAGACCACGGATGGACGTTCGCTTACACACCCGTGGCATGCGAATCATCTTAAGTTATTTTATAATTGAAAATACCTCCCCATGTAAACTGCTTTACGCTTTGTTGTAATTCGATTTGGCTATCTCCGGTCGAACTTGCCTTTCCAGCCAAATGTTCTGTCATTTATCTAAATGTTAGTTTGGTCCTTAAAACCAGTTAGCCTATTCACCGGTGCCGTTAGGCACTCCTGGTGACCCAAACGTCATTTACTTGCCCTGCCGATGGACGTTTACTTAGTCCAAACTTAGTCAAGTTCAATGAGCCTTCGCTATTACGAGTTGATTTTGATGATTATGTCCATTATGGTTTGGCTTTATGATTACAACCGTTCGGTCCTTATCTAGTCTACAACCCCGTGGATCAGCATGCCTACACATATGCACAGATCCACCGAGTACTCGCCTATTGGCAGTTCTCACCCACAACAAACAAACCAAAAAAAAAAAGCAAAGACAAGTTGATACATGTAATCCCAATTTCATTCATTTCAATGCTGATCTACATGTTACACGTGGCATTCCCCGGATTACAAAACATAGGAAAAAAAAAAAGAGCATACAAAAACAACCTACACAACCCTCGGCCTCACACTACCACCACCTCCTCGTCTACCGCCTCGGCCTGATCGACAGTGGACGCCTCTGCAGCCTTCTCCGCACTGGCCGGCCGCTCGCCTTCGACATTCGACGGTTGCCCATCCAGCGTGTAAACCGTCCAGGATGCAAGCCGGTGCCGATCTCCTCTATCTCCGCAGGAGTTACCTGCGACCCCAGCACGAAGGCGTTGGCAACTGGCGCCAACGTCTTGTGCACGTGGTGCGTCACCGGCACCCAGCCATCGCCGGCTTTGGCAGACCGCACCACCTCGCCCGTCTCTAGGGGCTCGGCAAACAAGGACGCCACGCCAGGAGCGCTAACAGCCGCCTTTTCCCTCGCCGGCGGCGGCATCTCCCTCCGGGCCCCCTTTTCCTGCTCCTTCGGCACCTCCGGGGCCCTTAGTACCACCTCCCTCCTCAGCCGCCGGTCGGCGCTCTCGTTCTCCGACACCCTAGCTGCCGGGGGAGACTGCCTCTGCCGAGCCTCCATTAGCTTCCTCTGGAGCTCCCAGGCTTGGTCCAGCCCGCCGATCAGGGGTCTTTTCAGTCCGAGCACCAGAGTCTTTGTCTCAGTACCCTGTCTAGCTTCAGGCTTGGTCGGCTTCGGCATCCCATCTGGTCGGCAGCCAGAGCTCGACCCTTGCTGGGGCTCCTCCCGGCCAGTCCCCTTGGGCTTCACCGCCATGGTTTTCTGCCTCCGCGGCTGTTGGGGGGTCACCTCTGGCTCCTTGCCCTTGCCTTCGGCAGCCGAGCCGTGCTTTGCCACCGCTTCACTCATCTTCTTCTGAGCGGCTTGTTCGACGAGGGGATGCACTGCAAAAATCAACTAGTGCCTCGGCATAACTACACATCATTACTTCATTCAAACAGCTACTACTTACTAGGTGGCGCGATAAGACCCACGACAAGTATGTTGGCCGGTAGCTTCAAGATGCATCGACTACACTCTAGCTCGGATAGCTTTTCCCAGACGAGATTGCACGCTTCCCAATTCTCCGCTGTCATCGTTGCCTTGGACGGACCTCCACATACACAACACACCATCAGACCCTGTCTTGGCAACCCAAGTACCACACTATGTCCACCGGCTGATCGGAAGACAGACAACCTCCGGACTGGAAATGGCGGGGAATCCTCGATCGAACCCTACTGACATCCCCCTCCCATGGCCCGGACACCCAGCAGAAACGGTGCCTCCAGCTCTTCTGCGACGTCGGCACATCGGTGATGAATGCACCCCGGGCACTCTTGTGCAGGCACTCCATCTGATACCACCCCGACCCGTAGGTCTGCCTCTTGAAGCGGTACAAGGCGCACAGCTGCCTCTAGGTCGGCTCTGGCAGTCCCGCCAGTCGGAAGGCCGTGTATAGGCTGATCAGGATGATCCAACCATTCGCATTCAGCTGCCCCATGGCCAGGTTCGCCCTCGCCATCATGTCCTGGAGCCACGGGTGCAGAGGCAGCCTCACTCCGTGCTCAAAGCAGTCGACATAGAATAACGTCGACCCCTTTGGAGGATCACTCGCCTTCTCACTATGCCGAGGTACGCTCATCTGGATCTCCGCCGGCACATTATACAGCTCACGGAACCGGTCCAGGTCGGCCTGCCGAATGGTGTTCATCTCGTAGTCCACGGCATACTCCACCTTCACCACGCCATCGGCATCTAGTTCCATCGGCGAGCTCGTCTCCGTCCCGCTATCTTCAGCGTCGGAGTCGACGACGACGACTGGGGGGTGCGAGGTGACGTCCCTCTTTCACTAGGCGGGTCGGCACACGACGTGCTGCATCCACCTTGTTGCCTCACCTCTTTCCTCGGTAACTTGAGAGCCTCATCCAGGCTGTCACCGCTGCTGGAAGACGACGCACTACTGGTGGACCCACTAGTGGACGTTGACCCACTGCGCCCGCTCGGCATGTCGCTTGCCGAACTAGACGGTGTTTCCCCGCCAAAAGCTTGAGGGGACCTAACCCCAGATCCACTGTTTGACTCTGACTCTGACATCTACAAATTACCAAAACAAAAGAAGCTACAATTAAGCACCTACGCTACGGAACACATGCTGAGTAGAGATTCCGTTTGGCAGAAGTTATACCTGTAATATTTGCTCGGTCGAATTGGTCTCGTGTGTGTCTCCTTTCCTATCGGCAGGCTCCAATTCAGTCGGCACTTGAAATTACTCCACAGATGCTCTGAGTAAAAAGTGAAAAAGTCAAAAGCTTCCACCCTCTTTTATAGGCCCCTGGAACACCTCGAGATACACGCTTCTGATCTGACGGTCACTAGGCCGATACGACCACCTTTCAGCTACGAATACCATGTACTGTATGCCTATCGGTATCATACATTCCCACCTACGTACATATGTACGCACGTATCCCCCAGAATACGTCTTACTACAGCATGCCGGCCGGCGTCCCTCGACACCTCCAGCGACGGCATGCTTCCGCTCCCCATCAGCACGCACACTGCAACCGACCGGTCCCCGCCATCCCTCTCGGCGCCTCTCCACGACCTTCCGGCCATCACGGAGGGCAGGTTACAGGACTCGGCACCGCGGACTGCATTCACTTCGGACATACGGTACACCTCCTCGATCCATGACTTGAGGGGCTACTAGGAGACAGGGCGCACCGCCCCTGTCGGTCGACAAGCACTGGCTGTTATCACAAGTCCTCGACCGAGGAAATCCACCTCAGTCAAAGACTTAGGGGACTTATGTTGATACCATATCGACCGACCACCTAAGTACAGGGCCCACCAAGGACAGGAAGGACACCCACCAATTCTCCGATCGGCACCTCACGACCCGCCGATCGGCACCGACCTGCAAGCTTGTCATTCGGCACCTGACATGGTACAGACGCCAGCTGGCCGCGACAGTCACCTAACCAATCTTGACATACCAACTCCCTGACGGAGGCAGGTTGGGGCACCAGCTGGCCCTTCCTCCGGATGTCTAGGGCTTGTCAGGAAACTCTCAGCCACAAAGCACCACCTGCTCCCGCAACAGTAGCCCACCTACCGCAGTTATGGCTACTATAAATACCAGGAAACCCTTCACAAAGGTAAGACACCTAGAACCGATCCAGAGCACTGTATTTACTTGCCTCTCGGCACTCAGATACTAACTTAGGCATTGGAGCCCCTTTTGACTGGCACCACACCGGTGTCTAGTCTTTGCAGGATCCCTGTCGAACAGCAACGCCCCCGGCGGGCCCAAGACACCACACGGCTGGTCCTAGCACCCCCAACGGGTCTCATCGATTTGGTCATTTGAGGATCAAACACCTCCAACCTACTTCCCCCCAAAAAGTAGTGGAATTTATTAGCTCGACCATAATCTGGTCGAATTTTCATTATTATATTTATCACTACTGTAATGTCAGTTTTATAACAAAATTAAAATGGCCAAAATTTTGAAATACGTAACCATTCACACATTCCTTATATTAATTAATAGCAATTAATAACAAATCTACATTGTAAAATATATAAGTCATAATTATATTAATTAATGTAATAACTTTTACGTAATAAGAATCATATATGCAAGTCCTTAACTAAACTCCTCTTTCATATTTCCATAAAATCCTTGTAATCATCATAATCTACCATTAAGATCCATCAATATGGGTCTTTAGGTTTAATTCCCATAACTTATCCATTTATCACAATCTATTATTATATAATCCTCTAATTATTCATATCCAAATTACTATGATAGTCCTTTAGTTATTCACATAAGTAATACTCATAATTCATCATTCTTTTTATCACTTTCATAAATTTATTAGTCATTCTAGTCTACAATTATCCAAATATGGTTAAAGTCAAACCTTTTATTTCTCCCAATTTAATTTTGGATTTAAAGTATGAACAATACATGTTGAACCTTGGAACTATACTCAATCGATGTCTAATTAACTTGAAAATTATATCATTGGACTCATAAGAGCGAACACTACAAAAACCATGTTCAACATAATTTTAAACGACGTAACACATTTCGGAGATAGCCTCTGTGTGTGGGCCTCATGCGCATGTGCAGAGGTTGCCTTCAACCTCCAAAAAGGTTCTTGTTTCAAGTCGTTGGGCCTGCGACCTCAACCCAGTTTCAAATCCTAGTTTTCACAATCATTTTTCATGTTCTATCCATCTAACCACATCTAATCAAGTCCAAGAAAACATCTATGCTATTAAAACCACAAAAACATACATCAACAATATGGACCAACCCTCTAAACTATTGGCCATGGTTCTCCCACCATTTTTATGGCCTTTCCTTCATCCAAACTCTTACTTTCATATCTCAATAAAATAGGTAGTAAACAAGAAGTCTCTAAACACTGTAAAATTAGAAACTCCATCCATCTTAGTAAGCAACTTAATATGAAACAATGCCAACATACCATAACCTTGAACACACATAACCAACCCATCCTCGCTGCTCAACATCAAATCATCATATCATTTATACACTACCGATAGGCTAACCACCCAGGGAAATCAGAGCACAGCTCTGGACGTCCGAGTACGGACCAACCCTGAAAATTAGAGCTTGGCTCTGGATGTGTAGATCACAACCCAAATAACTAGTCTTAGGAAAATAGAGTCTTACTCTAGATGTCTGAGACTAACCAACCTCTTAGGGAAATAGAGCTCGGCTCTAGACGTCCAAGTACTAACCATATCCGAGGAGGGTTGTTCATAACACAACAATCCACATACATATATCGAGAAAACATGTATTTATAACATGTAGCAATTTTAAAACCAAATCTATGTCTCAGAATCCGGACCTAAACCCAAAACACAATTTGAGAAAAATCTTGTATAACATGCACTAAATAATTACAGTAAAATCACCAAAAATCACATAAAATTCATATTCAATCCAACATCTCATAAATCACATAGAAAAACATTTAAAATATTTAAATATGCATGTATAATAGTTTAAAGAAAATAAAAGTCCACTCACACATACCCCCAGGCATCAGCCATCTGGGAACACCCCTAGCTCCAACTGCTTGGGACACAACCCATGAGCATCAACTGTGTAGGAACACTTCTAGCTCCAACTGCCTGAGACACAGGTTTTATTGATATGCAGAAGGTTCATGAAACGGCCCTGAGTAGGGAACTTGTCCAAAGAACACCCAGTAGCTCGCCATATCTTCTAGCTAAACATACAACTCCAAAGCGCATGAACGAAATCCTCAACCATTTGTCCACACCGAAACCATAGAGTATAATTAATTGTCTTCCAAGTATATAGATTTTTTGAAGAACTAAGATGGCTCTCCATGACACGATCCCACCCGAGATACACTAGGAAAGTATAATCGGGTCCTGCTCCCATCTGACAAAAATCACAATATACACACAAAAGCTTGTCAGACAAGAGATACACGTAAGTTTTCTCTAGTTCATTCCTCCGTCTCTTGAGCCTCGATTCCCATGAAACTCTCTTGGAAGATCACAAAATCAAGAAAAAATGTGAGTGGACAAAAAGAAACATTTTAAAAACATACATTTTGAAAACATTCTGTATTTACCCTTCGTTTTCCAAAACCATGCATCCATACGAAAAATCATTTCACTTCGTTTAAAACAAGTATCACCTACAAATCATCACAACAGTCAACTCAAAGCTAACACAGTGATGACACATATCCAAAACACATCCAGCGTCACCATATATACCACATATAGTCAATCCATCATCATGCACAACATCAATCATCAACCATTGCACCACTGGTAGGTACACCACTTGGGAAAAGAGCTCAACTTGACGTCTAAGTAGGGACCCAACTCAGGAAAGGATCCCAATTCAACGTCCGAGTCCTGTCAACCTCAGGAAATGAGCCCTACTCAACGCCCGAGACCAACCAACAAACCAATAGGCACAACAACAACAACACACATCATACATCACGAATCATCACATCAATCCACATAACCAATCCATATCCAACATTACCACAGAACTCACGTATAGGCAACTCAACATCATCACACCACTCATACACAGTTAACCACATCCAAACCATCCTTGAAGCTCAAGCACAAGCACAATATCAATCATCATATCATCATATCACAAGTGCACTACCAGTAGACCATACAATACTATCCACTCACTCGAGTCCTTGAGACAGTTAGGGCTCCCCTCGCATGGTTTGTGGTGTTGACTGGTCTACGCTCTTTGTTTGCTAATATTGGTTCATTTGATGTTGAAGGACTAAGAGAATCTTTGATAGTTCCTTTCGCCAGCCTAGTCATCCTTGGAAGATGGTGGTTGCTTATGCCCAAGATTGGGGAAGGGCGAATGTGAGGAATAATGGGAGGCCTTCTCGCTGTGTGATGGAGCTTACCTGGTTGAAGACGCCTAGAGATGTCGCGAAAATTAATTCTGATGGGTCTAGATTAGGGGATCGTTGTTGTATTGTTGCTGGAAGAAATCATTCGGGATAGTGAGGGATCTTGGGTCACTGGGTTCTATATTAATTTGGGTATTGAGGTTTTTTTGGTTGAATTGTGGGGGATTTTCCACGAGCTGGAGCTGGCTTAAAGGATGAGTTTTAGGGATGTAGTGTTGGAATATGATTTCTTCGTGGCTATCATTCTTTTGTCCTCTGTGTTGGGTGCTTTCCACCCTTAGGCTTTTTTGGTGGATGGTCGTAAGGAGCTTATGGCCCGTGCTTGGAGATGTGAGAAGACTCGCATATATTGGGAATGTAATTGTGTTGCCTTTAGCTAACTTGGGTCATGGCTATGATCCTGGGATTATGGTCTTATCACAACCCCCTCTGCATATTGGTGCTATCTTTCTTTCTAATAGGTAGAGGTTAGCTCTTCTAAAGCTGTTGGTTAGATTTCTCATTGGCTTTCTTTTAATTCATTTGATTACCAAAAAATAAAAAATAAACTATCCTATATTGGTACAACAAATGTAAAATCATGTAAACAAACAGATGATAATATATATAAATAGTTAATTATCTTTTCAAGATTTTCTCATTTTGTAAAATTTATATTCGTAATCAATTGAATAGACCCGTAATAAAGCGCCGATAATTCTTCCTAGTTCATTTGCAGACCTTGGGAATGTGGTAAGAAAACATAGGTTTTCCTTTTGTATCATGCATGTACGTACTTATATTCATGAAATTCATTTACGAAAAACAGAAAGCGTTATAAAAAAAAAAAATGTTTTACCAAAACCGGACTTTTAATTAGTGTATGAAAATATGATCCAAATATTATTTCTAGGTGCAATATAGATTTTTTATTTTTCCCACTTGATAAAAGATCAAATACGAAGGATATATTAACACCAAAGCTGAGAATGAAATAAAATATAAATGGACAGCTTTTGGTACCTAGCTAGGGCACTATACCTCCTTAACATTCAGGAAAGAAAGATCAGAAAATAAGAAGAAGAAGATAGAAATAATGTTAGGAAACCGAGCTTCAACGATGAAAAATAATGAAGCTGCTACTAACAAAGTAGCCTTGTTAGGGGTTGAGGGTTGCCATGCAGATGAAAAACCCAGGTGGTGGAAGAAAGTGTTGGATTTGGAGGAGGCCAAGAAACAAGTCTTGTTTTCATTGCCAATTATTTTGACAAATCTTTTCTATTACCTCGTTACTTTGATTTCAGTCATGTTTGCTGGTCACCTTGGTAAGCTTGAGCTTGCTGGTGCAACACTTGCCAATTCATGGGCTACCGTCACTGGCTTTGCTTTCATGGTAACTTTACTTCCATTTTTTAAAAATTCGATATATTCATTGCTCATATTACTGTTTAATTATATATTTGAAATATTGTGCAGCAAGCAAACACTGTTACCAAGATTGGAGGGCTTTTATGTTTTTTAATTTTGTTTCCTCTCATTGATATATGTTTAATTGATTCTTTTATTAGATTGGGCTAAGCGGAGCTCTTGAGACGCTGTGCGGGCAAGGTTTTGGCGCAAAGTTGTACAAAATGTTGGGGATTTATCTGCAGGCATCTTGTGTGGTAACTTTCCTATTCTGTGTCCTCGTATCTATAAGCTGGCTGTACACAGAGCCTATACTTATTTTTCTCCACCAAGATCCTCAAATCTCCAAGTCCGCTGCGGATTTTATGAAGTTTCTGATTCCGGGGCTGCTTGCATTCGGATTCCTGCAAAACATGGTGAGATTTATCCAGACACAGTTTGTGGTCGTGCCATTAGCCTTCTCCCTTGTCCCTTGCATTGCCCATATTGGCATTGCTTACGGTTTGGTACATTGCACAGCACTTGGTTACAAGGGAGCTCCACTTGCAGCTTCGATTTCTCTATGGATATCGGTCCTTATGTTGGGAATGTATGTCATCTTCTCAAAAAAATTTGACCAAACATGGGAAGGGTTTTCATTGCAATCACTCCACTATGTCCTTACTGATCTCAGACTCGCCATCCCCTCAGCACTTATGGTGTGGTTAGTGTCAAAATTTCCTTACAATTTTCTGTCAAGTTACAAATTTACATTGACAATTTTAACCAATCATAATTCTAGTTTGGAGGAATGGGCTTTCGAGATTCTGGTGTTGATGGGAGGGCTCATGCCAAATTCGGAAGAAACCACTTCCCTAATTGCAATGTGGTAAGCTTCAAGGTGTTTTTGTTTCTTGGTTTTTTTCTTGAAACCAACGTTGATAATTGGCCTAATGAATCTTTGTTTATTATGTGTTTCTAGCGTGAACACAGAATCGATTGCTTACATGATTATGTATGGACTCAGTGCTGCAGCAAGGTTGGTGGAATTAATCTCACCATTTCATGATTTCATCCCCTTGTATTTATTTTAATAAAATGAAAGTTGAATTAGTTGTTGCAATATAATGTTGTGTTACGAGTGTAGCACAAGGGTGTCAAATGAATTGGGAGCTGGGAATCCAGAGAAAGCTAAGAATTCAATGGCAGTGACTCTGATGTTGTCTCTGCTTCTCTCGCTCACTCTTGTTCTGGCTCTGGCGGCCGGCAGCAATATCTGGTCTGGATTATTCACTCAAAGCCATGAAATTGCAGATCAATTTACATCCATGGTGCCATTTCTAGCAATCTCAATCATCGTAGACTCCGCGCAAAGTGTCTTAGCAGGTTCACATCATTCATTCATTTTTCAATTAGTTGTAATTTCAAATGCAAGTTTTAAAGAATAATACTAATAATAATAATAATAATTTGTTTGGTTTAATTAATTTCAGGTGTGGCTAGAGGATGTGGGCGGCAGCATTTGACTGTGTATGTAAACTTCATCACATTCTATTTGATCGGGATGACAATTTCTAGCCTTCTTGGGTTTATGTTCCACCTATATGTCAGGGTAAGACACTAACTCTCGTAGGAAATCTAATTACGGAAATTCGAATACAGAATACGTTTGTGTTTGTTGCTTAATTTGTTTTGCTACAGGGCTTGTGGATTGGTGTAATCTGTGGCCTGTCCTGCGAAGTCGGCACAATTTTGATGATTACGGTGTGGGCAAAATGGGATGTGTTGGATTTACCCGAGAAGGGAGAGAAAGAGGAACCAGTTTTGGTGTAATGTGATGTGTCAAACAATTGTAAGGAAACAAGTCATAGAGGCATTTATTAATAAGACCCGTTTGGGCCAACTGAATTGTACGCACTACTGCCTTCGGCATTTAAGATGCAACCCAATTGAAATTAATTGCATGTTTGATTAATGGTGTTTTATGCATGAAAATATATATGTAACTAGTCTCAATTTTCGAAAGGGGAAATCAACTAAAATGGATATGCATAATGGAGTTATCTAATTTATTCAATTTTGATCCGATGTATAATAAAGATAACATTTGTATCCTGTGTGACTACGTATATCTATTTTAGCAACAGACAAAGTACCGTAATGTAGATGCATCCTTATCTTCGTTTGCACTTTTGACGCACTGCGCCAAAATAGCCATTAAACGACAGTAAAAAAAACTTTCGTTGGAATGCGTTAATACGTAATGTCTATTTGAGTGAGGTCTATTTGAAATGTATGAGACGATAGTTTTTATGTGTCGTCTAAAACCTAATCAAACAATGATTGTTTGAAAGACCGTTGTCTAAAGCCTAATCAGAATAAAAACCAACATCTGTATATCTTAAACGACGATTTTTTTTTTGTCGTCTAAAATGTAAAAACTGTCATCTAGAATATAATCAGAAGATGATTTTTAATAAAAAAAAACTGCATAATCTAATTATATCACAGACAAGTTTTTGGATGTCGCCTAAAATGAAAAAGAAAATAAAACTTTTGCCTAGAATGCAATCAGATGGCGGTTTTTATAAAAACCGTTGTCTATGTTAGTTATAAAAGACAAAATTTTAACCTCATTTGAGATATGACTAATTTTGAATCTATTATTATATTCCATGATTTAATTTGTATAATAAGTTACTTTGGAGTCACATATATAAATTCTTTTGAAATAAGAAAAAGTCACATATATATAAATCTTTAACTCAAATTCATCCAACATTATTTTTATAAATAAATCATTTACAAGCCAAATAACAACCAAACATATATTTGAAAGTACATGAATTCAATTGTAACTAATTTAATATATAATGTGCTGCAATACAAAGAAGAACAAGAAATCCAAATTCACCCAATGCAATACAAGGTAGAGTTAGCTTCAAGTAAACCTTTAGAGGCAAGCAGCTTGATTCTTGAAGCATCACCATCAAAAGAACATTTCATTTTCCTCAAGTACATTACGTCCCCAATATGAACCAGCTGCAAATAGACATCAAATGAGTAAAAATGTTAAGTTCCAACTCAAATTGGCATATATGCCAAAACACAAAATAGCTTCAAGAGGCCAATGAATCATGTCTAGTTCTACATATCCCTACCAAAGTAGTGCACATCCTTCGAAGGAGATCTTATACCAAATAAAAAATAAAATTAATGAAATCTTATACCGCAATTATGAGAATGCCACAAAGAAGAAAAACGTCCCCTGCCAATCTGCAAGGAGATCTTAATAATCTCAAATCCCTGTGAGAGTAAAATTACAAATACAACAAACTTAAAGGTGTTCACCAAACCATACTAATAAGCATAAATAATAAGACCTGGTGTTCCTGGTACAATAACATTCAGCCTTTTCAAATTGGAGTTCAAATCAGCCACCTACCAATCACCAATATGCAAAGGCAGAAATAAAAGGAAAATGAAATTGATAAAAGCATAGAGCAGGGCCAAAAGGGTTAGCAAATCTAAAAATCTGCTGAGAATAATGACATCTTTAAATCCTTCGTTTGGCCTAAATGTCTTTGATTTATTTATGAGCAACCTTCATCCTCCCTCCTTGCAGCATATAATTTACGAATAATTAGAACAATTTCAAGATAAAAATTCAAAATAAAAGAGAACAGATTTCAAAATCACTTCTCATGCTCCTGTGGAAATAAGAAAAATCAGAACCAAGCACCATTAACATTCAAGATGCAACACATACAACATGTAGATATAAAAGCTCATAATTAAAGAACATTTC
Source organism: Prinsepia uniflora (assembly GCA_032719365.1). Lineage (NCBI taxonomy): Eukaryota > Viridiplantae > Streptophyta > Magnoliopsida > Rosales > Rosaceae > Prinsepia > Prinsepia uniflora. The sequence continues at coordinate 44,589,317 of CM064866.1, read as the reverse complement.
AATTGCCAACACTGTGAGGACCCGTACTTTAGTGGCATGGTTAGTAATCCCACATCGCCCGGGGGGGTCTGGAGGATGCGCCTTATATGTGTGGGCGCGCATCTATCCAACAGAAGACCTTTTGAGAGCTCACTGGATTTGTATTCTTAGGGAACTCCAAAGTTAAGCGAGTAGGAGGTGGTGCAATCCCAATATGGGTGACCCATTGGGAAGTGGGAAGTTGCACGTGAGCTCTAGGGAACAAAACCGTGAGGGTTGAGCCCAAAGCGGACAATATAATTTGGTATCAGAGTCCAACCCCAACTGGAATTGAGTGTGCCAACGAAGATGCTAGGCCCCAAGGGGGTTGGATTGTGAGGACCCGTGCCTTGGTGGCATGGCTAGCAATCCCACATCGCTCGGGGGGATCCGGAGGATGCACCTTATATGTGTGGGCGCGCATCTATCCAACATGAGACTTTTTGGGAATTCATTGGCTTTGGATTCCTGGGGAAATCCAAAGTTAAGCGAGGAGGGGTGGTGCAATTCCAAGATGGGTTACCCACTGGAAAGTTGCACGTAAGGTCCTAAGAACAAAACCGTGAGGGTTGGGCCCAAAGCGGACAATATCCTGTTAGAGAAGGTCGGGTCGTGACAAACACTCTTCAAGCTAAATTATAGTGAACATGAACATGATCTAAGTGTTTCTACCCAAAATATATTTCTCGTATTTCGAGTCGAATATCCCAAGGCAACCTTAGATGGGCCTCCGCGTGGAACGTGTTCTACGGAAGCGAGGGAGGTGGACCACTCGTGGGGATCTCTTTTGTCGTAATGGGTGTAGAGATGCTGGATGGGCTGAGAGTAGCAAGCGCTCATGCTGCAATCAAACCCTGAATGGGCAGACAAAAAACACATGGGATTCTTAACTCAAGAGTAGGCGTGCCACTAGTAGAGAAACTACTACTAGACTGTGTAGGTTGGTTCCATTTTCGGCCCAAGAACCTTTCTTCTGATCAAAACGATCATGGGGCAGGCAGACAAGGACTTAACATTTTCTTCTAGTGTTGCCTAGAATAATGAATTTTATTTCGCCATGATACTCTGATTGACGACGTTGCTATTTCAGTTTGTTAAGGGGGTTAGTGGTCCCAGGTTCTCTCAAGTCGGAATCAAAATAATCGGACCAACGCAAAAAGATGGTATCCCGACTTGTGAAGTCGGAAACCACGTTCAGATGGTATGTCCTGAGAACCAATTACTTACTTAAGAAAATCTGGTTTTTATATTGAAATGAATGCGGTAGTACAAATACAGGATTGTAAAATTACTTGAATTTAAACAAACTCAAATTACAAGTGTAAAGAAGTAAATTATTCCTGTTGACCTCCAAACTCGTAATAAGCAAGAAGTTTCGGGAATCATCAACTGAAAAGAATATTAATTGAAAATCATGTCATATGATGGCAAAGCACTCAAATGCGGTGGCGAGACGTCGAAAGGGAGGTATGAATACCATATGGCGGTAGTCGGGATGATTTTTCGTAGAAACAATGACAAAACACTATCCGTGAACTGGTAGTCAGGATGACTTTTTCGTGAACCGGTAATTGATGATATCAACCTTTATGACTCAAAGTGGTCAAGAAAAAGGTTGATCTCCTGTGAACTTCCCCCAAAAGTCCATGAACTGGTAAGTCAAGATGAAAGAAACTTTTATGACACGGATAGTTAGAAAGAAGGTTTATACAAAAAATAGAGCTTAACCATTATGACAATGCTACTAGAGCGGTCAGAAAGACGGTTAGGCAGTAGCATAAATGTCTCTAAAGTGTGAGGAAAGAAACTGCATCTTGATTTTTTAGGTCAAAAGAAGTAGAAATTTTCACAAGGGCCAGCTGTTTTTTTAAATCTTGAAACCTTGGTTAAAGGTGTTCATAGGTTTAGAAATTGATGGAGATCAATTGACTGAGTTTTGATTGGTTGATCGTCCTTTGAGAAGCCAAGTCGCTCTCCATTTTTATGCGGTTGAGGGAGTTCTTCTACTTGCTGGATCGGGACTCACGCAGGACCTACCTCCTCATTTTTTCAATTACGGTACTTCCTCATTTACCTCTATTTTCTTCCCATCATGACAGCACCACCCAAGTCTTCTTCCTTTTTTACACGCGAACTATTTGGTCTTGGGTCAAAAATCGTTCTTTGGGCCTTTAAATTCTGTGAGTAGCAACTTGGGCCCAAAGGGGATTTTTTCGGATGTAAACACTAACTTCTTTCAATATATTCACTCAAAAACTCTTCACGCTCTCTACTCACTAACTAAAATAGTTAGAAAATAAAACCATTAAGTAAAGTGTGGATGATGCTTGATAGTGAAAACTTGAAAGAGAAAATTGAAATAAAAAAACAATCGACAAAAACAATCATTGAAGCTCATTCATATTCATACCAGCTTTTCATATATCCATACTTTGCATCACAAGTTATCTGGTTAAAACATATCAGCAAAAACACCAAGTATGCCTTTTCTCTTCTTCATGCTTTCCAAATTAGTACAGAGCTTCTAAATTAAAAGAACTTAATTGTCCACGAGAAACAGTAACTAAAATAACAAGGTGAAAATGGGGGAAGAAGAAAACACATCAATTTCCACCACCATTCTTTCTATAGAATGACCAGTATACTCAGAATGCAGAAACCCAAGCTGCCTCCACCTACTTGCGAATGAATAGTGGATTTTTTTTTTTCCCTTTAAACCCTTGTGAATATCCTTGATAAAGTGATATATACATGCAGATAAACAACGAAGGGGTATTTTATGGTAGATTTTCCGTTTTCTATAAGATTATACGAAGTTATAAACTTTGAAGCAGGAAATGCATTCCCTACTTCCAAAAGGTGACAAAGAAATAGTGGGAATGAGTGATCCGCATGCTTCCTTCCATTCCAACTAAGTGTGAAAGTCTAGGATCAAATATCTAAGTGAAATGCTGAATTTGGAACTCAACTTTCCTTCTGCCCCTTTTCACATTTCCTATTTCTTTCTTGCCAAATTTACTCCTCATAAGTCAACAAAGAAATTATTCATTTTCATCCCAAAAGACAAAAATTAAGATAGAAATTCACACCATCTTTCAATGATTATGTTCCATGATAACTACAAAACCTATGAATAGACAAATTAAACTAAAGTACAAAGAAATTTTGAGAGAAAAGAAGAACAAAGTGATAGACTGTTGACAAAATCTTCGCTATATGCCATTAATAATCTCTGGGAGTTTTTGAGGGAGCATCACAAATTTCATTCCTCTATGTCCAAATTACATAAACATGAAATTATCTATCACAAAGTAGCATTTAATAATTTAATAATTTTCCAATTCAAAACCCAGGACTAAGCAATGGATCGATTGAAAGCAATCAATCGGTTCAATACACGCAGATAGAAATGTGCAAATGAGCAAATAGAGTGCATTTTGAAAAAAAAAATTCCTCAACTAAATCAATTGATTCAATCCACGCAACATATCAAAGAGCAGCCTTGCGAGCAACATCACGAACATCGTGCTTTTTGGTCCTTCGCTTTTAGATAACTTCCAAAGTGGCACCAACAATAGACCTTAAATAATGATTTTTGGTCACGCTGCACTTCTTCTTCATAAACTCGGCATCATAGAACGCCATCAAAATTTGAAAAAACGATAGATTCGAGGGCAAAGACCACACCATCTTCGATGTCCCATGACAAATATGCTACTACCATCAATCACCGCTGCAGCCACAGCCAAGAGTTGGCGCAGCCGCATGTTGAAGCAGACCACCCACACTAGTTCAGCTCTAGAAGCCAAGACAAGGCTAAGACAGGCTATTACATTTTAGGAGGGAATTATAAGAAGGGGAAACGGGAGATAAGGTGTAAGGACCCGTCCCGTAAATCGGGATTAGATTAGTGGTTAATGACAGATTAGTTGGATAATTTCGGACAGACGGCGCGAAATGACGATTTTGGGCAAAAAATATTGACTTTTCGTTCGGGAGGTCAAATGGAATTTGACCGATGACCGTGGCGTAGTTCAGGACGTCGCGAGTTCATAGAAAGGTGGCATGTCCGATTCCGACATCCGAGGAAAAAGTTATGACGTTCGGAAGTTCGAGGGTACTTTAGTAATTTGGTTAAAAAGGGGCAATCTATTGACTTTTCGTTCGACATGGAATTTTCATGCATTTCGAGGACAGTTAGGAAGGTCTCAAGGTTCTGAGTACAACGACAAGCGGCACACCATCATTGGACTTCGGACGAATTATTCATGAATCTAAATGCACGAGGGGTAGAATGGTAATTTTGCAAGGCAGGGCTAAAATGGTCATTTGGTAGCATTGGGATTTGTGCCCAATGGAAGTGGGACACTTGGCATGCTTTGGAGGGTGTGTCCACAGGATTTGGACACCTGGCTAGTCCTAGATGGGTGTAGAACCCTCTCACCATTTCTCAGCCAAGTTTAAAAACGGGTTGTATGGTTATGGGAGAAAAACAGAGTACTGAGGGACTGATCGAGGAACCAGTTAAAAACCACTTCGATCTTCTTTAATTTCTAGTATGAAGTAAAGGAAACAAACAAGGGAGGGAAGAAGAGGATCGTGGTGGAACTGCCACGAGCGCCATCGTAGGGGGTGGCTGTAACCCATGAGAAACAGAGAAGGAATTGTAGTCGTTGTTTAAGCTCCTCAAAACTAAATTAATTGCCTTTGATCTGAGAACAAAACATGGAAAAGAAGATAGGAGGAACTCATTGGACTTGAATTCACGGCTTGAGGTGGACGGTAAGGTCAAAACTCAGTTAAGGCTTAGTTTGAATCGATTATGGTAGGTTGACCTCTGTAGACTAAAACTCATTTTTGTTGATGGGAGGTTGTTTCTAGGAGATCCAGGAAGGATTTAGGAGCAAGAACAAAGGTGGAAGATGGCTGGAACCATGAAACCACGTTGGAGGAAATTTGGTTGTTGCAGGTGGATCGGACAGGTATCATACATGCCCCGAATTCATGTTATAAGAATATAGATCCATAGGAAATCATAAATGGAAACTATAGGATTAAAAACAGGCAGAATTGGAGTTGAAATGGAAAATTTAAAACGTTGAACCTTGACCGTTGGTTCGACTGGACCGGTTTGAACCGAACCAGTCTGGACCCGATTCGGCGTGAGGTTGAAGACGACCTGCTGAGGCGCGTGAGTCCCACGCGCAGCCCCTTTGGGAGGCACGTGGGGCACGTGGCACGTCTTTTGAGGATGGTTCCAACATGACTTTTAAAGTATTCGATGTTACGAACATTTTGGGATTGGTTTCGAGTCGATCGGACATCGTTTCGATATGTTTGAGGATGTCCGAAGGTTTCGGGGCTCAGTTAAATATAGTTAAAAATTTAGGAAAATTACGGGGCTTTAGTATAAGCTTTATGAAGTAGTTAGTGACCTTATTATGGGATTTGGACAGGTTCGGGAAAGCCGGTGATAGTAGATTGGCCAGGAAGGGCGAAAGTGCACGCGTATCGAGGCGGTGTTGCAAACAGTCTGTGAGTGGACTTTGCTTCCTAACTCTTGATGCATGCATATATGTTTTTATATGTTTTATATACGTGATTCTATGATTTGATTTATGATCTTGATGGTTTACTGTTTTGCACGTTTTTCGAGGTATTTACGAATTTTCATGATTTACGAGATTTGATGGATGTTGTGATTTGAACCTGGTTATAATGATTTGATGTCAGGATTTGAAATATGATTTAATTTCAAAGATTTAAAAATGGATTTCGGAAAAATGACTTCGGGCTTAGAGGCCCAGTTCAAAAAGAGGTTTTAAGAAACGTGTTTTCGGGTTTTGGAATCGGATTCCAGGGTGACGATTCTGGATTCGGTTAAGAACTTGAAAGTGGAATTCCGGGTTTGGGTTTGGAATGGTTATTCTGGATGCCGGCTTACGGAATGATGGTTTCGAACTCTGATTTAGAAAGGGATATGGATATGAGTTATGGGTTTGGATTCGGGATCTTGATGGGATTGCGGATTCAAATTCGGAAATGAGAAATGGTTTTGGATTGGATTTGCTGGATTTGGTTATTGGGTTTAAAGACTCAGATATGATATGACGGGGGCGTGCCCGGATTGGGTTTAAAGACCCGAATTGAGTTTAAAGACTCGGGAATTTAAAGACTTGGATATTATGATTTTCCCCCGTAGGCCTGTTGAGTTTAAAGACTCGGGAGTTTAAAGACTCGGATTATATTGAGGCCTGGATTGAGTTTAAGGACTCGGATAGATCCAGCAGGTTCGATGGATCGAAATATGGTTTCAAATATGTTTTGGTTTTCACTAAGATTTGATGAGGATGGTTTTCGATCATGGTTTTTCGATGTTTTGGGCTATGACCGGATGATATGATTTTTGATGGTTTTGGGTTGGGGCCCGTGATTTGAGAAAAGGAAAAAAATGTGTTCGGTTTTTCTTACATGGTTTGTATAACTGGAATATAGAATGGTTTTATGACGTGGACTTAGATATGCATGCATTGGTTTTCAAAACGGAGGGTATAAATATAATTGTGTTTTTGGATAACTGTTTTGAACTTATTTTTTGTTTTGTCCACTCACAGTCTTTTGTGTTTTTGCTACCCCATAGGTTGTCGCGGTGTGGGCTGTTGGTTGAGAGAGATGGAGACATCACACACGAGATCCACAATAGTTTTCCGTGCACTCTCGGAAAACTGACGTCTAGTCTTTTGTGTTTTTGCTACCCCCCAGTTTGTCGCGGTGCGAGCTATTGGTCCGACTTACGTGTCACTTGGATGCTAGACGTCAATTTAGCCTTCGTGTCATGCGTAAGTTAGACGGGAGCAGGACTTAGCTCTTAATCTTGGGGGATTGGGAGTGGGTCCTGACAATTGGTATCAGAATGAGGTTTCGTGTGCTCTGCGCGAGGTTTGGTTCCCAGAGTCTTTGGTTTGTCGATTTGGGTGGTGTGATGCTACTGTGGATGTGATGTCTCGACGCGGAACAGCCCGTCAACAACCTAGATGCGATAGTTATAGTACATTCGTTGCGGATAGTTAGCAGCGATTGTTAGTGTCAGAATGATAGTCGCTCGATACGCGGTACGAGGTATGACGTAAGTCGGCTTTTTTCTGGAACCGTTAGTACGTTAGCATTGGTTATGCTTGATGATTGGACCATAGGGTCGGAGATATGCCAGCTAGTTTAACCTGGATGGTAGCCGGTGCGCTATGGATGAGTAGGTTGGTTGGCCTGTGGGGCCCGATGGTAACCTGTTGAGCTGATGGTATACGTGGGCCGAGGAGACCGGTTGATGGTGGCCTATTGGGCCGGATGGTGATTAGATGACGATAGTTTGGATTGATGACGTTTTGGTCAGTTGGGTTGAGCTGGATCTGCGCGGCTACGAGTAGCTGAATGCCTCGAGTGGCGAGGTATAGGAAACTACCTTGTGGATTTGAGGGAATTCCCCTAGTCTTGGATACTAGTAGATGTTGGTGTGCGGAGTTACGATAAGGGATGGTCTTAGTCGGGTGTGACGACCCGAGTGGTAAGGTTGTAGTGAACCTGTGGCCGTTGCGGGTTTGGATGACTCGGACCACGGGGATTATATGAGGAACCCCGTGGGATGACTGGTGTGGATTGTGAGTACCTGAGTAAGAAACCCCAGAGTAAGTGTTTAGTTGGAAACCGTGAGTTGGGGTTGTGGTAAAATAGTCGTTGTGGTTTGGGCCGACTTACGGCCACACTGGAGACTGTGCTGCTAGGTGCAGTCGAGGTAGTAGATGGTTGGTGAATGACTCTGGACAAGTCTAGTAAGATTGCGGTGTTGGTTGAGCATTTGGTTGCTCAGAGTTGTGGCTGACGAGGGATGTTAGTTTCCTCGACTCGATCGTAGATTGAGGGTTTTGGCTCGGTGTGAGCAGAGGTTCGGGCTTAGAGTATTGTGAACCCTGGAGTAGAGATGATGGGCACATCGAGTCGAGGTTGTGGCCAGTTGTGAGGTGATGGTGCCCGGTAGGAACCATTAACCGAACGGGGATATGGGATGACCATTAGTAGGTCATGTTTCAGGACAAACGGTCAGGATCCCATTAGTTGATCAGAGTAGCACAGCGGAAGCGCGGTGGACCTAGGCCTCGTGTTGGATCATGCTAGATTTGTATGGCCAGGGTTGACCGCTCGTGAGGTTAGTAGACTTCCCCCAGACGTGTTGGCATATGTCGGTCGGTGCCGAGGTTAGCACTTGGTGAGTGGCGAATTAGAGGGTGGTACTTGGGGAGTTTGAGGTCAGTAATTTTGGAGTGGGAATTCAAAGAGTTGGTGACTCGTATTTTAGCAGGAGCTCAGAGTGGAACTTCGGAAAAGTTGGATGTGATTCTCAGAAGGAATGATGATTGGTACCCGTTTGGATGTGTATAAACGAAGATAACCAACAGGCGAGTGGTCGGTGAGTTGACTTGATCTTGGATACGAGGGTAGGATCTGTAGGAGTGGTGGACTGCCTCCGTATAGTAAGTAAATAGACGTTTGGACTGGTAGTTTGGAGGTGGTATATTTGAGGATGAAGAATCATAGTTGGAATTTCGGAATCAGGAGATGTTGCGCTTGAGATGATGAGATACTATGTCTGGTTCCGAGGTGGTTATTAGGTTGTGTGGTAGGTACTCTGGAGTTGAGTTGGGAGACTCACTGTTGGGATGTCAGGATTTGTGACCCCCACCGCCCCCTAGCCAAGAACACTTGTAGGTGTGTTCAGGAGTAGAAAGAGTACTGGATGACGTTGTGTGTAGCACGTGAGGAGACACTCTACGAGCTGTGTTTTGAGTATTCTAAAATATCTTTGTGCTCTTTAAGGTTCGTCAAGTTGTCCTTGCGTGTGGTTGATGGCATGCACCGTGGTTCTGGTCGTTGGTACTTGGTGCATGTACTTGAAATGTGTACGTACTAGTTTTGCAGTAGTCGGAGTAATGCTGATGTACTTGGATGTGCAGCGTGATGTTCTGATAGAAGTGTTGGTAATCGGCTGAGTGCCGAGGTATATTGTGGACAAATAGATGATCGGCGTAGTTCTGATATGTTGGATTGATTGGATCTGGGTGACCTAGAGGGATCTGTTGATGATGGCTGACATGAGCTGAATGCTCAGAGCCATTAGTAGCTGGTGGGACCCTGGTATTGCTAAGTGTAAGCACGGTTAACCAGGGTTGTGATAGGGTCCAGTTGCGGACAGGTGGTGTAGGACGTGGATGAAGTTCCACAGGATGACAATGTTGGTGGTTAGTGGAACCACCGGTGGAAGGATTGGTTGAGTTAGTGGTATAAGACGAGTACGTTGTGACTCCGGTGAGGTCGGCGCGGATCGCTGACAGAAGTAATATGGAACACTGTACGAATCTTGATGCATAGAAGTACCGAGACTGGTAGATGCCGTCTTGTGAGTGGGTGTACTTGAGATTTGTGTTTGTTGATGGTGGACTCACAAGATGTGCTGGGACGTTAGTACAAGGTACGCTCGACTCGAAGGGTGTCGGGAGTGTCGACCGGTTTGGTGTTGCAAATATCGCGGGAACAAGATGGATTTGTGACGACCCCAGTGCGATTGGGATGATCTCCTGATGAACAAAAAGTTGGTTGGAGTTGATTCACTAGGAAAGATGTGGTGACAGTTTGGGCACTGTCAAGATACTTTGGATTAGTAGGTGTTGGACACCGGGTAGGAGACCCAAGTGTGAGACCAATTAGATTTCCCCCAGTTAGTTACAGAAGTACGAGATTCAGAATTTCGGAGAGGAAATTCTTTAAGGGGGGATAGATTTTAACGACCCGTCCCGTAAACCGGGATTAGATTAGTGGTTAATGACAGATAAGTGTAGATAATCGATGATTAGTTGGATAATTTCGGACGGACGGCGCGAAATGACGATTTTGGGTAAAAAATATTGACTTTTCGTTTGGGCGGTCAAATGGACTTTGACCAATGACTGTGACGTATTTCGGGACGTCACGAGTTCATAGAGAGGTGGCACATCCGATTCCGAAATCCGAGCAAAAAGTTATGACGTTCGGAAGTTCGAGAGTACTTTAGTAATTTGGTTAAAAATGGGCAATCTGTTGACTTTTCGTTCAACATGGACTTTTCACGCATTTCGAGGACCGTTAGGAAGGTCTCGAGGTTCTAAGTACAATGACAGACGGCACACCATCATTGGACTTCGGACGAATTATTTATGAATCTAAATGCACGAGGGGTAGAATGGTAATTTTGCAAGGCAGGGCTAAAATGGTCATTTGGTAGCATTGGGATTTGTGCCCAATGGAAGTGGGACACTTGGCTTGCTTTGGAGGGTGTGTCCACAGGATTTGGACACCTGGCTAGTCCTGGATGGGTGTAGAACCCTCTCACCATTTCTCAGCCAAGTTTAAAAACGGGTTGTATGGTTATGGGAGAAAAACAGAGTACTGAGGGAAGGAGAGGATCGTGGTGGAACTGCCACGAGCGCCGTCGTGGGCGGTGGCTGTAACCCATGAGAAACAGAGAAGGAATTGTAGTCGTGGTTCAAGCTCCTCAAAACTACATTAATTGCCTTTGATTTGAGAACAAAACATGGAAAAGAAGATAGGAGGAACTCATTGGACTTGAATTCACGGCTTGAGGTGGACGGTAAGGTCAAAACTCAGTTAAGGCTTAGTTTGAATCGATTATGGTAGGTTGACCTCTGTAGACTAAAACTCATTTTTGTTGATGGGAGGTTGTTTCTAGGAGCTCCAGGAAGGATTTAGGAGCAAGAGCAGAGGTGGAAGATGGCTGGAACCATGGAAACACGATGGAAGAAATATGGTGGTTGCAGGTGGATCGAATAGGTATCATACATGCCCCGAATTCATGTTTTAAGAATATAGATCCATAGGAAATCATAAATGGAAACTATAGGATTAAAAACAGGAAGAATTGGAGTTGAAATGTACAGTTTAAAACGTTGAACCGTGATCGTTGGTTCGATTGGACCAGTCTGAACCGAACCGGTCTGGATCCGGTTCGGCTTGAGGTTGAAGACCACATGCTGAGGCGGGTGAGGCCCACGCGCAGCTCCTTTGGGAGGCATGTGGGGGCGCGTGTCATGTGTTTTTAGGATGGTTCCAACACGACTTTTAAAGTATTCGATGTAACGAACATTTTGGGATTGGTTTCGAGTCGATCGGACATCGTTTCGATATGTTTCGGGATGTCTTAAGGTTTTGGGGCTCAGTTAAAAATAGTTAAAAATTCAGGAAAATATGGGGCTTTAGTATAAGATTTATGAAGTAGTTAGTGACCTTATTATGGGATTTGGACAGGTTCGGAAAAGCCGATGATAGTAGATTGACCGGGAAGGGCGAAAGTACCCTCGTAGTGAGGCGGCGATGCAAACGGTCTGTGGGTGGACTTTGATTTCTAACTCTTGATACATGCATATATGTTTTTATATGTTTTCTATACGTGATTCTATGATTTGATTTATGATCTTGATGGTTTAGGGTTTTGCACATTTTTCGAGGTATTAACGGAATTTCACGATTTACGAGATTTGATGGATGTTGTGATTTGAACTTGGTTTTAATGATTTGATGTCGGGATTTGTAATATGATTTAATTTCAAAGATTTAAAAATGGATTTAGGAAAAATGACTTCGGGCTTAGAGGCCCAGTTCAAAAAGTGGTTTTAAGAAACGTTTTTTCGGGTTTTGGAATCGAATTCCAGGGTGACGATTCTGGATTCGGTTAAGAACTTGAAAGTGGAATTCCAGGTTTGGGTTCGGAATGGTTATTCCGGATGCTGGCTTACGGAATGATGGTTTCGAACTCGGATTTGGAAAGGGATATGGATATGAGTTATGGGTTTGGATTTGGATCTTGATGAGATTGCGGATTCGAATTCGTAAATGGAAAATGGTTTTGGATTGGATTTGCTGGTTCTGGTTATTGAGTTTAAAGACCCGGATATGATATGACGGGGGCGGGCCAGGATTGGGTTTAAGGACCCGGATTGAGTTTAAAGACTCGGAAGTTTAAAGACTCGGGAGTTTAAAGACTCGGATTATATTGAGGCTTGGATTGAGTTTAATGAGTCGGATAGATCCAGCAGGTTCGATGGATGGAAATATGGTTTCAAATATGTTTTGGTTTCACTAAGATTTGATGATGACGGTTTTCGATCATGGTTTTCCGATGTTTTGGGCTATGCCCGGATGATATGATTTTTGACGGTTTTAGGCAGGGGCCCTTGACCATCAGATCGAGAATCCCTTGTCCGACTTACGTGTCACATGGAGGCTAGACGTCAATTTAGCCTTCGTGTCATGCGTAAGTTAGACGGGAGCAGGACTTAGCCCTTAATCCCAGGGGATTAGGGGTGGGTCCTGACATAAGGGCTTTTCTGATCTTCAATGTCGTTGATATCTATCTTGATAATCCAAGTCCACCTCCAATCACCACACAGAGTTCCAAACAGGACAAGGCTGGCAATGAGAAGTGGTGGAAGGCTAATAAGCTTACAATTTCTGTCATTGAGACTAGAATGACGGACATAGTGCATGGTGCAATCAAGGAACATGAACTAGCAAAACAGTATCTAGCTGAGACAGAAAAAAAGTTCAAGTATTCAGAAAAGGCTGAACTGAGCAAGTACATGATGATCCTTACCAAGACTCAATTTGAGGGCAATGGGCCAATCACGGACCACATCATGACGATCACTGATACAGCTGAGAAACTGAATTCCATGGATGTCCATATCAATGACAAGCAACTGGATTTCATGATCCTCCAAGCACTGCCTAGCAAATTCAACTAGCTCAAAGTTTCCTATAACACTCAAGATGAGAATTGGAGTGAGGACAAGATGATCTCCCAGTGCGTGCAGGAGGATGCCAAGCAACAATCTAATATGACAAAGAATTTGGAGGATGTAAATCCATGCGTCCAAGGGAAAGAATCACGTCCTTGAAAACCCCTGCCAGGTCTCCCTCTTCTGCTGATACAAACACCATGCCGTCCTTGAAAACCCCCTAAATTTCTAGGGAAAATTTTGAACACTTTCACTCACTTGCCTAGGTTATTCTTGTTACATGTGAAGCGGAGCACAACATTGCTCGTGGGCTGATCCTTCCAATTGATGACCATTTTTATTTCCTAGGGATGTGTTGGCAAGGTCCGTTACCTGCTGTAGCTGATTAATTATACGACGTTCTGTCGAAATTGCAATCTTTTCTAATCTTCCAACGATCTTCCCTTGGAATGGCATTCACTCGAGCTGGACCCATTTGTTCTCCTCGGGTAATAAATCGAAGATTTCCGTACTTTTTTGAAATGGGTCGCGAGGATGAAAGGGTTATACTTCCGAGATTTCTAGCGTAATGGAGTATACTTTATCCGATATTCCTACTTCTCATAAATGACGTCAAATGTTTGATCCCAAATGTAAGGACTCGTCCTAGAAATTAGGGTTAAGACAGTGATTAAGATGGGATTAGTGAGCTTAATCGGTGGTTAGTTGGTTACAATAGGTCCGTTAGCGTAGAATGACGATTTTTCCCCTGGTTGGGTAAATAGTTGACTTCTAGTTCGGGTGGTAAATTGGGTATTGACCAGTGACCGTGACGTAGTTCGGGACGTCACGAATCCGTAGACAGGTGGCACGCCCGATTTCGACATCCGAGGAGGAAGTTATGATGTTCGGAAGGTTGAGGGCATTACCGTAATTTGGCTAAAATAGGGGGAAAAGTTGACTTTCCGTACGATTAGGCTTTTGCACGTTGACCTAGGACCGTTAGGTAGATCTCGTCGTCCTGAGTTCAACAACAAGCGGCACGTGTTCATCGGACCTAGGGTGAGTAAGATACGGGTCTAAAACGGTAAGGGCAAAATGGTAATTATAACTTAGAGGGGCATTTTGGTCTTTTGGCTGTTTGGGGAGATGTGCAACCGGATTGGGACAAGTGTACAGGGGAGATTGAGATTTTTGTGAGAAGGCTGAGGGGATGGTGACACGTGCAAGGTGTCTAGTGGGTTCTAGGGTGTACGGCTCCAATTATTTGGATGTGTGTTCGTGTGTGTGTTCGAACAAGAGAGAAAACAGAGAGGTGAGGCGGTGCAGATTTTGATCGATTCAGTGAGTGTGTGAGGGTTTTGTGGACTAGTGAGAGTGACAGAGAGAAGAAGGGAGGCTGGTGACTGGAATTGGGAGTGCAACTATGCACGAATCATGGTGGTCGGAGGGTTCGATTTCTCTGGGAAACAGAGGGTTGTCGCAAGGATTGGTGGTGGTTGTACCGTGTGTTGGTCCAATCCAGGCTGAGAGGAAGCTAGGAGGGCCGAAGGAGACCTAGCGGACACGGAGGTGCATGGCGGTGCGAACGGCGGAGGACGAATCGACGGTAAGCTTAAATCCCCTGTTTTTCCCGATTTTCTTAAACCAAAAGTCGTGGCTTTTGGGACTGAGTCGAGGGATTTGGTGAGTGGTGTGAGACTCAGGAGGTTCCTAGGAGTCGTCTAGGGGGGTTGCCGTGACGGGGGAGTGTCGGGTTAGCCGAAAACCGAAATAGGAGTATCGGGATGTTTTATTTCAAGGTTGAAGACGACGGGTTATAGGCTGTGTCGAGGTGTGAGAGTGAGGGGAATAGGTTGCTTAGGCCTGGACGAAGAGACTAGTGAAGAGAGGAGTCGAAATGGTGAAGGAACGGTGGAGAACCGGGTACGCCGGTTCAGATCGGTTCAACCGTTGAAGACGACGATGAACAGTGACTGTGTGCAGGCGCGTGAGGCCCACGCGCAGCCGCTTTGGACGGCGCGTGGAGGCGCATGCGGTGGTTTTTGGGGAAAGTGTCAACTAGGTTTTTAGTCTAGAGATTGTAACGAGTCTAGTGAACTAAGTTTCGGGTTAATCGGACGTCGTTTGAGGTTAGTTCCGCGAGGTTGAAGGTTTAGGGTTCCGATTCGTTACGTTTAGGACCCGGGGATTTTTGTGGAAAATTAGGAGAGTCTTCGTTGACGTGTTAGTGACGTACTTTCGTGACTTGTGATAGGATCGGGACTTCCCGTGGAGGCTGAGGAACGTACGGGATGTACAGTGCGCGAGTGACGTGCCAGTGACTGTGAGTGGACCCCATCTCTAAAGTGAGCATGCATAACTGATTTTCAGTACTTATTTTATGGTTTTACATGTGATTTCATGATTGTTGAATATATGGTGTTGGTTTTACATAATTGCACGTTTTTCGAGAAAATACGGTTTTCAGCACGTTTTACGAGAAGCGTTTGGATTCTGATTCTGATGCCATGAATTGGGGTTTTCAAACGATGAGTGGTTTTCAATGATATTAAATGGATTTTGAGACGTGATTTGATAATCGAGGTTTTAGGTTTTGAAATCGGATTTCGGTAACGAGATTTGGTTTTAAAGTTGAAAAGTGGAATTCCGGATTTGGGTTCGGAATGACGGTTCTGGATGCCGGAAGGGCATCAGACCGGTGATTTCGGATTCGGGTTTGGATGTGGATTTAGAATGGTTTTCAAATGGTTTGGATTGGATTTTCTGGATCTGGTTATTGGGTTTAAAGGCCCGGATATTGTGATTGACGGGGGACGGGCCCGGATTGGGTTTAAAGACCCGGATTGAGTTTAAAGACTCGGAGTTTAAAGACTCAAATATATTGATATTTCCCCCGTAGGCCTGTTGAGTTTAAAGACTCGGAGTTTAAAGATTCGGATTATTGAGGTATGGATTGAGTTTAAAGACTCGGGAGTTTAAACACTCGGATAGGTCCAGCAGGTTTGATCGGATAATGATTTGCTTGGTATTTATGATATGGTTTTATGATGTTTATGACGTGATTTCTGTAACTGCTTTCAATTCTGTTTTTGTGACGATCTTTATGTGATTTATAACTGATTTCAGTAAATGGGTTATGCTTGTGTGATTTCAAAACGGAGGGCCAAAACCCTGGTTTTCTTATGAAATGGTTTTTGGAAGCTCTTCTTTTATTTATGGTCCACTCACACCTTCTGTTTTAAATTGCCCTCCAGGTCATGGAGCTAGCGCGGGGGTTGACGTTGAGGCAACGTCGGAGGCATAGAATACTCGAGAGTGACCCCGGAGTGCTTTACATTTTCCGTTGTGCGTGTACCGTGTTTATCGGTTTTCTTTCCTCTGTATTTTGGTACTATACTCTGTAAAACTTTGACTTCGGGATGTTTAAATTTTCTCCTGCATCTGGCATGTAGTTTGGTGGTTTTTCGTGAGTTTACTTTGGTCTTTGTGTCAGGGTGTCAGACGGGAGCAGGATTTACCTCCGATTTCGGGGTGGAACTGAGGTGGGTCCTGGCAATTGGTATCAGATCATAGGTTTGTCGGGTTTGTCGGTTTGTGAGGTTGTGTTTAGGTTTTCTAACTGATTCTATGCCTCTTTCAGCGTGCGGTTAACTATGCCTCCGAGACGTGGACCCTCTCTACAACCTAAAGACGAAGCGACGAGAGGGAGAGAGAGTGCTACGTTTGAGCGAGCTCAGCGGCTCGGGGCTACGACTTTTAGTGGTGTGGCAGATCCTGAGGAAGCCCAGAGGTGGATCACGAGACTTGAGCGGATCTTTGCAGTAATGCATTGCCCACCGGAGGATCGAGTGTTATTGGCTACCTTTTTACTGGACGGTGCGGCGTACGAGTGGTGGTATACCCTCGAGTTGTCAGGCTGGGACGCCCACACAGTGACCTGGGAGACGTTTCGGGAGAGGTTCCTAGATCAGTACTACCCTCGTTCTTTCCGAGATGCCAAGGAGGCTAAATTTCTGCAGCTCCAACAGGGGAATCTGAGTGTGGCTGAGTACGAACAGAAGTTTCAGATGTTGTCTTGTTTTGCTCCTGCGTTTGTGGCCACTGAAGCCGACAAGTGTTGTAGGTTTGAGTTAGGCCTACGAGGTGAGATTTGAGCCATAGTGATGGCTGGATCGTTTGCTACCCTCCGAGAGTTGTCAGACGATGCGGTAAGGGTTGAGGCTAGCTTGCCGGTACGACGCCGGGAGCCACCTTTTTCTGGAGCTTTGAGTCAGAGGACACTGAATAGGGGTAACTTCAGTGGGGCATCGTCGGCGGGCGATGATCATTTTGGTAGACCTGGTAGTTTCCAGAGTTCAGGCTTCCGTGGTTACAGAGCACAGCCGACTCCGCAAGCTAGTGCGACGTCTGTTGCGTCTACAGGGAGACCAGGTCCTTCCGATCGGGATGTGTGTTTCTACTGTGGGGAGCGAGGTCACTTCCGACGTGAGTGTCCACTGTTACCGCAAGAAAGTGGTGTAGTCGAGGATCAGCGGAGCCCGGACGGAGTACAGCGTCAGTGTCAGGGACAGCGGGCACTAGAGGAGGTGGTGGTGCCACTAGTGGTATGGGAGGCCGTGGTAGATCTTCAGGACCTCAGGCCCCAGTGTTTTCAATGACTCAGCAGGAGGTTCAGTTGGCACCAGGTGCGGGGACATGTACTTTTACTATCCTTGGTTGTGTTGCACCTACTTTGTTGTTGGATCTTGAGGGACAGTTAGGCCTTATCCTAGGTGACCTGGAGTGACGAGGTTACAGCTTACGGCGATTTCGGTTGAAGGATGACGGAAGAAACAGGAAATGAGTGACTATAACTGATCGATATGAGGTTATTGAAGGAAGAGAACCCACAATCTAGGATTTTCCTTTAGGACTTTATAGATTTATTCCGAAGTAGTTGTCAGGACCCGTCCCAAATATCGCCACGATACCCGGGACGAACCCTGCTCCCGTCTAACAATCACACTTAAAGTACCAAAATATATACCTTTACACCACAATAAGCATAACCATCAGACGAAGGAGTAAATATATACAACTGTAAGTCAAAGCATAGTTCTACAAAATGGGCACAAAATCCTACTATGCTAGTCTCGCAACGGAAGAACGTCAGAAGCTCTATGCCTCGATATCTGCCTCAACGTTCACCCCGGCGCTATCACCACGACCTTGAGGGAAAATTTAAAACCAAAAGTGTGAGTGGACCAGAATAACTAAAAGGTTTAAAATCAGTTTATCACCAATTCAAAGTTAAGGAAAAATAACAATAATTGTTCCCTCTGTTTTAAAAACAGGCATGCCCCACTAAGTATTAGAAAATCATAACATGAAACATCATAAGAAACAGAAACACTATAAAACGGATATAGAAACCATATCATAAGCATCATAAAACCATATCATAATTCGTGAACATCAAATCATCATTTTACGATCAAACCTGCTGGACCTATCCGAGTCTTTAAACTCAATCAGGCCTCAAATATAGTCCGAGTCTTTAAACTCAATAGGCCTATGGGGGTAATATCATAAATGTCCGAGTCTTTAAACTCCCGAGTCTTTAAACTCAATCCGGGCCCGTCCCCCGTCAATCAATATCCGGGTCTTTAAACCCATATCCAGATCCAGCAAATCCAATCCCAATTCATTGTAAAACCATTTCTAGATCCATATCCAAACTCGAATTCGAAATCCTCGGTCCGAAGCCCTTCCGGCGTTCAGAACCGACATTCCGAACCCAAATCCGGAAATCCGTTATTATACCAAAAATCACGTATAATCACAAATCATACTTCATAACCCATTTATCATCATCAGAAAACATTTATAGGTTGAAATCCTCAAATATGGCATCATAATCCGAAAACCAACTTTTCTCGAAAAACGTGCAAAATCCCGAAAATGTCTCGAAAAATGTGCAAACACATCAACCCCAGATAACCATCATTAGAAAACATAAAAACATATTTAATATCATAAAACATCCATAAAACAGCTAGGCATGCTCGGGTTAAAGAAGAAGTCCACTCACAGATCAGAACGAGTCAATCGCGCTTCGTGCGCTCCTCGACCGTCTCGGGTGCCTCCCGTCCTGTCAATATGCACCAAATAGGGTCATAAACACATTAAGGATACTAACCCTAATTTCCCCAATTTTTCGGCAATTTATTAATATTTTAATCCTAGACCCTAAACCGTCCGGATTCCCGAACAACCTCCTAACATCGTCCGATTCTCCCGAAAACCATACCAATGGACTCCTTAGGACGTTTAGAACCAAAACCATGTTGGAAGCTTGGCCGGAATCCTTCCCACGCGCCTCCACGCGCCGCCCAAAGTGGCTGCGCGTGGGCCTCACGCGCCTGCTACAGTGTTTCTCCTACCTCTAGTCACCTGGTTCAGCATAGTTGAACCGGCGTGACCGGTTCTCCGCCGTTCATCCATCAATTCCGTCCAAACCAATCCCAAGAGCTTCGTCCCATCCTAAGCAATCTAACCCAGTCCTAAGATCGAAGAACCACGGCCTAAAACCTCACGACTCTCCTACGAAAAAACTGAGCCCGTGGCCCCTATTTTGGCCGCCCGCCGCCCAGGTCCTCCCCCGGCACGGAGCCACAACCAAACGACTCCTGGGACCTCCAGGAGTCTCACCCTGGCCTCCAAATCCCTCGACTCTAAGCCCAACTCCACGACTTTCGATTTGAAATTCACGGGAAAACAGAGGAAGTGGACTTACCTTTCGATTCAGACTCCGCCGTGTGCACCGTCGCGTGCCACGGTGCTCGTTGGACTCCCTGCAGCCTCCTGAACCTCCTACCACCTTGGTTTGGTCCACCACACGGCACAACTACCGCCCCTGTCTCACAACCTCCCTGTTTTCCCCAGAACTCCACCGCACCACCACCGTGTCTCCGGGCACGATTCCTCCACCAAAACACGATCACCAGCACCGCCTTGTCTCTCTATCACTCTCTCAATCCACTCATCACTCACTCACCCCCTGAATCGATCACTGTCTCTCCAAGCTCTTCTCTCTGTTTTCTGCGTCCAAAACGATTACACGGTTTGAATATGGACGTTTTGTGGCCGTGCACACGATCGATCTCCCTAGAACCATCCAGCCACCCACACGTGTCCAACATCCAATGGCTCAGCACAAAATATCCCTGGCACTTGCCCTTATCTGATTGGGCTGAGGGAAAAGACTAAAATACCCCTCATGCACAAATTACCATTTTACCCTCGTACTTTCCAGACCCGTAAATATTCCGTCTGACGTCCGATGACAGCGTGCCGCCTGTCGTTGTACTCAGGACGTCGAGACCTATCTAACGGTCCTCGGTCTACGTGAAAATCACAAGTCCTCCAAAAAGTCAACATTTTCCTCCTTTAGTCACAATTACGGTAACGCCCCCAATCTTCCGAACGTCATAACTTTTTCTCTGATTGTCCGAATCGAACCTGCCACCTGTTTACAGACTCGTGACGTCCTGAACTACGTCATGGTCAATAGTCAACACTAATCCAACTGGTAAATCGAAAAGTCAACTTTTGGCCTACTATTCACAAGGGCAAAATCGTCCTTTATATACAAAACTTTTAAAAAATTACATTTATACCCTTCCTGAAGGTACGGGTTGTCACAGTAGTAGCCGAGGGGTGTGACAGCAAGGGAGTGAGCCAGTAGATCGGATTTCTTGTTTGGACTAGATTGTTCTGGGTTAGGATTTGAGTTGGGTTCTGGAAGGTGAAGTGGTAGTACGTGAGGATGTACTCTATGAATTCTATTGGGTACTCTATATGAGGTATTTTCAAATACCTTTGTTTTCTGTTCATAGAGTTTCCCTTGCGTACACCATAAAGTTCTAGTGGTACTAAGTGAGGGTTAGAAGTCGTGAACTGGTAGTTGGGGATGGTGTGAAATACCCAAGGTGGAGATGATAGATCTGAAACCTAGGAGTAGTTGTTGTTGTACCAGTGTTAATCACCGGGTAAGAGACCCCTAGTGTTGGGAACGAGTTGTGGAATTTCGGGGACGAAATTCTTTTAAGGAGGGTAGGTTGTAAGGACTCGTCCTGGAAATTAGGGTTAAGACAGTGATTAAGATGGGATTAGTGAGCTTAATCGGTGGTTAGTTGGTTACGATAAGTCCGTTAGCGTAGAATGACGATTTTGCCCCTAGTTGGGCAAATAGTTGACTTCTAGTTCGGGTGGTCAATTGGGTATTGACCGGTGACCGTGATGTAGTTCGGGACGTCACGAATCCGTAGACAGGTGGCACGCCCGATTCCAACATCCGAGGAGGAAGTTATGATGTTCGGAAGGTTGAGGGCATTACCGTAATTTGGCTAAAATAGGGGGAAAAGTTGACTTTTCATACGACCGGGCTTTGGCACGTTGACCTAGGACTGTTAGGTAGATCTCGTCGTCCTCAATTCAACGACAGGCGGCACGTGTTCATCGGACCTAGGGTGAGTAAGATACGGGTCTAAAACAGTAAGGGCAAAATGGTAATTATAACTAAGAGGGGCATTTTGGTCTTTTGGCTGTTTGGGGAGTTGTGCAACCGGATTGGAACAAGTGTACAGGGGAGATTGGGATTTTTGTGAGAAGGCTGAGGGGATGGTGACACGTGCAAGGTGTCTAGTGGGTTCTAGGGTGCACGGCTCCAATTATTTGGCTGTGTGTTCGTGTGGGTGTTCGAACAAGAGAGAAAACAGAGAGGTGAGGCAGTGAGGATTTTGATCGATTCAGTGAGTGTGTGAGGGTTTTGTTGACTAGTGAGAGTGACAGAGAGAATAAGGGAGGCTGGTGACTGGAATTAGGAGTGCAACTGTGCACGAATCACGGTGGTCAGAGGGTTCGATTTCTCTGGGAAACAAAGGGTTGTCGCAAGGATTGGTGATGGTTGTGCCGTGTGTTGGTCCAATCCAGGCTGAGTGGGAGCTAGGAGGGCTGAAGGAGACCCAGTGGACACGGAGGTGCACGACGGTGCGAACGGCGGAGGACGAATCGACGGTAAGCTTAAATCCCCTGTTTTTCCCGATTTGCTTAAACCAAAAGTCGTGGCTTTTGGGACCGAGACGAGGGATTTGGTGAGTGGTGTGAGACTCAGGAGGTTCATAGGAGTCGTCTAGGGTGGTTTCCGTGACGGGGGAGTTTCGGGTTAGCCGGAAACAGAAACAGGGGTATCGGGCTGTTATATTTCGAGGTTGAAGACGACGGGTTATAGGCTGTGTCGAGGTGTGAGAGTGAGGGGAATAGGTTGCTTAGGTCTGGACGAAGAGACTAGTGAAGAGAGAAGTCGAAATGGTGAAGGAACGGTGGAGAACCAGGTACGCTAGTTTAGACCGGTTCAACCGTTGAGGACGACGATGAATAGTGACTGTGTGCAGGTGCGTGAGGCCCACGCGCAGCCACTTTGGACGGCGCGTGGAGGCGCGTGCGGTGGTTTCTTTGGAAAGTGTAAACTAGGTTTTTAGTCTAGAGATTGTAACGAGTCTAGTGAACTAAGTTTCGGGTTAATCGGACGTCGTTTGAGGTTAGTTCCGCGAGGTTGAAGGTTTAGGGTTCCGGTTCGTTACGTTTAGGACCCGAGAATTTTTGGGGAAAATTAGGAGAGTCTTCGTTGACGTGTTAGTGATGTACTTTCGTGACTTGTGACAGGATCGGGACTTCCCGAGGAGGCTGAGGAACGTACGGGACGTACAGGGCGCGAGTGATGTGTCAGTGACTGTGGGTGGACCCCTTCTCTAAACTGAGCATGTATAACTAATTTTCAGTACTTATTTTATGGTTTTACATGTGATTTCATGATTGTTGAATATGTGGTGTTGGTTTTTCATAATTGCACGTTTTTAGAGAAAACTGGTTTTCAGCACGTTTTACGAGAAAAGTTTGGATTCTGATTCTGATGCCATGAATTGGGGTTTTCAAACGATGAGTGGTTTTCAATGATATTAAATGGATTTTGAGACGTGATTTGATAATCGAGGTTTTCGGTTTTGAAATCGGATTTCAGTAACGAGATTTGGTTTTAAAGTTGAAAAGTGGAATTCCAAATTTGGGTTCAGAATGACGGTTCTGGATGCCGGAAGGGCATCAGACCGGTGATTTCGGATTCGGGTTTGGATGTGGATTTAGAATGGTTTTCAAATGGTTTGGATTGGATTTGCAGGATCTGGTTATTGGGTTTAAAAACCCGGATATTGTGATTGACGGGGGACGGGCCCGGATTGGGTTTAAAGACCCAAATTGAGTTTAAAGACTCGGAGTTTAAAGATTCGAATATATTGATATTTCCCCCGTAGGCCTGTTAAGTTTAAAGACTCGGAGTTTAAAGATTCGGATTATTGAGGCCTGGATTGAGTTTAAAGACTCGGGAGTTTAAACACTCGGATAGGTCCAGCAGGTTTGATCGGATAATGATTTGCTTGGTATTTATGATATGATTTTATGATGTTTATGACGTGATTTCTGTAATTGCTTTCAATTCTGTTTTTATGACGATCTTTATGTGATTTATATACAATTTCAGTAAATGGGTTATGCATGTGTGATTTCAAAAAGGAGGGCCAAAACCCTGGTTTTCTTATGAAATGGTTTTTGGAAACTCTTCTTTTATTTATGGTCCACTCACATCTTCTGTTTTAAATTGCCCTCCAGGTCGTGGAGCTAGCGCGGGGGTTGACATTGAGGTAGCGTCGGAGGCATAGAATACTCGAGAGTGACCCCGGAGTGCTTTACATGTTCCGTTATGCGTGTACCATGTTTATCGGTTTTCTTTCCTTTGTATTTTGGTACTATGCTATGTAAAACTTTGACTTGGGGATGTTTAAATTTTCTCCTACGTCTGGCATGTAGTTTGGTGGTTTTTCGTGAGTTTACTTCGGTCTTTGTGTCGGGGTGTCTGACGGGAGCAGGATTTAGCTCGGATTTCGGGGTGGAACCGAGGTGGGTCCTGACACCAAAATTGACCTAACTTGATGAGACCCGTAGGGAGATCTAGGACCCACTAAGGGGTTTTCGGACCTACTGGAGATGCTGATTGGAAGCTTGCTTCTACCCGTCGAGTGACCTGCAAGACAGAGAGAAAAAACTATACACCGATGGGGTGCTAGCCTAAGAGGCTCTGATGCTTAAGTCAGTAAGCGTATGGAACACCAAATAGGCAGATCACGACATAAAGACTTTAGAGTCAAGACTGTATCTGTTTAGAAAGAGAAGTTATTAGAGATATTTTGTAAAGATCCGTCTCGAATTTTGGGATTAGATTAGTTATTAATTAAGGATTAGTGTGATTAATCGGTGATTAATCTAGAGCTTTCGAACGGACAGTGCGAAATGACCATTTTTCCCCTGAGAATAGGAAAAATGTTGACTTTTGGTTCGAGCAGTCAAGCAGAACTTGACCAATGACTGTGACGTAGGTGGGATGTCACGAGTCCGTAGGCAGGCGGCATGTTCGATTTCGACGTCCGACAAGAAACTTATGAGGCTCTGAATTATAGAGGAATTTTGTTAATTTGATCCAAAGGGCAATTTGGTCATTTGCTTGCATTGGGAATTGTGCCCAATTGGAGCGCGACACTTGTCCTATGTCTGGAAGGCTGTGGAAACCTCAGTCCTACCTTACTCAATGGATTTAAACGAGTGAGGAATAACGGGTTAAACGGTTTTGGATAAGCAGAAAAATAAAGGACTGTGTGTGTGTGATCGTGAACCCAGACCTTCACAAACCCCTTTGACCTTCATTTTTTTTCTTGTGAAGTGTGAAGGAAACTGAGAGAAGACAATGAGATGATCGTGGTGGTGTGATCACGATGGACCGTAGTGGACGGTGGCCATGAACCCGTGAAGGTCGTGGCCCGTGAGACAAACCCGTAATAACACTATCAACCGTCATTTAACAATGCTAGACTGTGAACAGAAGTTCAAGAGGAGGTCTGGACGGCCGTGGTGGTAGCCACGGCGGTGCAATGACGACACGGTAAGTGCGAATCTCAAGAACCCTGTTTTGGTTCGGAAATTGTGAACATGGTTTTTGTGGGCTCTGATTGTTTTGGTTAATTGGATAAGGTTGCTGCTGATCTCACGAGCTCAAAGAACTCGAGTTCGAGGTCTGACATTATTGGTGATGGCTGGAAGCAGAGGAGGAATTTTGGGGTTTTCAAGATTTTGAGCATGTAGTTCGAACCTAGGTAATTAGACGAAGAGATAGGGATTGAAAGGACTGAAAAAAGATGGAGGATCGAGTGAAAACCGGTCTCACCGGTTCAGGTGGGCCAGATTTTCAGAAATCGTTCTGAACCGGGTTGATCGTAGGTTGAAGATGAACAGCGTCCCGGCCCGTGTGTCAGTTCTAGGAGATGTTATTAATATGTTTTTTGACGTTTTCGATGTACCGAACATTTTGGGACTGTTTTCGAGTAGATCGGACATCGTTTCGATAAAGTTCAGGATGTCCGAAGGTTTAAGGGGTAGTTTAAATACGTTTAAAAATCCGAAAAAATTACGAGGATTTAATGGAAGGTTATTGGAAGTGTTAGTGACCTTAGAATGTGATTTGAACAGGCCCAGAAGGTCCAGTGATGATGGATTAGCTGAGAAAGGCTTGGTGCAAGTGTATCGAGGCGGCAGCTAGGACGGTTTGTGAGTGGACTTTGCTTTCTAAATTATAATGCATGCATAACTATTTTATATGTTTTCTACATATGATTTCTATGCTTATGCTTATGATATTTATGATTTACATAAATGCACGTATTTCTATGTGATTTACATAATTTCACATATTTCGAGAATATGGTTTATGCTATGCTTTGATGATGATTTTGATTGATGATTTTATATTGTTTATACGTATTTTGTTTTGTTAATGATTTGATGATATGCTATTGGGTTTGAATGTGAATTCGGGCATGAGACCCATTTCGATAAAAAGTGATTCGGATACGGATTCTAGTTTTAATGTGATTTATGATTTGGATTCTGGTTTCAAAATGGTAATTTCGGATTCGGATTTGGAAATGGATTTATGGATTTGGATTTGATAAAATGGTTTTGAATTGGATTTGCTGGATCTGGATTTGGGTTTAAAGACCCGTTGATTGATTGTTACGGGGCAGGGCCCTATATGTGATTTGAGTTTAAAGACTCGGTTATTGATTTCCCACGATGCTTGTTATTGAGTTTAAAAACTCGTTGATTACCCAGGAATGCCTGATATGTAATTTGAGTTTAAAGACTCGGTGATATGAGATCCAGCAGGTTCGATTGATTGCTATGTGTTTCGGATTTATGTGATGTTATAATGGTTTTCACATGGTTTTCAGATGTTTTGGACGATGGCCCAGATGATTTGATTTACGGTTTTACACGTGATTTAGATCTTGGATTTTTGGGCCGAGTTCCGAGACTTGGTTTTGATTTATGGTTTTGGACTAAGGCCCAGTGATTGGAGAAAGGAAAATAATTTGGGTTTTATAAACATTTTTATTACATTGAAAATGAAATGGTGTTTGAATGCATGCATTGGTTTTTACGTGGAGGGCATAAATGTCATTTCTGATAAAAAGTTTTTTATGAACTTATTTATTTTTGTCCACTCAATTTTTTTTCTGGTTTTTGATGCCCTTCAGTTTGATGCCGATGTGGGCTGTTGGTGAGACCGAGACATCACACTCACACATTCCACTACGGTTCATGCGTACTCTGGAAGGTAGTTGGAAGGTTAGCCTGGGTATCCCTGTTCTAGCTTACGTGTTACATGGAGGTTAGACGGGTGTCCAGCATGCGTGTCACACGTGGGTTAGATGGGAACATGTTGCATCCGTATAATCCCAGGGGGAGTGGGATGGGGCGTGTCAAGTTGGTATCAGAGTGAGGTTATCGCCTCCGGAGCAGTTTATTGCACTCAGAGCGAGTTGGTTAGTTGGCTGGTGTGTTGGGTCGTGCGCTGGTTGTGATGTCTCTATGAGGAGTAACCTGTCATTAATCTGAACGCTAGAGTGATAGTATGGTAGTTAGTGGCGATAGCTAGCGATTGGGTGATGCTTTTCCCGATACGTCGTGAGTTTGATGCGTGAGACCTAAGAAAGGTTGACATGTTGGTCGATTACTTTTCAGGGTCATGTTTACGCTGGATGTGACATAAGTTGCACATGATGGTTGATTGATTCTCAAGGTTGGTTTGGAATAGATAGTGTGTTTGGGTTGGCTCTGATAGATGCTTGGTCAGCTGGATCTCAGGGTCAGCTATGATCACTTGATGAGTAATGACTGAGGGTTAGATATGATGTTAGTGTGGAGTCATGACCGTTGGTTGGTCAATTTGTGATAGGCTAAGATTTGTGTGGCTGAGACCACCGGGGTAGTCTTGGGTACTTGATGGATCGAGTGGTAAATGGGCTCTATGTTGGCTGTGCATTCTAGTTTGTACCCTAGTGGTGAGTTGAGAAATTCCCCCTAGATATGATGGATGGTTTGATGATTGTGAGTGCACTGAGTGAGTGGATGCTCTTAGCCGAGTTTGATGACCTTAGTGGTGCTGGGTGCTTGATGACCCTAGTTCGAGTGGTTAGCTTAGGCATGTGAGTTAGCTAGATGTTGTAGATTGTGCGACCTCTCGAGGTTAAGATTGTCAGTCCGGCCAGATTGGTGATTGTGATGTTTGGTGCAGTTGAGGGTATGGATGGCCTCGTGAATGACTCTGGTCGGGTCTTATGTAGCTATGAGGATTGGTTGACCTGACATGAGGTGACATGTTGGGATCCACGTTTGGATGGATCGATTAGTGGTGTGGTTGAGATTGTCGTGTATGGAATACTCTATTCTAGTAGATCTAGTTAAGTCCTGACGGCCCTAGGCTCCCCGAGTTGAGGTTGTTGGGCGTTGACTGGCCTAGAGTTGTGAAAGATGAGGGAGGCAAGTTCCCTTAACCCGAGTGCAGAGTAGAGGATTGGCTCGGTATGAGCAGAGATTCTGGTTTGGTGTGATGTGATCACGAGACAGGAGACGACTGGGATACGCATAGTCGTGAGCTGC
The DNA here is from genome assembly GCA_032719365.1 of Prinsepia uniflora. Classification (NCBI taxonomy): domain Eukaryota; kingdom Viridiplantae; phylum Streptophyta; class Magnoliopsida; order Rosales; family Rosaceae; genus Prinsepia; species Prinsepia uniflora. The sequence goes on along the minus strand of CM064866.1, from coordinate 44,561,394 downwards.
TGGTCTGTGGTATTGACCACTATCGAGCGAAAATATCTGATGAATAGTAGCATGTCATGTCTCGGTGTGCATGGTCAGGACGGTATTAGTTTGAGCAGAGTAACGCAGCGAAAGTATGGTGGACCTATGCTTGGTTTTGGGTCGAGAAGGTTCGGTATGGTCAGGTTGACCATTAGTGAGATTGGTATTCGTGGTCACATTCCGAGGTGACGCACTATGTTAAGGTTAGTGATTTTGGAGTGTGCTATGATGTGTCGGAGTATTCAGAGGTTAGTGACTAATTATCCCGAGAGTTAGTGATTGGTACCTTAGAGGATGTGCTATTGGGAAGCATATGTTTCGTGCTCGGGAGTTTAACCTTAAAGGTTGACACATGAGATAAGGTTACTTGTTGGATGCCGTTTATGCACATCCATAAACAGTATATGGGGGACTGGCCAAGTCTTTCCTTGAGTTGAGTGAACTCCAATCGGAATGAATGTCTCTACATAAACGGTATTAACCGACATATGCATTGAGTAGAGGTGTTGGACGTTGTACGGACGCGTGGATATTTTCCGGGCGGTTGTGGACGTCCTAAGGCTAGTGGTGGCATATTCCTTAACGGGGGGAAGTCCAATGGCTAGACTTGGCATTTGTGTGGAAGCATATACGATTTACATAGAGGTTGCGTGTCGAGAAGTTGTATTTTATATCGGATTGGTAATACATGTTGAGTACCTAGTGAATGGTACCTTGAAGTCGATGTGGGAGACCATTATGCTTTATGGTGGAACTTTGAGAGGTTACTTGGTGTCACCACGTTAGTGTGTGTGGCGAGTGCAGTGAATTCTATGATTAGTTGGCTTGATGTAGATGTTATGTGTGGGTAAGTGGGATTCCACGAGGATGTGAGATGACAGGACCCATCCTAATCCCCCCGGGATTAGTGCGGGATGACCCTGCTCCCGTCTGACACGAAGTGTCAGACAAGGGATATTTCCGACCTTTGCCCTCCCGGGCTGTCAGAGTACGCCAGGATCTGGAGGAGGCATGTGATATCTCGGTCTCTGCTACAGTCCACATCCGTTGTCAACCTGAAGGGCAGTCAAAACATTAAAAACTGTGAGTGGACAAAACAAGAGTTTATAAAAACATTTAATAAGAAGACATTTGTACCCTCCACTAAAAAGCATGCATGCATTGGAAAACCATTTAACCAAAGAAATCATACGTGGGAACTAAGCCCAAAGCAGATATAAACCAAGGTCGAAAGGACCATAATGAAAACGACCATACGGGCCACTGCCCAAATCCATAAAGGACTCGGCCCCAAACCATAAAGAAACCAAGTACACGAGCCACTGCTCAAATCTTGTGCACACCTGTACACACCACATATCATATGTCATATACATCACATACATATATATAAGTCACACAACCAATCCTGTCACGGTATCCAAAGCTACGCGCGTGCTACCCGGGTCTCAATCCGAGTCATCTCAAAGTCAAGATCAATGTCCGCAGACCACTGACCCTACCCGAGGTAATAGTAACCATAGCCTTCCTGAGAGTAAGGAACCCAACTGGGGGGTGACTCCACTCAGTCGGTGCTCCGTGACTACTCCGTGGTCCACCCAGGCCAACGACCCTCCCCGGAGGAGATAATAGAAGTAAAGGAAGGTAGATGAACATATATATATACATAACATAAACATTCATGCCCGGTTCCCCTGAACCGTCATGATCCATAATATCCATAATCAGGTAACATGCCGGTTCCCATAAACCGTCATGTACCGTAATAACATAACCAGGGTTCATGCCGGTCCCCATAAACTGTCAAGAACCAGAATAACCTGACAAAGGTTCATGACGATTCCCATAAACCGTCATGAACCACAATGACCTTTCCAGAGTTCATGCCGGTTCCCATAAACCGTCATGAACTTGGAAATCCACGTAGGGTCCCTGACCCGAAATCATAAACCATAAAGTAACTGGGTCTCGTGCCCGAACATATGACTCAACTGGGCACCGTGCCCGATATCTAAGGGTCAGTCACGACTCCGATCATAGTGATGCGTGCAACCATCCATCCAGGACCGCTCTCAATCCTGGTATGTTGCCGTGAACGAATCAACCGACGCGACCACCACAAGATCATGGTGCACTCATCACCGATCGTTATCCTGAACTGTCAGCACTCCGAAGTCGAGCATCCCTAGGCTGCCCGACCACGAATCGTGCATCGTGACCTCTCCGGAAGGAACACATCCCAATCCGGAGGTGAGCGTCGTATCGTCGATCGCCGTGCACATAGCACCCGTCGCGACCACGATTTAGACCCGAAGGTCGTAAATAGTGTCATGCCCGAGACAAAACCAAATGGGTCTCATACCCGAGTTTATCCTTTTAGAAATCCAAAACCAAATCATTTAAGTCAATAAAGAAATACAGACCCGTATAAGCACCGTATAAGGCCGAAACCTCGAAATACGTGCTTATACGTAACCACATACAAATGCACCCATGGCATCATCAAACAAGTAATAAAACATATAATAAACAATTATGCATGCACCAATTTAGAAAACAAGGTCCACTCACAGACCGTCCGAGCTGCCGCCTCGATTTGCGTGCCATACGGCTCCCCGAGCCGATCACCGTCATCGGGACTCCCAAACCTGTCCAAATCGTAATAAAAGGTTACTAACTACTTAATTAACCTCCTACCAAAGCCCCGTAATTTTCCCGTATTTTAACTATTTTTAAAACCGAACCTAAACCTTCCGATGCCCCGAAACATATCGAGACGGTGTCCGATCGACACGAAACTAGTCCCAAAATGTTCGTTACATCGAATAGAAGATTTCGTATGTTGGAACCTTCCCCAGATTCCCTACCACGCGCCCTCACGCGCCGCCTGAAGTGGCTGCGCGTGGGCTTCACGCGCCTGCTACAGTACCTGCTGACGTCATCGCTGACGTCAGCATGAAGTCATCTGACAACTGTCAGGTCTGACATGTCAGACCCTAACAGGTGCCACGTGTCATGCTCCCATTGGTCCACATCACTGTACTATCAGTGCCACGTGGCAGTCTGACATGTGCCACGTGTCATCACGGCACTGGTCCACGTCAGTGCCACGTGTCAGCCCCTGATTGGGCCACGTCACTGACATGTCAGTGCTGACTGTGCACTAACATGTGACACGTGTCGGCTGATGAGTGGTCCACGTCACCTGACAATCTGACAGGTGCCACGTCATCATGCCATGTCACCACCGTCAACCTCGCACAGCTGGTCCGGGCCGGCCGGTCCGGTTTTTCCTGCAACTTGGACCGGCGTAACCGGTCCAGGTCTCCGTCTCCCTCATTTTCGGTCCGTTTGCTTCCATTCCAACTCCTAAATTCCTATTTCTTCATTTCCTATCAATCCTAATTAACTAAACAACCTAAAACCTACGAAATCCGACCGGTCCAATTTGAACCTCACGGTTCGATTTTTCCCGATCAGCCTACACGGCTGCTCGGCCGTCAACCACCACCAAAACCCCCTTAAAACCTTCCTAGCATCCTAATAATCATTCCCTAATCATTCAAAACCAACCATAATGCTCACATCGAAAAATAAGGAAAAATGGGCTTACCGGGTACCCGATCGGGTTCTGGGTTCCCGCCACCGCCCACGGCGGTTCCAGCCACCAGCTGCCGTCCTTAGTCCTCCTCTCTCACCCTCTGGTCTCAGTTATGGTTAGAAGGGAAGGGTTTGGTGTTTGGGTGAGAAATGGTGATCGGGTTGGTTTGGGAAGAAAATGGTAGAAATGGATGAACGGGGAAGGGTTTGGTGCATGAGTGGGTGAGGTTGGCCAGTGGATGGGTGACAAGTGTCACTCATCCATTGGGCCTCCATTAAATATCTGGGCCCACTAGAGACAAAACTGCACTTTTGTCTCGTAAAACGTGCTGTCGTGAATAGTAACCGGGAACTTCCGTGAACCGTAACTTCGCTGTCGAACGTCCGAATTCGACGTGCCGCCTGTCTACGGATTCGTATCGTCCTTATCTATGTAACGGTCTTTGGCTCTCAGCCATCGGACCTTCCGGTCAAAAAGTCAACATTTGACCCCCATTTAACCAAAATTACCAAAATGCCCCTAAACTTCCGAACGTCATAACTTCCTCCACGAACGTCGGAATTGAACGTGCCACCTGTCTATGAACTCGTGACGTCACGAACTACGTCACGGTCATCGGTCAAAGTCCATTTGACCGCCCGATTGAAAAGTCAACGTTTTACCACCATCAGTGGCAAAACGGTCATTTCGCATCGCTCGTCCGATTTCGCTCTACTAATCACGGATTAGCCTCACTAATCGTGATTAGTCACTAATCTAATCAAGGAATTTGGGACGGGTCATTACATGAGACCCTATGGATCGAGATTTAGTTCTTGTCGAGGTGTGAGTTGACGAATTTCTTGGAATAGTTAGTGTGAATGCAGGACTAAGGTTGGATATGTTAGTGAGTGTAAGATGAAGTTGGACTGGGACTGTTTTGGACATGGTGATGTGTTAGTTTGGGATATGTGAGGAGTATTGGTCTGTCTTGGATGGTGGATGGATGAGTATGGATCTAGATTCACTCATTCAGACTAGCGGTGTTAGTGATTGTTGAGCGGAGGCTAGTTCCGAGAGTAAGGTGTAGTACTGGGAATTTGGTCTCTTTCCGGAGATATGCAAGTACGCTATGGTAACTGGATGGACAGGATGTCAGCGTGGGCTCTGATTCTGTTGGATACGTAGTGGTGAGAGTCGGAGTTAGTAGGTCTTAGTGAACATAGTCAGCACATGTGTGTTTGGTAGATGAGCTTGGGATTAGATGTTTCTGATATGGGTCAGGAGACCAGGAGGCTCGAGATGGACTTGGAGTTGGTATACCTTGGAGGATGTATTGAGTCTGGTGTGTTGATTGGCTTAGTATTGGATTAGACTGATGGACTCCAGGATTGAAGTGTTATTGGCTATAAGCCATGTGATAGCCATGTTGTGGTCATGTTGTAGTTAATGTCAGTACGAGCCATATGGTGATCAGTGTAGACACGATGATGTGGTGTGTACTGAGGATGCACCATGGTGTGCTGATGGATGTTCTTGTGATCGACTTAGTTCCGATATGCTTGGGGTACGCACCGTGGTACGTTGTTGGTTGTGTTGGGGATTGGACCCATTCCGAAGTGATTGATTGAGGACATGGACTGGACATTTGATTCTATACTAGTCCAGAGTGATCTTGATAGTGTATGAGCGTGATGTAGCCAATCGCGGCTCAGAAAGTTTAGTGATTGTGTTGAGCTCGATGCTCAAAGCCATGTGTGGCTAGAGGGACCCTAGAGTTAAGATATGTGGTTATAACTGGAGAAGGTATGTGGTGAGGTCCAGTTAATCACTGGCAGAATGAGATGTGAATGGTTTTCCCACTGGTTGATTGTGTTGGGTGTCCACACAATCAGGATCGTTGAGAGACTGGATTGGTGTCGAACACCGAGGCAGATGGATGCCCATGTTGAGATCGGCCTTGTGAGGTAAGATCCTGCCATTGATCTTACGCTACATGGAGGGAGTTAGTATGTGATACGCTGGTGTGACTTTAGCGGGAGTCGAGATTGATGTGGTGACCCTATGAGTAATCGTGGAGTCGTGAGTGTCGGCTGAGTATGACGCTAAAGGTATCTAGGATATGATTTGGTGACGTCTAATCCTCAGTGAAGATATGTATATGAGTCTGAGTGATGACTGGAGGGTGTGTTAGCATGACAAAAGGATTCTGTGGTGACGTACATCAGATATGAGGCACAGGTGTGAGATATGCTAGGTGGCCACTGTGAATTGTGGACGCGTGATAATCAGAATTTCGAGGACGAAATTATTTAAGGGGGAAGGTTGTAACGACTCGTCTTGAATTTTGAGATTAGATTAGTGATTAATAAAGGATTAGTGAGATTAATCGGTGATTAGTTGAGAGCTTTCAGACGGACGGTGTGAAATGACCATTTTGCCCTTGAGAATGGGCAAAACGTTGACTTTTGGTTTGGGCAGTCAAACATAATTTAACCGATGACTATGACGTAGGTCGGGACGTCACGAGTTTGTAGACAGGTGGCACGTTGGATTCCGACGTCCGACGGGAAACTTATAAGGCTCGGAAGTATAGGGGCATTTAAGTAATTTGGCCCAAAGGGAAATTTGGTCATTTGCTTGCATTGGAAATTGTGCCCAAATGGAGTACTACGCTTGTCCTATGTCTGGAGGGCTATGAAAGCCTCAGCACCGCCTCACTCAATGGATTTAAATGGGTGAGGATTAACGGGTTAAATGGTTTTGGTTAAGTAGAAAAAAAAAAGACTGTGTGTGTGTGATCGTGAACCCAAACCCTCACAAACCCCCTTTGATCTTCATTCTTTGCTTGTGAAGTGTGAAGGAAACTAAGAGAAGAAGATGAGATGATGGTGATGGTGTGATCACGATGAACCATCGTGGACAGTGGCCATGAACCCTTGAAAGTCGTGACCCGTGAGACAAACTCATAAAAACACTCTCAACCGTCACTTGACAATGCTAGACTGTGAACGGAAGTTGGAGAGCAGGCCTCGACGGCCGTGGTGGTGGCCACGGCGCTGCAACGACGGCACGGTAAGTGTGAATCCCGAGAACCCTGTTTGGGTTCGAAAATGGTGAACGTGGTTTTTGTGGGTTCTAATTGTTTTGGTTAATTGGAAGAGGTTTCTTCTGATCTCACGAGCTCATAGAACTCGAGTTCGAGGTCTGAGGTCATTGGTGACGGTCGGAGGCAGAGGAGGAATTTTGGGGTTTTCTATTCAATGATTAAATAGGTATAAACAAATGGTCTTTCATGATTTTGAGCATGTAGATCGAACCTAGGTAATTAGATGAAGAGATAGGGATTGAAAGTACTGAAAAAGATGGAGGATCGAATGAAAACCAGTCTCACTGATTCGGGTGGGCCATATTTGCAGAAATCGGTCTGAGCCGGATTGATCGCAGGTTGAAGATGAACAGTGTCCTGGCGCGTGGGCTTCACACGCGGCGCCCTTGGGCGGCGTGTGGGGGCAGTTCTGGGAGATGTTGTCAACATTTGTTTTGATGTTTTCGATGCAACGAACATTTTGGGACTAGTTTCGAGTCGATCGGACATGTTTTCGATATAAGTCGGGATGTCCAAAGGTTTAAGGGCTAGTTTAAATACGTGTAAAAATCCGGAAAAATTACGGGGATTTAATGGAAGGTTATTGAAAGTGTTAGTAACCTTTAGAATGTGATTTGAACAGGTCTGGAAGGTCCGGTGATGATGGATTAGCAAGGAAAGGCTTGGTGCATGCGTATCGAGGAGGCAGCTAGAGCGACCTGTGAGTGGACTTTGCTTTCTAAATTATAATGCATGCATAACTGTTTTATATGGTTTCTACACATGATTTCTATGCTTATGATTATGATATTTATGATTTACATAATTGCACATATTTCGATGTGATTTACGTAATTACACGTATTTCGAGAATATGGTTTATGCTATGCTTTGATGATGATTTTGATGAATGATTTTATACTATTTATACGTATTGTGTTTTGTTAATGATTTGATGATATGATATTGGGTTTGAATGTGAATTCGGGCATGAGACCCATTTCGATAAAATGTGATTCGGATACGGATTCTAGTTTTAATGTGATTTATGATTTGGATTCTAATTTCGAAATGGTGATTTCAGATTCGGATTTGGAAATGGATTTATAGGTTTGGATTTGATAAAATGGTTTTGAATTGGATTTGCTGATCTGGATTTGGGTTTAAAGATCCGGTGATTGATTGTGATGGGGGAGGGCCCTATATGTGATTTGAGTTTAAAGACTCGTGAGTTTAAAGACTCGGTTATTTATTTCCCCCGATGCGTGTTATTGAGTTTAAAGACTCGTGAATTTAAAGACTCGTTGATTACCCGGGAAGGCCTGATATGTGATTTAAGTTTAAAGACTCGGTGATATGAGATCCAGCAGGTTCGATTGGTTGCTATGTGTTTCGGATTTATGTGATGTTATAATGGTTTTCAGATGTTTTGGGCCATGGCCCAAATGATTGGGTTTATGGTTTTACACGTGATTTAGATCTTGGATTTTTGGGCCGAATTTCCAGACTTGGTTTTGATTTAGGGTTTTTGGTTGAAGCCCAGTGATTGGAGATAGGAAAATAATTTGGGTTTTATAAACAATTTTATTACATTGAAAATGAAATGGTTTTTGAATGCGTGCATTGGCTTTTACGTGGAGGGCATAAATGTCTTTTTTTATAAAATGTATTTTATGAACTTATTTATTTTTTTCCACTCACAGTATTTTTTTTTGTTTTTGATGCCCTTTAGGTTGATACGGATGCAGGCTGTTGGTGAGACCGAGACATCACACTCACACATTCCACTATGGTTCATGCGTACTCTAGAAGGTAGTTGGATGGTTAGCTTGGGTATCCCTGGTCTAGCTTACGTGTTACATGGAGGTTAGACGGGTATCCAGCATGCGTGTCACGCGTGGGCTAGATGGGAGCATGTTGCATCCTTGTAATCCTGGGGGGATTGGGATGGGGCGTGTCATATTTACCTTTATGAAAGGGTTTGGGGGTACTTATAGGAGTAATGAATGTGATGGTTGAATACTGTTAGGAGTAGATTCCAAGCCACAACATGAGATGTTGTCATGTGCCCCGCAAATTCTAGATGTATGCCAGGTGGCAACCAACTTCCTGGTGTGTTAGGGAGTTGGTGTTGACAACTGGCTGATCGAATCGAGGGGTGCCGATCACACCTACCGAGTGGAATGCCTAGGTATGCCTACCGACTAGAACCACCCATGTTGGCTGCCAAGTGACATCACCTTGTAACGCCTGCTGATCAACACCACTAGCATTTCATGTCGACTAGTGGGCCTACCGATCACATGGTAGTGTTGCTCGTATGGAGTCCAGTTGGTCGATATGGTATCAACAAGGTGCGATGAAGATGAAGTGTAGATTCTGGGTTTGATTGCTATATTCAAAAATGTTTTTATTTTAAATTTTACCGTAATTAGATTGTAATTATTAGGGTATATGAGCCCATTTAATGGAGATTTTTGTTATATTCGAATTTTTTATAAAAATTGATATTTTTTAAATTTACGGGCATATTTCATCATTTTTATATAAATACTCGCTCTGAATTCTTTCTATACAATTTTACCCTTAAAATGGATATATCTACTTGAACTGTTACAAAATTGGCTATAAATGCTGTGAATTACCCGTATTGTGGGCTAGATCGAGTTTGCAACTAAAATCGATATATTTATTTGAACCGTTAAAAAACTGGCCCTTATAGGAAAAATATGTATTTAAATATTCAAATTTGAAAAAAAAAAATTGGTGAAAATATAAAGAGTCTGAATTTGGTAGCTGTAAAAAATGGCTATCTATTAATAAATTTTGGGTCCTTTTAAATTAAATTGGTCCAAATTTTTGTTAGTCTGATGTGGGTGGCCTTAGCTATTAAGTGAATATTAAGTTAAATCATAATTCACAAAAAATAATTATTAATTTTTTTTCCTGAAATAATTATTTAAATTGAATTAGAGAAATTAAATGGAGCATTTTGTACTTTATATTTTTAACAAAAAATTATTTCTAAATAAAAAATGGTAATAAATGTTTCATTGTACCACCTGTCATATTAAACTTTCTTGATTGCTAATTGATGTCGATATTGAATAATTCTTTCCTACTTAAATGAACATATATAATGCACCTTTGCCTGATCCCCATTGGAAGTACAAGAAAAATAAAATCTTAATTTCATATTTATTTTATAAAGATATGTTTCTGTCAAAAATAGAATCTTTAATTTATGATTTAATAAAATAAATAAATAAATAAAAGGAGTTAGTGGAGTCTTATTGCCACAACAACAATATGCGAAACAAGGAAAATTTTGTCAAAAAAAAAAAAGGAAAAAAAAACAAGGAAAGCAAATCAAACACTTGCATATGTACTATATCCTCTTTATTTTATTTTTTATGTTATTAATTAATATCTAAAATCAATCACCTTCATATGTTTTAGTTTCCATAGCAATGTACTTCCACGTGTTCTAATTTTTCAACGAGGCCTCATGTAATTGGGTGAATTAAGATATTAATATATTATCATCATTAAATATTGCCGATTCTACTTTTCAAACTATTCACATATTAGTATTTTAAAAGTGTCGACATACATATTGTATTTCTCAACAGGTAGCATGTATATTTTTTCATTATTCACATATTAGTGAATCCACAATGCAATATAACTGCTTTTCTGTGGTAATTTTTTCATTATTCACCAATATTATATAAAATGAAAAAAGAACAACAGGTAGCATGTATATTTTCCAAAGTGTAGACATGCATATTGTATTTCTCATAATTATAAAATTATAATGCTCATCACCTTGGAGAGGCCTGGCCAAACTATACTTTACACGTACACTACAATTAATTTCACAAATATAACTGTTAGGGCGGTAGGATGATGACACGTGTGACCTCCAAAACCAATATGGCAGAAAATCAACGACAGCCAAATACATTAAACGTACGTACGTAGCTGTTAGGCAATCGCTATATGATTATTGCCACGCATAAAGAGCCCCCGCTCCTGCAACGTTAACAAAATAATGGAAGCTCCAATATTTTCTTTATAACTGCAGTTTCCATATCCTCTTTTCATTTCTTTCTGTCTCTCAGATTCTCATTGCTGCTTGCCATTCTGAAATCTTGTGAAATTCCATCGCTCTCTCTCGATCCTCGCCAATTTCCACCATATATATATATATATATTTATAAACTTAAACTTGAAAGCGCACACATATATAATTAAGCCTGCCGGCCCCCTAGCTCGTTAACTATAATTGATTTTTGTGATGGAGGTTGGTAGATTTGCCTGGGTCTTGTTGTTGGTTTGGCTTGGCTTGTATTTGTGTCCCACACATGGATACAGGCACTATGTCGGTGGGAGAGATGGGTGGGTCGTTACCCCCGCTGAGGACTACAATCACTGGGCTGAGAGGAACAGGTTCCAGGTCAATGACACTCTATGTAAGATATCCATGTCCAAATCTCTCTAAATATCTTTACTTTCTTCTTCTTCTTCTTTCCCTCCGAGTGATCGAGTGATCAACAGAGCTCATCCACTCAGAATCTGTTGATCTCACTAGTAAGAACGTACGTTGTTTTGTGGTAAGCACAAAACAATGTTTTGCTCTTATATTTTGAATAAATTTAATCGACATTTTGGAAAAAGAATTAAACATTTAGTAAGAGATCCTATAATTCAGATTCATTTTTGTGCTAATTCATATGGTAATTTCCATTTTATTTTTTTGGATTTCCTTCAATAATGCATGTTTAATATTTTGAACAGTTTTCAAGTACCCAAAAGGGTCGGATTCAGTGCTGGTGGTGAGCAAGGACGATTATTTCAGGTGCAACAACCAACATCCAATTGTGAAGTTGGACGGCGGTGATTCCGAGTTCACTTTGGATAGGTCTGGACCTTTCTATTTCATCAGTGGGCAAAATGGTAATTGTGGAAAGGGCCAGAAACTGTTGGTACTTGTCTTGGCCACGAAGCACCGTCCTCCTCTAATCCCTATTCCCAGACCCAGACCCGCCCCAGCCCCAACTCCTTCTTCCCCACAATCTCCGTCTCCCCAGCCCCCTGCCGGCCCAGTCTCACCGTCACCGTCACCATCACCATCAACATCCCCAGTTCCATCCACCGAAACCCCAACAGCATCTCCGGTTCCAGCTCCATCCACCGGTACCGGATCCCCGACATCTCCGGCGCCAGCTCCATCCACGGGAACCCCAACAGCATCTCCGGTTCCAGCTCCATCCACCGGTACCGGATCCCCGACATCTCCGGCGCCAGCTCCATCTACCGGAACCCCAAAAGCATCTCCGGGCCCAGCTCCATCCACCGACACTGGAGCCCCGAAATCTCCGGGGCCAGCTCCGTCCACCGGCACCGAAGCCCCCACATCATCTCCGGGGCCAGCTCCATCATCAGGCGGCGGAAACTCTCCAAGTAATTCTCCTCCTGCCCCACCTCAGGAGGGGCCGTCGGGAGCCCCAACACCAGGGTCTGGAGGAGGCGCTGCTTCTCCTCCCCCAGGATCGTCAGGAAGTAATGAGTCGACGGGTCCTACGCCGTCAGGAAACGGAGGATCAGGTGGTGTGACGGCTCCTTCGAGTATGTTGGTATCCGGGCTTGTTTTGGTCGGTGTGGCTCTCATGAACAGCTTTGTGCAGGGTGGTGTTTTTCAATAAATTAATTAATTTAGTGTGGCGTGTGGTTTTTTTCCCCCTTAAAATCTTGAGAATTTATTAGGGGTTGTTTGGTAATTAATTTATAATTTTACCTTAGAACGTAAAGAAAATATATTTCGGGGGGGTTGAATTATTGTAGGATAATAATACAAATGAGAGGCAGTGATTTTCATCGATCTTATAAATAATCTCTCATATATGATTTCTTTCATTTGATATATAAATATATATTCCACATTACCCTTCATTATTTCAAATTGTTTTTCTTTGGCTCTTTGGCTCTCAAGGCCCAACTGGTGTGATTCCCGGTACTATTGTTTAGATGATGATGAATCAGTGGTCCGAGTTTGAATCAGTGGTCCGAGTTTCCGAGTTTGAATCAGTTGTCCGAGTTCAAAGTAGCTAGATTTGAGCAACCCCACTTTTGTATATATATTCAAGGATCCTGATACTACTATTCAGATGATGATGAATCAGTTGTCTAAGTTCAAAGTAGCTAAATTTGAGCAACCCCACTTTTGTATGTATATACACACACCTATATTACAATTAGATGATCATCTCATTAATTATTTTAAGATTATCTTTATAAAAAATATTAATAATTTTGAAGATTGTTTAATTGTTTATAGTGTTAAACGATATTGACAACAACAAGAATGATTTTTATGGCAAATTTTTTATTTAGTTTTATATTGAATGGTTCAATTATTTTTAATTTAATTGATTTTTTTATATAAATAATTTTAAAATAATAATTTAGGAGTTTTAACCTTTCTAATGATTATATATATATATATATATAAATTATTTGTTGAAGTAGAAATCGAACCCGCCGGGAAAAGTTCTCACAATTTCTGTAAACAGCAAACAATTAGCTATCGTTGTCTCGATCGATTACTCGGAAAGTTGTTCGACCAAGAATACTCTGATTCCTAAATTAACTTTGAGAGAAGAAAATGATATACTTCAAAGCGAAGAATCAATTTACTTTTATTGGGAAATGTGTACCCCTTATATAGGGGTGAGTGAGATGTTCAATTTTCATAGTTTTGATGTGGGACAAATACTCTTTGATTTACATGCTAACACGTGTTACACAGATTGAGGGTGGAAAGGCTTCCACATGTCATCCCGGTTTGGGCCCAATGTTGGGGCTATGTAAGCGTTGTGGGCTTGAGCCATGTTTGATGTTTGGGCTTCAAATATTATTGTCAAGGGTAATTTGGTCATTCCAGAAATTATGGGCCACGTGGCAGCTCCACATTTTTCCGGTGATTTTGGGTTCCACATTATTTATTAATTGATATAAATGCAAATGAATTATAAATAAAATTTAGCAATGATTTCATGAAATTTTTTTATATAAATAAAGGTATTGCATTTTGAATTTCAAAATAACTAATCTGCAAGTTACGGCTCTTATTGAATAATTAAGTTCAATTTTTTATCAAAGAATATTCGAACTTGAATTCAATTTATTGACCGTTGCTAGAGTTGAATGTTTCTTACTTAATTTTTCTTTAGGATCTAATATTTTTTGATTTTGTGGAGAAAAGAATATGTTTCATTGAAATATAATTAAATCAATAGTAGGTTTAATTGTAGAGTAAGGTGTACGTCCTCAGACAAATGAGAAAGATAGCTCAAATCCAAGTCAAACCGAGCAATGCGTGGTACCCCACGAAGTAAGAACCCTGAAAAGTATACGCAACTTCTATATTTGTAGTTGGTAATTATATTAAGCCACGATTCATTTTCTTTGGGTCCTATGTAGAATCACAAATTTCCCGCAACACATACATAAAAAGTAAATAGTTAAAATATAGGCGATATATTGTCTAGTAAAAATAATGGCGGTGAAGAAGACTTTATTGGTAGATCATGCTAAAGGCAAGAGTTTTTCTGTTTACGATCATTTTATATTTTCTCTTCTTTATTTAATTTGGTTTTCTTTGTTCCAAGAAAAGCTTAATTATATGTACATTAACATAACTACAATACTTATATCTTATTTTGATAGTACTATTTATACCCGAAAAAATTTACTATAAGTCGAAACAAGGGATTCACCAAATTAAAAACTCAACCCTTCTAAGGCCCAAACCCAACTAGTGTCCACTTGCTAGATCATCGGAAAGCGCGAGCGTAATTGATACAATCATATTGACACAACGCCAAAAATTGTTGGAAGGCAATTTGGGGGGGAGGAGGAGCCAAAGTCGTCGTGAGGAGGGAGTGTAACAACCCGTCCCGGAAGCCGGGATTAGTAGACTAATTAAGGTGTGATTAGTGAGGTTAATCGGTGCCCCTGGTTTGGGCAAAAACGTTGACCTTTAGTTCAGGTGGTCAACTGGGTGTTGGTAGTGACTCAGGTATTGAGAGAGTGTCCGGTGATGGTAGGCGAGGTGGAGTTACTGGCAGATTTGTTATTCTTGGATTTACGGGACTTTGATGTGATATTGGGTATGGACTGGTTGACGAGACATCAAGCTTCTATCGAATGTTTCAATAGGAGAGTGAATTTTCGGAGTCCCGGATTATCAGAGACGACGTTTCAGGGGGATCAGCGTGCACTTCCTACGGGAGTTATTTCGGCACTCGAGGCTAGCAAACTGTTACGTAAGGGGTGCCAGGGTTACATAGCTCATGTGGTGGATACACGTACTACGCCAGTGAGGGCGGAGGACATACCAGTGGTACGGGAGTTTCCCGATGTTTTTCCCGAGGAGTTGCCAGGACTACCCCCACACCGAGATCTTGAGTTTACGATTGATCTTCTACCAGGTACACAGCCTATTTCCCAGACTCCTTATCGTATGGCACCTGCGGAATTGAGGGAACTTAAGGCCCAGTTGCAAGAGTTGGTCGATATAGGATTCATTCGACCGAGTATGTCACCTTGGGGAGCACCTGTTTTGTTTGTCAAGAAAAAGGACGGAGGATTGAGATTGTGTGTGGATTACAGGCAACTGAATAAGGTAACTATTCGGAATAAGTACCCCTACCCCGGATTGACGATTTGTTCGACCAATTGAAGGGAGCTCAGTATTTCTCGAAGATTGATCTTCGCTCCGGTTATCACCAGTTAAGGGTTAAAGAGGAGGATATACCGAAGACAGCTTTCCGGACCAGGTACGGTCACTATGAGTTTGTTGTGATGCCTTTTGGTTTGACTAATGCCCCAGCAGCTTTTATGGACCTTATGAACCGAGTGTTCCGGCCCTACTTGGATCGTTTTGTGATTGCTTCATTGATGACATTTTGGTGTATTCGAAGAGTGCGAAGGCGCATGAGAAACATCTGAGAATCGTGCTTAAAACTTTGAGGGAGCATCAGTTGTATGCGAAGCTCAGTAAGTGTCAGTTCTGGTTGACTAGTGTTGGATTTCTTGGCCATGTGATTTCGGCCGAGGGCATCCGCGTGGATCCTCAGAAAGTTGAGGTGGTAGCCAATTGGGAACAGCCTAAGACAGTAACAGAAATCCGGAGTTTTCTGGGTTTAGCGGGTTATTACCGACGTTTTATCGAGGGCTTTTCTATTCTTGCAGCACCGTTGACGAGGTTGACTCGGAAGGGAGTTCGATTTGAGTGGGATGAGAACTGTGAACAGAGTTTCCAGGAGCTTAAAAGGCGGTTGACATCTGCTCCTGTGTTAGCCCTTCCAGACGATAGTGGGGAGTTTGAGGTGTACAGTGACGCTTCTTTACAAGGTTTGGGTTGTGTCTTGATGCGAGCGCGGGGTCTTGGCGTCGAGGCAGTGACCGAGGCATAGAAGTCACACGAGGGGTCCCGAAGTAGTTTAAAGTCTTCCGTGTGCGTGTAATTTATCGGTTTTTAGTTCCTTGTATTTTAGTACTATGCTCTGTACATGATAACTTTGGGAGCTTTTGTTTAAGTACTCCTGCGTCTGACTGGGTTTGAGTGAGTTTTTACTTGGGTGTTGTGTCGGGGAGTCAGACGGGAGCGGGATTTATCTCGGGTTTCGGGGTGAAACCGGGGTGGGTCCTGACAGGGAGCACGTATGAATGCACGTGTCGATTAATCTCACTCGCATGCTGGGTAAAAAAAGGAGAAAACTCATCTTCTCAAGGGACAACCAACAACTCAATCAAACAAACACAAATTGATCACGCTCAATCAATTTCAACAATTGAAAACTCTCAAAAGTTTTTTTGTTCTCAAAAGCTCATCTTCTTGATAAAACCTATTTCTTTCGATCTAGGATCAAGATTCAATTCTCCTTTCATCCCTTCTTAGTTCATACTTGAACAACAACAAACTCTCCTTCATTTCGACTTGCATGCTAAGTTTTGCTTTGAAGACTTCTTGACCACCAAATTTCAACCCAACTTGCTTTTGCAACTTGTTTTGAAGGCCACCTAACACCCAACTCATTCTGACTACCCCCAAACCAGTCTTCAGATACTCATACATCCACACCCAGACGCCATCACGACGTTCCGACTACACTGCTAATCTATGACATGATTCAACATATGCTCATCCAATTGATGGTCTCTCGACCAACCTCTCAGCTCATGGCTAGTCTGTAGAAGAGATAGTTTAACTTTCAGCACTTGTAATTTACTACTCATTTCAAGCATCTAAGAATTTACTTTCTAAGTTTTTGTATTTCACATCCATATCAATACAATTGATTTCATCAAGTTTGATCTAGATATTTTGATATACCAACCAATACGTTCTATGGCTGACTCTAATTCATAGAACCATCTTCGTGTTCTCGTCCAGTATCGTCATTCCAACTTGAAGGAATTGATCCTAACATGAACATGCCAATAATGAAATTGGGATAGAAGCAAAAGAAAATATTTAAAGTCCTTAAAGAAGACATATAAAAGAACAACGCAAGCAAGTTGCTCGCTTTCTCCACAATCACTTGATTAAAACAAAGGTTATTGGGCCGCATTCAGAAACCATTGTTACACAATCTAGCAACAGTTTCTACTAGTGAGACTCTTATTTTGAAGTCAGCTAGAAAGCCAAGTCAACTGGACCAGCCCATCTAGGGTAGGATTGTGACATCTTGGTCCAAAGCTTACAACTTTCAATCCATCCACACTAGTTACCAAACACCAATATTCATTTCATAATAATACAACGAAAACACCCCTCTCTCCCTCCCCCTTCCAAAAAACCTGTGAATCTACTTCTTTGAAAGCGAGCCACCGAACGACAACCACTAATTCCACTACGACAAATTTTGGGCATGAACATAATTTGGTAGTGCATGTCCAAGTTCTAATGCACAGAACATAGGCATGATACTAAAGTGAGGTTTGTGAAAACCACGCTACAGCAACCCTGAGCTTCCACCAATGGAAGCCAGCATGGAGACTCCTCATGAAGAAAGGCTCGAAGATATCACTAGACAGGGGATTGTCTAGGAGGAATTGATGAAATTCATCAAGGACTACCTGTCTTCCATTAGCGCTCAGATGAAAACTCTAAACGATCAAGCTCAAGAGCTTTCCATACGAGGGAAAGCTGAGTCAAAAGGAACCACCACCTCACCTTCGAAAGTTACATGCCCATACAAGGGCAAAGATACCATGGAGTCCGGAATATCAATCTTTGACCCTTTGATCCTGGTGTCGTCTTTTTCGAAAGCCTTAGTAAATGAAGTTCTAGAAATGAGCAGAGCCCATGAGGTCTTGCCAAAAGAGGAGAACGGGATCTCTGCCAAATATTAACCACCCAATCAGGAAGAGTCGAAAATTAAAATTGCTAGGAGTATCACGACTGACATTAAAGGAGATTCCGTGAGGTGGAAATAATCTGGTGACACAGAGTCAGAAGAGAAATTTGGGCCTAACCAAAGGCCAGCTCGTGTAGTCGAGCATCATGTCATCATGACTGAAATGACATACATAAGTAGTATGATTCAAGGATAACCAGCACCTCCTTGGATATCCAATGTCCCAACATACAAGAAGCCTTACTCAATGCATATTGACTAGGACAATCTTTTCCCTTGGAACTTTAAACCACTAGCTTCTTCATTTTTTAGTGAAGACGGTAGTACTTCATCCTTGGAACATATATGAAGATTCTCAGCTCAATGTGTAACGACCCATCCCGAATTTCGTGATTATTGAGAATTAATTAAGGATTAATCGGGGATTAATCAAGGATTACCGAACAATTGAGGTGAAATTATGATTTTTCCCCTAGAAGGGTAAAATGTTTACTTTTAATCCAGGAGGTCAAATGCACGTGGACTGAGGCTAATTACGTAGACTGGGAGATTACGATCATGTAGACAAGCGATACGTTGAAATTGGACATCGTACGAGAAAGTTATGGGTCACGGAAGGTTTGATTGAGTTTTACGGTTGCACAATTTTCGAGGAATTTAATTTGTAGCTTGTCTTGAAAAGAACCCAAAATAGCCATTCTAGACCAATGGATGAGTGATAAGTGTCACTCATCCCATTGGCTTAATACCCTATTCATGCATCATCTTCCTTTCTCTTCATTTCTATTACACCTGAAACCTAAACCCCATTTCCCATTCCTTGCTTTTGTGCTGGTGGAGAGAGATTAAGAGAGTGAGTAGTTGAGTGAGGGACTAAGACGACGACGGAGGATGGAGGAGCCATGGCGGGATAGGCCGGAAGTGAAACCAAGTAAAACCCAAACCCGATTTGGTTTATGTTTCAATTTTGTTTTGCTAGACGTGTGGGATCCTTTCTGAAGCCTTTTGTATGTTTCCCTGTAGAGGCCGAAACGGAAGGCTGAGGACCCCTGGTTGGACTCTAGTGGAGGTTTGAAGTTGAACAGTGTCGTTTCGAGCTTGACAAGTGAATTTCTATCCCTTTTTTCCTAGTTTTGAGTAGATGGGGCTGTTTCTGGGTGAAAGGCGGTTCAAATGGAAGAAAAACGGTGAGTTTTAGTGGCTGGACGGTAGAGATACAGCCGGGTCAGGGACGCGGGTAAGACGACCCATTACAGAGGTTTGGGTCGACCCGATTGGAGGTTGTAGGTGATGATGTGGTAGTCCACATCATTTCTGTTAGGTCACGTGGCTAACCAGAGCATGACATGTGGCCAGGTGTCGATCCATTTAGCAGCTAACATGGCAGTGCCACATCAGACTTGTCAGACCATGTGGACTAGTGAGAGGCTACCACGTGGTAGGGTGTTAGGATTTGTCAGGTGACGAGGTAGCTGACATGGCAAGTCCATGTTAGCAATGTCAGACCACGTGGACCAGTGAGGTGGTGCCACATGGTAGTGTATCAGAGACTTGTCAAGTTGTCAAAGGTGACCTGTTAGTCGCGTGTAGCAGTGATGACGTCAGTGGGTGACATCATCACGTGATAGTGTTAGAGGGTGACACGTGACACTAGTCAAGGAGTGTCACGTGGCAAGTTGTCAAACTTGTCAAGCTGATGTTAGTGTTGACCACTGTTGACCGAACTTTAATCGGCGCATTTGGACGCATGGGCACTTATTTTGAGGTTAAATTGGTCTTGTTCGAATGGTCTCGATGATCTGAATCCAATGGTGTTGGTTTCAAGTCAATCGAAGATCGTTTGATAGGTAATTTGGAAAGTTTTAGTTTCAAAAAGCATGTTCGAGACGCGTTCTCGATTCCGGGAGTTTTGAGGGTTTATTGTTTAAACTTGAATAGGTTGGTAGTGACCCTTGGGTATGATTTGGACAGGCTCGGACATTCTGAAGGCTACAGATTGGCTTACATCAAAGGTTTTGGAGTGCGCAGCGTGGACCTTTAGTGAGTGGACTTTTGATTTATAAATATGATGCATGCATAAATGTTTTAGATGTTTTATGATATGTGTTTGATGTGGATCTTTTTCATGGAAAATGATATTTTTATATTTGGTTTTGAATAATTTCATGGAGATGCGTGAAATGTTATTTCTCGCTTGAGACCCAGTTGGAGGTTGACCTTGACTTAGATTATAGTCAAATGTGGATTTGAATAACGTTTTGAATAGTGAAATGGTTTTCGGATTTGAAAATAATATTCGGGCTTGTATCCTAGTTGATTTATGGTTTGACTTAGAGTATAGTCAACCGTGAGGAAATTATATATCGGGTTGTGACCCTATTTTAGATTTATAAAAGATATTTCGAGCTTGTGACCTTGTTGGAAAGATATGGACTCCGTATGTGAGTCCATGTGTATTTTAGAACTATGTTTTGAGCTAAGTCCCTACGAGATTGATTTTAGGGCGGAGACCCTACGAGATTGATTTTAGGGCGGAGAACCTATGAGATTGATTTTGGGCTGAGACCTTACGAGATTTGATTTAACAAGATTCGATGAATCCTAGATTTATGAAAAAATTTCACCGAGACCATCCTCTATGATGTGATTGTAGCCTCCAGATGTCATAGATCCTGGAGAGGTTGCGATTACACTGCTGGAGGTGAGTAGCTCTAAGGGGGGGCTCAGGCTCAGGACTATCAGATATGGACATTACTTAGACGTCGAGCCAAGGGCTCCAATCCTGGGAATGTCGTCGCTCAAATGTCGAGCTAATGGCTCTGATCTTGAGTTGGATATCACTCAGACGTTGTAGATCCTGGGTGTATACACAGACGTGTAATCCCGAGTCGCACGCGTAACGCTGATATCGTGACAAGTGATGATAGGAGATGAGACAAATGTGGGTTACGAGGATTGGTCATGTTTTCGATGATTGCTTTATGAACAGACGTTTTGTAACGACCCGTCCTGAATTTTAGGATAAGAGTAGTGACTAATGAAGGATTAGTGAGATTAATTGGTGATTAGTCGTGAGATTTCAGACGGACGATGCAAGATGACCGTTTTGCCCTTGGAATTGGGTAAAACATTTACTTTTGACTCAGGCTGTCAAATGGACTTTGGCCAATGACTATGACGTAGTTCAGGACGTCACGAGTTCGTAGACAGGCGGCACGTTCGATTCTGACATTCGAGGAAGAAGTTATGAGGTTCAGAAGTATAGGGGCATTTTGGTAAATTGGCACAAAGGGTACTTCGGTCATTTTTACTACCTTGGGAAGTGTGCCCAATGGAAGTGGGACACTTGTCCCTTATCTGGAAGGCTATGGAAGTGTCCTTCACCACCCCTCAATTGTTTTAAAAATAGATAAAATCGTGCAAAGTGTGTGTCGGTGGAAGTTGGCCAAGAGGAAAGGAAAACAGAGGACCCGTGAACCCGTGAGAAACAATCGATCCAAACACCTTCAAAACGTCCTTTTTTTCCTGTGGTGTGTAAATGAGAATGGAAAGGGAGGTTGAGACGAGCACATTGGTGCTATTGTGGTGGACCGTCGTGGACAGAGGCCATGGAACCCGTGAACGGTAAGCTTTGGATTCAAAAAAGGTAACTTGTGATCTAGTGATTGTTAATTGATGCTAACGCTTGGATGATGTTTATGAGGTTATAAGGAGGCTATTGGCTTGAAGTCGAGGCTTGAGGTGGCCGAAGTCTCGAGAACTCGACGGTGGAAACTTGGAAGATGGTTCTTCGATTTAGACGGTAAGTTATGGACTTAGTTTCACAATTTTAACTCGATAGATCGATCATAAAGGTTAGGACGAAACTATAGAACTTGGAAGGTTGAAAATGGAGTCAAAATGAGTGAGTAAGGGCATTGAACTGGTCACGCCGGTCTAGTTGGACCGAACCAGACCCGGTTCACGCGAGGATGACCTGTAGCCGACGCGTAAAGCCCACGCGCAGCGCCTTTGGCCGACGCGTGGCACATTTCTGGGTGAAGTTGTCAACATGTGATTTTATCATTTCAATGCAACGAACATTTTGGGACTAGTTTTAAGTTAATCAGACATCGTTTCGATATAGTTTGGGATGTCCGAAGGTTTAGGATCATGTTTAAATATATTTAAAAATTCAGAAAAATTACGGGGATTTGGTGGAAGGTTATTGAAGTGGTTAGTGATCTTAGAATGTGATTTAGAAAGGTTCGGGAAGTCCGGTGATGATGGATTAGCCGGAAAAAGCATATTGAACGCGTATCGAGGCGGCAACGAGGATGGTCTGTGAGTGGACTTTGCTTTCTAAATTTCAATGCATGCATATCTGTTTTATATGTTACATAGATATGATTTCTATGCTTATGATTATGGTATTTATTTTTTACATAATTACACGTATTTCGAAGTGATTTATCGCATTTATACGTATTTCGAGAATATGGTTTATGCTATGGTTTGATGATACTTTTGATGGATGATATTATACTATTTATACGTATTGTGTTTTGTTAATGATTTGATGATTTGATATTGGGTTTGAAAATGAATTCGGGTATGAGACCCATTTCGATAACAGATGATTTCAGATATGGATTTGGAAATGGATTTATGGATTTGGATTTGATAAAATGGTTTTGAATTGGATTTGCTGGATCTGGTTTAGGGTTTAAAGACCCGGTGATTGATTGTGACGGGAGCGGGCCCGGATATGTGATTTGGGTTTAAAGGCCCGGTGAGTTTAAAGACTCAGTTATTGATTTTCCCAATAAGACCTATTGAGTTTAAAGACTCAGAAATTTAAAGACTCGGTTATTGAAAGGCCTATTGAGTTTAAATACATGGATATATATTGAGTTTAAAGACTTGGTTGAGATCCAGCAGGTTTGATTGATTGAAATGTGTTTTGATATGTGTTTTGGATTTATGTGATATCATGATAGTTTTCAAACGGTTTTCAAATGTTTTGTGCAGTGACCCAGATGATTGGATTTATGGTTTTACACGTGATTTGGATCTTGAATTTTTGGGCTGAGTTCCCAAACTTGATTTGATTTCTGGTTTTGGGATAAGGCCCGATATTTGGGAAAAGGAAAGGAGTGACTATAACTGATCGATATGAGGTTATTGAAGGAAGAGAACCCACAATCTAGAGTGTGCCTTTAGGACTTTGTAGGGTGATCCGACAAGTGGCCGAAGTAATAGCCGAAGGAATGAGCCAGTAGGTAGGATTCCTGTTGCTGGATAGTGGGGTGGTTGTACGTGAGGATGTACTCTATGAATTCTATCGGGTACTCCATATGAGGTATTTTAAAATACCTTTGTTTTCTGTTCATAGAGTTTCCCTTGCGAACACCATGAAGCGTACCTTGTATTTGGGGACGGAGTGAAATACCCAAGGTGGAGATGATAGACAGGAAACTTAAGAGACGTTATAACTTAGTGGTGAAGCACCGGGTAGGAGACCCTAGGTGTCGGGAACTGACTGTGGAATTTCGGGGACGAAATTCTTTTTAGGTGGGTAGGTTGTAACGACCCGTCCCGGAAATTTAGGTTAAGACAGTGATTAAGATGGGACTAGTAAGCTTAATCGGTGGTTAGTTGGTTTCGTTGGGGTCGTTAGTGTAGAATGGCGATTTTGCCCCTAGTCCGGGCAAAAAGTTCCCTTTTAGTTCGGATGGTCAAATGGACTTTGACCGGTGACCAGGACGTAGTTTGGGACGTCACGAATCCGTAGGCAGGTGGCACGCCCGATTCCGACATCCGAGGAGGAAGTTATGATGTTCGGAAGGTTGTGGCATAACGTAATTTGGGCTAAATTAGGGGGAATAGTTGACTTTTCGTATGATTGGGTTTTGGTATGTTGACCTAGGACCGTTAGATAGATCTTGTCGTCCTGAATTCAACGACAGGCGGCACGTATTTATCGGACTTACGAGGTGTGAGTTACGGGTCTAGAAAGGTAGTGGCAAAGTTGTAATTTTGGTGAAAAAAGAAGGGCATTTTGGTCTTTTGTGCTCTCGGATTTGTGCAACAGAGAGGGACAGATGGAAGGCTGAGATTGAGCCACTTGGGAGAGGAGTTGAGGGATTGGTGACACGTGTAGGGGTTCTGGTTAGTTCCAGGATTGTGTGCACGGTCCTAATTATTTGGGCTTAAATCGTGTAGTGTGTGTGTGTGTTCGTGTGTGTTCTTCGACCCAAACAGAAACAGAGGGAGAGAATTGAGAGAAATTGGATGGTGTTTTGTGTGAGTTGTGTGAATTGGTGAGGGAGTGAGTGATCAGAGATCAAGAGGGAGACAAAGAGGAGGTTTTGAGGTACGGTGGTAGTGTGTGAGGGAGTTGGGAGCCACGGGAAAACAGGAAGGAAAACAGGGAGGAGCTACTGCCTCACGGCTGAGCTCACGACGGCGACAGGAGGTAGGTAATTTCTTATTTTCCCTTTCGATACTCTGTTCTGCCGTCGAGTTTCAAGTCGAGAGTCGTAGCTATAGGAGTAGAATCGAGGAGTCCTGTGAGGCCTAGGGAGTTTAGTAGAGTCCTAGGAGTCTTCTGGTTGTGCTGCCGTGACGGAGGAGTGCACGGTGGAGGCCAAACGACGGAGAGTACCTTGTGTGCTCTGTTCTGCCGTCGATGTTCAGATTGAAAGTTGTGAAGTTTGGGGTAGAGCCGACGGTTTTGGTGAGTTGGGTGAGGTTTAGGATGGCCCTAGGAAGGGTTTAAGCTAGCCACCGTGATGGGGGGTGACCTGGGTGGCCGGAGAAGGAAACAGGGCAGTGTGCGGGTTTTGTTTCGAGTTCGAGTCGATGCGTATTAGGCTGTGTCGAGGTGATTGGATTACGGGAATGGGTAGCCTAGGTCTGGACGATGCTGTTGGTGAAGGAAGGAGTCGATTTGGTGGACGGAAGGCGGTGAACCGCTGACGCCGGTTCAAGTTGCAGACACTGTGCTGAACCGGGTCTGCTTGAGGAAGACGGTGACACTGTAGCAGGCGCGTGAAGGCCACGCGCAGCCACTTTGGGCGGCACATGGGGGCGCGTGCGGCGGTCTTTGGGGAAGGTGTCAACTAGGTTTTTGGTCTAGATGTTGTGACGAGTCCGTTAGAGTTGGTTTCGGGTTAATCGGACGTTGTTTGAGGTTAGTTCCGCGAGGGTGAAGGTTTAGGGTTTCGGTTCGTTACGTTTAGGACTCGGGGATTTTTGGGGAAAATTAGGTGGACTTCCATAGATGTGTTAGTAACGTACTTTGGCGGTTGTTGACAGGATCGGGGCTTCCCGAGGAAGCTGAGGAACGTACGAGACGTTCGGGACACGATTGAGGGCTCGGTACTGTGAGTGGACTCCTCCTCTAAACTCGAGCATGCATAACTGTTTTTCTATAATTGTTTTATGGTTTTAATCATGATTCTATGTTTATCGATTATGCTTTGTTGGTTTTACATTGTTGCACGTTTTTCGAGGAAGTATGGAATTTTGCACGTTTTACGAGAAAAGTCGATTTCTGAGAATAATGCCATGATTTTGGGATTTCAATCTACACTTGGTTTTCAATGCTTATAAGTGGATTTTGGAACATGATTTGATGATCAAGGATTTTCGGTTTTAGAGTCAGATTTCGGAAAGCGGAAATTGGTTTTAAAGTTGAAAAGTGAATTTCCGGATTTGGGTTCGGAATGACGGTTCAGAATGCCGGAAGGGCATCAGACCGGTGATTTCGGATTCGGGTTGGATGTGAATTGAGAAATGGTTTTCAAAAATGGTTTTGGATTGGATTTGCTGGATCTGGTTATTGGGTTTAAAGACCCGGATATTGATTGACGGGGGACGGGCCCGGATTGGGTTTAAAGACCCGGATTGAGTTTAAAGACTCGGGAGTTTAAAGACTCGGGAGTTTAAAGACTCGGATATATTGATATTTCCCCTGTAGGCCTGTTGAGTTTAAAGAATCGGGAGTTTAAAGACTCGGATATTATTGAGGCCTGGATTGAGTTTAAAGACTCGGGAGTTTAAAGACTCGGATAGGTCCAGCAGGTTTGATCGGAAAATGATGAGTTAATATTCACGATTTATGATACGGTTTTATGATGTTTCTGCTATGATTTCTATAACTGTTTTATAGTGTTTCTGTTTCTTATGATATTTTATGAGGATCGATTTATAACCGTTTTGATAACTGGGTTATGCATGTGGTTTCAAAACGGAGGGCTAAACCCGGTTTTCTTCTAAAATGGTTTTGGAAATTTTTCTGTTATTTATGGTCCACTCACACCTTCTGTTTTAACTGCCCTCCAGGTTGTGGAGCTAGCACGGGGTTCCGGCGTCGAGGCAACGTCTGAGGCATAGAAGTTACGAGAGGGATCCCGGAGTATTTTGTTTTAATTTCCGTGTGCGTGTATGTAGTTTAATAGTTTTCTTTCTTCTGTATTGAGTACTATGCTCTGTAAACTGTTGACTTCGGGATATGTAGTATAATTTCTCCTGCGTCTGACTGTATTTGTGTCAGGGTGTCAGACGGGAGCAGGATTTACCTCGGTTTTTGGGGGTGAAACCGGGGTGGGTCCTGACAATTGGTATCAGAGCATAGGTTTGTCGAGTTTGTTGGGGTTTGTCAGTTTCTGAGGCTGTGTTTCGGTTGTTTGACTACTTCTATGCTTCTTTCAGCGTGCGGTTGACGATGCCTCCGAGACGTGGACCCTCTCCACGACCTGAAGAGGAAGCGGCAAGAGGAACCGAGAGTACTACGATTGAGCGAGCCCATCGGCTCGGGGCTACTACTTTTAGTGGCGGGGCTGATCCTGAGGAAGCCCGGAGGTGGATTACGAGACTTGAGCGGATCTTTGCAGTAATGCATTGTCCACCGAAGGAGCGAGTGTTATTGGCTACGTTCTTACTGGATGGTGCAGCGTACGAGTGGTGGTATACCCTCGAGTTGTCTGGCTGGGATGCCCATACGGTAACCTGGGAGACGTTTCGGGAGAGATTCTTAGATCAGTATTATCCTCGTTCTTTCCGAGATGCCAAGGAGGCTGAGTTTCTGCAGCTTCAACAGGAAAATCTGAGTGTGGCTGAGTACAAACGGAAGTTCCAGATGTTGTCTCGGTTTGCTCCTGCGTTTGTGGCTACTGAGGCCGAAAAGTGCCGTAGGTTTGAGTTGGGCCTGCGAGGTGAGATTCGTGCCATCGTGACGGCTGGATCGTTTGCTACCCTTCGAGAGTTGTCGGATGCAGCGGTAAGGGTTGAGGCTAGTTTGCCAGTACGACGCCGGGAGCCATCTTTTTCTGGAGCTTCGAGCCAGAGGACACCTAAGAGAGGTAACGGGCGATGATCGTTTCGGTAGACCTGGTAGTTTCCAGAGTTCGGGATTTCGAGGTTACCGAGCACAGCCGACTCCGCAAGCTAGTGTGACGTCTATTGCGTCGACAGGGCGACCAGGTTCTTCTGGTCGGGATGCTTGTTTTTACTGCGGAGAGCGAGGTCATTTCCGACGTGAGTGTCCACTGTTGCCACAGGAAGGTGGTGTAGGCCGAGGAGTGGCGGAGGCTGGACAGAGTACAGTGACAGGACCCGTCCCAATCCCACTGGGACCACCCGGGGACGTGACCCGCTCCCGTCTGACAATGACTCTAAACATACCAAAAGTACCCTTAAATAAAAACCGAAGACTCACATAGATAGATAACGTACAAACACAGTGTTTAAAGTGATACTGTCAGACAAGGGAAAGTAAAATACAACATGTGAGCACACTAGTCAGAGTACATTTATTCGGTGCTGAACCTACCCACAAGTGGGTGTACAGGTGCACAGCTAGGCAAACTAAACCTCTGCCTCCTCCTCCGGATCCTCCTCCTCTATTGCCGTGTCAGGGTCTGGAGGGGTCAGTAAAACAAGGGTGAGTGGGCCAAAAATAACAGTTTAGAAATCAATTTAATAATAAAATAATCATAAGGTTTTACCCCTCCGTTTTCCAAATCTTGCATGCAGTGAAAATAAATATTATAATGAAGGCATACCAAAGAACCACAATAATAATCGTAAGGTGAAACTAACATATCAGTGCACTGTAAAACCCAACCCAAATAATGTCACGGTTCTAAGGCTACGCGTTGCCACTCAGGGTCTCACACCCGAGACTCTCTAGGTACATCAGCTCCCGGTATCCCGGTCACTGCCCGAGGTATATGAACATGCCTTCCTGAGAGTAAGCAGCCCAACGGGGGTCAACTCCACTCAGTCAAAGCCCCGTGACTACTCCAGGGTCCACCCAGGCCAACGACCCTCCCTGGAGGAGACAATATACACAGGTAGGAAAGTACAGTACAATAACAGTATAGTTTGCCCTATGTCCCCCGGACATCCCAAACAAAATCCACATATAATCCAGACGGGTCTCATGCCCAAAACATAGCAAATATAAACAGTTCATAAGACTCATCAGTGGAAAAAGTAAAACAGTTTATGCATGCAAGCCTTTTATAAATCAAACAGCCCACTCACACTCGGTCCTTGCTGCTCAACGATCTCTATAAACCTGTATTATTATTCCTGAGGGTTACTTAAGGATCCTATAATACAAATACCAAGACCCTAGAACAGATCCGCCTCAAAATCGCATCCCGGGCACTATTCCCGGTGCTTCAAACCCCATTTTGACCAACATAACGATCTCCGATCGACACGAAACCACCTCCATTGGATCCGTATCGTCGAAACCTTGAAAATGGTACCGGCCCCACCAAAATCACTGTTCACACGCGCCCCCACGCGCCTGGTCAACGCGTGGGTCAACGCTGCTACAGTACTGCTGACGTCAGCAGTGACGTCATGCTGACAACAGCATGACGTCATCACTGACACTTGTTAGGTGACACGTGGCATGTTCTGATTGGTCCCTGGTCTGACAATATCTGACAGGATGACATCATCATGACGTCAGAAGTGATGTCAGCAGGATGACGTCATCATGCTACAGTATCGGGTCAGACCCGTTTGACTGGAACCGGGTCGCCGTCGACCCACGGCTTGACCCGATTCAACCGTACGATTCCGGCCACCATTTTCGACGGGGTTCATCCCTATAGGGTCGTCTAGGTCTGTTCTATGGTTCTACAACCTCAAGGGGACCGGGTCGTTACATACAGCGTCAGGGACAGCAGGCACTAGAGGAGGTGGTGGTGCCACTAGTGGTTCGAGGGGACGTGGTAGAGCGTCGGGATCTCAGGCCCGAGTGTTTTCGATGATTCAGCAGGAAGTTCAATCGGCACCCGATACGGGGACATGTACTTGTATTACTCTTGGTTGTGTTGTACCTACTTTTTTGCTGGATCCCAGGGGAGAGTCTAGGATTGTCCCTAGGTGACCTGGAGTGTTACGGTGCCTTCCGTTGAAGGCGGAAGGAAGGAATAGGAAATGAGTGACTATAAATGATCGATATGAGGTTATTGAAGGAAGAGAACCCACAATCTAGAGTGTGCCTTTAGGACTTTGTAGGGTGATCCGACAAGTGGCCGAAGTAATAGCCGAAGGAATGAGTTAGTAGGTAGGATTCCTGTTGCTGGACAGTGGGGTGGTTGTACGTGAGGATGTACTCTATGAATTCTATCGGGTACTCCATATGACGTATTTTAAAATACCTTTGTTTTTTGTTCATAGAGTTTCCCTTGCGAACACCATGAAGCGTACCTTGTAGTTGGGGACGGAGTGAAATAACCAAGGTGGAGATGATAGACAGGAAACTTAAGAGACGTTATAACTTAGTGGTGAAGCACCGGGTAGGAGACCCTAGGTGTCGAGAACTGACTGTGGAATTTCGGGGACGAAATTCTTTTTAGGTGGGTAGGTTGTAACGACCCGTCCATGAAATTTAGGTTAAGACTGTGATTAAGATGGGATTAGTAAGCTTAATCGGTGGTTAGTTGGTTTCGTTGGGGTCGTTAGTGTAGAATGGTGATTTTACCCCTAGTCCGGGCAAAAAGTTCCTTTTTAGTTCGGATGGTCAAATGGACTTTGACCGATGACCAGGACATAGTTTGGGACGTCACGAATCCGTAGGCAAGTGGCACGCCCGATTCCGACATCCGAGGAGGAAGTTATGATGTTCGGAAAGTTCTGCTGTCCCTGCCTCTTCACAGTTGGATATGCCTCCCCGACGTGAACCCCGTGCACGTGTTGACGAGGGCAATGGAGGAAATGGAGACACTGCGAGCATTGAGCGGGCTCAGCGCCTGGGTGCTACGCACTTCAGTGGGGGAACCGACCCTGAGGAAGCACACCAGTGGATTGACCGCTGGGAGAGGATTTTCGAGGTCATGCACTGTCCTCCGGAGGAGCGTGTCATACTGGCGACTTTCCTACTGGATGGGAGCGCCTATCGATGGTGGCACAACCTTGTTTTGGCCGGCTGGACTGTTCACACCATTCCATGGGAGACCTTCCGAGAGCGGTTTCTCAACCAGTTCTATCCACGGTCGTTTCGCAACGCCCGTGAGGCGGAGTTTCTGCAACTCCGGCAGGGGGATCAGACTGTAGCAGAGTACGAGGAGACCTTCCTGATGTTGTCTCGCTTTCCTGAGAACTTCGTGATCACCGAGGCAGACCGATGTCGCAGATTTGAGTGGGGCTTGCGACCTGAGATTCAGGCGATGGTGACTACAACACCCTTTGCTTCCATGAGGGATCTGACTGATGCGGCGACCAGGGTTGAGAACAGTATCCTGGCTCGTCAGCGAGCTGAGGGGGAGACTCGGCGACGTGATCGCCCACACTTGGGATTCTCGGGCCGTCGTGGCTCGAAGGGAGGACATTCTGGTGGATCTTCGTCTTCTGGCAGCCGAGGACGTTCTGGTCAGTTCAGGAGTCCTCAGAGGTCTGGACAGCGTTCTGGAGCTTGGCAGCGGTCGTACTCACCGATGAGCATCTCACCGGGAGGATACTCGGGTCGACCTAGGGAGGTCACTTGTTTCGCTTGTGGGGAGCCGGGGCACTATGCTTCTGAGTGTCCACTGATTCGCGGTAGTACTGCGCCAGCGCAGAGCACAGCATCCCAGACTGACAGTAGCCGGACACGCGGTGTTGTGCGTGGCCGTGATCGAGGAGCTAGAGAACGGGGACGACCTGCAGAGTCTATGGCTCGTGTTTATGCTGTTACCCAGCAGCAGGCTAGATCCATTCCGGGAGTGTTGACAGGTACTGTACATATTTATGGTATGGTTGTTCGTGCATTGATGGATTCGGGGGCAACTCATTCTTTTATTTCACCGCGTTGTGCGAGTCTGTTGGGCCGTGAGGTGACCGCACTTGAGCACGAGATGGGAGTGGGGACACCGATGGGTGTGACCTACCAGGTGAACCAGGAGATACGAGCTTGTCCGGTGGAGATTGAGGGAGTCGAATTTCCGGCAGACTTAATCCTGATGAATGTTCACGATTTCGATGTGATACTTGGAGTTGATTGGTTGTCGGAGTACAATTCACTCATCGACTGTAGTAACATGCGGTTGACTTTGAGAGGTCCGGGATTACCGGAAGTGATATTTCAGGGAGAGTGTGGAGACGCATCACCCAAGGTAATATCTGCACTCACAACTACTAAACTCTTACAGAAGGGGGGTCAGGGTTATCTTGCTTATGTGGTAGAGTCTACGGATGAATCTTTGCGTATTGAGGATATTCCGATTGTGCGGGAATTTCCTGATGTCTTTCCAGGAGATTTACCTGGATTACCACCACCCAGGGAGATCGACTTTACGATCGAGTTACTCCCCGGGACTCGACCGATTTCACAAGCACCGTATCGTATGGCACCGGCAGAGCTATGGGAATTGAAAATCCAATTACAGGAACTGGTGGATCTAGGGTTTATCCGACCCAGTACATCACCATGGGGAGCGCCGGTCTTATTTGTGAAAAAGAAGGAGGGTAGTTTACGGTTGTGTGTGGATTATCGGCAGTTGAACAAGGCTACGGTAAGGAACCAGTATCCCTTACCCAGGATCGATGATTTGTTCGATCAGTTACGAGGAGCGCAATATTTCTCCAAGATAGATCTGAGGTCAGGATACCATCAACTGAGAATAGCCGAGGGGGATGTTCAGAAAACAGCTTTTCGAACGAGGTATGGGCATTATGAGTTCTTGGTGATGCCTTTTGGATTGACGAATGCACCAGCGGCATTCATGGACTTGATGAATCGAGTCTTTCGAGCATACCTGGATAAATTTGTGATCGTGTTTATTGACGACATCTTGGTGTATTCCAAGAGTGTCAGGGCTCATGAGGAGCACTTACGAAAGGTATTGGGTAAACTACGACAGGAGCAGCTGTATGCTAAGTTAAGCAAGTGTCAGTTTTGGCTAAATAGTATTGGATTCTTGGGTCACATTATATCACCCGAGGGGATAAGTGTGGATCCTCAGAAAACGGAGGCTGTGACGAATTGGCCAAGACCGACCACGGTGACGGAAGTGCGAAGTTTTGTTGGGTTAGCAGGCTACTATCGGAGATTCGTAGAGGGTTTCTCCCAGATTGCCGCACCATTGACTCGGTTAACCCGGAAAGGGGTGAAGTTTGTATGGGACGACCAGTGTGAACAGAGTTTTCAGGAATTAAAGTGCCGATTAACCACTGCACTTGTCCTTACATTACCCGACAGCAGTGGAGAGTTCGTGGTATATAGTGATGCATCGTTGCAGGGTTTGGGTTGTGTATTGATGCAGAATGGAAAAGTGATTGCTTACGCATCCCGGCAGCTGAAGACGCACGAGTTGAACTACCCTACTCATGATTTGGAATTGGCGGCGGTGGTTCATGCTCTAAAGATCTGGAGACATCATTTGTTCGGTGTGACATGCCGAATATTCACCGATCACCAGAGTCTTAAACATTTGTTCACACAGAAGGAACTCAACATGAGACAGCGGAGATGGTTGGAGTTGTTGAAGGATTATGATTGTACCATCGAGTACCATCCTGGCAAGGCAAATGTTGTAGCTGATGCACTTAGCAGGAAGTCGGCGGGATCAGTTGCGCATTTGAGATTGGTGTATCTTCCTTTGCTAGTGGAACTTCGGAAGAGCGGAGTTATGTTAGGGATGGACGAGCAGGGAGCCTTGTTGGCTAGCTTTCATGTGCGACCCGTGTTGGTCGACAGGATCATCGAGGCTCAACTACAGGACCAGATACTTTGTGATTACAAGAACGAGGTTGAATCCGGACAGAGACAAGATTTCTCCGTCAGGGGCGATGGAGCATTAGTAAAGCTTGGGAGATTGTGTGTACCTGCGGTACCAGAGTTGAGGAGAGAGATTTTAGACGAGGCCCACAGTTCGGCCTATGCTATGCATCCAGGAGGGACAAAGATGTACCGTACCCTCCGGGACTATTATTGGTGGCCAGGGATGAAGAGGGAGATAGCTGAGTTTGTCAGCAAATGTTTGATCTGTCCGCAGGTCAAAGCAGAACGGCAGCGTCCGTATGGGGCTATGCAGCCACTTCCAATTCCACAATGGAAGTGGGATCATATTACAATGGACTTTGTCTTCAAGTTACCGAAGACAAGGAGTGGAGTTGATGGGGTCTGGGTAATAGTGGACCGGTTGACTAAATCAGCGCATTTTCTGCCTGTACGTGAACCCCGACGTGAACCCCGTGCATACAGCGTCAGGGACAGCAGGCACTAGAGGAGGTGGTAGTGCCACTAGTGGTTCGAGGGGACGTGGTAGAGCGTCGGGATCTCAGGCCCGAGTGTTTTCGATGATTCAGCAGGAAGTTCAATCGGCACCCGATACGGGGACATGTACTTGTATTACTCTTGGTTGTGTTGTACCTACTTTTTTGCTGGATCCCAGGGGAGAGTCTAGGATTGTCCCTAGGTGACCTGGAGTGTTACGGTGCCTTCTGTTGAAGGCGGAAGGAAGGAATAGGAAATGAGTGACTATAAATGATCGATATGAGGTTATTGAAGGAAGAGAACCCACAATCTAGAGTGTGCCTTTAGGACTTTGTAGGGTGATCCGACAAGTGGCCGAAGTAATAGCCGAAGGAATGAGTTAGTAGGTAGGATTCCTGTTGCTGGACAGTGGGGTGGTTGTACGTGAGGATGTACTCTATGAATTCTATCGGGTACTCCATATGACGTATTTTAAAATACCTTTGTTTTTTGTTCATAGAGTTTCCCTTGCGAACACCATGAAGCGTACCTTGTAGTTGGGGACGGAGTGAAATAACCAAGGTGGAGATGATAGACAGGAAACTTAAGAGACGTTATAACTTAGTGGTGAAGCACCGGGTAGGAGACCCTAGGTGTCGAGAACTGACTGTGGAATTTCGGGGACGAAATTCTTTTTAGGTGGGTAGGTTGTAACGACCCGTCCATGAAATTTAGGTTAAGACTGTGATTAAGATGGGATTAGTAAGCTTAATCGGTGGTTAGTTGGTTTCGTTGGGGTCGTTAGTGTAGAATGGCGATTTTGCCCCTAGTCCGGGCAAAAACTTCCCTTTTAGTTCGGATGGTCAAATGGACTTTGACCGGTGACCAGGACATAGTTTGGGACGTCACAAATCCGTAGGCAAGTGGCACGCCCGATTCCGACATCCGAGGAGGAAGTTATGATGTTCGGAAGGTTGTGGCATAACCGTAATTTGGGATAAATTAGGGGGAATAGTTGACTTTTCGTATGATCGGGTTTTGGTATGTTGACCTAGGACCGTTAGATAGATCTTGTCGTCCTGAATTCAACGACAATTGGTATCAGAGCATAGGTTTGTCGAGTTTGTTGGGTCTGTCGGTTTGTGAGGTTGTGTTTTAGTTGTTTGACTACTTCTATGCCTCTCTCAGCGTACGGTTGACGATGCCTCCGAGACGTAGACCCTCTCCACAACCTGAAGAAGTAGCAAGAGAGACTGAGAGTACGACGATTGAGCGAGCCCAGAGGCTCGGGGCGACTACGTTTAATGGTGGGGCTGATCCTGAGGAAGCCCAGAGGTGGATTACCAGACTTGAGCGGGTTTTTGCGGTGATGCATTGTCCGCCGGAGGAGCGAGTATTGTTGGCTACATTTTTACTAGATGGTGCGGCGTACGAGTGGTGGTATACCCTCGAGTTGTCTGGTTGGGATGCCCACAGTGTGACCTGGGAGACGTTTAGGGAACGGTTCCTGGAGCAGTACTACCCTCGTTCTTTCCGAGATGCTAAGGAGGCGGAGTTCTTGCCTCTTCAGCAAGGGAATATGACAGTGGTAGAGTATGAACGGAAGTTCCAGATGTTGTCTCGGTTTGCTCCTGCTTTTGTGGCCACTGAAGCCGAGAAATGCCATAGGTTTGAGTTAGGCTTGCGAGGTGAGATTCGAGCCATAGTGACGGCTGGATCTTTTGCTACCCTCCGAGACTTGTCGGATGCTGCGGTGAGGGTGGAGGCTAGTTTGCCGGTGCGCCGCTGGGAACCATCTATTCCTGGAGTTTCGAGCCAGCGGACACCGAAAAGGGGTAACTTCGGTGGAGCGTCGTCGTCGGGCGATGATCGTTTTGGTAGGCCTGGCAGTGTTCAGAGTTCAGGATTTTGGGGTTACCGTGCACAGCCAACTCCGCAAGCGAGTGCGACGTCTGTAGCGTCCACAGGGAGACCGAGCAGTGGACCAGGTTGGAATGTGTGTTTCTACTGCGGGGAGCGAGGTCATTTCCGACGTGAGTGTCCACTGTTGCCACAGGAAGGTGGTGTAGGCTGAGGAGTAGCGGAGCCCGGACAGAGTACAGCGTCAGGGACAGCAAGCCCGAGAAGAGGTGGTGGCACTGCTACTAGTAGTTCGAGGGGACGTGGTAGAGCGTCGGGATCTCAGGCCCGGGTGTTCTCGATGACTCAGCGGGAGGATCAGTCGACACCAGATGTGGAGACAGGTACTTGTTTTACTTTTGGTTGTGCTGTCGGCTTGGTTATTGGATCCCAGGGTAGAGTCTAGGAGTTCGCCTAGAGGACTTGGAGTGTTACAGTAAGTTCCGTAGCAGGTTGACGGAAGGTACAGGAGAGGAGTGACTATAACTGATCGATATGAGGTTATTGAAGGAGAGAACCCACAAGCTAGAGTTTGCCTTTAGGACTTTGTAGATTTCGTCCGATAGTGGCCGCAGTAGCAGTCGAGGGTGATGGGTGGACGATTGTTGGGTTAGTAGTCGAGTTGGTTTGGGAAGGTAGGGTGGTTGTATACAAGGAGGTACTCTATGACTTCTGTCGGGTACTCTGAAATAAGGTATGTTATAATACCTTTGTTTTCTGTTCATAGAGTTTCCCTTGCGTACGCCATGCAGTTGTTACATAGCGAGGGTTGACCGTGGTAACAGTAGTTGGGGATGGAGTGAAATACCCAAGGTGGAGATGATAGACAGGAAACCCAGGAAAGGTTGTTGTTGACCTAGTGTTGGTGACCAGGTAGGAGACCTTAGGTGTCGGGAACTATCTGTGGAATTTCGGGGACGAAATTCTTTTTAGGGGGGTAGATTGTAACAACCCGTCCCGGAAACCGGGATTAGTAGACTAATTAAGGTGTGATTAGTGAGGTTAATCGGTGCCCCTGGTTTGGGCAAAAACGTTGACTTTTAGTTCAGGTGGTCAACTGGGTGTTGGCCAGTGACCAGGACGTAGTTTAGGACGTCACGGATCTATAGGCAGGTGGCACGTCCGATTCCGACATCCGAGGAGG
Source organism: Prinsepia uniflora (assembly GCA_032719365.1). NCBI lineage: Eukaryota > Viridiplantae > Streptophyta > Magnoliopsida > Rosales > Rosaceae > Prinsepia > Prinsepia uniflora. The sequence continues at coordinate 44,524,551 of CM064866.1, read as the reverse complement.
AAGTTGTGATGTTCGGAAGGTTGAGGGCTTAACCGTAATTTGGGTAAATTAGGGGTAATAGTTGACTTTTTGTACGAATGAGTTTTGGTAGGTTGACCTAGCATGGGTAGATAGCTTTCGTCGTCCTGAGTTCGATGACAGGCGGCACATATTCATCGGACTTATGAGGCGAGAGATATGGGTCTAGGAAGTTAGTGGCAAAACCGTAAAAAGGAATTAAAAGAAGGGTAATTTGGTCTTTCTGCACATTGGGATTTGTGCAGAAAGAAAGAAATGGACGGCTGGGATGGAGCCAGTTGGTGAGAGAGAGTGGGGGATGGTGACATGTGGCAAGTGTGTAGTGGGTTCTGGGGGGTTCTCTGGTGTGTATGCGGTTCCATTATTTGGGGTGCAACCGTGTGTGCTCGTGTGTGTTCCTCGACAAAGAGAGAAACAGAGGGAAGGAATTGAGAGGTTTGAAAGGTTGATCACGGGTGCTGGTGAGTTGTGAGTGTGTGTGAGTGTCCAGAAAGTGGAAGAGAGACGGTGAGAAGTTTGGGGGGTGAGGAAGTCGTGTGGTGGTGCGGTTGGGAGCCACGGGGAATTCAGAGAAAACAGAGAAGGCTGAGGGCTTGCGGTGGTGCGGTGGCCGTGTACGGTGCAAGGGAACTCGAGAGGAGGCTGAGGTAGCTCTGGGGACTCCAGGGAACGCGGCGGCGAGTACGGCGGTGACCAATTGCAGGTAATTCCTAAGTCTTGTGTTCGATACTCTGTTTTCCCGTCGAAGTTCAAAGTGAGAGTCGTGAGTCTAGAGGTCGAATCGATGAGTCTAGGGTGGTCTAGGTGACTCAGGGGAGACTTGGGTATCTCCTGGTGGTGATGCCGTGACAGGTGGTGCACAGTGGCGGCCGACACGACGGAGTGCGCTTGTGTGCTCTGTTTTAGCCGTGAGGTTCGAACGGCGAGTCGGGAAGCTGGGGAGTGAGTCGACGGTTCTGGTTAGCTGGGTTAGGCTTAGAGAGGTCCAGGGAAGAGTTTGGTGTAGCCACCGTGAAGGGAGGTGAACTGGGTGGCCGGGAAGGAAAACAGGGGAAGTAGGCCGTCTGATTTCCAGCTTCAGTCGACGGTGTAGAGGCCGTGTCGAGGTGAACGGAGTACGGGAAGAGATAGGGCAGGTCTGGACGCAGCTGTGAGAGAAAAGAGAGGTTGAATTGATGGCCAGACGGCGGAGATCAGTTCTCGCCGGTTCAGCCTGCAGCGGCCGGTTCAACACAGTGAGTCGAGGTTGATGATGCTACTGTAGCTGGCGCGTGAGGGCCACGCGCAGCCACTTTGGGCGGCGCGTGGGGGCGCGTACGGCGGCGATGGGGAAAACGGTCAACATGGTTTTTGGTCTAGGAGTTATGGTGAGTTCAATGGAGTTGGTTTCGAGTCAATCGGAAGTCGTTTGAGTTTAGTTCCGCGAGGGTGAAGGTTTAGGGTCCCGGGTTCTTACGTTTAGGATTCAGAGAATTTTGAGGAAATTTAGGTGAATGTTCGTATACGTGTTAGTGATGTGATTTGGTGATTGTTGACAGGATCGGGATTTCCCGAGGAAGCCGAGGAACGTACAGGACGTTCAGGACGCGAGTAGGGCTCAGTACTGTGAGTGGAACGCGAGCATGCGTAACTGTTTTCTATAATTGTTTTATGGTTTTAATTATGATTTTATGTTTATCGGATATGCCTTGTTGATTTTACATAATTGCACGGTTTTGAGAAAGTTCGGTTTTCAGCACGTTTTAAGAGAAAAGTGTGATTTCTGAATATGAGGTTATGGATTTGGGATTTCAGTGGTTTAAGTGGTTTAAATGTTTATAAAGGGATTTCGAACTATGATTTGGTGATTAAAGTTTTCGGTTTTAGAATCGGATTTCGGAAACGGAATTTGGTTTTAAAGTTGAAAAGTGGATTCCGGATTTGGGTTCGGAATGACGGTTCTGGATGCCGGAAGGGCACCGGACCAGTGATTTCGGATTCGGGTTTGGATGTGGATTGGTGAATGGTTTTCAAATGATTTTGGGATTGGATTTGCTGGATCTGGATATTGGGTTTAAAGACCCGGACATATGTGACGGGGGACCGGCCTGATTGGGTTTAAAGACCCGGATTGAGTTTAAAGACTCGGGAGTTTAAAGACTCGGATATATTGATTTCCCCCGTAGGCCTTGAGTTTAAAGACTCGGGAGTTTAAAGACTCGGATATGATTAAGGCCTGGATTGAGTTTAAAGACTCGGGAGTTTAAAGACTCGGATAGGTCCAGCAGGTTTAATCAGAAAATGATGATTTCATGTTCATGATTGATGATACAGTTTGAAAATTTCACATTCTCTGGTTTTTCTAACTGTTTATAGTATTTCTGTTTCTTATGAGGTTTTGTTTAGTAACTGTTGGTTATGCATGTGGTTTTCAAAACGGTGGGTTAAAGTCGGTTTTTTGATAAATGGTTTTAGAACATTTCTTTCATTATGGTCCACTCACATTTTCTGTTTTAAACTGCCCTCCAGGTTGTGGAACGAGCGCGGGGTCTTGACGTCGAGGCAGTGACCGAGGCATAGAAGTCACACGAGGGGTCCCGGAGTAGTTTAAAGTCTTCCGTGTGCGTGTAATTTATCGGTTTTTAGTTCCTTGTATTTTAGTACTATGCTCTGTATATGATAACTTTGGGAGCTTTTGTTTAAGTACTCCTGCGTCTGACTGGGTTTGAGTGAGTTTTTACTTGGGTGTTGTGTCGGGGAGTCAGACGGGAGCGGGATTTACCTCGGGTTTCGGGGCGAAACCGGGGTGGGTCCTGACATAATATTCACGATTTATGATGTTTCTGCTATGATTTCTATAACTGTTTTATAGTGTTTCTGTTTCTTATGATATTTTATGATGATCGATTTATAACCGTTTTGATAACTGGGTTATGCATGTGGTTTCAAAACGGAGGGCTAACCCCGGTTTTCTTCTAAAATGGTTTTGGAAATTTTTCTGTTATTTATGGTCCACTCACACCTTCTGTTTTAACTGCCCTCCAGGTTGTGGAGCTAGCGCGGGGTTCCGGCGTCGAGGCAGCGTCTGAGGCATAGAAGTTACGAGAGGGATCCCGGAGTATTTTGTTTTAATTTCCGTGTGCGTGTATGTAGTTTAATAGTTTTCTTTCTTCTGTATTGAGTACTATGCATTGTAAACTGTTGACTTCGGGATATGTAGTATAATTTCTCCTGCGTCTGACTGTATTTGTGTCAGGGTGTCAGACGGGAGCAGGATTTACCTCGGTTTTCGGGGTGAAACCGGGGTGACTCCTGACAGTTTAAGCCTCGGGATGTCTCGAAATTAGCCCTGCCTCTTGTGTTTATTGTTTCTAACCTGGTCACCTTTGAACTAGCCCAAACAGTTCAATTAATCCCAGATATTTACTTGGGCCGTACGGACGTATAAGTCTCCATCTAAACTTTGAAGCTATGTGAACTATATATATCTTTGACTTCTCCCAACTTGTAAATATTTTTTATATCTTAACTTACATTATTTGTCATGAAAAATTTTAATTTGCATCTTTAATTTAACTAACTTGCATCTTTAATCTAATTTGCATCACTAAACTTGCATTCTTGACAAACGTGCATCTTTGACTAACTAATTTGCATCTCTGTCTAGGCTGGATGGACGTTAAACTTCAAGCGCTTATTGGGAGGCAAACCAATGTATTCCCGGGATGTGAAGGAGTCATCAACGCAGATTTGCTATCTTTTAACCCTTCACTCTCTTTATTTTATTTACTTAACGTTTTTCTTGTTTTATTTTCGTAAATCATTTTCCTTACTTCAATTCTATGTTCAAATACTTCTTATTTTCTCACATTGAGGATAATGTAAAATTTAAGTGTGGAGGAGTGGTTTACAAATTTTAATTGTGCAATAAAATTGTTTTAAAAAAAATTAATTCAGAAATTTTTTTTTTAATTGTTTTCTTAAAGTTTGTTTATTTTAACTTAGTGTTTTTACGAGTATTAAGTTACCCTGTAACTTGTCAATGATATAAATGAACGAAAATGAATATGTTATGGCTATAAAGATGATCACTATAACTTGAATTCGTTTGTTAATATTTTGTAATTAAGTGTTATAACTTGTTGATAATGCATGTAAATTGGTACATAAACGAGCATGTTAAGATAAGTATGAATCATTTGAACCTTATGTGAGCTTTAGAACCTTATATACATCTTTGATGAGTGATTCATAAGTTCTTTGTTTAAATTGATATACATATTCCTCATAACTGCTTGCAATAGATCTTAATGAACTCTAGAGTACTAGAACTTATTCTATGTGATTTTCAAAGCTTTTAAGTCAATAAACTCTCTGATTTTGGAAATGATTAAGGCATTAGGGTTAACACCACAAATTCAAACATCCATGTTCCCTATTTTGTGCGCACAAGTTGCGACCCCTTTAGTTTTAAACCCTTTGAGCCTACATTAAGTCTTTCTTTCATCACCATGATTATCTAAACACTTGAGCTTAGTATATACATCTTTCACCCTTGTTCCAATGACTCGGTTGAAGACATAAAGATTGTGTGAAGAGAAATTGATGATGTTTTGAAGACTTTTATGTATATGGATTTACTTACTCAAATGTTGTTGTATTATTGACACATGTTATTACCTTGATATATGAAAAAGAAAAAAGAAAAAGAAAAAATTGAAATTGAAAAAAAAAAGAAGAAGAAGAAGAAGAAGAAGTGTATTGAGTTTCTATCAAGGTAATGAGGTTTGATTATGTAATATTTGAGTTAAGTACTTTATAGTTGTAAATTCAAATGAATTCGAGGCCCAACATGATGAAATTTGGCCTATGTTCGAAGGGATGAATTCATTATATCATTGCACTAAAGTCGGGAAGCTATGTTATGTTTTGGGAGTCTTTTGAGTCTTGGAACGAATTTGAGCACCACTTGTCATATATATTCCTTGCCTCTAACTTAGCCCCATTACAACCTTCGTAAAGACCTTATGATCCTTAAGATGGTAAATTTTGATTAGTGGAGTCAATCACTTGAGTAAGCCTATGGTTTTGGTTCATTTGTGCAAGTATGTTTTGTTTTTATATTGAGGTGTTTGTTTGAAATTTTGCAAAAGTACTTCATTTCTATTATGTGAGCATTTTTCTCACATATTTTGAGTGCAAACACAAACCCTTACAAAATTGAGTGAATTTATGAGTGCATATCCTTGTGAGTTGATTCATACTTGTTTTATTCATGTTGAGATCCATTTCACCATATTTACTCATTATCGTACTTGTTAAAAAATTTTGTTACAATGTATTAACTCTTGAATTCCATATGCTTAAGTGCTTTAAGTGAAAATCTTTGATGCCATGATAATAATGAAATATTGAGACAAATGGTTAAGGGTTTACTTATTTTGAATTTGTAGTTTGATTTTAGTATTTGTTAGGGACTAGCAAAGTTTAAGTGTGAGGGTATTTGATAGGTCCTCAAATAAACATTATTTTATATTATTTTATACCGTAATACTTGACTTTTAATATTAAAATAATAAATAATTAGATAAAATAATTTATTTTGTGATATTTTTGTTTAAATAAATAAAGCTTGTTATTTGGAGCGTTTTGGCGAAAGAATCGTCCCGATCGGAATATTAACGAATAAATTATGGACGAAATTCGGTAAAAATATTAATTAATAATTTAAATTAATTCAGTGATAAAAGCCCAAACCAATTCATTTGCTTAGCCCAAATTCATTTTTTTTTATCCAGCCATTTTGATTGTGTAGCCAGCCCAGCAGGAAAAATAAAGAACCCCATTTTGCAGCCCAAATCCGAGTCGCGCAGCCCACATGTCGCTGCAGTAGCCCAAGCCCGCGCGCACAGTCCATCACGCCAAACCACTGCAGCCCGCATTCAGCGTCCAGTCCGTGCAGCCCAGTCCACTACGTTCAGCCCGTTCGTCAGCTCGCGTCTCTAGTCCACTACGTCTGTCCCGCTGCCCTGCTCCGTTCCAGCCCGCACGCTAGAGCCCGTACGCCAGCCCATCCGCAACTCTAGCTCGGCCCGCTTCCACCCAGTTGACTGATCCAACTGCTACAGCACGTACAGCCACCTGCTCCCCAGCCCATCACTCCAGCTCTGCGCAACAGCCTTCACGCCACGCCACCAGGCCACCTACTCGGTCTAGTCCCTTCAGCAACCAGCCCAACCACTCTTCAGCCCGTACGCCTGCATCCATCTAACCAGTCCAGCCACCTACCCAACTATTTATCAGCCCATTTTATGCTGCCTCCTCTGATTTCCTGCTCCAATACAACTCCCAAAATTAACTTTTTCATCATTTTTCATCATTTGTCATCATTTTAATTATTTTTATTTTGATATTTCTATTTTATATTTTTATTTGAATATTTTAGGCCTCCCTCTATAAATAGGGAGGCATTTCACTTGTAAAAGGAGTCCCCATTTTTCCCATTTTGTTTCTCTCTTTAGTTTAGGTTCTATTATTTCGCTCTAGTTTCTCTTCTTTTAGTTCATCTTCTTTCTTTAATTTTGGGGACATTTTAATTCTTGTAGTTTATTTTATTTAATTAACTTTCTTTTAATTATTGTTCTTAATTTATATTCATTCTTAATTTCATTTCTTCTTTACTTTGTTCTTGTGATTTTTCTTTGAGATCTTTTAAATACATTTTTATGCTTTCCTTAATAAATACCTAGGCCAAGTATTTCCAAAATAATTCTAGAATTTAAGTCCGCATTCTTATGTTTTATCCTCCATCTTCATAAGGTTCTCGCCGCTGTTCGGTGTTCCTTATGAAAAACATTCCATTGTTTTCATCCACTTTCGGAATCACAAGCTGTTCTTGGATTCCGAAAGTGTAACTTTCTTCCCTTTACTTAAATTCTTGTTATTGTTTCGGTTTACTTATAATTAAATATATGTGTTGGTATTTTATTTCTAACATTTGTAAATGTGAATACAATCTCCATGTGTTTTACTTTTTGAATTTCATCTACTTCATATGTTTTAGTGCTTAACCTTCAATTTAACGCTAAGTGTTTATGACCGATGTTCGGTGCACTTAGAATAGGATTGAAGAGATTTAAATGTTTGACACACATTGAAATCAATAACATAAGGTGAATCGTATTATAAGTGTTTATGACCGCTGTTAGGTGCATTTGTAATATTGAAAAATATATGCATGTATTTGAGATGATTAAGGTAAGATTTCGTGATTGGTTCAATATAAGCATGATGTTAGAGTGTTGGTAAAAATATGTGTTTGAAGAAAGTTCACTTGCACAAAAGTTAAAGTAGAAGTAGAATTAAGTTCTTAATTGTTTTTACTTGTTTACTTTATTTTATAATCACAATCCTTCAAACCCCGCATTTAATTCTTTATTATTTTATTCTTTTATTCTTTATTTCATTAATTTATTAATTCATTTATTCTTTAATTCATTTATTCTTTAATTCTTAATTATTTAATTATTTAAGTATTTAATTCTTTAATTCATTATTCTTTGATTATTCATTATTCTTTTTAACTAACATATTATTAATATTCCCTAATTTCCCCGGTTAAGAACGATCTCTATTTACCAATACTATAACTACAACAAAGGGTTTAAATTTGCATAATACTCAAATTACGTATTTAATTTAATGCATAGTTTGGGCGTTATCACCTTCCAGTACGGGACACGTGTCCAACATCTAGTGGGCACAATTCCCAAGGCAGCCACATGTCCAATTATAACTGGGCACAGTAAAAAGACTAAATTGCCCTTGCCCCTATGAATTACCATTTTGCCCTTAGCATCTTTAGACCAAAACTCAAGCTATTCAAAGTCTGATGATAGCATGCCGCTTGTCGTTGTACTCAGAGGATCGAGAGCCACCTACGGTCCTCAAACTACGTGATAAATACCTGTCTAAAAAGTCAACAATTTGCCCCTTTCAACCAAACTACCAAAATACCCCTGAATTTCCGAACATCATAACGTCTTCCTCGAATGTCGGAATCGGACGTACCACCTGTCTATGAACTCGTGATGTCCCGAACTACGTCACAATCATCGACCCAAGTCCATTTGACCGTCCGAATCAAAAGTCAACCTTTTTGCCCATTCAAGGGGCAAAACCGTCATTTCGCACCGTCAGTTTGAAATCACCCAACTAATCACCGATTAATCTCACTAATCTGTCATTACCGACACTCACGGCTCAACTAACACTAGGTCGTGAAACACGCCTACCTGTCAAATCAACCTCGACTCAATCTCGAATCATGTGTACCTCGTACCAACGTCCTTATTATAACGTAAACTTTTATCGTCATCAGACACTTAACGATCCATACTGACTCTGTCAGCAATCCGCTCTGACTTCACCGGAGTCACAACGCACTCGCTCATACTACTAACTCAACCAATCATCTCACCGGTGGTTCCACTTACCACCAACACAATCAACTTGTGGGAGCACCAACCACGTCCCACTCCAATTTTCTGCAACTAGACCCTATCACATACCTGTCTCGTGATCACACATTCAGTGTCAGGGTCCCACCAGCCACTCATGGCTCTGACCATCCAGCTTATCTCAATACTGACTCTTGCCAAAACCAAGCAGATCACTTGGGACACCCTGATCCAATCCACATCTCCACCGGTTAATTACACCGGAACTACACATCGGAACTACTCTAATCATTGAGACAACCAATCAACATACCTCGACACCAAGCCGATCACCAACACCTCTACCAGAACATCTCAATGCACGTCCAATTGCCTTGGAATGGTTCCGACTACTAATACCACCATTAATACTTATCTCAGGTACAAGCACCAATCACACTCATCAACAAACCCTACGAACTTATTAATTAAACAGAGATATTATAGAATACCTCGATCACAGTGATGGTATAGTACATCCTCAATCCCTTCCAACAACATCGTCGTGCATCCTTCAACCATCACAGTGTATCCCCGGGGCACACAAAACATCCTCGTATCCACACTGATTAGCACCTGACTCGAGCCAATCACACTTTAATTCTGGAGTCCAACAGCAGGCCGATCATCATTCCAGGCCCAACACGTCTTCCGAAGCATATCAACTTAACTCCATTCCGAGCCTCCTGGTCTCCTAGGTCTCCCGACCAACATCAAATCCAAACACAACTCATTTACGTACACAGGGAAAACCTAGCACCAGATCTTAGTCCAATACCCACACGTATGCAAAAACAGACCACACTCATCATCCACGTATCCAACTTTCGTCTTGTTTTCCTACTAACATGTCCAAGCTCTGTCTTGCATACGATTCTCCCGATTCATCATAACTCAATCCTGAGCTAGAAGTGGTCCAATCCCGATCCACTCACTCCTAAGTGGATCTCACTTACTGTCTTACTACTTCGCCTTCACATCCCATGAATGATCAGACCACCGCATCGGATCAATCGATAAATCATTCCACATGTCTAGATTGTGGGTTCTCTTCAATTACCTCATATCGATCAGTTATAGTCACTCCTTATTATCAACGTTTCTTCACTACTCACTCACCACACTTGCCAAACATGGCGTCACCAAGTACTCTCTCTACGCCTGAAAACATCCACCCGTGTCCATGATTAAGGGGGTCACAACTACTGAAGTTCATTCAGTGAGTTTCCCAAATCGACTCCATAGTATCCCTCTCTCAACATCTAACACCAACTCGGAATCAACACAACATCTCCCCCGAGATTCCAACCATGTTGAAAGTGTATCCATCTTTTCCAACTGTGGGACTCAATCATCAAAAAGTATACCACCACCAGACTAACCGTCCAAATTTCAACTCCTCTACTGGTCTTAGGAAAATCTACAACACTCTCGGACAACCCAACTTGTGTCCGTACCCACTCCAACTCACCGACTAACTCGACTGTCGGTTAACACCATTTATGTACATCCAAAGGATGTCAATATCACTCATCCTGATTAACTCATCTCAACCTATCCGAGGCTCAACTCGAGCATCACTAAAGTACGAGTCATCAACTCTCGGGATCCTCAATCAACAATCACAAACCTCGGACTCCTCGGGCACTATCCTCAAAATCGTCAATCACCAATTCAGGGAATCACCAAGTACTGGCCTCGACGTCACCCGTGACTATCCTCAGTAGCACCAAATGCCAACACACTCAGACACAGCCGACATCTGCTGACTCATTCGACACAAACTGAGATACCCACGAAAACCAAACTCACTCATGGTTAACCCGACCATACCAACCTAGCCTGATCCAACACGAAGCATAGGTCCACTGCGCTTCTGCTGCGCTACTCTGATCCACCTAACGGCATCCTGACTGTTCGTACTGAAACATGACCTACCAATGGTCATCGCCTATCCCAGCTCGGTTAGTGGTTCCTATCAGACACCGGCACCTCACGACTGATCAAAACCTCAACTCGCGATGTGCCCATCCTACCATTCATAAGCATCCTAGCTTGTGGCACATCATCTCCGATCTAGGGCTCATAACAAACTAATCCCGAATTTCCGCTCATACCGAGCCAAAACCCTCAATCTACGCTCGGGTCAGGGAAACTAATCTCCCTTATATTCCACAACTCTAAGCAACTCAACGCTCCATGGAACCTAGATGAGACCGCAACCAGATCCACTACACCACACTCTACTGGTCGGGTCAAGCCAACCAATCTCCACAATCTCATTAGACTCGACCAGAGTCATCCACCAAACCATCCAATACCTCGGATGCGCCCAGCAACACCATCTCCAATCCAGCCGTAATTCGGCCAAGGCCACAACACCTAACTAACCACAAACCCCCAACTCACTTTTTCCAGACTAAGCACTTACTCTGGGGTTTCTCAGGTACTCACATCTACTAGACCAACCATCCCAACGGGGATCTTCAAATCATCATCATCACTCGGGTTATCAAAATCCACGACATCCACTAGCTCACAACAACCTCACCACTCGAGTCATCACACCCGGCTAAGAACATCCCTTAACGTAATATCTACAAATGTCAACCAGTAACCATTGCTAGGGGGAATCCCTCAACTCCTAAAAGCAAGTTCCTTTACCCCCGCAACTCTAGACATCTGGCTACTCGTAGCCGCACAAGTCCAGTCTCGAACAATCTGACCAAATGGTCACAACTCCATCCTATCGTCATCCGAACGCCAACTCGGCCCACTAGGCTAGTCGGCCAACCATCGATCGTACCTCTCACAACTAACTCACTGGTACATCCAACCGTAAGGTCCAACCATTAAGCAAATCCAGCGCCAAACACGCTATCCTGTCCGGCCCAAAGTCGGCATACATCTCACCACACACCGCGTATCGAGCAACGCATCACCCAATCGCTTGTGCTTTCGCCACTAACTAAGCCACTAACTAACGTACTAGCACTCAAGCGTCCAGGTTGATGATGGGTTGTTCCGCGTCGAGACATCACATCCACAGTAACATCACCACACATAAGCCGACGAACCAACTGCCATAACCTCACGTACAGCGTACAAACCTTGCTCTGATACCAATTTGACACGACCCACCCCCCAATCCCCCGGGATTAAGGTATAAGTCATGCGCCTGTCTAACCCACGTGCGACACAAAGGCTAAACACTCGTTCAACCCCCGTGGAATACGCAAGCCAAACAAAGGATACCCAGGTCAACGTACCAAAACCAACTTGAGTTAACTAGAGTTCGCAGCATCATTGTGGATTGCATGTGTGATGTCTCCGTCTCACCAACAACAGCCCGCACCGCATAAACCTGGAGGGTATCGAAAAACAGAAAAGACTGTGAGTGGAAAAAAAATAAATAATAAGGTCATAAAACATTTCATAAGAAAAGACATTTATACACTCCATGTAAAAGCAATGCATGCATTCAAAATCCAGTTCATTTTCAGTATAAGAAAATGTAATGACCCGTCCCGAGAGTCGGGATTGAATATTAATTTATGATTTGGAATGACTAATCGGGGATTAGTTGAGTGAAATCGGACGAATTGTGCAAAATGACCGTTTTGCCCCTAGCGTGGGTAAAATGTTGACTTTTAGTTCGGGCAGTCAAACGGACTTTGACCGATGACTATGACGTAGTTCGGGACGTCACGAGTTCATAGACAGGTGGCACGTTCTATTCCGACATTCGAGGTGAAAGTTATGGCGTTCGGAAGTTGAGGCGTATTTTGGTAATTTGGTCATAATAAGGGCCAAATGTTGACTTTTTAACCGGTAGGTCCGATGGACGAGGGCTAAGGACCGTTACGTAGGTCTCATCGATACGAATCCAACGACAGGCGGCATGCCGAAATTGGAGATTCAACGACGAAGTTATGGTCACGGGAACAGACTCGATTAACCGAACGAACCGAGATTAAAATAATATTTTAATATGAATAGTATCCGGTGACTGAACACACCTGGATGAGTGACAAGTGTCACTCATCTCTTAAATTCAGGCTTAAAACTAGATCCCATGTTTTGGGGAAAACATAATTATTATGTTTTATTAATTAATTAAACTAAATTAATCTTTTATTTTCCATTAATCCTCTTTGTTTCTCAAAACCGTGAACAAAATTGGAGCATCTGAATTGAGAGATTTGGCTACCTTCCTTAACCGGTTTTGAGGGGAAATTTGAGAGTTTTGTGAGACAATTGCAGCTGGGCAAACACGAGAGACAGAGAGATACTGGAGAGTGAGAATCGAAAATTTCGATTTCAGGAGGGAAAATTCGAAATGGAAGAATTGAGCCGTGAGGAGTGGAATTGAAGCTTCATTTACCTTCCTGAGGTCTGTACGAGTCGATCCACATCAAGAACGGAAGAAATCGAGCCCAATTGGCTCTGAACTGGGTCGGGTAACAGTGTGCATGTTCGAGTTTGAGTCGTGGAGTTTGAGGCTTCGATGGATGCAATTGAGTTGGGGAAAGAGTTTACCTGAGTCCCTTGATGCTTCTTGTTGAATCAATTGAAAGAAATCGTGTGACATTGAAGGACTTCGAATGATGAACAGTGTGCGGGTGTTCTTCGAATGATCAGCTTTGGTTTGAAGGATTAAGGTAGAGTTTCATGTAATTGATGTTTCAGAACTTTAATTAGACTTGAATTGAAGCTGACTGAATGTTCAATTGATGAAAACGGTGTAGAATTGACAGAAAATCAACCGGGTCTGTTCGCGGGTTAAATGACCCGTTTACCAGACAAACAGGTATGAACGACGACACTGTAGCAGGCGCGTGGGTTTCACGCGCAGCCACTCACGGCGGCGCGTCGGCCTAGTTTCAAGGTGAGGTCAACATGACTTTTGATCCTCCCAGTGTAACGAACATTTTAACGTTGGTTTCGAGAAAATCGGATATTGTTTCGATAATGTTTCGTGTATCCGAAGTTTTGTTTTACGAGTTAAATACGTATTTAAATTCTGGAAAAATTGGGGAAAATTATATGATGTATTTTGAGATGTTAGTAACCCTCTATAATGATTTTGAACAGGAGTTGTGATTTCCAGAATTTACGGAAAAACGTGCAGCTCGGAAACGGACCGTTTTGGACGGTGTGTGTGAGTGGACTTTGTTTTCTAACCGTGATGCATGCATATATGATTTAAATGCCTTATTATATGATTTTATATGCTTTGGCATGATTGACGTTTCAATCCGGTAATTTCTCGGTTTTATGATTATTATATTATTATTTTGGGCACGCTTTTCGAGAAATTACGAAATTTGGTGAAAATGATGTTTGGACTTGGTTTATGAGTCCGGGATTGAAATTGATTGAAAATAATGTTTGGACTCGGATTATTGAGTCATGGATTGAAAAATGATGTGGTGACTCGGGAATGAGTCAATGGTCAATTTCGTGGATTTAAGTGAAAATGGCAACGGAGGTTGCAACGCATGGATTTGCGTGATAATGTTATTTTGGGCATGAGAACCCAAGTGAATAGTGATTTTGACTCGGATTTGGAGTCACTTGTGAATTTGTGAAATTAATGATTTATTGTGATTTTATGATTATTTTAATCCGTCTTTCGGGCACGTTTTACGAGGAACGTGCAAATGATGTTTTGGGCTAGGCCCGGAGTTTAAATGATTTCTAAAATGATATTTTGGCTTTGTTGGCGAGTCAATGATGATTTCCGGATTATTTTATTGATTTAAAATGTGATTTTAACGGTTTATGTGTAAAAGGTATTTTGGGCTTTGAGGCCCAGTCGGAAATTATCTTGACTTTGTATGAAGACAAGATTTGATTGAAATGTTTTGGGATGTAATTCCCGAGATGGTTTCCATGGTGATTGTGATATTCCCAGACGGTCGGAGCTTGGGGGGATTACCCAGACGACCGGAGCTTGGGGGATGTGATTGTAGGATCAGGAGACGATCCTATGGTAGTCAGCTTCTCGGATGAGACTAGGCCTGGATGTACCACTCAGATGGGTCTGAGCCTGGGGATGTGTTCACCCAGAGGTGACTGAGCCCGAGGGGGTTGAGCCCAGAGGTGTCTGTTCCCGAGAGAGTGACTGGATATTGGCCTCCGCGTAGTGCAGCACTGGTGAGTAGTGTAGTTTGATTGATTGTGCACTTGTGAGTAGTGCAGATGTGATTGTGATAGTTTGTGCACTTGTGAGTAGTGCGGATTGATTGGATTGATATATTTATTGTGCACTTGTGACTAGTGCTGATTGATGTTGTTTGTGATAACGTACTGGTATTGAGTACGGGTTTTCGGTCCTTGTGGCCAGGTGATTATGTTTTCACATGTTTTGGCCTGAGAGCCGGGATTTGATGTTTTATAACATGAGCTGATTTGATGAACATGAGTTTTTACGGACCATGGTAAAACGTGTTTTGATTTTATTGGTCCACTGTTCATACTTGAATGATTTCATACTAGTACTCATGTTTTACGATATGCATGCAAGTTTGTAAAAACTGGAGGGTAGGAAAATATTTTGGCAAATGTTTTTATAAAAGGTCATTTTTGTCCACTCACACCTTTTCTGTTTTGTGACCCTCCAGGCCGTGGTACGACGTTCGGGACTGATCGTGAGGCAGTAGCAGCAGCAGAAATCCGTGCAAACATCCCTTGTCTGGCAAGCACTGAAGGGTAGTTTCGGACCTTCAGTTGACTTGTCAGACGGGAGCAGTACCGGGCACGGTTTTTGACGTTGAGTTGGGACGGGTCCTGTCAGAAAACCATTTTATTTCCAAGATAATCAAAACTGTTTATGAAAACCGAAATCATTTCCTTTTCTCAAATCCCGGGCCTCAGCCCAAAACCATCAAATCCATATCATCCGGGTCATAGCCCAAAACATCTGAAAACCATTTGAATACCATCAGTGTATCACAGAAATCCAAAACACATTTAAACACATTTCCATCAATTGAACCTGCTAGATCTATCCGAGTCTTTTAACTCAATATATATCCGAGTCTTTAAACTAAATCAGGCTTCAACATCAATCCGAGTCTTTAAACTCCCAAGTCTTTAAACTCAATAGGCCTACGGGGGAACTCACAATATCCGATTCTTTAAACTTCCGAGTCTTTAAACTCAATCCGGGTCTTTAAACCCAATCACATATCCGGGCTCGCCCCCGTCACATAACATATCCGGGTCTTTAAACCCAAAACTAGATCCAGCAAATCCAATCCAAAACCATTTTATCAAATCCAAAATGACAGGACTCGTCCCAATTGGACTTTGATAACCGTGCTCGGTCCTGCTCCCGTGTGACAAGTCAACTGAAGTCTCGAAACTACCCGTCAGCGCCTGTCAGACAAGGGATAAATGCACTGATTTCCGCTCATGCATCCGCCTCTCGATCAGCCCCGAACGTCGTAACACAGCCTGGAGGGTCATCAAAATAGAAAAGGTGTGAGTGGACAAAAATAATATCATTTGAAAATACATTTCAATATAGACCATTTACCCCTTCAGTTTATCAAACCATGCATGCATAGAGTCAAACACATTAATCACCGATTTTCAAGCCAAAACACATCACAAGTATCAAATCCCGGCTCTCAAGCCGAACATATGAAAACATAATCACCTGGCCACAAAGACCAAAACCTATACTCAATACGAGTACAGAATCACGATCAACATCAAATAGCACTATTAACAAGTGCACAATCAATCAATCAATCAATCCATCCATCAATCTGCACTACTCACAAGTGCACAAACAATCACAAAGTCACATCCGCACTACGCGTACGCCAACATCCAGCCACATTCTCGGGATCAGACACATCTGGGCTCAACCCTCTAGCTCAGTCACATCTGGGAAAACACATCCCCAGGCTCAGACACATCCGAGTGGAACATCCAGGCTCAGTCGCATCCGAGAATTTGGCTTACCATAGAAAAAACTAACAACCATATCCCCCAAGCTCCGGTCGTCTGGGTGATCCCCCAGCTCCGACCGTCTGGGCACTCACAAACACAATGAAAATCATCCCAGGATTACATCCCAAAACATTTCAATCAAATCTTTGACTTCAAATCAAGTAAAATTCATTCCCGACCGGGTCTCAAGCCCAAATACCATTTACACGTAAATCCGTAAAATCTCATTTGAAAACATTAAAATAATCCAAAATTCATCCTTAACTCACCAATTAAGTCAAAATATCCATTTTGAAACCATTTTGACTCCGGGCCTAGCCCAAAATATTACTTGCACATTTCTCGTAAAATGTGCCCAAAAGACCGATTTAAATAATCATTAAATCATAAATAATCATGCCACATCATCAGGACATCATTGCCATTCAAATAATGCAATCAATCATGTAAAACATTTAACTATGCATGCATATCAGTTTATAAAACAAACGTCCACTCACACACCCGTCGAAACCGCTCACTTTCCGAGTTGCACGCGTTTCTGTAATTTCCGGTACCTTCCAGGAATTCCAAGTCCTGCCCAAATTCATCATTAAGGGTCACTTGTGACTTAATTAACATCATATTAATTTCTCATAATTTTTTCGAGAATTAATTACTAATTACAAACATAACATAAACCTTCGGACTCTCGAAACAATATCGAAACGGTGTCCGATTAACTCGAAACCAACGCCAAAATGTTCGTTACATTGCATAGAACAAAAGTCATGTTGAACTCACCTCGGGAATCGTGCACACGCACCCTCACGCGCCGCCGTGAGTGGATGTGCGTGAAACCAACGCGCCTGCTACAGTACATGGTCCTTACCAGTTTAACTGATAAACGGATCCTACAACCCGCGAACAGACCCGATTAGATTCCTATCAATTCTGCATCAATTTCGACAATTAAACCGTCCATTAGCATCGTTATGGATCCAATTAAGGTTATGTAAACCCAATTACATAAACACTTATCTCAATCCGTCAGTTCGAACTTGATTATTCGGAGAACATCGAACACTGTTCATCGTCCAATCTCCATAAATTCTCATTGTTTTCCTTCAATTGATGCATCAGGGAGCTTCGTGGGATTCTATTAACCAGATTTCCAACATCAATTGCATCGTTCCATGTCCCCAATTCCTCGACTCAAGCTCGAAAATCGAAAGTCTTCCTCCTCTCTGTTCTAACCCAAAATGACTCCAAATTCCTTCAAGTTTAAGTGGGTTCGACTCGCCTCAATCCCAGAAAGCTGAATTCAAGGTCAATTTCACTCATGAATGTCGACAATTTCAATTTCGAACCTAAGGTTCATCAAAGGTTTTCGGGTTTTTAAGTTTAGGTTCAGCTGGGTTCAAGGTTCAGCTGGGTTCAAGGTTCAGAACTCACCATTTAATTCTCTTTCTTTCCCTCTCTCGATATCCCATTCACTCTCTGTCCCTGGTGTTAATTCAATTCATTCAGAGACATTGATCATCTCTCAAACAACTAAACGGTTTTGTTGTTATCGTTTTTGAAGATTCAAACAATACTTTGCCACTAATTCAAACACCATAGTGACAGATCTCACTTAATCATTTAAGTGACTCACCCACACAATTGAATCAGCCCATTTAACCGTCCAAATCATCATACTGCCCTAAATTACCATTTTTCCCCTGCTTTGACAATTTACCAAAATGCCCTTCACACTTATAAACCCGTAACTTGGTCGTCCAAACTCCGATTGACGCATGCCGCCTGTCTACGGATTCAATGTCACGAGACCTATCCAACGGTCCTTTCGGAAATTCCAAATAAGGTCCCGATCAAAAAGTCAACTTTTGCCCCCCATACCAAGGGCAAAATCGTCGATTCCTTCCAATTTTTCCAATTATTCCTTTTTCGAATTTCTGAGTCGTCACACAAAACCATAAATCCATTTCCAAATCCAAATCTGAAATCATCATTTCGAATCCCAATCCGAATCCGAAATCATCATTCCAAATCCAAATCTAGAAATCACGTTTATCGAAATCACTTTTCCAAATCCATTTATAAACCATTAAAATTGAATCATAATTCAAATCCCAAAATCATAGTATCGAAACCATTACCAAATCATAGCATAAAACCATATCTCGTAAAACGTGCAATTACATAAATATCTCGAAATACGTGTAAAATCGTAAATTACAGATATCATAATCATAAACATAGAAATCACGTATAGAAAAAGATAAAAACATTTATGCATGCATCATGATTTTGAAAACAAAGTCCACTCACAGACCATTCCCGATGTTGCCTTGATACGCATGCAATTACGCTTTCCCGGCTAATCCACTATCACTGGACTTCTCGATCCTGTCCATATCACATACTAAGGTCACTAACTACTTCATAAAACTTCTACTAATTCCCCGTAATTTTCTTGAATTTTTAACTAATTTTAACCTAGCCTTTAAACCTTCGGACATCTCAAATCTTATCGAAACGATGTCTGATCGACTCGAAACCAGTCCCAAAATGTTCATTACATCGATTCGATAAAATCACGTATTGACAACTTCATCAAAAGAAGCCCCACGCGCCCTCACGCGCCACCCAAAGGGGTTGCGCGTGGGTCTCACGAGCCAGGGAACAATCTCCTTCAACCTCTATCGAACCGGGTCCAGACCGGTTCGATTCAACCCGGTCCAACCAAACGGCGTTCACGGTTCGACGCCGTATTTCCTTCATTTTCGATCCATTTTTTATTCTAATTAGTTCTATAGTTTTGTCTCATCATTATATATCAATCTATAACGTCCAAACATGAAATGAAGTACAAGAAAGTACCTCCCAAACACCTGCTCACAGCTTCAAACTTCTTCCTCTGTGTTCTCAAGCTACCGGCCACCAGTGGCCGTGGTTTTAGTTCCAACCATTCCCTTTCAACCTCCAAAACGTTACCCCAAGCAATCAATTCAATGGAAAACCAAGAAATCAGAAACTTCCATTTTTGTATTCAACTCACCTTTTTCACGATTTCTACAACCACCGTCCACGGTAGGCCCTACTTCCAATCTCCTCAGACTCGTCTCACCTTCATGATCACCACCCAATCAGTTAGAACGGTTAACGTGTGCCTAAACTAAAACCCACTTTCGAAATCTAAAAACAGGGGACGCGATCTTACCGTTTCGAGTCCACCACCGTACACGACGGTGCACCACACCAGCATCACTATGCTCGTCTCAACCTCCCTTCAAGTTTGATTCACAAAGAAAAGACAAAGGATGGGATTTGAAGGTTTTGGGTTGAAGGATCTCTCACGGTTTCTCATTCGATTCATCAATTATCGAACACCATCCCACACACACGTTCACCTCTGTTTTTTAAAACCGTGTAAGGCGGTCACAAGGTTCCACAGCCTTCTAGTAAGGGACATGTGTCCAACATCTGGTGGGCACAATTCCCAAGGTAGCCACATGTCCAATTATAACTGGGCACAGCAAAAATACTAAATTTCCCTTGCCCCTGTAAATTACCATTTTGTCCTTAGCATCTTTAGACCAAAACTCGAGCTATCCGAAGTCCGATGATAACGCACTGTCTGTCGTTGTACTCAGAGAATTGAGAGCTACCTAACGGTCCTCAAACTACGTGATAAATACCTATCGTATAAAAAGTCAACAACTTTCCCCTTTCAACTAAACTACCAAAATACCCCCGAACTTTTGAACATCATAACGTCTTCCTCGAATGTCGAAATCGGACGTGCCACCTGTCTATGAACTCGTGACGTCCCAAACTACGTCACAGTCATCGACCCAAATCCATTTGACCACCTGAATCAAAAGTCAACCTTTTTGCCCATTCCAAGGGCAAAACCATCATTTCTCACCGTCCGTCCGAAATCACCCAACTAATCACCGATTAATCTCACTAATCCGTCATTACCTACTAATCTAATCCCGAATTCCGGGACGGGTCGTTACATCCCATGATAATTCATAGGGTATGGGATGGGTCTTGTCACAATGTGTAGCTATTGAGGGTAATTCGTACCTCAAGCTACGTCTGTTCAGCAGCTCCTTGGTTGTGGATGCTTTCCCTTGTTATACTTCACTGTTAGAAGCCTCCATAAACATTTTGGGGCAATAGAGGCCAAGTTCCATGAGGAGTTCTACCGGGTAGAGCTTGAGCTCACTATTAGTGACCTAATTGATATCAAACAAAGAGAGCATGAAATTATGGAGAGTTTATTCGCCAGGTTTAAAAGCCTGAAAATGAAGTGCATGATCCCCATGAGCAATGCTCAGATGGTTTCTATTGCTCAGATAGCTCTGGCATTCTTGATAAGGGAGAAGTTTGACGCCACTACTTTCTCTGACTTACAGGAGATAATGGTATCTGCATCGAAGTTCGAGAATACGATATTCTCATTGAGATATGGTTGTTGACGGTATTCTTGTTATCTTCAATATTCCGCGAATGCGGTAATAATATAAGTGATAGGCAAAAACCTATGAAAATGGCATATTTGTACATTTTGTTAGGTTATTTATTTATTTACTTTTTACTTCAATTTTTGAAAATAAGTCCAGCGGCTATTATTTATAGTTGGCTGTGTTAAGTTTTCCCTTTTGTGGGATTGTAAAAATGAGTTGTTCCGTTAATAATGGCCTTGATAATGCTTCTGAGATTCAAGTTATGTTATTTTATTTGTTATTACTTCTAAATCGGTTCGACATATATCTACCTTAGTTGATATAGGTGATACGCTTGAACTACACATTTTAATAACCTTGTAATTCAAATATATGCAATTTAAACCCTTTTTGTGTAGATGTAGTATTGGTAAATAGGGATCTTTCTTAACCAGGAAAATTAAGGAACATTAAATAACGGTTAGTGAAAAGAATAATAAATAATCAAATAATCAAATAATAAATGAATTAAACAATTAAACAATAACATGATTTGGGGGGTTTTGGAAAGATTTGTAGCAGAAACTTTGTTTTTAAACTAAGAATTAAAATGTAAATACTTATACTAATTAGAATTTACAAACCATAGATTAGTTTCATAGACAAAACTGACACTTTTACGTAAGGAAATCTGAATTGACAATCACATTATTTAAACTACTCCTACTTTAACTTTTGTACAATGGACTTTCTTTAAACACAATTTTTTTTCCAATACTTTTAACATTTTGCTCATATTAAACCAATCACGAAATCCTACCTTCATCATCTCAATTACATACATACATTTTTCAATACTATAAATGCACCGACCAACTGTCATATATGATTCACCTTACATTTTTTATTTGAATATGCTTCAAACATTTAAATCTCTTTAATTTTATTCTAAGTGTACCGAACATCAGTCATAAACACTTAGCGTTAAATTGAAGGTTAAGCACTAAAACGTATGAAGTGAATGAAATTCAGAAATTAAAACAGATGGAGATTGTATTCACATTTGAAAATGTTTAGAAAGAAAATACCAACATATATATTGAATTATAAGTAAACCGAACAATAACAAGAGTTTTAATTAGATGGAACAAAGTTACACTTTCAGAATCTAAGAACAGCTTGTGATTCCTAGGTCGATGGAAACAATAGAATGTTATTCACAAAATTCTCTAACAACAGAAGGAACTTTTTGAAGATGGAGGAAGAAACAGCAGAAATTACAGACTTAAAAACTAGAATTGTTTCGGAAATACTCGGCCTAGAATTTTCTTAAAGAAAAGATAAAATTTTGTCTAAAAGAAAAATCAAAGAAGTTAAAAAGAAAAGTCTACAAAGAAAATCTAAAAATAAAATCTAAAAGAAAAGCTAAGAAAAATCTAAAAAAAAATTGTAAAAAGTGACACGACCCACCCTCAATCCCCCGGTATTAAGGGCTAAGTCATGCTCCCGCCTAACTTACGCGTGACACGAAGGCTAAACCGACGTCCAACCTCCATGTGACACGTGAGTCAAACAAGGGATTTCCAAACGAACCGTTCTACCGTGGATCGCGTGTGTGATGTCTCCTTCTTTCTCGACCAACAGCCTGTGTCGCAACAACCTGGAGGGTATCGAAAACATAAAATTCTGTGAGTGGACAAAAATAAATAGTCATTTTAGAAAACAGTTATCAGAAAGACAGTTATACCTTCCATTTAAAAACCAATGCATGCATATAAGTCTCATTCATAAAACCACTCCATATCCAAGATAAGAAAACCATTATTGAAAACCCGAATAATTTCCTTTCTTCAAATCCACAATTCAAATCCAGGACCTCAGCCCAAAATCACAAATCCTCATCAAGTACGGGAACTCAGCCCCAAAACTCATCAAAACCAAATCATCCTGGACATTTCCCAAAACATCTGAAAACCAGTGAAAAACATCAATCATGCGAGTTGCTGGATCTCAAGTGCGCCAGAGTCTTTAAACTCAAAACCATGCACATAATCAGGTATTCGCGGGATATCAATGAGTCTTCAAACTCAAAACACAATCAACAGGCCTTGGGGGATATCATAACCGAGTCTTTAAACTCAAAACATATACTGAGTCTTTAAACTCAAAACATATCAATCCAGGGCCCTCCCCCGTCAATCAACCGAGTCTTTAAACTCAAAACTAGATCCAGCGGTTTTTCTTTTCTTTTTCCAGGTCTTTAAACCCAAAACCATTTTTCAATCAAGTGAAAACAACAAAAAATCTGTAACGACCCATCACGGAAACCGAGATTAGATTAGTGGTTAATGGGGATTAGTGAGATTAATCGGTGATTAGTTGGATGTGTTCGGACGGACGGCGCAGAATGACAATTTTGCCCCTATAATGGGCAAAAATGTTGACTTTTAATTCAGGCGGTCAAATGGACGTTGGCCAATTACTGTGACGTAGTTCGGGACGTCACGAGTTCATAGACAGGTGGCACGTCCGATTTTGACAACCGAGGAGGAAGTTATGACGTTCGGAAGTTGGAGGGTACTTGGGTAATTTCGTTAGAAAGGGGCAATTTGTTGACTTTTCATACAACATGGAATTTTCATGAACTTCGAGGACCGTTAGGAAGGTCTCAATGCCCTGAGTACAACAACAGGCGGCACGCGTCAATTGGAGTTCGGACGACAAAGTTACGGGTCTAGGAACGTTAGGGGTAAGATGGTAATTTTGTAAGGCAGGGGTATTATGGTCATTTGCTGCATTGGGAATTGTGCCCAGAAGGATTGGTAACACTTGGCTGCCCCAGGAAGGCTTGGCCATAGGAAGTTGGACACATGGCCCCCTCTGGAAGGCCGTGGAACTCTCTCACCGCCTATAAGCAATTTAAATGTGCACGGCTTGGTTCAAAGAGAAAACAGAGTATACAAGTGTGCCGTGACCTCCCACTCCAATTAACACCTTTGCTTCTCACCGTTTGCCTAAGAAGTATGAATGAAAAAAAGAGGAAATAGCGTGATGGTGTGGTGGTGCAATCGTGAACAACCGCCGTGGACGGTGGTTTTTCAATCGGGAGAAACAGATGGCAGGATATGTTTTGACCTTGACTTCCAATCTCCTTGCTTTCCATCTTTTGCCTATGGTTTGTACATCAAAAAGAGAGGAGAATTCGAGAGGAAGGTGGTGGTAATCACGGAGGAACTCACGGTGAACGGTAAGGTCCTATTCTCGAATTAAGTATAGTTTGAAATCAATTATGGCAAATGAAGAATTATTGATTATCAAGAGGTTGTGACGATTTGAAAAGGTTTCTAGGGACTCCAGAAGATGTTTGGGACCAGAACTGCGGCCTGAGATGGCCAGAGCCATAGAAACTGTATGGAGAAACTGGACCGGTTCAAGGAAAACGATTGAAGGTATGAGGATATAACTTGGTTTTTCTATTATAAGCTCATGGATCTTTAAGAAACATTTGAATAAGATTGTAGAATGAATTAGGATTGAAAATGGATAAAATTAGACAGGATAGACCCGTGAACCGGCCACACCGGTTCGGGCTGGACCATGAACTGGTCGGACCCGATTTACCCGAGGAAGAAGATGACTGATGCCTGGAGCGTGCGGCCCACGCGCAGCCCCTTTGGGCGGAGCGTGCGGCCCTCGCGCAGCCCTTTTGGGCGGCGCGTGTGGGCGCGTGGTACGTTTTTCGAGGATGGTTCCAACCTGACTTTTAAAGTATTCGATGCAACGAACATTTTGGGATTGGTTTCGAATCGATCGAACATCGTCTCGATATGTTTCGGGATGTCCGAAGATTTTAGGACTCGTTTTAAAATAGTAAAAAATTCTGGAAAATTATGGGGCTTTAGTATGAGCATTGTGAAGTAGTTAGTAACGTTATTATTGTATTTACACAGGTTCGGAAAATCTGATGATAGTGGATTGGTCGGGAACGGCGTAAGTGCGCGCATATCGAGGCGACAGTCAAATGGTCTGTGAGTGGACTTTGCTTTCTAAATTATGATGCATGCATATATGTTTTTATATGTTTTCTATACGTGATTTTATGATTTGATTTATGATCTTGACGGTTTACGATTTTGCACATTTTTCGAGGTATTTGAGAAATTTCTCGTTTTACGAGATTTCGATCGATGCTGTGATTTGACTTTGATTTAGATGATTTTATTTTGGGAATTGAAATATGATTTGATTTCAATGATTTTAAATGGATTTCGGAAAGTGATTTCGGGCTTGAAGCCCAGTTCAGGAAAGTGGTTTTAAAGAACGTGATTTCGGGTTTTTGAATCGGATTTCCGGATGACGATTCGAGATTCTATTTGGAACTTGAAAATGGTTTTTCGGGTTTGGGTTCGGAATGGTTATTCCTGATGCTAGCTTACGGAATGATGGTTTCAGATTCGAATTTGAAAATGGATGATGGATATGAGTTCTGGGTTTGGATCCGGGATCCTGATGAGATTGCGGATTCGGATTCGGATATGGATAGTGGTTATGGATTGGATTTGATGGATCTGGTTATTGGGTTTAAAGACCAGGATAAGTTATGATGGGGCGGGCCCGGATTGGGTTTAAAGACCCGGATTGAGTTTAAAGACTCGGGAGTTTAAAGACTCAGATATTGATATTTCCCCCGTAGGCCTATTGAGTTTAAAGACTCGAGAGTTTAAAGACTCGGGAGTTTAAAGACTCGGATTATATTTATGCCTAGATTGAGTTTAAAGACTTGGGACTTTCAAGACTTGGATAGATGCAGCAGGTTCGATGGATAGAAATATGGTTTCAAATGTGATTTGGATTTTACTGAGATTTGATAAGAATGGATTTCCGATGTTTTGGGCTTTGCCCGGATGATACGGTTTTCGATGGTTTTGGGCTAAGGCCCTGGATTTGAGAAAAGGAAAATGAATTCAGTTTTTCTTAAAAGGTTTGAATCACCTGCACATAGAATGGTTTTATGACTTGGATTTTGATATGCATGCACTGGTTTTAAACGGAGGGTATAAATGTAATTGTGTTTTCTGATAACTGTTTTTGAACTTATACTTTATTTTTGTCCACTCACAGTCTTTTCATGTTTTTGATACCCTACAGGTTTAAGCGGTGCAGGATGTTGGTCGAAAGAGATGGAGACATCACACACGAGATCCACAGTAGATTTACGTGCACTCTGGGAAGGCTGGAAGCTTTTGGACGATCGGACCGAGTTTCCCTTGTCCAACTTACGTGTCACATGGAGACTCGACGTCAGTTTAGCCTTCGTGTCATGCGTAAGTCAGACGGGAGCAGGATTTAGCCCTTAATCCAGGGGGATTGGGGGAGGGTCCTGAAAAAATCCATATCCGAATTCGCAACAATGATTCCGTAAGCTAGCATCCGAAACCATCATCCTGAACCCAAATCTAGAATTTCTCTTTCAAGTTTCAAAACTGAATCAAGAATCATCTTTCCAAAATCCGATTCCAAAACCGAAATCTCGTTTATCAAAATCTCATGAACAGGGCTCCAACCTCGAAATCACTTTTCAAAATCCATTATAAATCATTGAAATCAAATCATATTTCAAATTCCGAAATCAAATCATAAAAATACGGATCAAATCACAAGAGAAATTGAAACCTCGTAAAACGTGCAAATACGTACTTATCTTGAAATCCGTGCAAAACCGTAAATCATCAATATCAATTCACAAATATAGAAATCACGTATAGAAAACATATAAAACATATATGCATGCATCATAATTTCGAAAGCAAAGTCCACTCACAGACCATTTGCGTCGCTGCCTCGATACGCGCGCAATTAAGCTTCTTGGGCTAATCCACTATCACCGGCTTTCCCGAACCTGTCCAAATCTCATAAAAGGTCACTAACCACTTCAAAATGCTTCTACTAAAGCCCCGTAATTTTGCCAAATTTTTAACTATTTTTAACCGGGCCTTACAACCTTCGGGTGTCCCGAAACATTTCGAGACGATGTTCGATCGACTCGAAACCAGTACCAAAATGTTCGTTACATCGAATAATTTAAAAGTCGTGTTGGGACCATCCTTAAAATCTGTGCCACGCGTCCACACGGGCCGCCCAAAGGGGCTGCGAGTGGGCCTCACGCGCTGCTACAGTGTCTTCTCCTACCTTGAGATAAACCCGGTCCAGACCGATTCAACTGGACCGGCGTACTCAGTTTTCGTCCATTTTCTGGTTCATTTTTTGTCCTTTTGATTCCATTAAGTTCGTCCAATCATATATAATTTTTTTAACTAATTAAATCGTGAAAGTAGGACATGTTTTTACCTGCCCAAGTGGAATAAGAAAACCTGAAATGACTCCTCTGTGTCCTCGTCATTCCGGCCATTTCCATCCTTAATTTGAGTTCCTATCACCTCCTTGATGCCTTCAAAAGCTTATCCAACTAATCAAACCAGTCATCAAGCAGGAAATCAAACTTCACCATTGTTGAGTTTGAACTTACCCGTTCTCGAGTTCCTTAGCCACCGGCCACGGCAGGCTTCAGTTCCAAGCTTCCTAGCTTCCTAATCACCTCAGAAACATCACCCAAGTAATCAATTTGAACCTCAACCCCTAAATCAAACTTCCTGATTTTGAAATGCAACCAGGGGACTCATGGGTTTTTCACGACTTCCTTACCTCCACACGTCGTCGTGGGCCGCCGTGGTCGCCACCATGTTCAGCTCAACTTCCTTTCTCACTTTGCTTCACAAACCACGGGAAAATGAGGATGTTTGGAGGGTTGGATTTCACTCAGATACACGGCCACTCTGTTTTTCACCTTCTGTTTGTAAACCACAAGAAATATCTCCCATTCCTATTTTAAAAGAAGTGTGAGGCGGCAAGGAGGTTCCACAAGCCTCCAGAGAGGGCCAAGTGTCACTTTTTCTATGGGCAAGTGTTTCAAAACAGCCAAGTGTCCCCTGATCACTGGGCACTAATCCCAATGCTAGCCAAATGACTAAAATGCCCTTGAGGCGATATTACCAAAATGCCCCTCGCGTTTTCAGACCATTATCTAAACCGTCCGACGTCCGATGAAGGCGTGCCGCCTGTCGTTGTACTCAGAGAATCGAGACCTTCCTAACGGTCCTAGAATTACGTGAAAAAGCCATGTCGTCTGAAAAGTCAACAAATTGTCTATGTTTAACCAAATTACCACTTTACCCTCGAACTTCTGAACGTCATAACTTTCTCCTCGAATGTCGGAATCGGACGTGCCACCTGTCTATGAACTCGTGCCACCTGTCTATGAACTCGTGACCGCCCGAACAAAAAGTCAACATTTTTGCCCATTCCAAGGGCAAAATCATCCTTTCACACCATCCGTCCGAAAACATCCAACTAATCACCGATTACCATCACTAATCTGTCATTAAGCACTAATCTAATCCCGATTTCTCGGACGGGTCGTTACAAAAAGTGCTCTCCAAAATGTATCTACAAAGGGGAGGGGAAAAAGGCTTTCTCAACAATGAAACGGCCTCCCTATTTATAGAGGAAGTGCCACTAACAATCTAAAAAAATAAAATACAAAGTAAATAATAAAAACAATTAAATTAAATAAAGAAATTATGGTTTTATGCTGATTTTTAGGGTTGATTGGACTAAAAATGCTAGAAAAACTAGGCAAGCAAGACGGTGAGACTCGCCAGCTAGCTACTGACTGTAGGGCAAGTCGTCGGCATGGCCTGGCTGACAGGAGCAAAAGAAATCGGCTCCTGAAACGTTGAACAGGGCAGGTGGTTCAGTGGAAGGCACCTGAACGGCGGAGTGGGCGTGGTGCTGGCAAGGGACGTTCTAGGCCCGATTTTCGGGGCACCTGCATTGAAGCGGGGCAGGAGGATTCGGTGGAAGCTGAACGCGCGAGTTTGGACTGAACTGAATTGGGCTGATGGACTGGAATCGCGGGCTGGGTCGCGTCTTGAACTTTGGGTTCGCAGGTCGTGGGTTGGAATGGACTTGGGATGTAGCGAGCTAAAGATGGGTTACAACATATGGGGTTCGGTAGGCTCCAGTCGAAATTCCAAGAGATTTTTAGTAGCCTCCAATATTTCGATCATATATTTTTCGTTATAACTCTGATTGAAACAATGTTTTTGCTAAAATACTCAAAATTCCAAGTTTTATTTATTTCTGAAAAATTTCCTACAAAATAAATTATCTTCTCCAATCGTTTGACATTTAAATATTAAAAAATAAGTATAAAAGGTATAAAATAATATAAAATAAAGCTCAAATAAAAACCTATTAATAGATTATCTTTATTTATCATTAAATTATTATAGTCTAATTTATTTTGATTTTTTATTTTTTTTCTATTAATGAAATTTTATATTTTTTTAAAAAAAGTTATATATATACGTCAATAATGTGGAATATTAATCGTGTAATCTCTTTATATTTATAAACTAAGTACTAGATATATATATATATATATATATGTCACATAATCAATTACCCTTTGTAATTCTTGTCCTTTAACAATGAAAACTACATGTTTTCTTAAAAAAAGGTGTTAAAATTAAATAGGCATTGATGGGACCCTTGTTTTTATATCATCTGAACACACAGATAACTTACGTCGACGGTACGCTAAATGAAAGAGATAACTATCCGAATGAGGAGGCAGCTGATGGAAATGAAAGGGGCTACGTCTACGGTCTACCTATGGCATTGAATATATAACCATAGCTTCCAGCAGTATATATAAAACTAAGACAAATAGGGGTAAAGATATTTTGGGATTGACAAGATCTCCATTATAAATATTAATATATGTAGATTATATTTTGATGAGATATATTAACTCAGCAATGAGTCAACCTTAGGGATTAAGGTGGGTTTCAATACACTCGAAATTGTTAGTTCAAAACAAAATAATATATTTTTAGTATTTATAATTCATTTAATTAATTTATTATACATTTAAATAAAATAAAAATAATATTTGTGAAGATTGTATAATATATTCTTCAAATAACTGAATATCTGTTGATAATATTGACATCGATTTGATAATAGACTAATTTAATATGTCAAAAACTAATAGACTACAAGTTTAGTACTCGTATATTATATGGTATAGTATAAATTTGTTATTTTTCTTAATTTTTTTATATAAGTATTAATTTTTAGGGCAAGACTAATCGCTGTATATTTTTCTTCTTCTTCATAAAATGCATCCCTACTATCGAATTTTGATATAATATAATACTTATACAACTAGTTAATCTCATATTCAAATTTTGAATTCGTACCTGACATTAAAAATGAGATAATAATTCAAATTAATTTTTAAGTGCTGAATTTAATTGAATAGTTGAGATACAATAATTTTTATGCTGAGAAACCTTTTAGATTTCTAGAGGATTATAATCCGACAAATTGGGAGACCAGAGTGGCATGCAGATAAGCTCTTATTCTAAGAGAAGGAGAGGTGGAGAGGGTGTGCATTCATATTTGGTCACGTGGCTACATCGATCTGTGGATATGGTTCATCGAGCTAGGCTAGCCCCCATTGACTGCAACTAACTACAGGTTTTGCTAACACAATTCATGGACATTTCAATATCATGGGACATTGGAACTTAATATGGCGTCCTACGTCTAGATTAGTACAAACTATATATAATAATGGAGCAGGGAAAAAAATTCTACAACATTAATGTTCTAAGAAATTTATATTTAACAAGTACAAAAATCCCAAACAAGCCAACTCATCCTCAACGAAAAAAAATCATTGTTTGTATAAATGTGGTAAATTTACAAGACTAGTGAGTGTTCGATAATATTATCATATGAATAAGGATATTTATATATTTTTACTAATACTTATACCTCATCAGGGCCGGCCTAAGTTTAAGACAAAATTTAGGACTTGGGCCTCATATTATGGAAGTGTTTCAATTTAACCAATATATAAATTTATTTCAAATAATAATTACTTTTAAATATTTAAGGCCACAAAACATAATTTAAATTTTATATTATGACTCAAATGCTAATATTTTTTTGAGGACCAAATCTTAATAAAGTTATTTACTTTTTTTTATTACTAAAAAGGCCCATATTTTTTTGACACATTAGTAGTTTATTTGTGTTGTTATTGACATATAAATTAAATTGGATTAGAACACACAAAACTAAATTTTCTCTCTTATTTTATGGAGTGATTTTTTAAAAAAAATATATAATATAAAGTTTGTTGTTTGAATTTAATTGTAATTTTGAATGTAAGATGAATTATGATAATTGTTTTACATGTAATAACGTCCTCATTTATAATTATCATTTTTTTAGACTATCCAAAAAAATGAAGTTTCGCCTTTAGGCCTCATCCTCCATTGGGACGACCCTAATCTCATTTTAATGGTACATTCTCATACTACTATTAAATATATGAAATAATCTTTATACATTTATTATAATCGAAACCATTAAACTCCTAAATTATCATTCCAAATCATTTATACAAAAAATTAACTAAACGATAGATCATTTAATTAGTCATATATAAATCAAATTGACATTTTACTATGTGGATCTTCATATATTGTCACTAATATGTTTGATTTGTATAATATATATATATATATATATATATATATATATAAGAATGACTTCGCGTTTTCTAATTGTTGATACCATATCGACCGACCACCCTAGCACAGGTCCCACCAGGACCGGAAGGCCGCCGACCGATCGCCTGATTGGCACCCTCACGACCCACGGTCCGCCGATCGGCACCATACTGCAGACCCGCCATTCGGCATCTGACAGTGAACAGACAACAGCTGGCTGCGACAGTCACCTAACCAACTCTGCCACACCAACTCCCTGACGGAGGCATGTTGGGACTCCAGCTGGCGCCTCCTCCGGATGTCCAGGGCTTGTCAGACGGCTCTCAGCCACAAAGCACCACCTGCTCCCGTAACAGTAGCCCACCTACCGCAGTTATGGCTACTATAAATACCCTGAAACCCTTCACAAAGGTAAGACACTGAGAACCGATCCAGAGCACTTTATTTACTTGCCGCTCGGCATTCAGATACTAACTTAGGCATCGGAGCCCCTTTGGCCGACACCACACCGGTGTCTAGTTTTGCAGGATCCCTACCGAACCACAACGCCTCCAGCGGGCCCGAGACACCACGCGGCTAGTCCTAGAACCCCCAGCGGGTCTCATCGAGTTGGTCATTTCAGGACCAAACAATTGGCGCCGTCTGTGGGAAGGAGGTAAACACCCGCTAACTCACATACCCCTGCTCTACCCTCCGCTGACGAACAATGTCTGCCGAACGGGACGACGGTGAGCTCAACAACACCCCTCAGGGAGATCGCGGCCGAATCCGAGCCAGCCTACCTTCCGATGACATGCTCGAGATGATGAGGACCCTCCAGTCGGAGGTTGCCGAACTCAGGAAGAGCAACGCTGCCATCGAGAGCAGGAACCATGTATAGGGGGAACAGCATGGAAGCACCCTGGCCATCTTGCAGTCTACACGCAAGGAACTGGAGGAGCAGCGGGAGGCAACCAAACGGGCCTTAGCCGCTGCGTCTCGTCGGCCGGAGTTCGATGCCGGTCGGGTCAAGATCGGTGACACCTGCCGACCGGAGGCGTCCGGTCGCCTGCTCTTCCAGCAGACCGACATGCCTGGCCCCTCGGGAACACAGATCTACCGTGACGCCCGCGAGCTGCTCGACGGGAGACAGACGCAGACCCCGGCCAACCGTCTGACTTACCCTACCCACGACCCCCGCATTCAGGCACAACCACCTCTGCCAGTCCTATCCCAGGGTGCCCGGTCAAGGTCCGGGTCGGTACGCCAACCTGCACAGCCTCCGCGGCTCTCCGTCCAGCCCCCAGACAGTCCTTCCACGCCGGTCGGCAGGCACCAGCCGGAAGACAACGCCAGCTCGACCACGGCCTCGTCCGGGCGGCGACCGGTGCAACCCGGGAAGCCCAGAGGCGGCAGCGCAAATCATCCAGTCAACGACCGCCCGATGGGGGCAAATCGACCCGACCAATCAAACAAGGTGGTCCGGGAACTCCTCCAGCGCGTGCGGGAATTGGAGGCCGCCAGACCCAAGGCTGGGACACTACCCCGACCTCGGACCAACATTGGTCCCTTCACGGACCGCATCATGCAATACCGCCATGAAACGGAGGTCAAACCCTTGAAGATTGCCTTGTATGACGGACAAGGCGACCCAGACACCCATATCAATAACTACAACTCAGCGCTCGCCTTCAAAAATATCTCCGACGAGGCGCAGTGCTTAATTTTCTGCTCCACCCTCACCGGGGCCGCGCTCAATTGGTTCTATCGCCTGGAACCACAGTCTATCGACTCGTTCGATCGCCTACACACGGTCTTCCTGAACCAATTCATGATCCAGACGGATCGACTGCTCACAACCGAGGACCTGGGAACCCTCCGACAGGGAGATAGCGAGCCCCTACGCCAGTACGCCGCTCGTTTCAGCCTGGAGTACTCCAAGTGCCACGAGACGGACGACAAGGCCGCCTACCGGGCTTTCCGCAACGGGCTGCGGGAGTCCACCTTCAAGTACCATGCCTTCACCCAGGGTTGGGACGATTACAATGAGCTCATGCGGCAAGCGGAAATACACGCCAAGGCGGAGCACTTCAACTCTCCCCAGGTCGCATCCCGACCTGACGTGAATAGCGCGCGCCCTCCGCCTCCCACTAACCGGCAGGCACGGTCACCTCCGCCGACCAATAACGCGCATACGGATCACCGACCTGACTCACACTCTGGTAAGCGGAAGGGGACGTACAACAATGATCATCGCGGGAGGGACAAGTACAACAACCGAGGACAGGGATCAGGCCACCACCAAGCAGGCAAACCCCATACGGGGCCCACCTCAAAGTACGAAACCTATTCAATCCTGAACACCTCCCTCGAGAATGTCTTGATGAGCATCGAGGACACAATCCCCAAGCCGCGAGCACGACCGCCCGGCCCCCGCCCGGGCATCCAATCTAACCTGTACTGCCAGTACCACAAGTTCAATGGCCATACCATCGATGAGTGTGTGGCCTTCCGCGACATCGTGGAAGCACTCGTAAGGGAGGGGAAGATCAACCAGTTCCTCCAACACGCACGCCCCGGACAGGGACTTCCACAGATAAACACGATCAGCGGGGGCCCTACAATCTCTTCCTCATGCACCTCCAATCGGGCTAAGAAGAACTTCTTGCGCGCCACGACATCCAACCACCAAATATTCAACATCACGGATGGACGCGCGGCCAAGGTCGCCCAGGCAGGGTGGACGCCCATCACTTTCTCCGAGGAAGAAGAGCGGGGAGTTATCTTTCCCCACGATGACCCATTGATCATCCGCGCTCAGATCGCCAATTTCGATGTTGGGCGGATCCTGGTGGACACTGGTAGCTCTGTGAACGTCCTCTTCATGGACACTTTCAACCAGTTGGGCATCGACTCCACAAGCCTCACCCACGCTGGTTCCCCTCTACTCAGCTTCTCAGGCGATTATGTCATGCCCCTTGGCACCATCTCCCTGCCTATCTCCTTGGGGAGCGCGCCCAAGATCGCAACAGCCATCACCACCTTCTTGGTGATCGATTGCCCTACCGCTTATAACGTCATTTTGGGGAGGGGACTCCTCAACCAGCTCAGTGCCGTCATCTCCACTCGGGCCCTTCTCATGAAGTTTCCGACCATCATGGGCACTGGCCAAGTCCGCGGTAATCAACAATCCGCCCGCTCCTACTATCAGACCGCCCTGACAAAGCTCAACCCATGCGACAAGCGAGAAACCATGGCCGTCACCGAGGCTGCTTACGGGGCCGACCCCGTCAACTCCGAGCTCCTTGAACAAATACGGGCGGGTCCCCCCGAGGACCCACGCGACCTCTCCGCCGTCTCGTAGCCGCAACCCGTGGAGGATACGGAGCTGATCACCCTTTGCCCGCGTAACCCAGAGCGGCAAGTGAAAATTGGGAGCACCCTCGTTCCCGAAATCAGGACACAACTCATCCAATTCCTCCGGGACAACAGCGAGGTCTTTGCTTGGTCCTACGCCGACATGCCTGGCATCTCCACGGATGTCATCTGCCACAGGCTTAACATCAGCCCCTCCTTCAAACCAGTCACCCAGAAGCAGCGGACTTATGACGCAGAGCGACAGCTAGCCAATCAAGAAGACATCGTTCGGCTCAGCACCATTCACTTCGTCCGCAAGGCCATTTACGCCACGTGGGTCGCAAACGTCGTACTCGTCAAGAAACCCTCCGGATCCTGGCGGATGTGCATCGACTTCACGGATCTCAACAAAGCCTGCCCGAAGGATAGCTTCCCGCTTCCTAAGATCGATCATTTGGTCGACGCCACAGCTGGCCACGAACTCCTCAGCTTCATGGATGCGTACTCTGGCTACAACCGAATCCGGATGGACCCAGACGACCAGATCCACACCAGTTTCCGCACTAGTCTGGGAGTCTACTGCTACAATGTTATGCCCTTCGGGCTCAAGAACGCCGGTGCCACCTACCAACGGCTTGTCAACTTCATGTTCGCGGATCAGATCGACAAGACCATGGAGGTGTACGTAGATGATATGCTTGTCAAGAGCCGGACGGCCGACCAGCACGTGCCTAACCTCCACAGGATGTTCCAGGTCCTGAAGCAATACAAGATGCGGCTCAACCCAGCCAAATGCGTCTTCGGTGTCCATTCTGGAAAATTCCTCGGTTACATGATCAGCCAACGGGGAATCGGGGCTAATCCCGAAAAAATCAAGGCCATCCTGGACATGAAGCCCCCGCGCACACTCAAGGAAGTCCAAACCCTTACTGGACGGATCGCCGCCCTCACCCGGTTCATCTCCCGGGCGACGGACAATGTTTACCATTCTTGAAGGTCATGAAAACCCAGGGCCGGCACATCAACTGGGACGCAACGTGCGACGCTGCCTTTGAAGCTCTCAAAACTTACATGAGCACCGCGCCTCTACTTACCCTACCTACCACTGGGAATGGCTCACCGTCTATCTTTCTGTCTCCACATCTGCTGTCAGCTCTGTCCTCGTCGCCAGTCGGGACAGCGCGGAGTTCCCAGTGTACTATGTCAGCAAGGCGTTCCAGGACGCAGAGACCCAGTACAACGACCTGGAGAAGTTGGCCTTTGCCCTCATTGTGACGACCCGGAGCCTCCGCCCATACTTTCAGGCACATCCCATGTTAGTCCTCACTAACAAACCCCTTCGCCAGGTTCTCCAAAAGCCAGACACTTCGGGGCGGCTCGTCAAATGGGCAGTGGAGCTTAGTGAGTTCGATATCACATTCGCCCCAAGAACAGCTGTCAAAGGGCAGGTCATCGTCGACTTCCTTTCCGAATTCACTTACAACACAACGCAGCACATGCCCGACACTCCGGATCCCAACATTGCGGCACCCGCCGCTCCTATCTGCGAGTCGTCAAACCCGTCCACCTTGGACCCCGCCCAACCAATTTGGACTCTCTACGTGGACGGATCCTCCTGCCACACTGGCTCTGGCGCCGGCCTCGTACTCAGCACACCTACCCAG
This sequence comes from Prinsepia uniflora, assembly GCA_032719365.1. Taxonomy (NCBI): domain Eukaryota; kingdom Viridiplantae; phylum Streptophyta; class Magnoliopsida; order Rosales; family Rosaceae; genus Prinsepia; species Prinsepia uniflora. The sequence continues at coordinate 44,488,006 of CM064866.1, read as the reverse complement.
GAACGGCTGGAGTACGCATTGCGTTTTGGGTTCCAGGCTTCCAACAACGAAGACGAGTACGAAGCCCTCCTTGCTGGCCTCCGGTTGGCCACCGACCTCCAGGCACAATAGCTGCGGGTTTACAGCGACTCCCAGCTCGTCGTCCGACAGATCAATAGCCTCTATAATGCCAAAGATGCCTCAATGACCCGATACTTGGAAAAAGTGCGGTCCCTACTCCGCCACTTCCGCGGCTACGAGGTCATACAAATACCACCGTCGGAAAACAGCCACGCCGATGCCCTGGCCCGCCTGGCCTCCTCCATCGACTACAAGATAGGCCGCCGTGTTCCCGTCAAATTTTTGGTATCCCCGAGCACAAACGAGCAACCAGTCCTGGTCGCAACACAGGAAGCCTCTTGGATGGACCCCATTGTTCGGTACCTCACCATGGCCGAACTCCCGCCCGACCGCAACGCAGCTCGACGCATCCAACGCCAGTCCGCACGATACACCATGGCACATGGCCACTTATACAGACGGGGATTTGACACCCCCCTCCTCAAGTGCCTCCCTACGGGCCGGGGCATTGCGGTGCTCTGAGAAATTCACTAGGGAATCTGCGGTAACCACTCCGGACCCAGGTCCCTAGCACATAAAGCCTTTCGGCAAGGATACTATTGGCCCACAATGCGCGCCGACTCTATGGCGATCACTCAACGGTGCGTCCCATGCCAACGGTGCGCTCCTGTACCTCATTCTCCTGCTGAGCGCCTTACTCCCATGCTCAGCCCCTGGCCCTTCTCTCAATGGGGTCTGGACCTCATCGGCCCCATGCCGCGAGGAAAGGGCGGCGTCGAACACGCAGTCGTTGCGGTGGACTATTTCACTAAATGGGCCGAAGCAAAGCCCCTCAAAACATTCACGGCCGCCCAGGTTGAGAGCTTCGTCTACCAGAACATCATCTGTCGCTTTGGTATCCCCCACACGATCGTCACGGACAATGGCACTCAGTTCGATTCTGTCCGTTTCCGACACTTTTGCGACGTCTATGGCATCCAGCTCTGCTTCGCCTCGGTGGCACATCCACAGGCTAACGGACAGGTCGAAGCGGTAAACAAGCTCGTCAAACACAATCTCAAGACTCGACTACACGACACCCCGAAAGGCCAATGGTCCGACCTCCTATCCGATGTTCTCTGGTCCTACCGGACGTCCTACCGGACATCGACACAGGAGACACCCTTTGCCTTGACTTTTGGGACTGAAGCTGTCGTTCCCGTGGAAATTGGGGAGACCTCTTATCGAGTGCTATCCTATGATCCACAAGAGAATGCGGAGCTCCTCACACAGAATCTCAACTTCATCGAGGAAACCCGTGAACAGGCCAATCTCCGCAACGTGGCACACAAACAGCGAGTTGCTCGCTACTACAACTCGCGCGTTCACGAACGCAGTTTCTAGGTCGGTGACTGGGTCCTTCGCAAGGTTAGCTTGGCCACTAAGGAGCGTGCTGATGGGACACTCGGGCCCACGTGGGAGGGCCCCTACCGGGTGACCCGACTTTGTCGACCAGGCACTTATGAGCTTCAGAATGCTGATGGACGTCTGCTTACACACCCGTGGCATACGGATCATCTCAAGCTATTTTATACTTAATTATACTTCCCACGTACACTGCTTTACGTTTGTTGTAATTCGACTTGGCTATCTCCAGTCGAACTTTCCTTTCCGGCCTAATGTTCTTTCAAATTTCTAAGTAATAGTGCAGTCCCTATAGTCCCGAACAATCAATTACCGAACGGCATCTACTTGCCATGCCGAAGCTCACTTGGCCCAAACAATCAAAATTCAATTAAGTCCAATTCCATTAAGTCTTCGCTATTACGCTTGGATTAATTGGTGGTCATGGACATTCTGGTTGGGTATATGCCTATGACCGATCGGTCTTTACTAGTCTAACGCCCCATGGAACGGCATGCCTACTCATGTGGACAAACCGACGAAGTACTCGCCCATCGGCAGTTATCATTCAAAAAAAAAAACAAAACGAAGTGCCATCGCACGATGCAGAGTGATAGATAAAGTCCAACCTTCATTGATTTCATTACCGAACTACATTTACACGGGGCATTCCCCGGATTACAGGAAACACATGCTAATCTAAAAAAAAAAAAAAAACAAAGGTACAAGGACACGGTCCACCAAACGGCACCTACATCCCTAAACAACCACCACCTCCTCCTCCCCCGCTCGGTCCTTCCCAGAGGACGACGCAACGGCATCCTCCCCGCCAGCGCTCGGCACCTCCCCTTCACCCGCCGCCGGACCGACTTCAGGGTCCTGCCCCTCCAGGGCGAACGTCTTGGTTAGCGCCGGGGGCTCATCCAGCCATGGGAAGTTGAGGGTGACGCCTGGGTTGAAGTACAGCACCCGCTGCACGCAATCATCTTCCACTTCAGCTAAGGCCAGGTCAAGATGATTGGCATACACCGGGTCGGCCATAAAATCCTCCAGAGTCTTCTGCCGGTCGGCAGCGAGCAGGCCCCTCAAACTCTCCACTTCTCCCTGCAGCTCACCCAGGATCTTCTCTTACTCATTCAGCTGCAGGGAGAACGCGTGCGCCGTCTCCTCCCGTTCGGCGATGCCCCGCTCGGCCACCTCCGCACGGGACCTCTCCCGTTGGAGCTCCGCCTCCAGCTCTGCCACCCAGCACCGAGCAGCATACCCCTCCTTCTCCCGCGCAAGCAGCCTATCCTCCCTCTGCCGCGCGGCCGCCTGCTCGGCCTCCAGCCTCTGCATGTGCCGAGAGGCTTTCTGCAGGGCCACGTAGGTCTGCCCAAAGCACTGCCGAACCATGCACACTTGTCAGCAAACATATATCCAATAAACACACAAACAAAAAACCCACTCACACGAATACTCACATGGGCTTGCTCGGCAAGCAAGGCCGCGAAGCGACTCGGGTGGGAGCCGGTGCCGATCTGCTCAATCTCTGCCGGCATCACCTGGGAGCCGAGCACAAAGGCATTGGTAACCGGCGCCAATGACCTATGCATCTGCTGTGTGACCAGCACCCACGCCTCCCCGGGCCTTGCCGACCGAACAACCTCCCCCGTCTCCACGGGATCCATGAAGACGGAAGCAATGCCGGGTACGCTGTTCGGCACCCTTTCCTTGGCCGGCGGCGGCATCTCCACCCTGGCCTCCTTGGCCCTTTCCGTCGGTGCCTCGGGAGCCTTAAGGGCCGCCTCCCTCTTGCGTCGGCGGTCGGAGCCCTCTCCCTCCGACACCCCTGCCGCTGGGGGAGACTGCCTAAGCCGCGCTTCCTTCAGCTTCCTCTGGAGCTCCCGGGCTTGGTCCAGCCCGCCGATGAGGGGCCGCTTCAGTCCCCGGACAGGACTATTTGCCTGCTCGGCACCCTGCCGCGGATCAGGCCTCGTCGGCTTTGGCGGCCCATCTGGTCGGACGCCCAAACTGGACCCCGGAGGGGGCTCCTCTCGGCCGGTACCCCTGGGCTTCACCGCCACGGTCTTTTGCCTCCGCGGCTGTTGGGGGGTTACCTCCGGCTCCTTTGCCTTTCCCTCGGCAGCCGAGCCGTGCTTCTTCACCGCTTCGCTCATCTTCTTCTGAGCGGCTTGTTCGACGAGGGGATGAACTGCAAACAAACCAGTTAAGGTCTCGGCATACCTACCCATCATTACTTCAATCAAACAGCTGCTACTTACCAGGTGGAACGATGAGACCCACGGCAAGCAGGTTGGCCGGTAGCTTCAGAACGCAGCGACTGCGCTCTAGGTCGGACAGCTTCTCCCGAACGAGATTGCACGCCTCCCAATCCTCCGCTGTCACCGTTGCCTTGGACGGACCTGCACAAACAAAACGCACCATCAGACTCCGCCTCAGTACCAGAAATACCCCACTATGGCCACCGGCCGATCGGATGGCAGACAACCTCCAGACTGGAAGTGACGGGGAATCCTCGCTCGGACCATACTGACGTCCCCCTCCCACGGCCGGGATACCCAGCAGAACCGATGCCTCCAGCTCTTCTGCGACGTCGGCACATCGGTGATGAATGCACCCCGCGCACTCTTGTGCAGGCACTCCATCTGGTACCACCCCGACCCGTAGGTCTGCCTCTTGAAGCGGTACAGGGCGCACAACTGCCCCCAGGTCGGCTCCGGCAGTCCCGCCAATCGGAACGCCGTGTACAGGCTGATCAGGATGATCCAACCGTTGTCGTTCAGCTGCCCCAGGGCTAGGTTTGCCCTCGCCATCTTATCCTGGAGCCACGGGTGCAGAGGCAGCCTCACTCCGTGTTCAAAGCAATCGACGTAAAATAATGTCGACCCTTCAGGAGGATTACTCGGCTTCTTGCTGTGCGGGGGTACCGTCATCTTAATCTCCGCCGGCATATTGTACAGCTCCCGGAACCGGTCCAGGTCGGACTGCCGAATGGTGTTCATCTCGTAGTCCACGGCGTACTCCACCTTCACCACGCCGTCGGCATCTAGTTCCATCGGCGAGCTCGTCTCCGTCCCGCTACCCTCAGCCTCGGAATCGACGGTAACGACGGGGGGAGTACGGGGAGTCGTCCTCCTCTCACTCGGTCGATCGGCACCCGATGTGCTGCATCCGCCCTGCTGCCTCAACTCCTTCCGCGGCAACCTGAGAGCCTCATCCAGGCTGTCACCACTGCTAGACGACGAAGTGCTGCTAGTGGACCCACTAGTTGACCCACTGCGCCCGCTCGGCACGTCGTTTGCCGAACTAGACGGTGTTTCCCCGCCAAAAGCTTGAGGGGACCTAACCCCAGATCCACTGTTTGACTCTGACTCTGACATCTACAAATTACCAAAAGAAAAGAAGCTACAACTAAGCACCTACGCTACGGAACACATGCTGAGCAGAGATGCCGAACGGCAGAAATTATACCTTTCAAAATTTCGCTCGGTCGAATTGGTTTCACGTATCTTCTTTTGCTCGGCAGTCTCCAATTCAGTCGGCACTTGCAATTATTCCACAGATGCTCTGAGTAAAAAAGTGAAAAAGTCAAAAAGCTTTCGCCCCTTTTATAGGCCCGTGGCCCGCCTCGAGATGCGCGCTTCCGATCTGACGGTCGCCAGGCCGATACGGCCACCTTTCGGCTACGAATACCTTGTACTGTATACCCATCGGTATCATACATTCTCAACTACATACGTACATACGTACATCACTACCGGTATGCATCCATACCGCATGCCGACCGGAGCCTCTCGGCATCTTTCCCGACGGCATGCTTCCTCTCTTCGTCGGCAAGCACACTGCTACCGACGTCTCCCCGCCATTCCCCACGGCCGCCTCTCCACGATCTTTCGGTCTTTACGGTGGGCAGCTTGCGGACCTCGGCAACGGGGACTCCTTTCAAATCGGACATACGGTGCACTTCCTCGCTCCACGACTTGGGGGGCTACTAGGGATACCGGGCGCAGCGCCCTGGTCGATCGACAGGTACCGGCCGTCATCTCAAGTCCTCGACCGAGGAACTCCACCTCAGTCAAAGACTTAGGGGACTTATGTTGATACCATATCGACCAACCACCCTAGCACAGGTCCCACTAGGACAGGAAGGCCGCCGACCGATCGCCTGATCGGCACCCTCACGACCCACGGTCCGCCGATCGGCACCATACTGCAGACCCGCCATTCGGCATCTGACAGTGAACAGACAACAGCTGGCTGCGACAGTCACCTAACCAACTCTGCCACACCAACTCCCTGACGGAGGCAAGTTAGGACTCCAGCTGGCGCCTCCTCCGGATGTCCAGGGCTTGTCAGACGGCTCTCAGCCACAAAGCACCACCTGCTCCCGTAACAGTAGCCCACCTACCGCAGTTATGGCTACTATAAATACCCCGAAACCCTTCACAAAGGTAAGACACTGAGAACCGATCCAGAGCACTGTATTTACTTGCCGCTCGGCATTCAGATACTAACTTAGGCATCGGAGCCCCTTTGGCCGACACCACACCGGTGTCTAGTTTTGCAGGATCCCTGCCGAACCACAACGCCCCCAGCGGGCCCGAGACACCACGCGGCTGGTCCTAGAACCCCCAGCGGGTCTCATCGAGTTGGTCATTTCAGGACCAAACACTAATTTTATTGAATTTTTATAAAGATAACTATGAAATGATGATTTAAAAGTTACGTGATTTCAACTTAATATAAATATAATGATTAATTAATAAATTAAAAAGATTGTACAAAGAGGTATCCTCCAAAAATAAGATGCAAGTATTTATCATATTTTAAATATTTCGCCTTGTGGCTATTAAGTTGAAGGCACCTTTATCGACTATTATTTGTTAAAAGCACTTGAACAATTTAAATTTTAAAACAATTTATGTGACTTTATTAAAGAAATTAAAAGGATGGCCTTCATATATTCGAATCGTTAGGTGCTTCTAAATTTTTGTGACTTTATTAAAACAATTTATAATTGAAAATAATAAATTGTAGAAATATAAGCATATATTCTATAGATATAATGTATAAATCTTTGTGCAAGAACATTATCTTAAGTAGGTAGCTAGGGTAGCTTCCATTTTCATCAAAGTGACGAGTTTGGGAAATCTGTGGAAAAGTTGATGCGTGATTCATTTGCTTTTGCTAAGCCTACGTACTACGTGTCGGCAAGTAGTAATTAGTTAATTAGATATAAGTGTGTGTGGAGGCCGTATATAGTCTATGGAGTATGGATGCTGATGGCATCCAATCCATGACACCTGTGACTCTGTGCGGCTGGGATACACAGATGATTAAATGAGAATGAGTCAGGAGCAGACTTTTTTGGACTCCATTTATCATGGATTTTAAAACAATGCATATCTGTTTTCGAGTTTGATAATTCATTAGACTTATATTTTATTATTATATTGGATTATCGTTATAACCATTGACGAGACGAAAGTCTACGTGGACTAGGAGAGGTATAGGCGGCGTATAGTATCTGAATATATATTTTCTTAATTTTTTTTTACCTTTGATTATCTATTATTAATTCATTATTTGCAGAAGTTAATTCAATCTATTTCAGAAAAAAAAAAATAGTTCAATAGAAAATTCTTAAGAAGTGATATTTATATTTTTATTATTAATTTTTTTTTTTGCTTATGATTTTTTTTCTAAATTTTTTCTTCTTTTCATCAAATATTTTTATTTATATATAGACATATTTGTCGAATAATACTTATTACATCTCTCTAATTATATATATATACACACATATATATATGTATATTAATATTTGTTTATTAATAAAATTATTTTAATAATATTTTTAATTTGTATATTATTTTTGGAAATTGATGAATAATTCCTACAAATAGCTCCGATTCAAAACACTGTTCACGTACGGTGTTTTTTCATTTTAACTGTTCACGCAGTGAACGGTGCTAAGACGGACTTTCAACTCTGTTCTTCCTCTCTTCATACGCCACCTCCCTCCTCTTTCCTTCGTTATCCGTCTCTTCTTTCCATGGCAGGCTCCGCAGCTGCAGCCCATCAGGGCGAACAGGTCATCCCTGTCATTTCATCCAATTGCCAACCTTCATTCATCGTCGCCATTTCAGCCAATCGCCAGGTAGCGACATGTGGTCGTCTCGCCATTGCCTCCAATCGCCAAGTGTCCATCGTCGCCGCTGTTTCATCTATTGGCGAAGCAGCAACAGCCTTTGCCACTGCTCAATTTCTGGACACGTTTTGCGCTCTCTCAACAGCTCATGCTTTTTTAAACCCAAATTGCAATATGTCTCCCAAATCTCTCCTCCACTTCTCTTTTTTAAAGCTGTCCTCACCTTGCGCATACATTTCGTATTTCACACCTCCACCTCTAAAACCTCCTCATCCACATCCGTTAAATCCTCAGTTTTAGTTTCAGTTTGCTTATTTTACTATTTCTTTCTTCATTTTTGGAATGCAACTTAAGGTTGTCTTTGATTATATTTTTTTTATAAACATTGCACTACATGCAGATATCATGGTGTGACCAACTATTTCAAAAGTTTAAACTTCAATCTTTTATTGTTTTCTAGTGAGCCTTCTGTACTTCATTGAAGTTGTTTCTCATAGTGTTTTTATTTTATTTTCAGATTTCAGCATCCGTCAATTTGGCCGAGGAATAAAAGGTGTCGAAGTTAACCCCTAAGAATACCTGGGATTTTGAGATGTGATTGTTGTCACTAGTAATTTTTAAACATCATTAGTCATCAAAATTTCTTAATAGTGTATGATTGTCTTCTAATGGATTTAAACATCATTTTGGCTGTTCGTTGATTTAATATAAGAATTATGTTTTATGGATTTTCTTCATAAAAATATATATCTTTTTATTGATTGAAAAAAATATACATGTGAATCGACGACATGTGTCAAAGGAATTGACACACAAATAACATTGTATATATAGTGGTGCATTAGATGATACTTTTACTGGAAAATCATTGTTTGTTGGAGACGACGCTTTTTCAATAAAAGTGTCATCTGATGCATGACTACGCCCAAACTACGCATTAAATTAAACACGTAATTTGAGTATTGTGCAATTTAAACCCTTTTTGTGTAGATGTAGTATTGGTAAATAGGGATCGTTCTTAACCGGGGAAATTAGGGAACATTAATAATGTGTTAGTGGGAAAGATTAATGAATAAATGAATAATGAATAAATTAATGAATTAAATAATTAAATAATAAAAGAATTAACAAATTAAAGAATTAATGAATTAAAGAATTAAAGAATTAATTAATCAAAGAATAATAAACTAAAAGTATTAAAGAATAAAAGAATAAAGAGATGAAAGAATCAAAGAATAATAAACTAAAAGTAAAAAAGAAGAATAAAAAAATAAAAAAATAAAAGAATAAAGAATAAAAAGGATAGAAGAATAAAACAATAAAAGAATAAAGAATAAAAAAGAATAAAAGAATAAAAGAATAAAAGAATAAAGAATAAAGAATTGAAAAGGGGAGTTTTGAAAAGAGTTGTAAATATAAAATAAAGAAAACAAGTAAAAATAATTAAATACTTAATTTTACTTCTACTTTATCCTTTGTACTAGTGAACTTTCTTCAAACACATATTTTTACTAACACTCTAACATCATGCTCATATTGAACCAATCACGAAATCATACCTTAATCATCTCAAATACATGCATACATTTTTCATATTATAAATACACCGAACAGCGGATTATTACTTACAATATGATCCACCTTAAGTAAGTGATTTAATGCGCCGAACAGCGATCAAACATTAAATCTCTTCAACTCTATTCTAAATGCCCCGAACAGCGGATCGACATTTAGTTTCGAATTGAAGTTTAAGTACTAAAACATATGAAGTAAAAGAAACTCAAAAAGTAAAACACATGGAGATTGCATTCTTACTTACAAATGTTAGAAAGAAAATACCAACACATATATTGAATTATAAGTAAAACCAATAACAATAACAAGAATTTAAGTAGAGAAGTATGAATTTTCACAAGAATCACCGAACAACGGCAGGAAACTTGTGAAGATGGAAGAAGAAATACGAGGAATTCGGTCTTAAAACTCTTGAATTGCCTTAGAATTACTTGGCCTAGGTATTTCTTAAGGAAAGCATAAAAATGTGTTTAAGAGATCTCAAAGAAATATCACAAGAACAAAGTAAAGAAGAAATGAAATTAAGAAAAATAAAAATAACATAAATTAAGAACAAGAATTAAAAGAAAGCTAATTAATAAGAAAATCTACAAGAAGTTAAAATGGTCCCCAAAAATGTCTCTCAAAAGAGAGAAACAAAAGAACTAACTAAGAACTAGAACTAAGAAAAATGAAAGAAATGGAAGAATGAAACTAATTGGGGGACTCCCCAAAATACAAGAATTGAACCCCTATTTATAGGGGGGAAAAGCTAATTATGACAAGACCCGCCCCGATCCTCTCTGGGACCACATGGGGACGTGCCCTGCTCCCGTCTGACACCCAAAATAATGTTCCCATTTTAACCTTAAACGTTCGAATGCATAAAACCCAAATCAAAGTTTTACATCAAATCCAAAATAAACAGATGTCAGACAAGGGATGAAATCCAAACTACAAGTTGCGAGCACGACTCTAACATAAACCTGCGGGTACACCACCCAACAGGGGTTCAGGTACGCAGAAGTGGATCTATGCCTCAGCCTCAGGTTCCTCCTCTACCTCATTAGCACGACCTGGAGGGATTACCAAAACAATAAGGGTGAGTGGGCCGAAACTCAAGTTTATAAAATCATTTGATAAGTAAAACATATAATTTACCCCTTCCGTTTTCCAAACATGCATGCATCATCATTTAAAATCATAAGTCATATAACATGAATCATAAGGCATGTAATAAAACCATAAGTATAATTTTAGTTGCTGCACTATACACTCCAATCCCGACATCCCTGATGTCTGACGTCCCTGACGTCCAATAAGGTCACAATCACAAGGCTACGAGTGCCACTCGGGTCTCAATTTCCGAGTTCAATCCCCGAACCCTATTCGGTTACAGCATCCCCAATGCTTAGCGTCGTAGACGCTGGACATTCTAGACGTCTGTGACCTCTCCGGGGTACCTCATCCGGAGGAGACAATATAATATGGAAGGATCTATACAGTGCAGTACCAAATACATTTTATTGATATGCACATGCAAGCATATATATATACCTAGGTAAAATCTGAACCGATCGTCACGTTTCATCAAACGGGTCTCATGCCCAAATACCGTGAAACGTGCCATAACCGAAATCTCAATATCATCAAAACCTTTTATAGATTCCAGCATGTGAACATATAAGTAAATCAGAAAACATTTAAGCATGCAAGGGTTTAATGAAAACGGGCCCACTCACAGTACGATCCCGCGGTGAACCTGCGCGTACGAACTTGTACCGGGATTATCGTACAATTCCTGTCAGTCCAAATCACATGTAAGGGTCACTACAAGTCTTAAATGTTTAACCACAAAGTCCGAAATAGAAACCGGCCTGGGGAAGCCGTACAACACGTTTCCCGAGGTAACCGGCCCTAAACTGACCCATCAAAGCTTATCTCAGATCAACATGGTTAATTCACCAAAAATGTTCAGAATGATGAGAGGAACAAAAGTCATGTTGATCGTGATCGGAGATAAGGTCCAACGCGCCCTCACGCGCCGCCCAAAGTGGCTGCGCGTGAAAGTCACGCGCCTGACACTGTAGCTACAGTGTCACCTCCTTCACCCGTTTGTCTGTAATACGGGCCTGCCACCCGCGGCTTGACCCGGTTGAATACCCACCAATTCTTACTCGATTTTAATCCAATTTGATCCTAACATGTTCATTAACTATCCAATTTAGGTTCTGTGACAAAAATCAACCTCGACACATCCCCAAACGACCCATCGACCCGCGATCAACCAATCGGGTCAATCACCAGAACTTCCTGGTTTCAAACACATTGTCCAATTAACTTCACAGGAAGCATAATAGGATCAAAACGAACCAAAATGAACAATCAATTGTGTCTGAAAGTACCTGAAGGTTGTCGTCCCAAGCTCTGCAACTTCCCTGAAAACAGCAGCCTCCGTCCTAGCTCAACCGTGTCTGTTAGCCTTCAATTTCGATGTGGTTGAGTTCCAAACACTCCCAGAAGACTAAACCAGGCCTTGGTTTGGTCCAACACTCACCAGAAATTAAAACCCGATTTTCCCTCCAATTTTGCCCGAAATGGTTTCTCTGGTTTTCTTCACCAATTCTCAGTGTTCTTAATGGCAGAGTGATGCTCACACATGTTCTAATTAGTTTTAAATAACCTCAGCTGTCCCAGAGGCTCGTGGAAGTCCAAATTGTCCACTGAAATTTGTCCCCCGAAAGCTTCGAATTTCAATTAACAATTTGATCGTGCAGGCTGGACGGTTCAGGCCACGTTCAAAAGCAAAAGACAGTCCAGACTTTCAAGCACATATTAGCATAATCAATTGTGGACTGAACCACCGCACATGGTGGTGCCGTCCATGGTTCCCCCGCGGTTGCTACAGTAATCAGGGCAAAAGACCAAAATGCCCCTGGTTCAATAATTACCAAAATGCCCCTCACTTCCTAGACCCGTAACTCAGCCATACGAAGTCCGATTTCGGCGTGCCGCCTGTCTACGGACTCAGGATATCGAGACCTACCTAACGATCCTTGGGTCATGTGAAAATTAGTTGTCAAACGAAAAGTCAACATTTTCGCCCGTGAAGTCCAACTTACGGTAATGCCCCCGAACTTCCGATAGTCATAACTTTTTCCCTGATCGTCCGAAATGGACGTGCCACCTGTCTATGGACTCGTGACGTCTCGAACTACGTCACGGTCACTGGTCAAAGTCCATTTGACCCACTAATCAATAAGTCAACAATTTGGCCATACCATTCACAAGGGTGAAAATGTCAATTCACATATTAAATTACAATATTAAAATCCTCGAACTTCCGGGGTGTTACAAATTACACACTAAAAAAATAAATAAAAACAAATAAAAATTACAATAAAAAATATTAAAAAGTGAAATGATGAGATAAGGTGGTTTTTGGGGAAAAGAAGTAAAAAAAAAAAACAAAGGAAAAGCTTGAAAAACAGCAAGAAAAATCCATTTAAATGTTGCTGGTGGATTTCTAGCAGGGATCATCTGAAAAAGGGAGCAGGATTCGATCAGATAAGGCTGGAAAGTAGGGAAGTGGCCGACACATGTGCGCTGAGCTGGAGCTGGACTATCGGCGGGTAGTCGCTGAAGCGGAGAAGCAGAATTCGGCAAGCGCGCGAGGAAGTCCTGGAAGCGTGGTCGGCAGGCGCGCGCCGAATCGTGCTTGGATAAGGCTGAAGGGGATTGGGCCTGGAGCTTGCTCTGAAGTGGGCTTTTTTTTTTCTTTTTTCTGCTGGGCTGAATTTCTTTTTCTTTTTCTTTCTATTGGGCTGCAGCGTTTTATTGGGTTTGGGCTGCACAATTAATTAATTTAATTAATTTAGTAATATTTCACCGGAATTCGTCCATAATATTTCCGTTATACTTCCGATCGAGACGATTCTTTCGCCAAAATACTCCAAATTACAAACTTTATTTATTTAAACAAAAATAACACAAAATAAATTATTTTATCTATTTATTTATTATTTTAATATTAAAAGCTAAGTATAAAAGGTATAAAATAATATAAAATAATGCTTATTTGAGGACCTATCAAATACCCCCACACTTAAACTTTGCTAGTCCCTAGCAAATACTAAAATTAAACTACAAAATCAAAACAAGTAACCTTTAACCATTTGTCTCAATATTTCATTATTACAATCATGGCATAAAAGATTTTCACTTAAAACGTTTAAGCATATGGAATTCAAAAGTTAATACTTTGTAACAAAATGCTTCAACAAGTAAGATAATGAGTAAATATGGTGAAATGGATCTCAACATGAATAAAACAAGTATGAATCAACTCACAAGGATATGCACTCATAAGTTCACTCAATTTGTGAGGGTCTGTGTTTGCACTCAAAGTATGTGAGAAATACTCACATAATCGAAATGAAGTACTTTTGCAAAATTTCAAACAAACACCTCAAGATAAAAACAACACATACTTGCGCAAATGAACCAAAACCATAAGCTTACTCAAGTGATTAACTCAACTAATCAAAATTTACCATTTTAAGGATCATAAGGTCTTTACGAAGGTTGTAATGGGGCTAAGTTTAGAGGCAAGGAATATATAGGACAAGTGGTGCTCAATTCGTTCCAAGACTCAATAGACTCCCAAAACGTATCATAGCTTCCCAACCTTAGTGCAATGATGTCAGTAATCCATCTCTTTGAACATAGGCCTAATTCCATCATGTTGGGCCTCACAATCATTCTTTGTGTCGGATTTACAAATGTAAGGGATTTAACTCAAACATTACATAACCAAACCTTATTACCTTGATCGATACTCAACCTTTTTTTTTTTTGATTTTTTTTATATCAAGGTAATAACATGTGTCAATAATACAACAAAGCTTGAGTCGGTAAATCCAAATAATTCACATAAAAGTATTTTCAACATCATTATTTTCTCCTTACACAATCTTTATATCTTCAACCGAGTTCTTGGAACAAGGGTAAAGGATGTCTATACTAAGCTCAAGTGTTTAGATAATCATGGTGATGAAAGAAAGGCTTAATGTGGGCTCAAAAGGGTTAAAACTAAGGGGGTCGCAACTTGTGCGCACAAAATAGGGAACATGGATGTTTGAATTTGTGGTGTTAACCCTAATGCCTTAATCATTTCCAAAATCAGAGAGTTTATTGACTTAAAAGTTTTGAAAATCACATAGAATAAGTTCTAGTACTCTAGAGTTCATTAAAAGCTATGGCAAGCAGTTATGAGGCATATGTATATCAATTTAAACAAAGAACTTATGAATCACTCATCAAAGATGTATATAAAGTTCTAAAGCTCACATAAGGTTCAAATGATTCATACTTATCATATCATGCTCATTTATGTACCAATTTACATGCATTATCTTCAAGTTATAACACTTAATCACAAAATATTAACAAACAAATTCAAGTTGTAACGACCCGTCCCAAATTCCATGATTAGATTAGTGACTAATCATGATTAGTGAGGTTAATCGGTGATTAGTTAGGTTAAATCGGACGAACGATGCGGAATGACCGTTTTGCCCCTAGTGGTGGCAAAACGTTGACTTTTCGATCGGGCGGTCAAAGGGACTTTGACCGATGACCGTGACGTAGTTCGTGACGTCACGAGTTCATAGACAGGTGACACGTTCAATTCTGACGTTCGTATAAGAAGTTATGACGTTCGGAAGCCCAAGGGCATTTTGGTAATTTGGGTGAATAGGAGGTCAAAAGTTGACGTTTTTACCAGGAGGTCCGATGGCCGAGGGCCGAACACCGTTACGTAGATAAGGACGATACGAATCCGTAGACAGGCGGCACGTCGAATTCGGACGTTCGACGGCGAAGTTACGGTTCACGAAAGTTCCCGGTTACTATTCACGACGGCACGTTTTACGAGACAAAAAGTGCAGTTTTGTCTCTAGTGGGCCCAGATATTTAATGGAGGCCCAATGGATGAGTGACACTTGTCACCCATTCACTGGCCAACCCCACCCACTCATGCACCAAACCCTTCCCCGTTCATCCATTTCTCCCATTTTCTTCCCAAACCAAACCGATCACCATTTCCTCACCCAAACACCAAACCCTTCCCTTCTAGCCATAACTGAGACCAGAGGGTGAGAGAGGAGGACTAAGGACGGCAGCTGGTGGCTGGAACCGCCGTGGGCGGTGGCGGGAACCCAGAACCCGATCGGATACCCGGTAAGCCCATTTTCAATTTTTGTGTGGATTTTGTTGTTATGGGTCGATTTGGACGATTGGTTTGAGTTAAATAGGTTGCTAGGGAGTTGTTAGGGAGGTTTTGGTGGTGGTTGGACGTCAGAGGAACCCTGGGAGGTTTCGGGAAAATTGAACCGGTCGGATTTCGAGGGTTTTAGGTAGTTTTGTTAATTGGGTTAAATAGGAAATGAAGAAATAGGAATTTAGGAATTGGAATGGATGAAATCGGACCGAAAATGAGGGAGAAGGACACCTGGACCGGTTACCCCGGTCCAAGTTGCAGAAAAAACCGGACCGGACCGGTTCAGACCGGTCTGACCGATGTAGGGGATGACTGATGACGTCATCCTGATGACGTCATCATGTCAGGGATGACGTCATCATGTCAGATCTGACAATGTCAGACTGACATGTCAGACAGTGGGCCAATGGGAGCGTGACACGTGTCACTGTCAGGGGCTGTCAGTGATGACGTCATGCTGACGTCAGCGATGACGTCAGCAGGTACTGTAGCAGGCGCGTGAAGCCCACGCGCAGCCACTTCAGGCGGCGCGTGAAGCCCACACGCAGCCACTTCAGGCGTTGCGTTAGGGTGCGTGGCAGGGAATCTGGGGAAGGTTCCAACATACGAAATCTTCTATTCGATGTAACGAACATTTTGAGACTGGTTTCGTGTCGATCGGACACCGTCTCGATATGTTTCGGGGCATCGGAAGGTTTAGGTTCGGGATTAAAAATAGTTAAAAATACGGGAAAATTACGGGGCTTTGGTAGGAGGTTAATTAAGTTGTTAGTAACCTTCTATTACGATTTGGACAGGTTTGGGAGTCCCGGTGACTGTGATCGGCTCGGGGATCCGTATGACACGCAAATCGAGGCGGCAGCTCGGACGGTCTGTGAGTGGACCTTGTTTTCTAAATTGGTGCATGCATAAATGTTTATTATATGTTTTATTACTTGTTTGATGATGCCATGGGTGCATTTTTATGTGGTTACGTATAAGCACGTATTTCGAGGTTTCGGCCTTATACGGTGCTTATATGGGTCTGTATGTCTTTATTGATTTAAATGAACTGGATTTGGATTTCAAAAGGATAAACTCGGGTATGAGACCCATTTGGTTTTGTCTCGGGCATATGACCTCAGATATCGGGCACGGTGCCCAACTGATGTCCTATGTTCGGGCACGAGACCCAGTCACTTTACGGTTTATGATTTCAGGTCAGGGAACCTTAAATGGAGTCCCAGGTTCATGACGGTTTATGGGAACCGGCATGAACCCTTGTTATGGTATTATGGTTCATGACGGTTTATGGGAACCGGCATGAACCCTTGTTGGTTATTACGGTACATGACGGTTTATGGGAACCGGCATGTTACCTGATTATGGATATTATGGATCATGACGGTTCAGGGGAACCGGTCATGAATGTTTATGTTATGTATATATATGTTCGTCTACCTTCCTTTACTTCTATTATCTCCTCCGGGGAGGGTCGTTGGCTTGGGTGGACCCCGGAGTAGTCACGGAGCACCGACTGAGTGGAGTCACCCCCTAGTTGGGTTCCTTACTCTCAGGAAGGCTATGGTTACTATTACCTCGGGTAGGGTCAGTGATCTGCGGACATTGACCTTGACCTCGAGATGACTCGGATTGAGACCCGGGTAGCGCGCGCGTGGCTTTGGATACCGTGACAGGATTGGTTGTGTGACTTATATATATGTATGTGATGGATATATGATATATGATATGTGGTGTGTACAGGTGTGCACAGGATTTGGGCAGTGGCCCGTATGGTCGTTTTTATTGTGGTCCTTTCGACCTTAGTTTATATCTGCTTTGGGCTTAGTCCCACATATGGTTGTTTTGGATAAATGGTTTTCGAATGCATGCATGCTTTTTAGTGGAGGGTACAAATGTCTTCCTTATTAAATGTTTTTATAAACTCTTTGTTTTGTCCACTCACAGTTTTTAATGTTTTGACTGCCCTTCAGGTTGACATCGGATGTGGACTGTAGCAGGGACCGAGATATCACATGCCTCCTCCGGATCCTGGCGTACTCTGATAGCCTGGGAGGGCAAAGGACGAAAATATCCTTTGTCTGACACTTCGTGTCAGACGGGAGCAGGGTCATCCCGCACTAATCCCGGGGGGGATTGGGATGGGTCCTGTCAACGTGGTATCAGAGCGGGGTTGTCTCTATTCGAGCAACCGCGGAGCTCTTGGAGTATGTATGCTGGTCGAGGATGTGATATCTCATTGGGCTGCAGTCCGTGGTCAACCTGATTGTTGGGGTGCCGGTACGATAGTTAGTAGGATTGGCAAGCCTTGGTTCGGCACTCGATGCCGGGGTTGCCATGGTTCTGTCAGGGTTGGCAGTGTGGAACCCTACGGAAGGCTTAACGTAGTATTACGTTAGAGTTTTGGATCGTGAGACGGTTAGTTGGGATCGTCTTCACGATGTCGTAGGATCGATTCCGACGACTGGTTAGGAGTGTGACCATTAGATGGTCAGATTATGTTGAGTTAAATGGATTTACTGCAGTTGGCAGTTAGCAACCGGATTCGAGGAATCCGAGTTGGATTGTTGGTAGGATTGGATTGACGTCTTTATGATGTCGGACCGCAGGGTCGGTCAGATTGTTGATTTTACTGCTTTTCGCAGGTGGGTTCAGGGGAACTCTAGGTGTGATCGTGGAACCCTACCGTATGTGTATGGTTTGGAAATGGGAGTTGACTGGTGGTTTGACTTGGACGACTATTCGGATTTGGATTCGTTAGTCGATCTAGTCATGTCAGCTTGTATTGGGACTGCACTTCGCAGTCAGGGTTGTACGTATCGGTTAGACCGAGTTGGTTGTCGTGCTACTTCAGTTGTGGGTTGGTGCAACTAAGGTCGTGGATGACCTGGTAGACGACAATGGTTTAGTCAAGTTACGACAGGATAGAGATTGTTGGACAAGTTACCAGGGTTGGTACTTGTCGATGGAATCCCTGAGTGGGATACAGAGTAGTTAGTACGGGCGATTGATTCCGTTGGATACGGAGTCTGGATATAGCGATGTCTGGTAGTTAGGTCTGCACGAGTGTGGGGCAGGCGCTACTACCGAGAGTGGTTATAGTTACGATTGTTGGGGATCGGGGACGTTCGGGGAACGTTTTCCTTTTCTCGTATGAGTTGTCAGGGTGACTGTACCCAGAGTTGTCAGGTACGAGGGAGACAGAGTTTCTCCTATACGAGCAGAGGTACGCGATCGTCGCTTGGTATGAGCGGAGATCCAGGGTGTCAGTTTTGCACACGGTGTGCTAGTGTCAGTACTGATGCTAGTGAGGATGCTTGTGTGCTGATGCTGACAGGTGGTAGTGATGGTGCTGGTACTCGTGCTAGTGCTAGTGCTGGTGTCGGTGCGGGTGATTGTGATGACGGTGAGTCACGAGTCGGGATGTGGCTCTGACGAGATGGGCATATGTTCGGTATCTGTGGTTCCAGAGTGGACCTCAGATAAGGTTAAAGTGGTTAAGGGACACGTGGTTGATGTCCGGGTATGTTGTTTCCAATCTTGTTGGAACTTCGGAATCGCGGGAGTTTGCGATTGAGGTGACGAGAGGAATACGGGTTTTCCGCATTGGTATCGGGTATTTTGACGTCATTTTGGGTGACTTCTCAGATTCTACCATGAATGATGATGGTAGATGACGTTGATGATATAGATGTTGTTGGTTGCCACTAGTACACTGATCGTGTATTGGTTGGTGGACCCGGGATCTGTTCTGAATCATCAGGAGGAGATGAGTATATCGAAGTTAGGTGACTGAGATTCCTCATTCTCTACTTGGTGGCAGACGATGTCAGGTTACCTGACGTGGTGAGTGCATCGAGTGTTGTTTGCATTCACGTAGGATGGATTATTCGATCATTCTTGTTTTACCTTGGTGGAATGACAAGGATCGATACGAGGTAATCAGTGAGAACCCACAGTCTCGGCGTGTCTCGTCGTAGACTAATCTATTTAAGATGTGGGAAATGGTCTAGGACTTTGGTTGGCGAGACGATCCTCGATCGTGACGTCTATGGTCGGTTGACGTAGTGTTGGATCTGGATCGTGATTTGGGTATCCAGATAGGTGGAGAGTTTATTACTCTTACTTGGATGTTGAGTGAAGCATGATGGGACTGAATTTCTTTTCGAGGTAAATCCCATATGGCTTATTACTCGCCTGAGTAGTTGTCCGATGAGTAGGTGTCTGACGAGGTCGGATTTTGTCTGACCTAATGTTGTGTTGATGTTGGGATTGACTTCCCTATGAAGTCAATCGATCGTATGGTGGTAATCGGTTGAGTGGGTAACCGATAGGTTTGGTTTGGTACGTCTAGGTAGACGTGAACGATATTTCAGGTTTTGGAACCAGATTTCTGGATGACGATTCAGGATTTGATTTTGGAACTTGAAAGAGGATTTCTGTATTTGGGTTTTGGAATCGGATTCTGGGTGACGATTTAGGATTTGATTCTAGAGCTTGACTATAGATTTTCTTTTATGGATTTGGGTTCGGAATGGTTATTCCTAATACTAGTTTACGGAATGATGATTTCGGATTTGAATTTGGACATGATTATGGATACGATTTCTGGGTTTGGATTCAGGATTTCTTACGAAATTGCGGATTCGAATTCGGATTTGGAAATAGATAATGGGTTGGAGTTTCGATTTGTCTAGATCGGACAGATGGACTCCATAATTGAAACGTGATTGACTACAACCTAGGTGGTTGTAGGCTGATTGATGGGTAGTTATATGTACCTTGTTCATTGTTCGAGGTACGACACCGGGCAGACTTGGGATGTCTGGTGACGGTATATAGGTTATACTAGTGGTACGTTGGAGAGCGTGTTGGTAGTCAGCATGGTTCCGATACCATTAGAGTAGTCGGGGTCGTGGACTGGACGTTGGATACTGTGCATTGGGTCATGGTATTTCTGATGGGTCTAGTTACACACAGATTGAGTGAAAGGCTGTGTGGGTAAGTGTTTACTCCTGGTTGGGTCCGTTGGTGGTTAGTGTAACCACGAGTTTGTGTCATATCAGTTTGCGACTGACAACTGTCAAGTACTGACAGTTTGTAGGAGGTGTCAGCGTGGATCATGGTATGAGGTCTGATGACTCCCAGTGGGAGCAGACGTCAGGATAGTTAGTGGTTGAGCAAGGAACCGTCTAGTTGGTTGTGTCAGCGAAACGGTAGATCTGACAAGTGGAATCAGTTCGGAGCGTACGACTTCTGTCATTCGACGTGGTCGAATGTAGTCGATATGACGAGAGCGTTAGTGGTACGTCTAGTTACAAACGAGGTTTATGTTGACTAGTGGGTGTACTAGTGTACACGTGTTTTGCGGTCGATTCTACTTTCCACGAGGTGGTTGTGGAATCAGGATAGTGGAGTTTCAAGAACGAAACTAATTAAGGAGGGAAGAACGGTTAGATTAGGTCGGTTGGAATTTCGGGGACGAAATTAATTAAGGAGGGAAGGTTGTAACGACCCATCCCAAATTCCATGATTAGATTAGTGACTAATCACGATTAGTGAGGTTAATCGGTGATTAGTTAGGTTAAATCGGACGAACGATGCGGAATGACCGTTTTGCCCCTGGTGGTGGCAAAACGTTAACTTTTCGATCGGGCGGTCAAAGGGACTTTGACCGATGACCGTGACGTAGTTCGTGACGTCACGAGTTCATAGACAGGTGGCACGTTCAACTTCGACGTTCGTAGAAGAAGTTATGACGTTCGGAAGCCCAAGGGCATTTTGGTAATTTGGGTGAATAGGAGGTCAAAAGTTGACTTTTTGACCAGGAGGTCCGATGGCCGAGGGCCGAAGATCGTTACGTAGATAAGGACGATATGAATCCGTAGATAGGCGGCACGTCGAATTCGGACGTTCGACGACGAAGTTACGGTTCACGGAAGTTCCCAGTTACTATTCACGACGGCACGTTTTACGAGACAAAAAGTGCAGTTTTGTCTCTAGTGGGCCCAGATATTTAATGGAGGCCCAATGGATGAGTGACACTTGTCACCCATCCACTGGCCAACCCCACCCACTCATGCACCAAACCCTTCCCCGTTCATCCATTTCTCCCATTTTCTTCCCAAACCAAACCGATCACCATTTCCTCACCCAAACACCAAACCCTTCCCTTCTAGCCATAACTGAGACCAGAGGGTGAGAGAGGAGGACTAAGGACGGCAGCTGGTGGCTGGAACCGCCGTGGGCGGTGGCGGGAACCCAGAACCCGATCGGGTACCCGGTAAGCCCATTTTCAATTTTTGTGTGGATTTTGTTGTTATGGGTCGATTTGGACGATTGGTTTGAGTTAAATAGGTTGCTAGGGAGTTGTTAGGGAGGTTTTGGTGGTGGTTGGACGTCGGAGGAGCCCTGGGAGGTTTCGGGAAAATTGAACCGTGAGGTTCAAAATTGAACCGGTCGGATTTCGAGGGTTTTAGGTAGTTTTGTTAATTGGGTTAGATAGGAAATGAAGAAATAGGAATTTAGGAATTGGAATGGATGAAATCGGACCGAAAATGAGGGAGAAGGACACCTGGACCGGTTACGCCGGTCCAAGTTGCAGGAAAAACCGGACCGGACCGGTTCAGACCAGTCTGACCGATGTAGGGGATGACTGATGACGTCATCCTGATGACGTCATCATGTCAGGGATGACGTCATCATGTCAGATCTAACAATGTCAGACTGACATGTCAGACAGTGGGCCAATGGGAGCGTGACACGTGTCACTGTCAGGGGCTGTCAGTGATGACGTCATGCTGACGTCAGCGATGACGTCAGCAGGTACTGTAGCAGGCGCGTGAAGCCCACGCGCAGCCACTTCAGGCGGTGCGTGAGGGCGCGTGGCAGGGAATCTGGGGAAGGTTCCAACATACGAAATCTTCTATTCGATGTAACGAACATTTTGAGACTGGTTTCATGTCGATCGGACACCGTCTCGATATGTTTCGGGGCATCGGAAGGTTTAGGTTCGGGATTAAAAATAGTTAAAAATACGGGAAAATTACGGGGCTTTGGTAGGAGGTTAATTAAGTAGTTAGTAACCTTCTATTACGATTTGGACAGGTTTGGGAGTCCCGGTGACGGTGATCGGCTCGGGGAGCCGTATGGCACGCAAATCGAGGCGGCAGCTCGGACGGTCTGTGAGTGGACCTTGTTTTCTAAATTGGTGCATGCATAAATGTTTATTATATGTTTTATTACTTGTTTGATGATGCCATGGGTGCATTTGTATGTGGTTACGTATAAGCAGGTATTTCGAGGTTTCGGCCTTATACGGTGCTTATACGGGTCTGTATGTATTTATTGATTTAAATGAACTGGATTTGGATTTCAAAAGGATAAACTCGGGTATGAGACCCATTTGGTTTTGTCTCGGGCATATGACCTCAGATATCGGGCACGGTGCCCAACTGATGTCCTATGTTCGGGCACGAGACCCAGTCACTTTACGGTTTATGATTTCAGGTCAGGGAACCTTAAATGGAGTCCCAGGATCATGACGGTTTATGGGAACTGGCATGAACCCTTGTTATGGTATTATGGTTCATGACGGTTTATGGGAACCGGCATGAACCCTTGTTGGTTATTACGGTACATGACGGTTTATGGGAACCAGCATGTTACCTGATTATGGATATTATGGATCATGACGGTTCAGGGGAACCGGTCATGAATGTTTATGTTATGTATATATATGTTCGTCTACCTTCCTTTACTTCTATTATCTCCTCCGGGGAGGGTCGTTGGCCTGGGTGGACCCCAGAGTAGTCACGGAGCACCGACTGAGTGGAGTCACCCCCCAGTTGGGTTCCTTACTCTCAGGAAGGCTATGGTTACTATTACCTCGGGTAGGGTCAGTGGTCTGCGGACATTGACCTTGACCTCGAGATGACTCGGATTGAGACCCGGGTAGCGCGCGCGTGGCTTTGGATACCGTGACAGGATTGGTTGTGTGACTTATATATATGTATGTGATGGATATATGATATATGATATGTGGTGTGTACAGGTGTGCACAGGATTTGGACAGTGGCCCGTATGGTCGTTTTTATTGTGGTCCTTTCGACCTTAGTTTATATCTGCTTTGGGCTTAGTCCCACATATGGTTGTTTTGGATAAATGGTTTTCGAATGCATGCATGCTTTTTAGTGGAGGGTACAAATGTCTTCCTTATTAAATGTTTTTATAAACTCTTTGTTTTGTCCACTCACAGTTTTTAATGTTTTGACTGCCCTTCAGGTTGACATCGGATGTGGACTGTAGCAGGGACCGAGATATCACATGCCTCCTCCGGATCCTGGCGTACTCTGATAGCCTGGGAGGGCAAAG
The DNA here is from genome assembly GCA_032719365.1 of Prinsepia uniflora. Taxonomy (NCBI): domain Eukaryota; kingdom Viridiplantae; phylum Streptophyta; class Magnoliopsida; order Rosales; family Rosaceae; genus Prinsepia; species Prinsepia uniflora. Next base: position 44,464,202 of record CM064866.1, on the reverse strand, counting down.
GACGAAAATATCCTTTGTCTGACACTTCGTGTCAGACGGGAGCAGGGTCATCCCGCACTAATCCCGGGGGGGATTGGGATGGGTCCTGTCACAAGTTGTAGTGATCACCTTTATAGCCATAACATATTCATTTCCGTTCATTTATATCATTGACAAGTTAAATGGCAACTTAAGACTCATAAAAACACTAAATTAAAAGATTCAAGAAAACAAATTAAATGGGTTTGGATTGGGATGAAAGGGGTTGCTCGAGTTGGTGGATGTGGATGAAACAGAAAAGGGATGAACGATGCATGTATGTGGGAAGGTAGGGAATGGATGAGTGACCCTTGTCATTCATCCATTGGGCCTGAGAAAATATCTGGGGCCCACTTGAGACAAAAGTCAAGCCGTCTCATAAAACGTGCAATAGTTCCACAAAATTTCCGTGAACCGTATTTTCTCCATCGAACGTCCGATTTTGACGTGGCATCTGTCTACAGATTCGTATCGCCTCGATCTCCGTAATAGTCCTCGGTCCTCGGCCATCACCCCGATAATTCGGGACGGGTTGTTACAATCTTCCCCCCTTCAAGAATTTCATCCTCGAAATTCAAACCGACCCAATTCCACAACCCAACTGTGGAGTTCCAATCGTGACCCTTGACTCGGGTACTCTCGTGTACACGTACACGTCCGTCATAATTGTTGTGCTCGTCGGTACTTGCGTCACCAGAGCCTCCCATGCTCCAACCTATTCTTGCGAACTACTCGTCAGCTCGTACGTTTCACTCGAGACAATGTCGACGTCTCGCATGTCACTCGCTCCAACAGGTTAACTATACTCAGTTGATCCTCAATCCTTATAGTTTACCTTTCTGAGACGTTCCAACCTACACCCAGCAATTTACAACATGTGCTCCCACTAAGGGCTACCTTTTCCACTCTGCCAACACGTCGACTTTCCAGTCTGATGGTTCTTCTCATCTAACACCTAAGTCATCTTTTCAGTCTGACGACCTTTCATATCCGACAATCGAGCTGATATCCTATTCATCCTCCGATTCGGACAACATCCTCTAGATCCTGCCATCACAATGGCACGAATCCCATTTCACAGGTCATCCTCAAACCTATGCCGCAGGTTCAATCGACCTTGATACTCGAACAAATTGACTCTCTCATTTTCCCATACTCAAAGCTGACTCTCCTTAGAGTCCCATCAATCCATTCCAACCTGAACGCATCGGATAAGGATTCGTGACTAGCCGGCAACTCCTGGCTCCACTGCGCTACTCTGATCTCGACTCGATCTCGAGTCCTCATATCATACCTCGTGTCACTAAAAAACCGATGCGGAAATCTTGACTCATTAGAGTCCCCAAACTGTCACTATCGGATCTAATCTGATCGCCACTAATGTCCATCTAGGACTCTATCCAACCTAACACATACTTATACTCTCAGGCACTCTCGACCCGACATACCGATTGACCGGGGTCAATCCCATCGTCCAAAGTGCACAACACACCGGTGCATCCCCACATCATAGGCACCACTCGGCCTGATCTAGTCCTGCACTCGGGTAACGTCCAACCACGCACTACTGTCCGCGCTCCAACCATGGTTCGAACCTCAACCGTCCGTCACCAGGCGAACATCAATCCATCACAATCTCTATCCTCATATCCAACTCGAGGCATCAGCTATTCATCTCTTCCTGATCGATACCTACGTATCGTCCTTATCTCGTACATACTCACGTAACTAATTCCAAGACAGAGAAATACTCCCTCACTATTCCAACCTCTGTCTTGCCATCTCTCCAACCATTCCAAGAGATTCTTCCACTTTCTTACAATACGATTCTCCTTGATGGCGACCAGAGCTCAGTCTACTCGGCTCATGATCATCACAATCATTTCTATCGCATCGATCATCCTGATCGTCACCGCACGACTCGATCCATAATATCGATATTGTAACAACCCGTCCCGAGAATTGGGATAAGTAGAGTGATTAAGGTGTGATTAGTAAGGTTAATCAAGGGTTAGGTGGTCCCGAGGGGTCCGGGAACTTAGAATGACGATTTTGCCCCTGGGTCGGGCAGAAATGTTGACTTTTATTTCGGGTGGTCAAATGGGAGTTGACCAGTGACCAGGACGTAGTTGAGGACGTCACGAATCCGTAGGCAGGTGGCACGCCTGATTCCGACATCCGTGGAGGAAGTTGTGATGTTCGGAAGGTCGATGGCAGTATCGTAATTTTGGTAAAATAGGGGGAATAGTTGACTTTTCGAATAATCGAGTTTTGGTAGGTTGACCTAGGAGGGTTAGATAGTTCTTGTCGTCCTGAGTTCGATGACAGGCGGCACGTATTCATCGGACTTACGAGGCGAGAGTTATGGGTCTAGGAAGTTTCGGTAAAACCGTAAAAATGAGTAAAACAGGAGGGTATTTTGGTCATTGTGGCACATTGGGATTTGTGCACAGAAGAAAGGAATGGACGGCTGGGATTAGGCCATATGGGAGTGTGTGGAGTGGATTGTGACATGTGGCATGTGTGTAGAGGATTCTGGTGGAATCCTGTACGTGCGCGGTCCTAATTAACCGGGGTGCACCTGTGTGTGCCCGTGTGTTGTTCTTCGACACAGATAGAAACAGGGTGAGTTTGTGAGGAGGAATTGAGGATTGATCGTGTAGGTTGATGAGTTCTGGTGAGTGAAGAGTGATCAGAAGGAGGATTGAGAGATGCTGGGGTGGTGCTGAGAAGGTGAGAAGTGTGCAGGTGGTGTGTGAGGGAGTTGAGAGCCACGGGAACTTCAGAGAAAAACAGAGAGGAACTGAGGGAGCTGGTGGTGCTGTGGCCGTGTGTAAGTGCGATTGACCTCGAGAGGAGGCTGAGGCGACGTTGTGGACTCCAGGAACCGCGGCGGCGAGCACGGTGGTGGACGGTTGCAGGTAATCCCTTATCCTTGTAAATTTGTCCTGTTTTCCCGTCGAGTTTTGAATCGAAAGTCGTGAGTCTAGGGGTCGAATCGATAGGTCTTTAGTGGTTTAGGGGAGTTAGTTGAGCCCTAGGAACCGTCTGGTTGTGTTGCCGTGACGAGAGGTGCACGGTGGTGGTTGGCGCGACGGAGGGACTCTGTGTGCCCTGTTTTTCCGTTTTGTTTCAATCCAAGAGTCGTGATCCCAGGGACTGAGTCGAAGGTTTAGACGAGTTGGATTAGGTTAAGTAAGGTCCTAGGAAGAGTCTGGGACAGTCACCGTGACGGGGGGGTGACCGGAGTGGCTGGATTGTGAAACAGGGGAGTTCAGGCCGTCTGGTTCGAGCTTGAGTCGACGGTGTAGGGGCCGTGTCGAGTTCTAAGGAGGAGGGGGATGGATAGCTTAAGGTTGGACGAAGAGGATGGTGAAGAGAGGGAGGAAAATGGTGCAGGCACGGCGGTGAACCGCTCTCGCCGGTTCAAACAGCAGGCACTGTGTCGAGCCCGGTTTACGTGAGGTTGAAGGTGCACTGTAGCTGGCGCGTGGGGCCACGCGCAGCCACTTTGGGCGGCGCGTGGAGGCGCGTGCGGCGGTTCTGGGAGAAACGGTCAACATAGTTTTTGGTCTAGGAGTCATGGTGAGTTCAATGGAGTTGGTTTCGGGTCAATCGGAAGTCGTTTGAGTTGAGTTCCGCGAGGGTGAAAGTTTAGGGTCCCGGGTTCTTATGTTTAGGATTCGGGGAATTTTGAGGGAATTTAGGTGAACCTTCGTAGACGTGCTCGTAACGTCATTTGGCGGTGTTTGACAGGATCGGGATTTCCCGAGGAAGCCGAGGAACGGGCTAGACGTTCGGGACGCGAGTAGGGCTCAGTACTGTGAGTGGACCCTTTCTCTAAACTCGAGCATGCATAACTGTTTTTATATGCGTGTTTTATGGTTTTACTTATAAATCTATGTTTATTGACTATGAAATGATGATTTTATGTGTTTGCACGTTTTTCGAGAAAAAGACGGTTTTGGCACGGTTTTCGAGAAAATGTTGGTTTTCGGATTTTGATGCCACATTTGGGGATTTCCACTGATAAAGGTTTTCTAATAGTGATATATGGGTTATGGAATGTGATTTGTGATTACATGGGGTTTTGGTATGGAAATGGATATTTTCCGGATTTGGGTTCGGAATGACGGTTCTGGATGCCGGGAAGAGCATCGGACCAGTGATTTCGGATTCGGGTTTGGATGTGGAATGATAAATGGTTTTTAAATGGTTTTGGGATTGGATTTGCTGGATCTGGATATTGGGTTTAAAGACCCGGATATATGTGACGGGGGACCGGCCGGATTGGGTTTAAAGACCCGGATTGAGTTTAAAGACTCGGGAGTTTAAAGACTCGGATATATATTGATTTTCCCCCGTAGGCCTTGAGTTTAAAGACTCGGGAGTTTAAAGACTCGGATATGATTAAGGCCTGGATTGAGTTTAAAGACTCGGGAGTTTAAAGACTCGGATAGGTCCAGCAGGTTTGATCGAGAAAATGATGATTTGGTGGTTATGGTTTATGAAACAGTTTTCTGATACTCGTGTGTGGTTTCTTATGGTATTTTATAGTGTTTCTGTTTCTTATGATGTTTATAATGATTATTTTATTAATGTGTTTATAACTGTTGGTTATGCATGTGGTTTCAAAACGGAGGGTTTAACTCGGTGTTCTTATAAAATGGTTTTGAACTTTTGTACTTTTGGTCCACTCACCTTTTCTGTTTTAATTGCCCTCCAGGTTGTGGAGCGAGCGCGGGGTCTTGACGCCGAGGCAGAGTCTGAGGCATAGAAGTGACGTGAGGGTTCCTAGAGTAGAGTAAAGGCTTCTGTGTGCGTGTAGTTACCGAGTTATTTTCTTTGTATGTTCGTACTATGTTTTGTAAATGCTACGTTCGGGACTTTGTGTCTAATTACTCCTGCGTTTGACTGGTTAGAAGACGAATGAGTTTTACTTGAGTTTTGTGTCGGGGAGTCAGACGGGAGCGGGATTTACCTCGGGTTTCGGGGTGAAACCGGGGTGGGTCCTGACAGATATGGGGTCCACTATAGGTCCAAGGTAGTGGACACTCTCGTCACTTCAGGTGACGCTAAACACCTTCTTCTCTGTGAATCATTCAAATTTGACCCATAGCCTAGGTGTTCGGTTCTTACACCCTCTTTGAACCCTTTAGCTATCATATCACTCCTGGTCGTCCCACCTAGGGACGAGTCTAGGAGAATCCAAGCTGATGACATCAAAGTGCATCCTATGTCACCCTCCGGTACCCAGCACTATCTACTAAAGAGTCAGACTCAGTGACCTCAGAATATCCATCACCAATGCAGAATCAAGTAATCTTCTCATCGACTCAATCATAACTTCTCTTGATTCTGAAGTTCCAATCACGTTGGAAATATGCTTCTTTTCCAATTACCGAGCTCACTCATTACACGAGCATTCCCGCATCCTATAGGCAAACGATTTCTAAGTCCCTAACTCAGGAGGTATGGTCAACGGTAGTCAACCAAAACCAATCCACAATGGACTCTCAAGTCCTCAGCTCAACCGGACACCATCCACGCGTCCGTGAAGACCGTTCATGCACATTCTAACACGACCCACCCTTAATCCCCCGGGATCAAGGGCTAAGTCATGCTCCTGTCTAACTTACGCATGACACGAAGGCTAAACCGACGTCCAACCTCCATGTGACACGTAAGTCGGACAAGGTGTAACGACCCGAATTTTTATAAAATATTATTTTAATATGAAATGACCATTTTTCCCTTAGGGAAGGGAAAAATTTGACTATTGTCTCGGGGACTATTTTGGACTTGCAACTGTGACCGTGACGTAGATCGGGATGTCACGAGTCCATAGACAGGCGGCACGCCGAAATCGAACTTCGTACAGAAAAGTTATGGTCTGAAACGTGAAATCGGGAAGTTTTTATCTCGAAAATCGTGTCAATTAATTAATTATTTCTGAAGTAGTGGGAATGTGGTTAGGGGACACTTGGATGAGTGACAAGTGTCACTCATCCGTTGGCTAGATTGGATCATGTTCCATTAATTAATTGGTTAACAACTAATGTCTCCACTAAGTGATTTAAATAGGATTTAAATTCTTCTTTAATTCTCAGCCATCCATCTAAACCCCTAGATTACATCTACACCGTTGATCTCAATCCCAGGATTTAATCTGAACCCTCCATCCCTCTCATCTGGTCCATCATCCCTCTCTAATTTCTGTTATATTTTCCTACCCGAAACACACACACTACTCATTCGAACTAACACACCAGCTCATCACCCATCCCTTCTGTGTTCGTGTGTGAGAGACTGGGTTGGTAAGGGCTGAGAGACGACGGGAGGTGGCAAGAACGACGGCGGAGGTCACGGTGGTTCACGGCAGGTGAGTGACCCGTGAGCTTTTTATATTCATATTTTGGAAGTCGACATGTAGTCGAGTTTTGAGCTCCTTCTTGCTTCTAATGAGACATAGGGACTGAAACAGACCCAGTGGACTAGATTTCAAGGCTCAAGGTGGCCTGGATTGACGAGGAGGATAACCAGAAAATCTAAAGCTTCGGGTTTTGTTTAGAGATAAGGATCTAATTTAGTTCTCCTGTTTTTGATTCCAAAGAACCCTTACTGGGAGTTAGACTATCAATTAGGATTAAACCATGACTAAAATGGTTAAGAAATGACGGATTGACGGCCGGGTCAGATTGCGGGTCTGAACGACCCGGTTTCAGTGAAACGGGTCGACCCGTCGTGATGTAGGAGACGATGACGTGGCACCCTGTCTGACCTGTCAGGTGACATGGACCAATCATCATCTGACACATGTCACATGTCAGTGCACAGTCATCACTGACATGTCAGTGACGTGGCCCAATCAGGGGATGCCACGTGTCACTAACATGTCAGTGACATGGACCAGTGTCCTGCTGACACGTGGCACATGTCAGATCTGACACCTGGCACTGACAGAGCCGTGACATGGACCAATCACATGGTGACACGTGGCACTTGTCAGAGTCTGACATGTCAGATCTGACAACTGTCAGATGACGTCATGCTAACGTCAGCAGGTACTGTTCCTACGTTGACCGGCGCGTGGGGACGCGTGTGAACAGTGTTTCCAGTGGGACCACCACCATTCTTTAGGTTTCGACGATCCGGATCCAATGGCGGTGGTTTCGGGTCGATCGGTGATTGTTAAGTTGGTCAAAATGAGGTTTATTGCCTCGGGAAGCGCGTTCAGGCGGCTTTCCCAGGCCAATTTCAGTCTAGGGTTTCATGGTTGAATATTAGGGACTTACAGTGACCTTTACGTATACTTTGGACATGACAAGGATCGTACTATAGTACCAGGATAGGGGTATACATTCGGATTGCAACTGGATTTTACTGTGAGTGGGCCTTTGATTTCATTAAACCCATGCATGCATAACTGTTTTCACTTCTATATATATATGTGTGTGATTCCAGCAAAAGCATATGATTATCTTGATTTATGACTATGGCACGATTTACCGTATTTTGGGCATGAGGCTCGTCTGGTTAATTTAAGCATGGTTTTGAGTCATATAGATATATGTTGAGGATATTGGTGATTATAATTAGTACTGCACTGTATAGATCTACCCTAGTGATACTGTCTCCTCCGGATGTGGGTACCCCGAAGTGATCACGGCACAATGCCTGCGATGGGTCATTCTACGGAAGGACCGGACCGTATGATGACTCAGGAGCAGGATTATTGAACGTCTGGGACGTCTGGCATCTGGGATGCTATACCTGGACTGGGTTCGGGGATTGGACTCGGGATTAAGACCCTGAGTGGCACGCGTAGCCTTTGGACTGTGACCTTATTGGACGTCTGGGACGTCAGATATCTGGGATATTAGGGTTGGGATGTATAGTGCAGTGACTGAGATTATTATTATGCTTATATTATGTTGATTATGCTTATTTGATATGATATTACGGTTTTGGTACTGATGCATGCATGATTGGAAAACGGAGGGGTAAAACTATATGTTTTCAAATTGATGAACTGTGTATAAAACCTTGAGTTTCGTCCTACTCACCCTTAATGTTTTATGGACCCCTCCAAGCTGTGCTACTGGGGCAGAGGAGTACCCTGAGGCGGAGGCATAGGTTACGTTGCGCACCTGAACCCACAGCTGGGTAGGTCGGCACGTAGAGTGCTCTAGAGTCGTGCTCAATAATTCGTTTTGGAAAACATCCCTTGTCTGACGTTATTTGTATTCGGATATTATGTATGACTTAAATTTGGATATTTATGCATCTAATTTTCTTTAAGGGTAAAATTGGTATGTTTTGTTTGGGTGTCAGAAGGGGAGCAGGGCACGTCCCCATGTGGTCCCAGGGGGATCGGGGCGGGTCCTGTTAACTTGGTATCAGAGCACTAGGTTATGGTCAGCATGCTAGATTAGTGGTCAGTACTTGGTACTGTTGGCGTTTAAAATATTGCCATCTAATCTATGCCTCTTAAACAGTTGGTTATGCCTCCTAGGAGAATTCCTCAAGCACGGACTGACGAGGAAATCGCGAGAGAGATGGAATGTGCAAGTATGGAACGGGCTCAACGTTTGGGAGCCACACACTTCGGTGGGGGATCAAACCTCGAGGATGCCTACGAGTGGATAGCTCGATGGGAAAGAATCTTTTCGGTGATGCACTGCCCACCGAACGAGCGGGTGACATTGGCGACCTTCCTACTGGAAGGCGGGGCCTACCAGTGGTGGAACGGCCTGGAGATGTCAGGATGGTCCGTCCACACCACCACTTGGGAGGTTTTCCGTGCAAGATTCTTGGATCAGTACTACCCGCGATCTTTTCGCACTACCCGTGAGACAGAATTTCTGCAACTTGAGCAGGGTGATATATCGGTGACGGATTATGAGCAGACCTTTGTGAAACTTTCTCAGTTTGCGGAAGCCTTTGTGAGCACCGAGGAGGATAAGTGCCAGCGGTTTGAGCTTGGACTCCGAGAGGATATCCGAGCCAGTGTGACAGCTGCCAGTCATGCTACTCTGAGAGACATGGTCGACGCAGCAGTTCGTGTCGAGGTCAGTCTGGCGGCACACTAGGCACGACAGCCTTCGGGCGAGGGGCGACGTCGGGATCATCCATACCTTGGACCCATAGGCCATCAGGGCTCAAAGGGAGGAAACTACAGAGGATCACCATCTTTTTCAAGGGGTCGTGGCTGGTCGGGTCGACATGGGTACTCTCAGAGGTCCGACGGGAGCAGGGCACATCCCCATGTGGTCCCAGGGGGATCGGGGCGGGTCCTGTCACAAGGGATTTCCAAACGCCCGTTCAAAACTCTCGGACTTCCCAGAGCGCGCAGACTCTACTGTAGATCGCGTGTGTGACGTCTCCGTCTCTCTCGACCAACAGCCCGCACCTCGACAACCTGGATGGTATCGAAAACAAAAAAGACTGTGAGTGGACAAAAACAAAGGATACATTTAGAAAGACATTTATACCCTCCATTTAAAAACCAATGCCTGCATATAAGATCCACGTCATGAAACCAGTTCATATCCAAAACCATCAATGAAAACCAGAATCGTTTCTTTCCTCAAATCCGCAATTCAAATCCAGGGCCTCAGCCCAAAATCATAAATCAAACATCAAAGTAAGGGAACTCAGCCTCAAAACTCATCAAATCCAATTCATCTGGGCCATTGCCCAAAACATCTAAAAACCAGTGAAAAACATCAATCATGCGAGTTGCTGGATCTCAAGTGCGCCCGAGTCTTTAAACTCAAAACCGTGCGCAAAATCAGGCTTTCCCGAGATATTAACGAGTCTTTAAACTCAAAAAAAAAAAAATCAACAGGCCTCGGGGGATATCATAACCGAGTCTTTAAACTCAAAACTTATCAATCCAAGGCCCTCCCCCGTCAATCAACCGAATCTTTAAACTCAAAACCAGATCCAGCCGTTTTCTTTTTCCGGGTCTTTAAACCCAAAACCATTTGTCAAGCAAGTGAAAACCATAGAAAATCCATATCCGAATTCGCAATAATGATTCCGTAAGCCGGCATCCCGAACCATCATCCCGAACCCAAATCTAGAATTTCTCTTTCAAGTTTCAAAACCGAATGAAGAATCATCTTTCCAAAATCTGATTCCAAAACCAAAATCTCGTTTACCGAAAACACATGAATATGGCTTCAAGCCCGAAATCACTTTTCCAAAATCCATTTCGAATCATTGAAATCAAATCATACTTTAAATCCTAAAATCAAGTCATCAAAACCACGATCAAATCACGATATAAATCGGGAACTCGTAACACGTGCAAATACGTCATAATATCGAAATTCGTACAAAACCGTAAATCATCATAATCATAAGCATAAACATAGAATCACGTGTAGAAAACATATAAAAACATATATGCATGCATCATAAGTTTGAAAGCAAAGTCCACTCACAGACCACTAGCGTTGCCGGTTCGATACGCTCGCACTTATGCCGTTCCCAGCCAATCCACTATCACCGGCTTTCCAGGACCTGTCCAAATCCCATAATAAGTTCACTAACTACTTCACAATGGTCATACTAAAGCCCCGTAATTTTCCCGAATTTCTAACTATTTTTAAACGAGCCTTAAAACCTTCGGACATCCAGAAACATATCGAGACGATGTCCGATCGACTCGAAACCAGTTTTAAAATGTTTGTTACATCGATTATATCATTTCATATGTTGAACACATGCCCAGAATAGGCCCCACGTGCCCTCACGCGCCGCCCAAAATGGTTGCGCGTGGGAGCCACGCGTCTGTATTGTTCATCATCTTCAACCTCGAGCAACAGGTCCATACCGGTCCGATTCAGCCTGAACCAGTATGGCCGGTTTCTGTCATTTTCACCTCAATTTCAACCCTTTTTTATTCTATTAGCTTCGTCGCTTCATTTGTACACGATTTACACTCTCAAAACTGGATAAGAGGGACTGGAAGTCACCTCCTCTATAAAACTTCAAACCCTCAACTTTGTTTTCTCTGTTCTCACAACTCCAGGCACCTCAGTCCTCACAGGACCCATCCTAATCCCCCCGGGATTAGGGTGGGATGACCCAGCTCCCGTCTGACACGAAGTGTCAGACAAGCGATATTTCCGACCTTTGCCCTCTCAGGCTATCAGAGTACGCCAAGATCCGGAGGAGGTATGTGATATCTCGGTCTCTGCTACAGTCCACATCCGATGTCAACCTGAAGGGCAGTCAAAACGTTAAAAACTGTGAGTAGACAAAACAACCAGTTTATAAAAACATTTGTACCCTTCACTAAAAAGCATGCATGCATTCGAAAACCATTTAACCAAATGGAAACCATATGTGGGAACTAAGCCCAAAACAGAATATAAACTAAGGTCGAAAGGACCACCATGAAATCGACCATACGGCCACTGCCCAAATCCATAAAAGAAACCAATAAGGGACTCAGTCCAAAGCCATAACCAGAATGAAACCAAATACACGAGCCATTGTTCAAATCCTGTGCACACCTATGCACACCACATATCACATATCATATATCATATATATATATATATCATATATGCATATAAGTCACACAACCAATCCTGTCACGGTATCCAAAGCTACGTGCATGCTACCCGGGTCTCAATCCGAGTCTTCTCAAAGTCAAGGTCAATGTCCGCAGACCACTGATCCTACTCAAGGTAATAGTAACCATAGCCTTCCTGAGAGTAAGGAACCCAACTGGGGGGTGACTCCACTCAATCGGTGCTCCGTGACTACTCCGGGGTCCACCCAGGCCAACGACCCTCCCCGGAGGCGATAATAGAAGTAAAGGAAGGTATATGAACATATATATACATAGCACAAATATCCATGCCCGGTTACCTTGAACCGTCATGATCCATAATATCCATTCCATTCATATATATATATATATATAACATCCTCCATGCCCGGTTCCCATAAACCGTCATGTACCACAATAACATAACCAGAGTTCATGCCGGTTCCCATAAGCCGTCATGTACCAAAATAACATAACCTGGGTTCATGCCGGTCCCCATAATCCTTCATGAACCACGATACCATAACAAGGGTTTATGCCGGTTCCCATAAACCTTCATGAACCAGGAAATCCATTTAAGGTTCCTTGACCAGAAATCAAAACCGTAAGGTAACCTTGGTCTCGTGCCCGAACATAGGACATCAGCTGGGCACTGTGCCCGATATCTGAGGTCATATGCCCGAGACAAAACCAAATGGGTCTCATACTCGACTTTATCCATTTGAAATCCAATTCCAAATCATTTAGACCAATAAAGACATACAAACCCGTATTGGCACCGTATAGGGCTGAAACCTCGAAATACGTGCCAATACGTAACCACACATCCAAATGCACTCATGGCATCACAAACAAGTATTTAAAACATATAATAAACATTTATGCATGCACCAATTTAGAAAACAAGGTCCACTCACAGACCGTCCGAGCTGCTGCCTCGATTTACGTGTCGTAGGCTCTCCCGAGTCAATCACCGTCACCGAGACTCCCAAACTTGTCCAAATTGTAATAGAAGGTTACTAACTACTTAATTAACCTCCTACCAAAGCCCCGTAATTTTCCCGAACTTTTAACTATTTTTAAACCGATCCTAAACCTTCGGACAGCCCAAAACCTATCGAACCGATGTCCGATTGACGCGAGGCCAGTCCCAAAATCTTCATTACATCGAATAGAAGATTTGATATGTTGAACACTTTCCCAAATTACTGTTCACGTGCCCTCACGCGCCCTAGAAGGTCCAAAACACTGTTCATCGTCACTAACCTCCAGCTGAACCGGTTTTACTGTTCATGCACTGTGCTAAACCGGTTTTCTCTGGTTCTTGGACCGGTTCAGGGTCCATTTTAGGTCCATTTCATTCCCTTTTGATCCTAATACCTTCCTACATTCATTTCCTACCTTTTAGACATTAAAAACCGAAGAAAACTCACCAAAACCGCGCCTTCACCGTCGTTAATGGTGGCCGGATTTTCCCCCTCCGTTCACGGCCATTTCCGACCATCACAAGCCCCAAAAATAATCCTATTAGCTTCCTAGAGTCCCCAGAAATATTTCCCAATCCTTAGAATCGAACAAAAACCAACAAAACCAAAATTTGAATTTTTGAATATTTCTCACCTCACGGGTTCACTCCGCCGTGGCCTCCACCGTGGGCCACCATCCTCAGCCGTTGTCCTCAGTTCCTTAGTCATCCTCACTGCACTCTCACGGTCACACTAGATGGAGGTTTGTGGTGGTGTTGTGTGTTTTGAAGAAAATGAAGAAAATGGAGTTATGGATGGTTTCAGGTTTTGTGAGGAAAATGAAGAAATGAAGTTTGATGAAGATGATGATGTTTGATGGCTGATGAGAGAAGTGAGATAGATTAGATGAGATGAGTGGTGTGGATTGATTGAGGGATGGAATGGATGGCTAGGATTAGAGATGAGTTAATTGGATTAATTATAAAATATTAAATTAATATTATTTAATTAAGTTAGATCCCCTTTTTAGGGAAAATGGCCAATGGGATGAGTGACACTTGTCACTCATCCATGGGACCCACCTAAATATTTAGCCCAATCAGATTTTTCCAAATCATCACCGTCTCGAAGTACGTGCATAGTGAAATCGAACTTCCGTGACCTATAACTTCCCCGTTCGAAGTCCAATTTCAGCATGCTGTCTGTCTATGGATTCGTATCGTCCCAATCTCCGTAATGGTCCTCGGCCCTCGGCCGTCGGGTCTCCCGGTCCAAAAGTCAACATTTGACTCCTTTTAACCAAAATTACCAAAATGCCCCTAAACTTCCGAACGTCATAACTTCCTCTTCGAACGTCGGAATTGAACGTACCACCTGTCTATGAACTCGTGACGTCCTAGACTACGTCATGGTCATCGGTCAAAGTCTATTTGACCTCCAGAATGAAAAGCCAACGTTTTACCCACGCTAGGGGCAAAACGGTCATTTTGCATCGTTCGTCCGATTTCGCCTAACTAATCAGGGATTAACCTCACTAATCGTGATTAGTCACTAATCTAATCTAAGAATTTGGGACGGGTCGTTACAAGTCCTCCCTGTTAAGTAGAATAGGTTCCTGACATCGTCCATAATCTTACTGTATTAATTAATTTGGCTTTCAAGCAGCATAACTTCAATTACCATTTTCGAATTCAAACTTACCTTTCACGGGTTTCACGGCCACCACTCACGGAAGGCCCCCTTCTCGAGCTTGATCGAATCGTCTGAATTCCAGAACGTCGTCCAAGCATTCAATTCCATTCAGATTCCTCAAAACACAGCCTCCTGGTTTCGACTGTAAACAGGGCAGTTCACGGGAAGACCTTCCTACTGCCGTCGTCGTGCACCCCGTGCACCGTTGTGGCCACGAGAAGATTTGTCATTGCCTCATCTCTATTTCTTACTCACACATCCTTGATCAGGGATGAGAAATTAGTTTACAATCTCACTCAATTTGTCTCTGTTTCCTTCTAAACCGTCTAACACCATAACAAGGCATTTAAACTTATGTACGAGGCGGCAGAGAGAGTTCCACAATCATCCAGATAGGGCCACGCGTCAAAGTTTCTGTGGGCACCATTTCCAACAAAATCCAAGTGTCCACTTCTCACTGGGCACAGATCCCAATACAAAAATGACCAAAATGCCCCTGTCTTAACAATTTACCATTTTGCCCTTCATTTTCATAGACACATAACTCTGTCATCCGAACTCCAATGACTACATGCCACTTGTTGTTGTACTCAGGGCATCGAGACCTATCTAACGGTCCTCGAAATATGTGAAAATTCCTTGTCGTCCAAAAAGTCAACCTTTTGCCCATATTTAATCAAATTACCAAAATACCCTTCAATTTCCGAACGTCATAACTTTTCCCTCGAATGTTGGAATCGGACGTGCCACCTATCTATGCACTCATGACGTCATGAACTATGTCACAGTCATCGGTCAAAGTCCATTTGAACCCCCAAACTACAAGTCAACATTTTGCCTATTCTAGGGGCAAAATCGTCATTTCGCACCATCCGTCCAAAAGCATCCAACTAATCACTGATTAACTTCACTAATTCGTCATTAATCACTAAGCTAATCCCGATTTCTGGAACGGGTCGTTACACATCCAAAAGGATGTCAATTCATCTTAACCTGATGTACCGCTCGACTGAAGAGTCACAACAGGCTCCTTCTGTGATCTGTAGTTAAATCTCTGCATAACATCATATCTGACCAACCGACCCTCACGTCATAAGACGTCACTTACGTCATTCATTTATACCTTTTCATCCGAACTTCACTTAGGCATTTCATCCTTTAACGTTACCACTCCTGGGCACACACACTCATGCCTCGAGTCTCGTATCATCGGGTGTAACGACCCGTCCCGAGATTCGGGATTAGTGAAGTAATTAGTAACGGATTAGTGAGTCTAATTGGTGTTTAGTTGGTACTGTTAGTGTAGAATGACAATTTTGCCCCTAGTTTGGGAAAAAAGTTGACTTTTAGTTCGGGCTATCAATTGGGCATTGACCGATGATCGTGACGTAGTTCGGGATGCCACGAGTACGTAGACAGGTGGCACGCCCGATTCCGACACCCGAGGAGGAAGTTATGATGTTCGAAAGGTTGAGGGCATTACCGTAATTTGGTTTAAATAGGGGGAAAACGTTGACTTTTTGCTAGACTTGTCATTTTCATGTAGAACTAGGACCATTAGGTAGGTCTCGTCGTCCTGAGTTCAACGACAGGCGGCATGCCTTCATCGGACATTGGACGGGTAAGATACGGGTCTAGAACGGTGAAGGGCAAAATGGTAATTTTAACTCACGGGGGCATTTTGGTCTTTTTGGTGTTTTGGGATTTGTGCATATAGGATGAGGACAAATGTTCAGTGCCAATTGGGATATTTTGGATTAGGACCATAGGATTGTGACATGTGGCATAGGTCTAGTGGGTTCCAGTATGTTTGGACGGTGCACTTAAACGGGTCGTGTGTGTGTTTGTGTAGCCGTGTTCGAAGAGAGAAACAGAGGGTGAGATTGAGAGAAAATTGATCGATTTCTGGGCAAGAGGGTGAGTGTTGGTGACTCAGTTAGAGTGAGTAGAGCGGGGTTGTGAAGCTGGTGAGTGCCTGGGGAGGTTTGAAGGGTCGAGTGAGTGTGTGCGGAGAATGGGAAAACCGGAGAACAGAGAGGGTGTTTGGTGGTGGTGATGCCGGGTTTTGATTTAAAACGGTCGAGTGGTGGTGTTCAGAGGGCGGAGGAGGACCTAAGGAGCTGAGGGGACACCTAGGGACACGGCGAAGCCACGGCGGTGAGCTGCAGGTGAGGTAATTTCAAATTCCTCTGTTTTTCCGTTTTGTTTCAATTTGAAAGTCGTGAAGCTAGGGGCTGAGTCGATGTGTTTGGTGAGTTCTAGTGGACTCAGTAAGGTCTTAGGAACCTTTTCGTTGTACAGCCGTGACGGGGGAATGGATGGGTGGCTGGGAACCGAAATAGGGGTTCTCGGGTGGTTTTGTTCGAGCTTGGGGGAGGTACGTTAGAGGCCGTAATTTAGTGTTTTGAGTAGGAGAGTGAGATGCTTAGGGTAGGACGAAGCTAGGGGAGGAAAAAGGAAGGAAAACGGATAGCGGATGGCGGAGAACCGTTCACGCCGGTTCAGACCAGCTAACCATCGAAGAAGAAGGTGAACAGTGACTATGTGCAGGCGCCTGAGGCCCACGCGCAGCCACATTGGGCGGCGCATGGGGACGCGTGGGGCATTTTCTGGGGGAACGTTCAACTAGGTTTTTGGTCTAGAAGTTGTAACGAATCTTTTGAGATAGGTTTCGGGTTAATCGGACGTCGATTCGAGTTAGTTCCGCGGGATTGAAGTTCTAGGGTTTCGTTTCACGCATGTTTGAAGTTCGGGAAAATTGGGGAAAATTAGGAGAACCTTCTTTAACGTGTTAGTGACGTAGTTTGGTGACTGTTGATAGGATCGGGAATCCCCGAGGAGGTCGAGGAACGTGCAGGACGTACGGGACGCGAGTGACGTGCCCGGTAACTGTGAGTGGACCCCTTCTCTATAATTGAGCATGCATAACTGCTTTTCTATAATTGTTTTATGGTTTTAATCGTGATTTCATGTCTATTTCTTATGCTATAACTGTTTTATATAAGTGCACGTTTTTCGAGGAAGTATGGTTTTCAGCACGTTTTACGAGAAACGTTCGATTGATGATTATGATGCCATGATTTCAGGATTTAATTCTATACTTGGTTTTAAATGATTATAAAGGGATTTTGGAACATGATTTGGTGATCAAGGGTTTTCGATTTTAGAATCGGATTTCAGAAAGCAGAATTTGGTTTTAAAGTCGAAAAGTGGAATTCCAAATTTGGGTTCGGAATGACGGTTCTGGATGCCGGAAGGGCATCAGACCAGTGGTTTCGGATTCGGGTTTGGATATGGATTTAGAAATGAGTTTCAAATGGTTTTGATTGGATTTTCTGGATCTGATTATTGGGTTTAAAGACCCGGATTATGTTTGACGGGGGACGGGCCCGGATTGGGTTTAAAGACCCGGATTGAGTTTAAAGAACCGGAATTTAAAGACTCAGATATTGATATTTTCCCCCGTAGGCCTGTTGAGTTTAAAGACTCGGGAGTGTAAAGACTCGGATATTATTGAGGCCTATATTGAGTTTAAAGACTCGGGAGTTTAAACATTCAGATAGGTCCAGCAGGTTTGATCGGATAATGATGACTTGGATTTATGTTTTATCGTACTGTTTTCATGATGCTTATTTTGTGAATTATAAATGTTTTTATGATGATTACCATTTGGTTTCTGTGTGTGTTTAATAAATGGGTTGTGCATGCATGTTTTCAAAACGGAGGGCCAAACCTGGTTTGTTTAAGAAATGGTTTTTGAAACTTTTATACTTTATGGCCCACTCACACTTTTCTGGTTTTAACTACCCTCCAGGTCGTGGAGCTAGTGCGGGGCTTGACGTTGAGGCAGCGTCGGAGGCATAGAGTACTCGAGAGTTTTCCCGGGGTGTTTTAGTTTTCCGTTGTGCGTGTACTCTGTGTATCGGTTTTGTTTTACTTTGTGTTTGGATACTATGCTCTGTATAACCGTTAACTTTTGGTTGGGGTAAATTCTCCTGCGTCTGGCAGTGTAAATTTTGGTTTTCGTGAGGTTGTTTTGGTCTTTCGTTTTTGGCTTGTCAGACAGGAGCAGGGTTTAGTCCCTAATCCTGGGGGATTAGGTGTGGGCCCTGACATCGGGGAACTGGTCACCCAAACCAAATACTCCCCTTGCCTTACACTGAGCCACTCGGGATCCTCTCTGTCCCGCTCAGTGACCATCGAGCTCACGTGCTTGCCACGCTTGGTACATCTACTATCCTGTCGGCATACTAGTTCGCACGTTCCAACCTTGTGGGATTAACTCCATCACTCACACTCGTGTGATCCCTCTAAGGATATCTAGGGAATCTGTCACTCACCCAGGTATATCCTGCTCATCACAGTCACCTCACAGAGGTAGCGTGGCAAGTGTGCCAACACCCCAAAGTCCAATACCTTATCCTGCGATCGCACTTGGTCGTAACCGATCCAACTCCCAAAACCACTACTCGTACCGTGCGTCACTCACGCACCCCGTATCATCGTCACCACTGATGAATCCCATCGTCACAATCATCACGGCAACCTGAGCCTATCCAACTCGATAAAACTCGACTACGTAGATCGATAGCAGCGTCTGCCACAACCTTGTACATACCAATCTCAGAAACACTGTGATATCGAGACTCCAAATCCATGCGGTCGACTCACCGCCAGTACCAACCACTCCACACGCAGCATCCACCGATCGGTCCACCTCAGGATCCGGTCGACAAGTACCATACTCCTGGTAACTTGTCCAATCAATCACCTACTAGGGTTATCACAAACCCGACTACCCGCTCTAGCCCAACCATCCTGACCGATCCCTCGTTCTCAACTCCGAAGAGTCTTCATACTCCATTACTGGTACCATACCAGCCAATAACCACGATCCAAGGACCTCGTCCTCTCGTAACACTATGGCCCCCAATCACTGGGCCCACGAACAACTAGCCTTCCTCGGTGTCTACCACCGCTCAACCATGGTATACCACAATCACCACATGCCATACCAAGCCACATAACACCTACATCGTGGCATCCTCTGCCAGTCGACATCCCTCGGAGACTCGACACACTGGAACATGGCCTCTCATGCCATATAGGGTCAATATCCCTATCCCAAAAAGTCTCAACTAGGGTCATCGTGCCCCTGACTGCTCCTAGCAGCACAATCTCCGATCCTTGCACTTTTGTTATGGACGACTCTGACATCCGACCTCCATTGATTCCTCTTTGGTCTAATCCAGGTCCGTCATGACGACTCGACGGTCCCGACTCTCGGGTCGTCACACGGTGTCTACTGGTCCACTGGATCCTACTCACCAATAACTCTACGTCTCTAAGCCGTTGGATTCACAAGAACGTTGATCCCACTTGGGATCCAACCTCTCGGAGAACGCGACATCCAATGCCAATCGAATCCCAAATTATTGCACCTCGTGCCAAACACAATCTAACTAAGGTTCGATTCCACTGAATCTTTGTACTAATACCCTAAAAGCAAGGCCTGCTCTGATACCAACTTGACAGGACCCGTCCCAAATCCCCCGGGATTAACATGGGACGCGCCTGATCCCGTCTGACACGGAGTGTCAGACAATCGATAATTTTGTCCTTTTCCCAATCGGGATTACCAGAGAGCGCCAGGATCCAGAGGAGGAGTGTGATGTCTCGGTCTCTGCTACAGCCTGCATCTGCGATCAACCTGAAGGGCATTCAAAACATCAAAAGTCGTGAATGGACAAAACAAATATTTTAATAAAAACATTTCACCAAAAGAAGATTTATGCCCTTCACTAAAAACATGCATGCATTCGAAAACCATTTATCAAACATTTACAAAACATAAAACAAGGGGTCTCCGCCCCCAAATCACTTTCCGTAAAACCTCATATGTATAAGCATACGTATAGCCCATCCTCGGCACTTCTGAGAAGATGCCAACTCGGGGCACACAGCCCCTAGGGAACACATCCCCGATATATGTCATGATTCATCTCTATACTAGTGTGCACACTACTTGGGATCTCACTTCGAGTCTAACCACAGGAATTCTCCATCTGGAAGGCTCTTCTTCAGATCTAGTCTGAGCTCTATCTCCGGATCTAGTTCGAGCATCTCTCCGGAATCAGGTGCGGGACCACATCATAACTCCCACTCCTAGAATGTGCTCCCTATGGGGATACTCATCCCGGGTAGTGGATCGTGACTCTCCAGGTCGTCGTCTGGAGGAGACCAATCAAACCATATGGAGGGTATATACATTTTCAAAAATACTTTCTTTCTCAACTGGGTCTCATACCCGAATCTCAACAGGATTCCTCGAATCCGATTCAAATCCATTTTCACAGGCCTCGACCTAAATCCACAGTTCGACAGGGTCTCATGCCCAAATCCTCATTTCATAAACCAAACTAGGACTTAAGCCCGATTTCACAATCCAACGGAGCCTCAAGCCCAATTTCACAATCAACAGGGCCTCAAGCCCCATACCACAATAATGGGGCCTCGAGCCCGATTTCACAATCAACGGGGCCTCTAGCCCGAAATAACAATGAACGGGGCCTCAAGCCCGAAACTATAAATCAACAGGGCTTCGAGCCCGATTTCACAATCAAAGGGGCCTCAACCCCGATATTACAACCAACTGGGCCTCAAGCCCGAATTCATAAACCAACGGGGCCCTCGGCCCGACCATATAACTCAAATGGGCCTCTAGCCCAATTTCTCATAAAATCAAATGGACTCTAAGTCCGAGGGTTTCCAATCAAATGGGTCTCATGCCCAATTTCATATGTCCAAATCCAAAACTCATTCATTAAACCCTCATTGAAAACCTAGCACGTACAAGCATCGTATAAAATCAAAAATCTCAAAATACGTGCAAATACGTAAATCGTAGGCTACCAAAAAAAATGCACTCATGGAATCACAAAACATGTATTTAAAACATTTATGCATGCATCAGTTTAGAAAGAAAGGTCCACTCACAGACCGTCCGAAGTCGCGCCTTGATACGCGCGCCATAAGCCTTTCCCTCCCAATCGTCGCCTCCGAGGTTCCCGAACTTGTCCAAATTAATTTATACGGTTATCAACTACTTAAATAACTCCTCACTAAAGCCCCGTAATTTTTCAGTATTTTTAACTATTTTTAAAGTCAATCCTAAACCTTCGGACGTCCCAAACTATATCGAAACAATATCCGATCGACTCGAAACCAGTCCCAAAATGTTCGTTACATCGAATAGATGAAATTAAATGTTGGAACTTTCCCCAAAGGATGGCTCACATGCCCACATGCGCAGACCAAAGGAGCTGCGCGTGGGAGCCAAGCGCCCACTGTTCAGTCACCTTCAACCTGCGACTGAACCGGTCCAACCGGTTCGCTTGTAAGTCTGGTCCGCCTAGACCGACGTGACCGGTCCACCCTTATTTCTCACCCATTTTTCATCCAATATTTTCCAATCCAATCCCAATCTTCCTATCTAATCCCTAGGAGTCTATTGGTGTGAAGAAAACTAAGAAAAACATGGAAACCCGACCCGTTCAATTTGAATCCCACGGTTCAAAGTTTCCCGATTGCACCCAGGGCTTCCTCAGCCACTAACGACCACCAAAACCTCCCTAAAACCTCCCTAGCACCTAAATGAACTCATCCTAATCGATTAAAACATCCCATAACGTATGAAATTGAAAATAAAAGAAAAAGGGGCAAACCAAGATTATCGTCCACGGCTTGCCTTCGCCGTCCACGGTGGTGATGCTCCTGGCCTGCCAACATCTTCATCTTGCACTCCTCATGCTCCCTTGGTCTCTCAAACATGATCAGAAGGGAATGGGTTTGGATTGGGATGAAAGGGGTTGCTCGGGTTAGTGGATGGGGATGAAACAGAAATGGGATGAACAATGCATGTATGTGGGAAAGTAGGCAATGGATGAGTTACACTTGTCACTCATCCATTGGGCCTGAGAAAATATCTAGGGCCCACTTGAGGCAAAATTCAAGCCATCTCGTAAAACGTGCAATAGTTCCATGGAACTTCCTTGAACCGTAACTTTTCCGTCGAACGTCCGATTTTGACGTGCCGCCTATCTACGGATTCGTATTGCCTCAATCTATGTAACGGTCCTTGGCCCTCAGCCATCAAACCACTCAGGTCAAAAGTCAACTTTTCGCCCTCGTTCAAGGGAAAAATCGTAATTTTTTCCTGAACGTCCGTTAATCCTCGTCTAATCCCCGATTAGCCTCGCTAATCCTCGGGTAATCTATCATTAAGTCTTAATTAATCCTGATAATTCAGGACGGGTCGTTACACGAGATATGGCCTCAACTACTGTTGGGTTAGCCATGAATGGCTTTGTGTTAGTTTGGACGACTTCCTAAAGGCCTCCCTTAAAAGCAATTTATTTGGGGTTCCATAGGGCAATCTGCTGGTGGAGAGTGGATGGGACACATATACTATTGTCAATCCAATCCTGGCCCAATAGCACATTGTAGCTAGTCGTGATATCTATCATATAGAAATCCAGCATTAAATTCTTCGAACTGACCGTTGAGTTTTAAAGGTATAACCCTGAGAGTTTTAGTAACGGTCCCAGTGAAGTTAGACATTACGTTATTGTCGAAAAATAGTCCTGGCCAGTCCTACACATCTTTTCTAGCATCCTAGATGGCAAGACATTGATGGAAACTCCCTCATCGATCATGGATTTGTTGATCATGATACCTTCCATGTAAGTAATGATGAGGATGGGGTGTAGGTGATCTGTCATCTCCTTAGAAGGATTTGAGAAAATCTTTTTCTCCCTTGAGCAACTTCATATCCGAAATGAAACCTCGACTTTCCCGTGGTTGACCGGGATCTCGATCATTGCTCAAGACGGTTCGTAGGTAATCAGGCCACCTTTCATTTTGTTTACCTCGTGGTGGACAGCTGCCAAGTGCTCTAGCAGCACTACCATTGGGTTTACCTCCTGATGAACCTCTTCTTGTCCCTTATCGGGCAACCCTTTGGCCTCCATGATCTCCAACAAGTCCTTCTCGAACTTCTGAAGCTCTTCTTTGATCATTCTATGACCATTACTTTGTTGGGTATCATGGTTAAAACTCTCCCCTATTTTTCTGGATACGAAGATTTTTGGACTGGTCATTTGACAGTTCCTCTTCAGCAAAGTTGCTAAACGTGATCTTTCTTCTAACGCCTACATGAGTCTCAAAAGAAGAGCTTATGAGGGATATATTTTTTCGTATGCTTCCCATCCTTTCTTTTTCTCTAGTTTTCCTCAAGATGACACATCAAATCCATGTTGGTTACTGGTCAGGTTGCCCCCAAGCTTGTCTAAGCCAACTTGTAGGCTTTAAATTGTCTCTGAATCCTGCACTTGGCAATCCTTCGTAATTCCTTTCTCAGCTTTCCATTCTTACTAACCATGTACAATTTCCCCTTTTAGATGATGGCCTTCCTAAGTCAAAATGTTGACGACCCCGGAGAAGTGGCCTTTCGGCCATGGGGATCGCGCTAGTTGGTTAGAGATTTTTGGATGGCTGGTCATTTGTGTTTCATGATATTCGCTAGCCTTTGGAAGACAGAAATTCAAGGGAGCTTTCCTTTTGTGCCACGAATTCAGTAGCTGATTCCGGGATAGTTAAGGAGGCCTTCTTAGCGCCTGAGGTAGGTATTTCCAACACACAAGCTATCCTGCACTTACTGCATACGACCAATTCCCCAATGACCTTAGCTAGTGATCCTCCAAGCTCCTGAGTTTCCTTCGAAGTCTTCAGTTGACCTTCTTTCGTCACATTGCCTTTTTCAAGCTGTGGTCATTGTAGGTCAACCATGTTCACTGATGTCATAGGGAACGAATTAGTGTCCACTGGCATTGGAATTTGGTATTGGGGCTTGGGCAATATGCCTTTGGTTGATCAAGCTTTGGATTGTATTCTTGAATTGGACACAATTTGCGATAGAGTGATGTGGTGATACATGCTACTTGCAAAACTGTTTTTCCTTGGTTTCCTCTAGTCTAGGCATCTCTAGCTTGGGATCAGGTTTAATCAACTTTTCTTTGACCAGTTCATCGTATATATCTTTGGCCTTGGTTAGGTCGAAAAGATGCAAGGTGAAAATTGGGAACTTTTTGGAAAAGTATCCCTCAGTTGGATTAGCGTGTTTTTGATCCCGCACAGGTTTGACCAATTATCTATTGGACAAAGACCCTTTGTCTGAATTTTAGATCTCGTCTGTAGCTACCTCTAGTTCCTGTGACAGGACCCCACTCGACTACACACAAAAAGTACCATTGGGTCCTGCTCCCGTCCGATAGGAATAAGTTGACGGGACCCCACCCGACTACACAACAAAAGTACCATCGGGTCCTACTCCCATCTGACAAGAATCCTGCCAGATAAGGGATAACACATTTTGCTAGTTCATGCCTCCGCCTTTCAAGCCTCAAATTCTGTGCAGCGATCCTAGAGGGTCACAAAACCAAGAAAATGTGTGAGTGGACAAAAGAAATTGACAGACCCTATCTCAATCCCCCTGGATTATCGTGGGATGTGACTGCTCCTATCTTACACCACGTGTCAGACAAGGAATAAATCCTTAACCCTCTGGAGGTTAGCCAGAGTACACCAAGATCTATGGAGGTACACATCGGCATGTGATGTCTCAGTCTCTACTTCTGTCTGTATCCCTGGTCAACCTGAAGGGTATCAAAACATAAAAACTGTGAGTGGAAAAAAAATTCAAAATACGATTATTGAAAAGACATTTATATCCTTCACGTAAAAGCATGCATGCATCAGAAAACAGTATTTTCAAATACTTTCCAAAAAGCAAGGCGTATTGCTTTTCAACTCAAAACATAGTGAAAACATGGCTTTTCAATCAAAGTCATTTCCTCAGTAGGGTCCCAGCCCAAAACCAAATCTCACAAGGTCTCAACCCAAATCAAATCACGTAGGGTCTCAACCCAAGTATAAAACCATGTGGGATCTCAGCCCATTATCATCATCATCATCATCATCAGTCACGATAAATCCCAATAACGCGTGCCCATAAGCTCAAGGACTACTCTGATCCTGAGCATGTAATTGTGAACACATCACCAGTCGACAACCACCAGATCGTCGTGAACATATCATCGATCGATCTCATCTATCGTACTCCTAAGTCAAGCCTCCCTTGGCTGCCGCCTCTCTCGGTTGCTCGACAGCAGTCACATCTTGACCTCTTCGTACCTCAGAGGCGAGCAATATCTCCAGGGTGCTCTCTGAGTAAACATATTTACAACCGGAGGCCCTATCCGAGTCGTTAAACTCCCAAGTCTTTAAACTCAAATCATAATCATCATTTTGAAAACAATGGAAAAATTTCGTAAATCCAGGATTCCTTAAATCCTATCAAACCACAACTGGGTCTCATGCCCGAAATATCTTTCATCAATCTCATAATTGGGTCACAGCCCGATATATCTCACGTTTGACTATACTATAAGTCAAACCATAAATAAACTAGGTCATACACCTGAAAGATATTTCCAAATTCGAAAACCATTTCACGATTCAAAACACTTTTCCAAAATCGTCCTTAATTTCAATCCAAGTCAAGTCTTATCAACTGGGACTCATGCCCGAATCTCGATTTTACACATCTCCGTGAAATCATTCAAAACCATTAATCAATCCTCAGTTTCACGCTTCTCTGTGAAACCATTAAATCACATAAAACACATGCACGTATAAAACTTGGCCTAAGCCCAAATATCATATAAATTAAAAATCTCGAAATACATGCAACATAACGGCATTTTCTCCGAAATTGCATAATCACATCCAAAACATCAAGCAATCAATGCATCTCAAATCATGGTCATAAAAAATTTATGCACGCATCATATTTATAAAGAAAACGTCCACTCAAACCACCAAGCTGCGCGCTCCGAAACTCGTGTCGTAAGCCACTCTGAGGTTAATCCGCAATCTCCAGGACGTCCGGACTTGGCCAAATCATACCCAAAGGTTACTACCAACCCATACAAGTCCAAACTATAAACCCTTAAAACTCCCAGACCAGTCAACGTGTCCTGAACATGCTTCTCGAGGCTAAAAACTTCTTCATCCACGAGCCAGTCAAAGTCCCCCATGCGCTAGTTAACAGTGGTCAACGCTGGTCAACGGCAGTCAACGTTGATGTCACGCTGGTCAATGTTGACGTCAGCCGAACAGGTCTGACACCTGTTAGGTCTGACAATCTGCCATGTGGCACACCTTGATTGGTGCCACGTGTCACCCTCTGACACTGCCACATCAAATGATGACGTCATCTGCTGACGTTATCACTGACATGTGTCATTGACACATCAGCTGCCACGTTATCTGACACACTCTGATATGTTGCCACGTGGCACCACCCCACTAGTCCACATGGACTGACATGGCTGACGTGGACTTGCCACGTCAGCTACTAGCTAGGCCTGACAGCTTCTGACAACTCACCACGTGGCACCACTTAATTGGTCACATGGCCTAATAGGTCTGACAGGTGATGACGTGGACTACCACGTCATCATCATCAACCTCTGACTAGGTCTACCCGCAACCCTGTAACGGGTCGAACCGCGACCTTGTAACGGGTCGACTTGACCCACCGACCACTATTTTCAGCCATTCTTTGCCCAATCAACTCATCTTGAGCCCAAAAAGGGTTCTATGACCTCAAAATCAGAAGAAAACATCTAGAATTTACCCGTCAAGCACGAACTCCCATGACTAGCTCCAAAGTTGTCCCCTGGTCCGTTCCAATGTCCTTAGCCTTCCTTTTTAAGTTCCTCAGCCTTGTAATGACCCAACAAACACAACCCAAACATCAAAATGAGACCCAAATGTCCCAAAACTAAAATCCAATTTTGTACCCACGGCTTACCTTTTTCACGTATTCTCAGGCCACCACCGCCGTGTCCTCCGCTATCTCTCGTCGTCTCTCAACCTCTCTGCCTCACTCCCTCACTCTGTCTCTCTCTCTCTCCCTAGTCTAGAAGATGCAAGATGAATAGGGGAAGGGGTGAGTTTCGGTTTTGGATCGAAATGGAGAAGGGAAAATGGTAAATGCATGTATTAGGGGAATTGGGCCAATGAGATGGGTGACACTTGTCACTAATCCATTAGTTCAGAACTAGATATTTTAGAACCCAAACTCAAATCCCAAAGTCAATCGTCTCGATTTTTGTGCAACTATGAATAGTTCATGAAATTATCCTTGAACCGTAACTTTCCCATATGATGTTCGATTTTGACGTGTCGCCTGTCTATGGACTCCTATCATCTCGATTTACATATTGATCCTACGCCCTTGTGCATTGGACCTCCCGAGTCAAAAGTCAACATTTTTCCCCTTTCCAAGGGCAAAATCACCATTTTACCCCAACCGTCCATTAATTCTCGATTAATCCCGTAAATTTGGGACGGGGTGTTACATAAATAGTTTAAAACATGGTTTGAAATCATATAGCTTTTACCCTCTGTTTTTCAAAACCATCCTTGCATATGAAAACCATTTCAAAACTGATCCACTTCGATTAGAAAAAAATACAGTTTATCATCTCGAAATACGTGAAAAGAATTCTCAAATTAACAATCATTAAACCATCTAAAACCTCTACCTCTGTAAGTTGATATAATCGTCACCACAAGAACAGTACATCAATCACTAACATCACAATGTCACAAATGAAATCACTGCTCCATTGACAAGTACACCATAAACTCACTCAGGATTCGGAGCCCAGTTCGACGTCCGAGTCATCACAACACAATCTCACAAGCCATCACGCCAATCCACACCATCAATTCATAACCAACATCAGCATCTAACTCACATATAGTCAACTCATCATTAGTACATATACACAACATCAATCAACACATTACAAGGCACTACCGGTAGGCCATCACACACTCACTCAGAATTCGAAGTCCCTAGCTCGACGTCCGAGCGAGATCAGACTCAGGATTTAGAGCCCCTGGCTCTACGTTTGAGTCGCCAAAACAATATCAATCTCAGGATTTGGAGCCCTGGGCACGACGTCTGAGACTCACATTCAAACCACATAATTAGCACACATCATCATATCATTACACATCACGCATATCGAGCAACACGTTTTCACATCCCAACTCAAGATCACATCATATTGCATCACAAATACCAGGAAACTACATATCATAACTCAAAACCACAAATTAAATCATCCTCCGAATCTCGAGCCTAAGCCCCAAATGCAACTCAAATGCCAATTCTCGTAAATTGTGCTATTAAGGTTACTTTTGTAAAAACTGTCCAGAAACCATATGAAATCCAAAAATATCACAAATCATGTTATCTCGTGTCATTATTCTCATTCAATTCAAAATCCTATTCGAAAGGGTGTTCAAAATAGAATTTACGAAAAACCTCGTAAAATGCATAATAAAATATTCGTAAGCCACCAAAAATTCATACAAAATCCAATCACTTCACTATCATCAAAATCACATATAAACATATCTAAATCATATAAGTATGCATACATAAAAGTTTAGGGAAAGAAAGTTCACTCACACACCTTCGAATAACCGAAATTCGCCTTGCACGTTTTTCCATAAAATCTGGGAGATTCACCTCCAGCCAAAATTCACACCTAAGGGTCACAAATCATCTCAATTAACTTCTAATTTAATCCCATAAATTTCTGGTATTTTAAAACATATTAAAATGAACCCCAAAGCCTTCAGACACCCAAAACTAGACTCAAACGGAGTCCAGTCGACTTGAAACCTGTGCCAAAATATTCGTTACATCAAATGCTCAAACTTTCATGTTGCACGCAAATCGAGAGTACAAGACACGTGCCCTCACGCACCGAGCGAAGCCCTTGCGTGTGGGCCCCACGCGCGGGGGTACATTTCACCTTCTTTAATCTTCAGCCAACCCAAAAACCTGCAATTCGGGTCGCCTGACCTGGTGACCCAACCCAGCCCTAAATCCTCTATCTTTCATCCTTTTTCTTCCCCATTTTAGTCTAATCTAATCTACAAAATCCTAACAATCGATCTAAACTTTAAATCACAACAAAACACATCCTAAACAAAGTTCAAAACTCAACAATTCGGCGCTTTGCTCTTCGGTTCTGGGCATTTCCAGCATTCAAACCAACAACCAAGGACCTTAACAAAGTTTTAGGATCTCAAGGGACTTGAAAACGAGCTTCAGTCCAAGCTTCCAGCTTGAAACTGGGTCACCAACCACAAACCCGAAAACACCCTTCTTGGGTTCCAGTCGGGTCTGAGCTAACAGCTCCAACTCCTCCTCTCTCTTTTCTAGGGCCTCTCTCTTTCCTTTTCCCTTTCTTTTTCCTTCCTGGTTTACTCTCCATCTCCTCTGTTTTTCCATTTCCTTTCTCGACCAAAACATACAAAACTCCATACACACTAACTCAAAATGTCAAATAACAACCACACACTCACTACCATATAATCCAAGTCTGTGCACAACAATCAAATAGATAAGGGGACAAGTATCACACTCTAATTAGTCACCCAAAATATCCCACAAGTGAAATTACCAAAATAACCCTTCTTCCAAAATTAGGAAAATGCCCCTAGGTAACTCAGACAAAAAAACGAATGCAATCGATCTTCGTTTCTGGCATGCCGCCTGTTAACGTACTCGGGAGATCGAGACTTTTCTAACGACGTTCCCAGAATCCCAAAAGTCATCTCGATCAAAAAGGCAACTTTTTTACTTTGACCAAGAAAAGTCAACCTTTGACTTTAGGGGTAAAATGGTAATTTCGTCCAAATTTTCCGATTTTAACCTCGTTGAAGGTCATGGTCCTTACATCCTGCTCATCTCTATTTTTCGAGGATTCCTCCTCGACCTCTTTGTGGTCTACCTAATGAATAGGTATCTTGTTTTTATAGAAAAGGGATACTTTAGAGTTATGCTTATGTCATTGTTCTTCACCTAGCAGTCTCTCAAAATTTCAAGACAGAAACCATTATCTCATACAACTCTAAGAAAGTGGTGTCGTCGAACTTCTTCCATAGTGAGAACCTTAATGCTCTCTATGCGATGGCCACCATTTGGTCATTGTTCATAAGGAACCTGCACTTCATCTTCAACCTTTTAAATCTAGAAATGAAACTCTTAGTAGTCTTGTACTCTCCTTGTTTGATGGCAATTAGGTCACTAATCGTGACTTCAGGCTCAACTTGGAAAAATTCCTCATGGAACTTGGCCTCTATTTGCCCCCAAGTGTGTATAGCAAGAAAATGTATCCCCAACTAGAGAGCTACCGAACAATCGTAGCTTGAGATAGTAATTATCCTCAAGAGCTACACATTGGGCCGAGAATCACCATATATGTTACAGGGACGACGTACTACCATCTTCACTAAAGAGTGAAAAAGCTGGCGACTTGAAGTTCCTAGGAAAAGGATTATCCTAGTCAATGTACATGTGGGGTCCTTTTCGTAGTCAATGTACATGGGGGGTAAGGCATACTTTATGTTGAGACATTGGCTCTCCTAGGAGGCATTGGTTGTCCTTGAATCATACACCTTATCTCGGCCATTTCAGTCATGATGACTTGGTGCTTAACTACACGGGGTGGCCTTTGGTTAGGCCAAAATTCCTCTTCAGACCCTGTGTTATAAGATCTTCTCAAGTTCTTTATCTCGTTCATTTCAATCATGATGGCCTGGTGCTCAACTACACGAGGTGGCATTTGATTAGGCCAGACTTCCTCTTCAGACCCTCTGTCGTCATATCTTCTCCAATTGGGACACTTCTGGCCATTTTAACCTTCAACTCTTTCCAGGAGGGTGGTCAATATTTGGCTTGAATCCCGTTGTCCTTTTTCAATTGGGTCTCGCAAGTCCTTCTCGCTTTTGAGACTTCGAAAGGTGAGGCTCTTGAGAACAAAGGCTTCTAAAACACAAGTTCTAGAGTAGATACTATAAAATATGTGGTCCAATTCCCTTTATCTAGACTTACCATCTTTGGAGGTGGGGTGGAGGTACCTGGCTCTGTTTTCCCTTGCCTGGAGAGCTTCTCCACTTATTCGTTCAAAGCCTTCATTTGATCACAGATGGGATCCAAGGAGTCCTTGATGAATTTCATCAATTCTTCCTTATCTAATTCCCAACTGGTGATTTCCTCGAGACTTCCATCACGAGGAGTTTCCATATCGAATTTTATTAGTGGTGGCCTAGTAATTTCTTATTGTGGCATCGAACTCACAAATCTCCTTTTATCATTACATCTTCATTCTGTAGATCAGAACTTGGACATGCACTACAAAAGAGTCCCAATAAGCATTCCAGATTATGTTTGTGTGCAAAATGTTGTCATAACAGAATTCGTGGTTACCGTTCGGTGGCTTGCTTATGAAGTAGTAGATACACAAGTGTTGGGATGAGGGGATCTATGCGTTGTAGTCTGATGATGTAACGACCTGTCCCAAAATCTCAGGATTAATTAAGAATTAATTATGGATTATCAAGACTAAATGGGGATTAGTCGAGGATTATCGGATGTTCAGGGTGAAATTATGATTTTGTCCCTAAACGAGGGTAAAAATTGACTTTTGACCCGAGAGGTGTACGAGGACCGAGGATCATTACGTAGATCGAGTCGATACTAGTCCATAGACAGACAGCACGTCGAAATCGAACATTCGACGGTAAAGTTATAGGCCACAAAAGTTTGAGGAACTATTGTATGAATTACGAGACGAGTTGACATTTTTCCTCATGTGGGCCCATATATTTGTGCTGGCCCAATGGATGAGTGACAAATGTCACTCATCCATTGCCTATCACCCCATATACATGCACCTACTCTCCCTCTTTGTTTCATTCGACCACCCAAAACGGAGAAACACAAAAATCAATCCCCTTCCCCCCATTTGAATCTGTGTGAGGCCAAGAGAGTGGCTGAGAGTACAAGGGAGGCTAGATGGCGACAGTGAGGGTGGCTAAACCGTCATGGATGGCAGAGCAAGGTTTAGGAGTCTCAGTGATGGTGATTAGCCCGAAGAGGCTTATGGCGCACGTATCGAGGCGCAACTTGGACGGTTGATAGCAGATGCAGCCTGTAATGGAGACCGAGACACCACACTCCTCCTCTGATCCTTGCGCACTCTAGAAGCCTCATTTAGGCTAAGGTTTGAATTATCCCTTGTTTGACACTTCGTGTCAGACGGAAGCATGGCACATCCCGCGTTAATCCCGATGGGGATTTGGGATGGGTCATGTCAAAGTGGTATCAGAGCGAGGTTGTCGTTATTCGAGCAAGCCATGTAGTTCTTGTGGTACACGCAGGTTGAGGATGTGATGTCTCTACGAGGAATCATCCTGTCATCAACCTCATAGTTAGGGTAAGAGTATGAGGATTCAGTGGAACTGAACCATGGTTTGGTTGTGTTTGGCAAGTGGTGCGATGGTTCAGGGTTTGATTGGCATGGGATGCCGTGTTTTCAAGAGGTTTGATATCGAGGTGGATCTATGTGCATGGGAATCCAACGACTTAGAACCGTAGGGTTTTTGTTAGATGTAACATTATCGTTAGGGTTGTGTATGACGATTTTGAGAGTCGGGACCGCTGAGCGGTCATGTCAGATGGGGGGTTATGCCAAGGTGGCTTTAGTGGAGGTCGTGGACGACCCTAGTTGAGACTGTTGGTAATAAGAACGTTGGATCCTATTTGGCATGAGAGGAAATGTTTCAGTGTGTCGAATCACGAAGGGATGTCGACTGGTAGAGGATGCCACAGTACAGATGTTGTGTGGTGTGGCATGCCGGGATTGTGACATGTCGTGGTAGAGCAGTAATAAGCACCGAGTAGTGCCGAGTTCTTGTTAGCCCAGCGGTTGGAGTCCGTAGAGTTACGAAGGACGAGGTCCTCGGATCTTGGTTATTGGTTGGTGGTATACCAGTGTTGAAATAGGACGACTTTTCAGTGTCAAGAGCGATGGATCGGTCAGGAAGGACGTGCTGTAGTGAGCAGCTGGGTTCGTGATAACCCTAGTTTGAGATTGATTGAACATGTTACCAGGAGAGTGGTACTTGTGAACTGGTTCCCGAGGTGGACCGATCGGTGGATACTACGTGTTGAGCAGTTGGTATCTGCGGTGAGTTGACTGCATGGGTATGGAGTCTTGATAGCTGAGTGTTTCTGGGATTGGTCTACACGCTATTGTGGTAGACGCTGCTATCAATGGACGTAGTCAAGTCCTATCGAGTTGGATAGGCTCGTGTTACTATGATGACTGAGACGATGGAGATACGTCAGTCGTGATGAGGATACGGAGATGTGTGAGTGACGTATAGTACGAGCAGTGGTTTTGGGAGTTGGTTCGATTACGACTGTGTGCAATCACAGAAGGAGGCGCTGGCGAGTGTGCCACGCTACCTCAGGGGAGGTGATTGAGATGAGTGGGAATTGTCAGAGACGTGTTGGATGGAATCCAATAGCCAATCTGTCAGGACCCAACCCTCCTCGGTTAGGACCCGACTCATCTAGCACGATATTTTCCGCTTTGGCCTTCTTGCCCTTGCCCTCACGGTTTTGTTTTCGGGAACTCAAGATACAACTTCCCTGGGAATCGCCCATCATGGAATTGCACCAACCTTAACTCACTTAGCTTTGGGGTTCCAATCACCCCCCCAAAGCCACTAAGCTCCCAAAAGGCCTAGATAGGTGTGTGCCTACACCTTTAAGGCACACCACTACTCCTCTCCCAGACCATTCCCCTCGCAGGAATGTGGGATCGTTCACCGTTCTCTCCAGGACACGGGTCTTACAATCCTCCTCCCTTAGGGCCCAACGTCCTCGCTGGCACACTTCCCGGTCGGGGTCTGACTCCGTTGTTTCGAGGGTCCGAAGGATTAGGTTAAGTTTTAAATTCATTTTAATTCCCAAAAAATTGGGGGAATTTAATATGCTATTCTTGGATTCATCAGTGACCCATAATGATGTTGTTTGATAGAATGGTATCAGAGCTAGACCCCGACTGGGAAGTGTGTCAGCGAGGCTTTCTAGGAGCTCACTGCTTTGGATTCCTAGGGAACTCTAAAGTTAAGCGAGTGGAGGCTGGTGCAATCCCATAATGGGTGACCCACTAGAAGTTGCACCGTGAGCTCCCGGGAACAAAACCCTTCAGGCTGGGCTGGTTCGGCCAGTGAGTCTAGAGGGGACAATATCGTGTTAGGCAGAGTGGGCTGCTGTGCAACTCTGATCTAAAGGAAGCCCAAAGCGGCCAATATCGTGCTAGATGAGTCGGGTCCTGGCCGAGGAGGGTTGGGTCCTCACAGATTGGATGATTCTAAATGACGCTGTGTGTGTCAAAATGAGGTAATGCCAATGAGGGCTTGGATGATGGCCGGTAAAGTAGATGCACCCAGAGTGGTGAGCATGTGAGTTCGGTGGGCACAGAGAGGGACGGAGAGGATCCCGAGTGGTTCAGTTCGACGTACGAGGCATATCTGGTTTGGTAACCAGTTCCCTAGTGATATGAGACATGAGACACGAGGGTGTGCTAAGGAGTTGTAACTTTAAGGATGGAACGCAAGAATTAGGTAGTAATGAGTGACATTCATAAACGGTATTAATGGATAGGCGAGTTGGATGCGAGGGTTGATGGTTTACGGACACGTGGTTGGATGTTGTCCAAGTGAGTTGAGGACTTGAGAGTCTAGTGGGAAATGGTAATGGCCGACTGTAGGTGACCATACTTCCTGAGTTGTAACTGAGCTTGTTTGAGGAAGAATCTGATTGTCGAGACAGAATCACCAAGGTGAGTCCAAGGTGGACTTGACACTCGTTTGCCTATAGGACACAAGGATGCTCTTGTAGAGAGTAAGCTTAGTAATTGGAAAAGTTGAGTATGCTTCCAACGTGGTTGGAACTTCGGAATCAAGAAAAATTGTGATCGAGACCAAAGAGAAGAGTGCTTGATTCCGGATTAGAGATAGGTATTCCGAAGTAGATGAGGGAGACTTCTCATTTTCTGCTCTTTAGCAGATGGTGTTTGATGTCGCGGGATGATGTACGAGGAATTTTGATGTCATCATCTTTAGCTTTCCCTATGTGGGCTAATGAGGAATGATATGACAGTTAAGGGATTCAAAAAGGGTGAAAGAACCAAACACCTAGGCTGTGAGTCAAATTTGATTGATGGGAAGAGAAGATGGTACTTAGCGTCACCGGGTGTGACGAGTGAGTGTCCGAGGTAGTGGACCTATAACGACCCGTCCCAAATTCCAGGATTAGATTAGTGACGAATCATGATTAGTGAGGCTAATCCGTGATTAGTTGGGCGAAGTCGGACGAACGATGCGAAATGACCGTTTTGCCCTTGGTGGTGGCAAAACGTTGACTTTTCAATCGGGCGGTCAAATGGACTTTGACCGATGACCGTGACGTAGTTCGTGACGTCACGAGTTCATAGACAGGTGGCACGTTCAATTCCGACGTTCGAGGAGGAAGTTATGACGTTCGGAAGTTTAGGGGCATTTTGGTAATTTTGGATAAAAGGGGTCAAAAGTTGACTTTTTGACCGGGAGGTCCGATGGCCGAGGGCCAAAGACCGTTACGTAGATAAGGACGATACGAATCTATAGGCAGGCGGTACACTGAAATCGGACTTCGAACGGGAGAGTTATGGGTCACGGAAGTTCGATTTCACTATGCACGAACTTCGAGACGGGGACGTTTCGGCGAAATCTGATTGGGTGGATATTTTGGTGGGCCCCATGGATGAGTGACAAGTGTCACTCATCCCATTGATTTGATCCCCGAAAATGTGGATCTATATAATTAATTAATATTATTTAATTATTTTTATAAACCAAACCCACACCTAATTCAATCCTAGCCATCCAATTCAATTCTATCTTAAATCCTCACCCTCCATCTCTCATTCCCTCATCTGATCACACCATCTCCTTCTCTCTTCTCTTCCACGGCACCATCACCTTTTTCATTTCATTTTCTTCATTTTCCTCACAAACCCGAAAACCCCATTAACCCTTCATTCTTCATTTTCTTCAAAACACAGCCAACACCCACACGCCCTCATCATCTGCCACTGAGACCAGAGAGATAATGTGAGGATGTGACGGTGAAGGACTAAAGGACACGACGACTGAGGACGACGGAGGACACGGTGGGAGGAAACCCGAAAAGGTAGGTTTTGGGGTTTGAATTTGAAACTTGAGTTTTATTGGGTTTGAATCGAAACTAATAATTGGGTTGTGATTCTGGGGACTTGAGGAGGCTAACAGGATCGAATGAAGTGGCGGGGAACGACGGTGCAGCCCAGAAGGACGGCCGGAAACTGGGAGACTGTTCTTGGTACCGTAGGTAATTATCGCGACCCGTTTCAAAGTTGTTAAGCCCATGGATCGTTAGGTTAGGTTGAGAGGAGTAGAATGGGACAAACGGGAGGAAAAATGGTGGCCGGAGCAGGGAGAACCGGCCGGGTCAAGCCGCGGGTCACGGCGACCCGGTTGCAGACGTTCGGGTCGACCCGCGGGAGGGCAGGGATGACAGGTGACGTCATCTTGCTGATGTCATCATGTCAGGGATGACGTCAGCGTTGTCAGATCTGAAAATGTTAGAAAATGGGCCAATAGGAGTGCGACACGTGTCACATGTCAGTGCACAGTCAGCACTGACATGTCAGTGACGTGGCCCAATCAGGGGCTGACACGTGGCACAGACGTGGACCAGTGCCGTGATGACACGTGGCACATGTCAGACTGCCACGTGGCACTGACAGCACCGTGACGTGGACCAATGGGAGCTTGACATGTGGCACCTGTCAGAGTCTGACATGTCAGACCTGACAGCTGTCAGGTGACGTCAGCATGACGTCATGCTGACGTCAGCGATGACGTCAGCAGGTACTGTAGCGGCGCGTGAAGCCCACGCGCAGCCACTTCAGACGGCGCGTGAGGGCGCGTGGCAGGGAATATGGGGAAGGTTCCAACATACGAAATCTTCTATTCGATGTAACGAACATTTTGGGACTGGTTTCGTGTCGATCGGACACCGTCTCGATATGTTTCGGGGCATCAGAAGGTTTAGGTTCGGTTTTAAAAATAGTTAAAATACGGGAAAATTACGGGGCTTTGGTAGGAGGTTAATTAAGTAGTTAGTAACCTTCTATTACGATTTGGACAGGTTTGGGAGTCCCGGTGACGGTGATCAGCTCGAGGAGCCGTATGGCACGCAAATCGAGGCGGCAGCTCGGACGGTCTGTGAGTGGACCT
The DNA here is from genome assembly GCA_032719365.1 of Prinsepia uniflora. Classification (NCBI taxonomy): domain Eukaryota; kingdom Viridiplantae; phylum Streptophyta; class Magnoliopsida; order Rosales; family Rosaceae; genus Prinsepia; species Prinsepia uniflora. The sequence continues at coordinate 44,426,633 of CM064866.1, read as the reverse complement.
TGTTTTCTAAATTGGTGCATGCATAAATGTTTATTATATGTTTTATTACTTGTTTGATGATGCCATGGGTGCATTTGTATGTGGTTACGTATAAGCACGTATTTCAAGGTTTCGGCCTTATACGGTGCTTATACGGGTCTGTATTTCTGTATTGATTTAATGAACTGGATTTGGATTTCAAAAGGATAAACTCGGGTATGAGACCCATTTGGTTTGTCTCGGGCATATGACCTCAGATTTCGGGCACGGTGCCCAGTTGATGTCCTATGTTCGGGTACGAGACCCAGTCACTTTACGGTTTTGATTTCAGGTCAGGGAACCTTAAATGGATTCCCAGGTTCATGACGGTTTATGGGAACCGGCATGAACCCTTGTTATGGTATCATGGTTCATGACGGTTTATGGGAACCGGCATGAACCCTTGTTGGGTATTACGGTACATGACAGTTTATGGGAACCGGCATGTTACCTTGGTTATGAATATGATGGATCATGACGGTTCAGGGGAACCGGGCATGGGTATTATGTTATGTATATATATGTTCATCTACCTTCCTTTACATGTTCTATTATCTCCTCCGGGGAGGGTCGTTGGCCTGGGTAGACCCCGGAGTAGTCACAGAGCAACGACTGAGTGGAGTCACCCCCCAGTTGGGTTCCTTACTCTCAGGAAGGCTATGGTTACTATTACCTCGGGTAGGGTCAGTGGTCTGCGGACATTGACCTTGACTTTGAGATGACTCGGATTGAGACCTAGGTAGCACGCGCGTAGCTTTGGATACCGTGACAGGATTGGTTGTGTGATTTATATATATGTATGTGATGGATATATGGTATATGATATGTGGTGTGTACAGGTGTGCACAGGATTTGAGCAGTGGCTCGTGTACTTGGTTTCTTTATGGTTTGGGGCCGAGTCCCTTATGGATTTGGGCAGTGGCCCGTATGGTCGTTTTCATTGTGGTCCTTTCGACCTTGGTTTATATCTGCTTTGGGCTTCGTCCCACATATGGTTTGTTTTGGATAAATGGTTTTCGAATGCATGCATGCTTTTTAGTGAAGGGTACAAATGTCTTCTCGTTAAAATGTTTTTTATAAATTCTTGTTTTGTCCACTCACAGTTTTTAATGTTTTGACTGCTCTTCAGGTTGACATCGGATGTGGACTGTAGCAGAGACCGAGATATCACATACCTCCTCCGGATCCTGGCGTACTCTGATAGCCCGGGAGGGCAAAGGACGAGAATATCCCTTGTCTGACACTTCGTGTCAGACGGGAGCAGGGTCATCCCGCACTAATCCCGGGGGGATTAGGATGGGTCCTGTCAGGACCCATGTTGGTATTATGGGTCATGTTTCTATTGGCCGAGATAGCTAGTATGGATCCACCTAGGATCAATGGATCTAGTCGTGTGGTGACGATCAGGATGATCGAGATGACTGAATTGATTGTGGCGACCATGAGTCAAGGAGACCGAAGTCTGGTCATCATTGGGGAGAATCGTACAACTGATTATGCTAAGCTGGGATCAGAGAAGAATCATCTTGTAAGACAGTTAAAGAATCTCGTGGCATAGTTAGTTAGAAGACAAGACAGAAGTTAGATATGGGAGTGTATGATCTGTCTTGGATATGAGAGTAGAGATTGTGACGGATTGATGTTCGCCTGGTGACGGACGGTTGAGGTCCGAGCCATGTTTGGAGCGCGGACAGTAGTGTGTGGTTGGACGTTGCCAGAGTGCAGTCCTTGAGCAGGCCGAGTAATGCCTTGACGATTGATATGATATGGGTGCACCATTGAGTAGTGCACGTTAGACGATGAGATTAATCATAGTAAACCGGTATGTTTGGGTTGAGAATACCAAAAGCGATGAATGTGTGCCGAATGTATAGAGTCCTAGGTTGACATGAGATAGTGATCAGATTGGATTCGACGGTGATAGTTCGACAAGAATTATGATCGAATGTGTTCCGACATGTTGAGATGGTGACTGGACGTCGAATACTGTGCTAGTGCAGAGATGATTGAGAGGGGTCAGTGATTATGTGAGCTGAGAGCTCAAGGCCATGTGAGCCAGAGGAACCCTAGTGCTTTCATATGTGTGGTTAACTCTACTAGCAAGTATTCGATGGGGTCCAGATACACCCAGGATGGGTAAGATGTCGAATGTGTTTTGACAAAGTACATGATGTGACAGTTTGGGACTCGAGTGAGTCGAGATTTCAACGTAAATCCCTGAGTGACATGAGACAGGATATGGGGACTCGACAGCGAGTCGAGATCAGAGTGGCGCAACGAAAGAGTAGTGGAGCCGGGAGTTGCTGGCTGGTCACAATGGTTGTGACATATGGTGGTGATGAATTTAATCGGTATCCGTCGAGTTCAGAATAGTATGTAGTGTGGGAACTTTAATGAGAGTCAGCATGAGTATCAAGGTCGATCGAATCTACGACATAGATTGGAGTATGGCCTATGCGATTGTGATCCGTGCCATGGTGATGGTAGGATCTAGAGGATGTTTGCCTGATCGGATGCTGAGCGGAATGTCAGCTTGGATGTGATGACCCGTAGTGGAAGTGCGTATTGCAGCCTGACGATTAAAATTTGGAAAATGTCAGAATGGTAAATTTGGGTTGTCAGATGAGAAGGGACATTAGGCTAAAAAGCCGATTGACATCAACTTTGTATAGCTGACCTGTCAGAATGGGTGACAGGCGAGATCAACGAGTGTTGATATCTCGAGTGAGGCTTACGAGCTGACGTGTTGTTTATGTCGGACGTGTATGATTACACGAGAGTGCTCGAGTTGGAGGCAGGATTGGATTTCCACATTTTAGTTGTGGAATTGGATCAGTTTAAATTTTGAGGACGAAATTCTTTAAGGAGGGAAGTTTGTAACGACCCGTCCCAAAATCTTGGGATTAATTAAGAATTAATTATGGATTAGCAAGACTAATCAAGGATTATCGGACGTTCAGGGCGAAATTACGACTTTGTCCCTAAGGACAAAAATTTGACTTTTGACCCGAGAGGTCCGATGCACGAGGATCGAGGACCATTACGTAGATCGAGTCGATATGAGTTCGTACACAGGCGGCACGTTGAAATCGAACATTCGACGGGAAAGTTACAGGTCACAAAAGTTTGATGAACTATTGCACGAATTACGAGACGAGTTGACATTTGTCCTCATGTGGCCCCAGATATTTGTGTTGGCCCAATGGATAAGTGACAAGTGTCACTCATCCATTTCCTATCACCCCACATACATGCACCTACTCTCCCTCTCTGTTTCATTCGACCACCTAAAACCGAGAAACCCAAAAATCCATCTCCTTCCCTGACAGGACCGCCCCCGAAAGGGGCATCGATAACCGTGCCCGGTCCTGCTCCCGACTGGCAAGTCGACTGAAATACCCAAGTTACCCTCAGTACGTGCCAGACCAAGGATAGCCACATGTGCTTACTCATGCCTCCGCCCCTCGTACAGCCTCGAACAACGCGCCACGACCTGGAGGGTCAATAAAAACTAAAAAGGTGTGAGTGGACAAAAAGAATTCAGTTAATAAAATAGTTACGGAAAGACGTTTTTACCCTCCAAGTAAAAACCAATGCATGCATACAAAAAAAATCATTTCGCAATCGGTCAAGATTTTCCACATAAGAAAAACTGTGTATCAGATTTCAACATAAGGAAAAAAAAAACTCGTATGAACCTCAAAATCATTTTTCCTTCCTCAACCATCGGGTCGTAGCCCGAAATCACAATCACCGGGCCGCAGCCCAAACCACGAATCAAAACCAAATGCACAACATGATCCCAAACCCAACAACCATATACCGGGCCACTGCCCAACTCAACTGAAACATCAGAAATCATCAATAAATCACAAGTCAATCATTTTGCTGGATATCATGTGCGCCCGAGTCTTTAAACTCAAAACCATGCGCATAAACAGGCCTTCCCGGGATATCAACGAGTCTTTAAACTCAGAACATAATTAATAGGCCTCGGGGGTATCACAGTAACCGAGTCTTTAAACTCACGAGTCTTTAAACTCATTAAGGGCCCTCCCCCGTCATCAATTAACCGAGTCTTTAAACTCAAAACGTGCTCCAGCAATAGCACCTGGTTTTTAAACCCAAAACAGTTTTCAAACACAACAACGGGTCTTCAAACCCAAAGCAGTTTTCAGCGGGTCTTTAAACCCCAAAACAGTTCATCAATCACGACCACGTGGAATCCATCCCAAAATCACATTTTTCACAACAGGACCCATGGTCCGAAATTCCACATTCATTTTCCCCAAATCATACTTTACAAACATAATCAAATCATCATGAAACACGGGGCATGCAAAAACAGACCAAATCACTTTATTAAATCCTTTTTCATTCCCGAATTCGAATTCGCAATAATGATTTCGTAAGCCGGCATCCGGAAGCATCATCCCGAACCCAAACCAAGAATCCACTTTAAATTTCCGAAAACCGAAACCTCGTTCGTTAAAATTTCTTTTATGCCCCGAGCATCAAGCCCGAAATCACCTTTTTCAAACCCATTTTAATTCCTTGAAAACACTTCATTTCTCAATTCTCATTATCAAAACATCAAGACCACAATCATAATTACCAAAATCACAATCCAAGCAAAATATACTCAAAACCCACATTTAAAATCCTCAAAATCACGAGTCTCATTTTAATTCCCCAATTCAAACATCAACAGTGATCAAATCACAATAACTCAAAATCTCGTAAAACGTGCAAATCCGAAACTTTCTCGAAAAACGTGTCAAAATCGTAAGTCACACTCGCAAATCATAAACAACCTTCTTAAATCATTTTACACCCATTCCATATAACTTCTTTCATTAAACCATCATTAAGCACACGAGTGACCATAGTCTCGAAATACGTGCAATTTCACATGTAAAGTAGAAATACGTATAAATACGGGAATCGAATACATATAAATGCGGAAACCAAAATCAATCATAACTTATAGTCATAATCATAAAATTATAGAAATAATTTATGCATGCATTAAATTATGAAAGTAACGTCCACTCACACACCGTCCAATAGGGCTCGGTTTTACGCGGCACGCGGTTCTGTAATTTCTGATATTTTCCAGAAATTCCAAATCCTGTTCGAAAACATACTTTAGTGTCACTAAGGGCTTGCATAACCGCATACTAATTTCCCATAATTTTCCGGGAATTAATCATTAATTACAAACGTAATAGAAATCTTCGGACCCTCGGAACCACATCGAAACGGTGTCCGATAATTTTGAAACCAACGCTAAAATGTTCGTTACATTGTATAGGACAAAAGTCGTGTTAAACTCACCTTGAAATTCGGGTCCACGCGCCGTCACGCGCCGCCGCAGGCGGCTGCGCGTGACACCCACGCGCCAGCTACAGTGCCAGGTACAGTCGTCGTCCCAACCCGACTGTCTGGTAAATGGGTCCGGTTGACCCGCGGCGTGACCCGGCTGGAAATCCATCAATCTCGACCTATGAGCATCAATTCAAACGTTAAATAGAATCGCCAAGCATCTAATTTGGGTCCTGTGACCTCCAATCAATGACAACATACCTGAATCCAGACGATTAGAAGTCGAACTTTGAAGAACAGGTGGGTACTGTTCAATCATCAAACTCGACCTACCTCGATTGTTTACTTGAAATTGGCCCACCCAGAAGCTTCGTAGTGTTCGTATGAACTTGTTTCTCCTGCCAATTGCTCCTCTAAACTCCTCCAAAACCACAACTCAAGCTCGATTTTCTTCCCAGTCAGCAGGTCCCTTCAGAGTCGAAAACGGCATCAAATCTCTTCCCACTAGTATGCGATCGACTTGAACTAATCCCAGGGGACTCATGGAAGCCTTAATTTGCCATGGGCTGGCCTACAATCCGAATTGAAATTTTGAATTGTTTGAACAAGAACTTCGGGTTCCCAGAGCATTTTCTCACCCAGTCCGCTCATTCCTCCTCTCTACCCATCACTCTGGTTCTCTCTAATTTTTGAGTCTCCCTTTCATTGTCCCAGGAATGGATTGAACAAACTAAATCCTCCCACACGTCCAGTGCTCTGTTCTGCAAAACGAAGGCCCGTGCTCCGCAATTCACCAGCACAGACCAATCCCTTCAGCCTCCAGTCACGTTAATGGACCCCTCTCACTCCCAACACTCTCAGTTAGCTGCAAAGCGACCCAACACCCGTGGGGAACTCACTCAGGCTTACTGAGTTTCTGTTTCCCGCAAAACAGACCCAACACCATTTTTTTAAAAACCTGCCCGTGCACGCCCAGCACACACACAATCCTCAATGTCACTAACGGGATAAATAAATCTCCCCAATGTCACTGAATTGGTTAGACAATGGTGGGATTTCAGGACACCCACGGCACGGGCACTGCGCCTTCTGTTTCACGGTTCAACAGTCCCCCCGCAGGAAATTACCGTTTTGCCCTCAGTTGACTATTTACCAAAATGCCCTCATGCAATCTAGACCCGTAACTTGGTCAATCGAACTCCGTTTGACGCGTGCCGCCTGTCTACGGACTCAGGGCATCAAGACCCTCCTAACGGTTCTCGGTCCCTGGCCATCGGACCTCCCGATCAAAAGGTCAACATTTCCCCCTTTCTGACCAAATTACGAAAATGCCCCTGGACTTCCGAACGTCATAACTTTCACCACGAATGTCGGAATCGAACATGCCACCTGTCTATGAACTCGTAACGTCCCAACCTACGTCACGGACATTGGTCGAAGTACATTCGACGGCCCGAATAAAAAGTCAACGTTTTACCCACGACTAGGGGCAAACCGGTCATTTTTGCATCGTACGTCCGATTCCGCCCAACTAATCACCGATTAACCCTCATTAATCATGATTAGTTACTAACCTAATCCCGAATTCCGGGACGGGTCGTTGAACCCATTTGAATATGTGTGAGGACAAGAGAGTGGTTGAGAGTGCAAGGGAGGCTAGACGGCAATAGTGAGGGTGGCTGAGCCGTCATGGATGACGGAGAAAGGTTTGGGAGCCCCAGTGATGGTGATTAGCGCAGAAAGGCTTATGGCGCACGTATCGAGGCGCATCTTGGACGGTTGATCGCGGATGCGGGCTATAGTAGAGACCGAGACATCACACTCCTCCTCCGATCCTGGCGTACTCTAGAAGCCTCGTTTGGGCTAAGGTTTGAATTATCCCTTGTCTAACACTTCGTGTCAGACGGTAGCATGGTACATCCCAGGTTAATCCCGGGGGGGATTTGGGATGGGTCGTGTTAGATGAAGTGGTGTGCCATGTAAGTGACTAGGTCGAATGGGGTGAAGGCTGAAAGCCTTGGGCCATGGTGTCACGGTCCTGCCCTAGATGGGCTGGTCTAGTTGACTTAGCCTTCTAGCTCCTTTCACAATAGGTGTGCCACTAGTAGAAGCAGCTATTAGACATGGTTAGAAATGATTTCTAAATTATGACTCGTAAACCATTGTTCGAATCAAGTGAAATTGAAGCAGGTGGGCATCTTGCTTGCGTTATTCTTTTTTATGCCTCCTTCGAGGACTTTAAATATTTTGTTTTGCGCCTAGTCCAAGTTCAATGTCTGCATGTTCATGTTAGCAGTTACAATTCAGAGTTAGATGAGGAGTTAGAAAAATCAAGCTCTTTAAGCTAGATTTTTCGAATACTGGACCAAAACATAAAGATGGTTCCATGACTTATGCTGACAGGACCCCGCCAAAAATACGCTGGAAAAATACATTCGGGCCCTACTTCCCTCTGCACAAGAATACCACCCACATCCGACCTGCTTCCCGATTACTGGTAGTACCTCCTAGTTACATTTCATTCTTTTCATAACCCCTTTTTGAATATCAACTTATACACAAAGCCCATTGATATTCTATATGGTTTTCCATACATGTATGTATAACCTTCACCTTTAATTGGTTGGTGTATTCCAATTATCGTAGTCAAACATGAAGAAACCGGTTGGAGAGAGGGAGAGAGGTAGTGCAAACACTTAGAAAGTATGGATGATTAAGTATTAGCATGATGAATGGAATTACAAGTGCAAGAGGTAAACTATCTCTAGACTAAGCCATAGATTGGTGTTCTTGATCGAGAGGCCATCAACTAGATGAACATCCGTTGGAAATCATACAAAGGTGTTGGCAGAGCAGTAAAAAGACATGTTGATGTCAGGAAGTGATATTTTGAAGGTCTCAAAGACTGGTTTGATGCAGTCAAAATGACGAGGATGTTAGATGTCCTTTAACAAACGTGTTGCGGAAGCAAGTCGGGATGAAGTATGGTGGTCAGGAAGTCTCTAGAAACAAACTTGGTATGCAAGTCGGATTTGAAGGAATATTTGGTGTTCATGGGGTAAGAACTGAGAAGAGTTGAGAGGAGAACTAAATCTTGATCCTAGATCGTAGAAACTTTTGAGGGTTTGCAATTGTTGAAATTAATTGAGTTTGATCAATTTGTTTGTTTGATTGAGTTGTTGGTTTTCCTTCGAAAAGATGGCTTCTTCTTCTTTTATAGACGGCATGAGAGTGCAAATAGTTGACACGTGCGTCCATGCGTGCATCTCCTTCGCGACGACTTAGTCGCACATCCCTTTGCCCTTTTTTACGGTTTCGACATTGTGTCAATGTGATTGCGTAAATCACGCTCGCGTTTCCTATGATCCAGCTGTTGGATACAAGCTGGGCTTGGACCTCAAGCTAGATTGGGTCTTTAATTTCTTAAAAACCTTCTCTAGACTCTTAGTAGTTTATTTCGGGTGTAAACAATAACACCATGAACGAACTTAATTGTTTGTTGAGCTATCCCTATAATAAAGCGAGGATTGGCCACAAATTTGTTTGCCTAGTTAACATTACCCATAATTGAATAGTGAGAAGTTTTATGAGCCCATACCAACACATAAAGAGTTAACTGTGGCTAATAATATAAAAATGACCACAACTAACTTGCCATGGCCACAACAATGGTAACTTTTGCCCTATTTTCTATTAGTGATAAAACTCCTATGCAATCCGTCCTAATTGTCAAAGAAGGATTCACATTTCAATAGCTTTCAACATTAAGAAAAAAATATTACAATAAGTCAATTGGCAATACAGATGTTTAGATCATTGAGTAAATTCTCATTCACCAAGCACCATAAATAGTAGTCATCCTTGTTTTCGATGTTGGCAGCTCATATTTCTAATCCAAGTTTTGAGTACTTTTGGCTAACCAAATATTTCTAGATATTCTTAGTATTCATACTCCTCATTAATATATGAATTATCTCAAATTAAATTTTTTATGAATATTTTTTGAAACTTGATACATTATTCCTGATTACCAATCAGAAACTAGCAAAAAAGTCCCAGCATCTTCCTTCTAATAACAATGACTACTGCCAACAACCTCCCTCGCCTCCGTTCGCCTCTTCTTTTCTCCAAAATCTTCGCATTCTTCTCTCCTCCAAGCCATATATGTTAGGACACGACTTGATGTGTTTCAGTTGCTTGCACATTAAGGCGACTATCATCTAAAGAGAGTGTGAAGGCATTGACCTAAAGAGAAAACATGAAGTCAAGACGCCCAATACACACGACATGTGATGTGGACGTCTGGACATTGACGTCTTCTGCTCTTAGAAAACAATTAAGGGATGTCCACAATATCGCACATGCATATCCGTTACTTCTTGACATGAGTCATGCCCTCGCTTCATTACCTGACATTTAGCATTCGCTCACTTACATCATTTGCAACCGTCAGTTAAAATGAGTGAACAATGAGCAAGCCAGATATCGAGGGGAAGCTGAGTGGAAAAGAAGGGCTTGACCACTGAAGCTATTTCATGAGTTTTCCTGGTATCAATGCGAATTGATTGGATAATTTTCCATCTTTCAATATTCTCCCATCCCTCCATTTGCATGGTAGAGGAAAAACAAAACTGAGAATAAATTTGTTGTGCCTTTCGTTTCATCATCATCATCATGATCGTCATCATCTAGTGTTCTTAAATCTTATCAAATACTCAAATCTGACAAGAAGCAAGTCATTTGCTCCTCCTTTACATCAATCATGTCCCAATAGCCTCAAAAATGGAATAAATTAAGCTAAAGAACACCCAATGCAGTGTAGCCAAAAAAATCATATCCAAACAACAGACAATACAGTGTAGCCGAAAAAGTCATACATAACGATGATACAGTGTAGCCAGGGTGTCCTTTCTGGGTACAGAAATGGCCGAAACCATCATCAGAAGAACCACCATCTTCGTTGCCGGCTCCTCTGCAACAATTTCTCCACAAGATTAAACCTCCATTGTTAAACTACTCATATACAAGATTTTTGTGGATCAGGGGCCCAAAAAAGCATGAAAACAAAGTGTTGAAAGTAAAAGATGTGGGTTCAGCTCAGCACCCGTGAACAAAGATTTGCAAAAGCTAATCTGTAGATGGCGCTATCTTGAAATTGTGTAGAAATTAAACAATATCTTCGCAACTCTATAAAGATAGGATACAAAAGTACTTGACTGTAGACACCTTCAGTAATTAGTTGAGGCCAAAGAAGTGTGCAAACAGTACTTAAAATTTAAGCTGACTGCAGAACCATAAAATTCTAGAATAAGCTCCTGGTCAGACGTTCAAGTATATAAAGAGAAGCCCATAACTTTAGCATACAATGAAAGCATTATCTAAATATTGTGAAAATTGGACGTACAAGCATTTCTTAAGCTTAGTACAATTTCAATACTACATATCAAGTCTAAATATTAAAATCCAAAGCCAAATTTGATGTTTGTTTGAGAGCAGGATTTAAGGGAACTATAATGGAAAAGGAAATACAAGACACAATCATTCACTAAATTGTAGTACAATAAGGGCAGGCTTGTATATAGATCAAATACGTTAAAGATGGTGAGCCAATACTGAAATGGCACGAAGTTGAGCACAATAAGAAATGACAAGTAGGAAAAATGTTAGTATTCTGGAAAGGAACTCCAAGTAATAGGATTATTTTTCCTCTTCTGGTCCAGTAATCGGATTCATCAAATAAGCATTTTATCAACTTATACTTGGGATAAATTAGTGCCCATTAAGAGTTAATAAAAGCGCGAAAAAAGGAAAATGGTAAAACCTTCTGATTCTGATCTTGTGATTGTAATACAATAGGCTGGGAGAGGGTCCCACTTTCAATGTTCTGCGCGTATGGCCGTACCTTCTCCTCCAACATCTCATTCAACTGAGCATCAAAATGATATGTAATGTCAGTGCACTGAGGCACGGCAGTTCATAACTAAAATAACTACAGGAGAAGATGACAATTATCATTTTTAATCGGAAACATCAGTCTCCATGAAAGTCCTTTTGTACAAGAACGGAGCAAGTAAGACTAGGCCCAAAGACCGTTGATCATTGGCTGGCACTTTATATCCCCTTAGGGGTCGTTCACAGAGGGTTGAGGCAAAATAATGGGATTGAGCTCAGCAAGTTTCTAAATATAAGGAAAAAGTTTCTACATTGGTTGCTGGGAACCACAAGATGGATTGAGGAATAAGCTACTTGTAGAACCAAAACATTTGTGTTGTGTGCCTCGTATAAAAGTTTAGCTTCCCATAGGAAAATCTCTTTGATTAACTCATCAAGTCTTTGAGACCGTTATATTGATGCACAATTTTTGCTTCATTTCCTATGGATTTCTTAAATTCATCAAGGAAGCAAAAGGGGAAGCAACTCATTTCATTTCCATAGCTAGATTAAATTATAAATAACTAACCCTTTCTTGACGCCATCTAGTTTCCCACTGTGCATCCAAAATTTTGTCAGCAATTTCTCTTTGAGCATTTAGAAGAACAGTCATTTCATAAAACTTTTCAGGAACTTTGAGATCCTCTTTGCTCCAAGAAGATGCATTCAATGGAAGGTCCAGCTCCTGCCAATTCTGTACAGTTAGTTCATAACCATCCAAACTAGGGGTGAACATCTTCCTTTTTTTCCTGACTGATACATACAAAAAGGTATATATTCGACCAATAAAATCTGGTATATAGATTGAAGATAGATTACGTACACCCCAATTTTCTGGCCTTGGTGGAGGATCAAGTTTCATGATTTGTGCTTCAAGTGCCTTCTTTGCTTTATAGTATGGGACATTTCTAACAATAACAGGATCTTCCTTGGCTCGAGCAGGATCTATGGAGATCAGGGCCTATTAATGGTAAAAAAATTCATATCAAAGAACTATATCAATAACAACTCATAGGAAATTGTGGAATATTTGAACTCCTAAAATGTATGGGTTCAATTTCAACATATGACTCCAATTTTTGAACAAATGATAAGAGTATGAAGCAATGACGTCAAGATATTGTCTCAGTCAGACCACATTATACAAGAAACCAATAATTTGTACATGGCACTAAGATCTGAAGCTTAAATTAACAAAATACTTTCTAAAAATAAGAAGGAAAGAATTTATAAAGAGAGGTCAGAGGCCAACAGAAAGTCGGACATCTCATAAGTATTTTAAAACAAAATCATTCGAACAAAGTTTTCATCTGGAGCATGATAGCACTTTCAGCACTTGAGCAGTGTATTTGTTGCTGCCAGACAATAAAGAATGCAGAAAAGCCAAGCCCATTAAGTGAAAACTTCGATTATTATAGGCAAAATTTCTTACTTCCTGCAGGTTTTCCCAGCCAGGTTTTCGCTTGGCCACCACATCACGAAGTTGATCATAGCGCATAGATTCCTAACCCAAGAAGAATACATAAACAAGGAAATATAAATAGATAATTAGAGTAAAGCACTATTGCAGTCTTGCTTTAATGAACTATTGTAAAAATAATAAATGTCAATGTAAAATGAGATCTTGAGCAATAAGGTAATAAGGATGTGTTGCTTCTTAAGACATTCATCAAACCAAGGAAAAACTCACATTTTCCTTGTATTGTCGCCATCAAATTATGATGAGAAATAACATAAAATTAATGCAGTGTATACTTTTTTGAGATACAATAAATTGTGAACCTTGTATTGCCACCAAATTTTCTGCTTGACATCATCATCGAAGTCAAATCCACCCATAACCTGAGGCAAGGTAAACAGCCAAAATGCAGCAATGCTGGGATCTTTCATGCTGTGAACTATATGCTGAAACAGTTAACAAGACCATTAGTAGAAAATCAGATAAGAATTCACCAAAACTGATATCAAATGTTAGCCCTATAAATTGGATATGTGCATAGAATGAAATTAAGGAAAGTTATTCACTCTTGTACAAAGCATGTTCAAAACAAATTTGTAGTCCAGAAAATAAAACAAGCAATGGTAACTGGATGATTACACAAATATCAATCTTTAATAAAAATCACTTCTCGAATTTGTATGAACGTATACTTTCTTAATGGTGGTAAGAGTACAACTACAACAGGAAAATGAATAGCCCATCTTCAGATATGGTATCCATGCTTGTGATATGGAGCACTTATCACTTGCTATTGAGCCCACTATCCTTAACAATTTTTTCCTAGTAAAAGATCCACTACGGGACTGACTATGTTTGTCCACATAGCATCCTAATTAGCTACGCACAAACCAAACTAGTCACCAAATTTGACTCTTTTGACAGATAAGGATCTTTAACCAGTGTTACGCTGGTCAAAGCACCTTTTAATACCGCAGCCATCAAGCCTATTTCTTAAAAAGCTTGACTCTCTTGACTGTAAGCAGAGTCATAAAAATCCCTATGACCATTTTGACCAAAAATAATTTAAGGAAAACAACATACCCAGGTAAAATAATCACAATCTGTGTTCAATATCAAGAGAAAAAGAATTCATATTGTATTCATCATTTGACTCTTTTGTGGGATTGTGGTGCGTTGCAGAAGGTAAAAGGCCCTTTTGTTCAAGAAAATGTGGGTTAGATCATGGCCTTTCAGATAGTTGGGATCTTCTAGAAATTATACTCATCCAAACAACAATATTATCACTAAACACAGTAGCAGAGAGCATATAAACAACAATGGATACTAGCCTCATAGGGGTAGTCCATCTTTCTCAAAACATTGTATGCTTTCCACGGAGGCTCCATGATCTGCAAGGGAAAAAATACAAGCCTATAAAGATGGAAACATTATTAATATGCCTCGATGAAGAAGAAACACTAAATTTTTTAAAGCCGCTTAAAAGATGAATTTAGATATTCTGAAATACATATGAGGATGATATGTCCTTAAACTAAAAGGAAAAACCAAATGAATGGATCAACCTTATAAAAAAAGGATCAAAATGTAAGACCGGGCAATTAGGAATATCTAGAAACCCAATTACCAAAAGAAAAGAACAACGATATATATAATAAATAAGAATAAAACAAAAAAATGGAAACCATTCAAACTCTTTAGTGATGGAAGCCAAAAGAGAAGCTATAAAGGTCGTTTTATCCCAAATCTCATCTAGCTTTTGGCTCCTTTGAAGAAAAAATTTAAATGATATGTCCCCGGTTCTAACTAAACTCAATAATAATAAAACTTTGAAGGTGGCCCAGAACTTACGTAGGCTCAATATTAGTAATCATTGAAAGAGTATAGAGTATAGGCTATCCCCCCAGTATGTCATCTTTATTTACTCAACCAACATGGTTACTTGCTTTAGGACATAATCAGATGCAAAAGACGTATATATATTTATGAAATATAGCATGGTTTTCATCCTTAACCAGTTGAAAGATTATGGAGTTCTAGACTTATGAAAAAAGAGATAAATTCCAATACTAGAGTTGACTTGATCAAGTTGGAACATTCAGAAATGTAAAACAAGATATTTTCAAGCAATTCTGAAATCACTCACATCATCTGCAGAAATTCTGACTTGTAATTTGTCCTTGCATTCAGGACAACCCATCACACCCTGAAACATAGCAAATATTTCATGTCACCTATGGGGGTAAAACAAATGTGCAGAAAATGACTGCAGGGAAGTAGGAAAATATGAAGAAACTAGCATATACTACTGCGTCATGATTACAACTAGAATTTATAAAAAGGCCAGTTGTAATTCATATATTAAGTTGATAACATAAAGAGTTACATGGTTAAGGGCATTCCTCAATTACAAAAGAAGAAGAGAAAAAAGCCTCATAGTCTCTCTTTCCGATAACTATCTCAAGTCTTACAAAGGAGGATATATTTGTGACTGCAAATCCTCAGTTTGTGAGATAGTATTAGAATTTCATAATAGTGTGAAATATATGTACTTAGACTAAGTCAGCCTAGGGACCAAATGGTTTACCGTGCCATCACAGGTCGGGCACTCTTTAGATGGCAATGGTGTTTGAAGATTTATGGCAGATGGAAGGTGAAGCAACTCAACCCGATTACCAACAATGGCATCTGCAACACATTCAGCTGTTGCCTTCTCTCCACTGCATGACGAAGATGATTCATATGAGAAACAAAATACAATCAAATGAACAGCATTTCAGTATGGTTGATTAAAGGATTCATTAAGGCTGATGATGACAATAAATAATAAAAAAGATAAACAGGCCAGATAGTAAAGAAATATACTACAACCTGAAAACCATGGGAAAAAAATACTTAACTTATTCAGCAGTAACTACCGACCTTGAATGTCTGAAACTATAGTAACCATGATAAACAGTGCAGCATAGCTATATTTAGCTTGAGAAACCACATTACAACGTCTAGTTTATAAGATGCTAGTAGCCTCCACATCTAGTCGAATACAAAAATCTTTTGAAGAAATACTTTCCTGGTATTCAAATAACTTCAAGCAACCCAGAGGACTTTCATTTTGAGGATGAGACAGTCATAGTTTGGTTTCAAGGAAAGAAGCTCATAACAGAGTCAAATTTTCTTATTAGATTCATATTCTCGATGCAGATTTTAGCAACATACTGGATATTTTCTTCCCCATTCTTGGGGCTCACAACACATGCTATTCACACTACCAGAAATTTAGAATTTTTTCGATCACATATTTAGTTTGTTAAGGTTTAAAGAAAATATTAGGGAAAGTTGAATGACGCATCCTTATCTTATTGAGAACAATTACCAGTTATTCCAAACAACAGAATGATTACAATACACAATAAAGGAAAGCTCCTAAAGTTAACTGAATGCAGGATGACTGACGCAACTGAGGATTTTTAAGATGCCATTCATAACAGTACATTAGTAGAAAAATTCTCAGAGGTGGATTTTATTAGCTAAATGCATCGATGCAAAAGTGAAAAATCCACATAAAAATACGTGCTAAACTGTTCAAGACAGAGCATATATTATCAAAACCCTAAAAATTTGGCCAATATATCTCAAAGTTGGCATAAACATTTCCTTCATATATTAACATGTTCTACATACTTGGAACTCAAAATCTAACTGGAGGGAAGTCTACCTTTTTAAGGTGTAATTCTTCAGTTGGTAGTGCACCCTCCCTGATCCTCTGCATATGGTACACCGCAATGCCTGCCATCCATTGCATGTTCCACAGTTCCTGCGCTAAAAGACAGCAGCTAAGAGATCATCTATCTTCAATAACCTATATACCTATTAACATTATCAAGCCTACCATGGAAAACATTCACATGAAGAATCTTTATAAATCTAATTTGGAAGCTTAAAGAGAAGCATGAAAACCATGGTTTTGAAGAATTACCAAACAAACTGCTCTATATTTTAGTGTGTCAATTACTTCTGAATGACAGAGTGAAAAGTATGACGACTAGTACATTAATATTCATATAATACAAAATAATAGAACAGCAGCACCTTTAGGCAATTACAGTAGACATACAGAAATGTTCTTTTACTAGATCATTTTTGAAGTAAGCTGTTATTTGATCAATCTACGCACACATGAAGATACACATAATAATAATGTTCTTTTTATAGTATCAAGCAGAGGATAAAACATACTGAAAGATAAGGCCACTATGAACATTGAAAGGATAATGAAAATTACCTTTGACATATCACCTTCTTTCCCAGCTCAAATGCTATGTCATAAGTTCCTAAAGTAGCAACTGCCTGAATCCCATGAAGAAAACCAAAAAAGAAGAAAGCAGTGAGAATTATGCAAGTTCCCAAGAGTAGTAACAGCTCATAACTCACTTAACTAGGCTATAATTAAATTCATCTTCCCCAAAACGCTATACATTCACCAATTTATACTGCGTTCATTTCCACAAAAATTCACACAAACCGCCAATGAACAAAACTCCTCCACTCAATTAGCCAAAGAACAAAAGCCTCCCGATACAACAGTTAATTTCTCAAAAGTGGATACCAAAATCCATTATTTACCCCAAAACTCACAAAAAAAAACACCTTTAACCCATTTACAGGCACATGATAACCCATAGAGCCTATGAAAAATTCCACTAAGAAGTTAAATATCATGCTAAATTCTCAAAGTGTGCAGACATAAAACTGCCCATATGATAACTGTTCATTTTTTACAAGAACTCACAAAGATTGACATGTAAGAGAGCTTGGAAACCAACTCGGGCACGCCAAACCCACGCGGAGCGGAGCCGGCAATGTCAAAAGCAAGAGTGAAAGGAGAGAACACAAGCTTAACAGGGAACTCGAAAATGTCAACGAGCTGCTGCCCATATCGAGCTGTGAAGATTTTGTATTGGAAATCAGCAAACTTCTTCAAGCTCTTCAGCAAACGGTCTCTTCCTGTTGACATGGTTGGAAGAGCAAGGGACAGAAATCTTTGCAGTGTAAAACTTTCGGTTGGATAATGTACTATGGACTAGAAAAAAAGAGTGGGATGTTATCCTGGATAAGAAAGAGTGGGATGTTATCCTGGATAAGAAAGAGTGGGATGTTATCCTGCATAATTTACATTCTGATGCACTGGAGTTAATATCTTCGCGACCAAACACAATCCACCTTCATATTGGCAAAGTTTTTTTTTTTCCCGAAATATTGGCAAAGTTGGAAGATATTTCTTAATTAAGGATTGAAATATTATATCACTAATTAAATTTACTGATATCTTACTCCAAATATTAATATCGATATCATTTACAGTAAACAAAAATGACAGAAATTTTGTCTAAAAATTGGAAAATTTTAATGAAACTTTGGGAAAAACGAAGTACTCAATAATAGTTATATAAGACTAATAAGAACTATATAATGACTTTAATATGATGAATAATATGAAACAATATGGTTCGGACATATAAAACATATTATATAATACTAATTTATATCAAATTAACCATTCAACATATTAAACATAGTATATAATACTAATTAATATCAAATTAACATTTCAAATTAACCATTCAACATATAAAACATATTATAATACTAATTTATATCAAATTAGTCATTCAAATTAACCATTCAACATATAAAACATATTATATAATACTAATTTATATCAAATTAACCATTCAACATTTTCTTATATCAAATACTAATTTAAATATAAAACATATCATACCGAATATTCAGAAATATACTGACAGGACCCATCCCAATCCCCCCGGGATTAACGCGGGATGACCCTGCTCCCGTCTGACACGAAGTTTCAGACAAGGGATAGTTCCGACCTTTGCACTCCCGGGCTATCAGAGTACACCAGGATCCGGAGGAGGCATGTGATATCTCGGTCTCTGCTACAGTCTACATCCGATGTCAACCTGAAGGGCAGTCAAAACATTAAAAGCTGTGAGTGGACAAAACAAGAGTTTATAAAAACATTTTAACGAGAAGACGTTTGTACCCTTCACTAAAAAGCATGCATGCATTCGAAAACCATTTATCCAGAAAAACCATAATGAAATCAAATACACGGGCCACTGCCCAAATCCATAAGGGACTCGGCCCAAACCAGAAATAAGCCAAGTACACGAGCCACCGCTCAAATCCTATGTAACCACACATCACATATCATATATCATATTTATATCATATACACATATAATTCACACAACCAATCCTGTCACGGTTTCCAAAGCTACGAGCGTGCTACCCAGGTCTCAATCCGAGTCTTCTCAAAGTCAAGATCAATGTCCGCAGACCACTGACCCTACCCGAGGTAATAGTAATCATAGCCTTCTTGAGAGTAAGGAACCCAACTAGGGGGTGACTCCACTCAGTCGGTGCTCCGTGACTACTCCGGGGTCCACCCAGGCCAACGACCCTCCCCGGAGGAGATAATAGAAGTAAAGGAAGGTATATGAATACATATATATATATATACATAACATAAACATTCATGCCCGGTTCCCTTGAACCGTCATGATCCACAACATCCATTAACCAGGGTTCATGCCGGTTCCCATAAACCATCATGAACCACAATGACCTTTCTGGAGTTCATGCCGGTTCCCATAAACCATCATGAACCACAATGACCTTTCCGGAGTTCATGTCGGTTCCCATAAACCGTCATGAACTTGGAAATCCACCTAGGGTCCCTGACCCGAAATCATTAGGGTAAAACAACTGGGTCTCGTGCCCGAACATATGACTCAACTGGGCACCGTGCCCAATATCTAAGGGTCAGTCACGACTCCGATCATAGTGATGCGTGCAACCATCCATCCAGGACCGCTCTCAATCCTGGTATGTCGCCGTGAACGAATCAACCGACGCGACCACCATAAGATCATGGTGCACTCATCACCGATCGCTACCCTGACCCGTCAGCACTCCGAAGTCGAGCCTCCCCAGGCTGCCCGACCACGAATCGTGCATCGTGACCTCTCCGGAAGGAACACATTCCAATCCGGAGGCGAGCGTCGTATCGTTGATCGCCGTGCACATAGCACCCGTCGCGACCACGATTTAGACCCGAAGGTCGTAAATAGCGTCATATGCCCGAGACAAAACCAAATGGGTCTCATACCCGAGTTTATCCTTTTAGAAATCCAAAACCTTTTCATTTAGACTAATAAAGACATACAAACCCGTATAGGCACCGTATAGGGCCGAAACCTCGAAATACATGCCTATACGTAACCACACATTCAAATGCACTCAGGCATCACAAACAAGTATTTAAAACATATAATAAACATTTATGCATGCACCAATTTAGAAAATAAGGTCCACTCACAGACCGTCCGAGCTGCCGCCTCGATTTGCGTGTCATTCGGTTCCCCGAGCCGATCACCATTACCAGGACTCCCAAACCTGTCCAAATTTTAATAGAAGGTTAATAACTACTTAATTAACCTCTCATAAAAGCCCCGTAATTTTCCCGAACTTTTAACTATTTTTAAGCCAACTCTAAACCTTCTGATGCCCTGAAACATATCGAGACGGTGTCCGATTGACACGAAACCAGTCCCAAAATGTTCGTTACATCGAATAGAAGATTTCCTGTGTTGAACACTTTCCCAAATTATGGCCCACGCGTCCTCACGAGCCCCTAGAAGGTCGAAAACACTGTTCATCACCATCAACCTCAGGAAAACCGGTTTTTTTCTGGTTTTTCGATCCGGTCACTGTGCTGAACCAGCGGAACCGGTTCAACGTCCCTCCGTCCTCATTTTCGGTCCGTTTGCTCCCATTTTAATTCCTAAATTCCTATTTCTTCATTTCCTATCTAACTCAATCATCAAAACGACCTAAAAACCGCATAAACCCATGGTTTAATTTTAAACCAAACGGTTCAATATTTCCAAAACTCACCCACGGCTGCCACGCCGTCCAACCACCATAGAAACCTTCCTAAAACTATCCTAACAACCTATTTTATTCATTAAAACCATTAAAACCGATCCAAAACGTCAAAAATGGAAAATGGATTAAAATGGGCATAATCGGGTAATCGGGTTACCTGGGCCTTAACGGCCGTGTGCGGCAGTCCAGGTGCTCCCAGCCACCTTCCCTAGCTTCCTCGGCCTTTCCCTCACTCTCTGGTCTCACTCAAGATCAGATGGAAAGGGTTGGATGGGTTTGAGTGAAGGTTTGAATGAGATCGGGTGGGTTGTGTTTGAAATGAAGAAAATGAAATGGATGGTCGACGCATGAATATGTGTGGGCTGTACAACGGATGGGTGACACTTGTCACTCATCCATTGGGCCTCCATAAATATCTGGGCCCCACTAGAGTCCAAACGTTAGTTCGTTTCGTAATTCGTGCAATAGTGCACTTGAACTTCCGTGAACCGTAACTTCGTCGTCGAACGTCCGAATTCGACGTGCTGCCTGTCTATGGATTCGTATCATCCTTATCTACGTAATGGTCCTCGACCCTCGGCCATCGGACATCCCGGTCAAAAGTCAACATTTTGACCTTTTTAACCAAAATTACTAAAACGCCCCTAAACTTCCGAACGTCATAACTTCCTCCTTGAATGTCGGAATTGAACGTGCCACCTGTCTATGAACTCGTGACGTTACGAACTACGTCACGGTCATCGGTCAAAGTCCATTTGACAGCCCGATTGAAAAGTCAACGTTTTTCCACCACCAGGGGCAAAACGGTCATTTCGCATCGTTCGTCCGATTTAGCCTAACTAATCATCGATTAACCTCACTAATCGTGATTAGTCACTAATCTAATCATGGAATTTGGGACGGGTCGTTACATATACCCATATGGTACCCCAATTAATTTAAAAGTTGTACCATTAAACTCAAAATTTGAAAATAAAAATATTTCATGATGAATAGACGGAAAAAGGAAGACGCACAAGTCGCCACACGCTGGTGACTCTCTCTGTGCGTGGTGGCCACGCGCCTGTGCAGTGTCATCTTCTTCCTCCAGTCGGGGTCTGCAACTTGGGTTTTCCCAACGACATGACCCGACTCAAATATCAAGCGATGTAAGACCCGTGTCCTGGAGGGAACGGTAAATGATCCCACATTCCTGCGAGGGGAATGTTGTAACGACCCGTCCCAGAAATCAGGGTTAAGATAGTGATTAAGGTGGGATTAGTGAGTTTAAGTAGTACTTGTAGAATGACGATTTTGCCCCTAGTTCGGGTAAATAGTTGACTTTTAGTTCGGGCGGTCAATTGGACTTTGACCGATGACCAGGACGTAGTTTAGGACGTTGTGAATCCGTAGACAGGTGGTACGCCCGATTCTGACATCCGAGAAGGAAGTTATGATGTTCAGAAGGTTGAGGGCATAATCGTAATTTGGGTAAAATAGGGGGGAAAGTTGACTTTTTGGACGATCGGGTTTTGGTACGTTGACTTAGGACCGTTAGAGAGATCTTGTCATCCTGAATCCAACGACAGGCGGCACGTATTCATCGGACTTACGATGTGGGAGTTACGGGTCTAGAAAGATAGTGGCAAAGTTGTAATTTTCGTTAAAACAGAAGGGCATTTTGGTCTTTTGTGTTCTAGGATGTGTGCAACAGATAGGGACAGATGGAGGGCTGAGATTGAAACAGATGTGAGGGAGTTGAGGGATTGGAGACACGTGTAGGGGTTCTGGTTGGTTCCAGGATTGTGTGCACGGTCCCAATTATTTGGGATTAAATTTTGCAGTGTGTGTTCGAAGAACAGAAAACAGAGGCTGAGGAATTGGGAAATTGGACGGTTTTTTTGTGTGAGTCGTGTGAATTGCTGGGGGGATGAGTGATCAGAGAGTGAGAGGGAGGTAGTGAGGAGGTTTGGAGGTGTAGTGACTGTGTGTGAGTGCAAGTTGAGCCACGGGAAAACAGTAAGGAAAACAGGGAGGACGTGAGTGTTTGTGGGTGGTGTTGCGGCTGTGATCGATCAAGCGAGGCCAGAGGAGGTGTCCAGAGGCTGGAGGTGGACGGGAGGAGCTACTGCCTCACGGCTGAGCTCACGACGGCGACAGGAGGAGGCTAGACGACGGAAGGTGCCCTGTGTTGCCGTCGATTTTCAAATCGAAAGTCGTGAGTTTCAAATCGAAAGTCGTGAGTTTCAAATCGAAAGTCGTGAGTTTCAAACAGGTAATTTCTTGTTTCCCTTTCGATACTCTGTTTTGTCGTCGATTTTCAAATCGAAAGTCGTGAGTTTAGGGGTTGAATCGAAGAGTCTAGGGAGGTCTAGGGGACTCAGTTGAGGCCTGGGTGTCTTCTGGTTGTGCTGCCGTGACGGGGAAGTGCACGGTGGAGGCTAGACGACGGAAGGTGCCCTGTGTGCCCTGTTTTTCCATTTTGCTTCAAACGTAGAGTCGTGAAGTCTGGGGTAGAGTCGATGGTCTTGGTGAGTTGGGTGAGGTTTAGGATGGTCCTAGGAAAGGTTTAAGCTTGCCACCGTGATGAGGGGTGACCTGGGTGGCCGGAGAAGGAAACAGGGCAGTGTTCGGGTTTTGTTTCGAGTTCGAGTCGATGAGTATTAGGTCGTGTCGAGGTGATTGGAGTACGGGAATGGGTAGCCTAGGACTAGACGAAGCAGTGGCTAAAGGAATAAGGTGTTTTGGTGCAGGCACGGCGGAGAACCGTCCTCGCCGGTTCGAGGTGCAGAATTGTGTCGAACCGGGTCTACTCGAGGTAGACGGTGACACTATAGCAGGCGCGTGAGGGCCACGCACAGCCACTTGGGTGGCGCGTGGGGGCGCGTACGGCGACGGTTGGGAAAGTAGTCAACTAGTTTTTTGGTCTAGGTGTTGTGACGAGTCCGTTGGAGTTGGTTTCGGGTTAATCGGACGTCGATTCAATGTAGTTCCGCGAGGGTGAAGGCTTAGGGTTCCGATTTTAGGACCCGGGGATTTTTGAGGGAAATTAGGTGGACCTTCGTAGACGTGTTAGTGACGTACTTTGGTGATTTTTGACTGGATCGGGAGTTCCCGAGGAAGCTGAGGAACGTACGAGACGTTCAGGACGCGATTGAGGGCTCGGTACTGTGAGTGGACCCTTTCCTTAAACTCGAACATGCATAACTATTTTTTTTAAGTGCTTAATATATGTGATTTCATGCTTGTTGGATTTATGATGTGGTTTTACATAATTGCACAGTTTCCGAGAAATCACTTATTTGGCGCGTTTTACGAGAAACGTCGATTTCTGAGAAAAATGCCATGATTTTGGGATTTCAAACGATAAGGGTTTTCAGTGATTATAAAGGGATTTTGGAACATGATTTGATAAGCGAGTTTTTCGGTTTTAGAATATGATTTCGAGAATCGAGATTTGGTTTTAAAGTTGAAAAGGGGAATTCCGGATTTGAGTTCGGAATGACGGTTCTGGATGCCGGAATGGCGTCAGACCGGTGATTTCGGGTTCGGGTTTGGATGAGGATTTAGAAATGGTTTTTCAAATGGTTTTGGATTGGATTTGCTGGATCTGGTTATTGGGTTTAATGACCCGGATTGAGTTTAAAGACTCGGGAGTTTAAAGACACGGATATATTGATCTTTTCCCCCGTAGGCCTGTTGAGTTTAAAGACTCGGGAGTTTAAAGACTCGGGAGTTTAAAGACTCGGATATTATTGAGGCCTGGATTGAGTTTAAAGACTCGGATAGGTCCAGCAGGTTTGATCGGAAAAGAATGGTTTGATATTCACGGTTTATGATACGGCTTTATGATGTTTCTGCTATATTTTCTATAACTGTTTTATAGTGTTTCTGTTTCTTATGATGTTTTATGGTGATTGATTTATAACTGTTTTAATAACTGAGTTATGCATGTGGTTTCAAAACGGAGGGCTAAACCCGGTTTTCTGATAAAATGGTTTTGGAATTTTTCTTTTATTCATGGTTCACTCACACCTTCTGTTTTAAATTGCCCTCCAGGTCGTGGAGCTAGAGCGGGGTTTCGGCGTCGAGGCAGCGTCTGAGGCATAGGAGTCACGAGAGGGATCCCGAAGTGTTTTTCTTTTCCGCGTGCGTGTATCTAGTTTATCGGTTTTCTTTCCTGTGTATTTGGGGACTATGCTCTGTAAACTGTTAACTTCGGGTTGTATTGTATAGTTTCTCCTGCGTCTGACCGGGTGTGTTGGTGTGTTGGTGTGTTTACGTGAGTTTACTTTGGTTTTCGTGTCGGGGTGTCAGACGGGAGCAGGATTTACCTCGGGTTTCGGGGTGAAACCGGGGTGGGTCCTGACAAATGGTCTAGGAGGGGAATGGTGGTGTGCCTTAAAGGTGTAGGCACACACCTATCTAGCACGAGGCCTTTTGGGAGCTCAATGTCTTTGGATTCGGTTGGAACTCCAAAATTAAGCGAGTTGAGGTTGGTGCAATTCCATGATGGGTGACCTCCTAGGAAGTTACACCGTGAACTCCCGAAAACAAGACCGTGAGGGCGAGGAGGCCCAAAGCGGAAAATATCGTGTTAGAGTCGGGTCCTAACAGAATGGTATCAGAGTCAGACCCCGACTGGGAAGTGTGCCAGCGAGGACGCTGGACCCTAAGGGAGGTGGATTGTAAGACCCGTGTCTTGTAGGGAACAGTAAACGATCCCACATTCCTGCGAGGGGAATGGTGGTGTGCCTTAAAGGTGTAGGCACACACCTATCTAGCAGGAGGCCTTTTGGGAGCTCAATTGCTTTGGATTCGGTTGGAACTCCAAAGTTAAGCGAGTTGAGGTTGGTGCAATTTCGTGATGGGTGACCCCCTGAGAAGTTGTACCGTGAGCTTCCGAAAACAAAACCGTGAGGGCGAGGAGGCCCAAAGCGTACAATATCGTGCTGGAGTCGGGCCCTGACAAAGGAGGGTCGGGTCCTAACAAGAGGTGACAGGACCCGTCCCAATCCCACTGGGACCACCCGGGGACGTGTCCCGCTCCCGTCTGACAATGACTCTAAACATACCAAAATTACCCTTAAATAAAAACCAAATACTTAAATAGATAGATAACGTACAACAACGGTGTTTAAAGCGATACTGTCAGACAAGGGAAAGTAAAATACAACACGTGAGCACAACAGTCAGAGTACATTTATTCGGTGCTCAACCTACCCACAAGTGGGTGTACAGGTGCACAGCTAAGCAAACTAAACCTCGGCCTCCTCTTCCGGGTCCTCCTCCTCTATTTCCGTGTCAGGGTCTGGAGGGGTCAGTAAAACAAGGGTGAGTGGGCCAAAAATAACAGTTTATAAATCAATTTAATAATAAATAATCATAAGGTTTTACCCCTCCGTTTTCCAAATCTTGCATGCAGTGAAAACATAATATTATAATGAAATCATAACCATAAAACCATAATAATAATCGAAAGGAGAAACTAACATATCAGTGCACTGTAAAACCCAACCCAAATGATGTCACGGTTCTAAGGCTACGCGTCGCCACTCAGGGTCTCACACCCGAGACTCTCTAGGTACATCAGCTCCCGGTATCCCGGTCACTGCCCGAGGTATATGAACATGGCTTCCTGAGAGTAAGCAGCCCAACGGGGGTCAACTCCACTCAGTCAGGGCCCCGTGACTACTCCAGGGTCCACCCAGGCCAACGACCCTCCCTGGAGGAGACAATATACACAGGTAGGAAAGTACAGTACAATAACGGTATAGTTTACCCTATGTCCCCCCCGGACATCCCAAACAAAATCCACATATAATCCAGACGGGTCTCATGCCCAAAACATTGTAATAGCATATATAAACAGTTCATATAAGACTCATCGGAATCATAAGTGGAAATAGTAAAACAGTTTATGCATGCAAGCCTTTTATAAATCAAACAGCCCACTCACACTCGGTCCTTGCTGCTCGACGATCTCTAAAACCTGTATTTTTATACCTGAGGGTTACTTAAGGACCCTATAACATCAATACCAAGACCCTAGAACAGATCTGCCTCAAAATCGCATCCCGGGCACTATTCCCGGTGCTTCAAACCCCATTTTGACTAATCTAACGATCTCCGATCGACACGAAACCACCTCCATTGGATCCGTATCTTCGAAACCTTGAAAATGGTACCGGCCCCACCAAAATCACTGTTCACACGCGCCCACACGCGCCTGGTCAACGCGTGGGTCAACGCTGCTACAGTACTGCTGACGTCAGCATGACGTCATCACTGACACTTGTCAGGTGACACGTGGCATGTTCTGATTGGTCCCTGGTCTGACAACATCTGACAGGATGACGTCATCATGACGTTAGAAGTGACGTCAGCATGATGACGTCATCATGCTACAGTACCGGGTCAGGCCCGTTTGACTAGAACCGGGTCGCCGTCGACCCACGGCTTGACCCTATTCCACCGTACGATTCCGGCTACCATTTTCGACGGGGTTCATCCCTATAGGGTCGTCTAGGTCTGTTCTATGGTTCTACAACCTCAAAACAGGAAGAAAACTAGAAGAAACTCACCAGTCCGTCGCTGAACTCACGGTCAGGAATCCGGTCGTCGTCTCCGGCGATCTACGCCGTCTCAGTCGTCCAAGACAGTCCCAAACAGCTTGTCTCTCACCCCTAGGACATTTCTATCACCAAATAATCGATTTCCTAGCATCAAAACAGGTTGGTTCGAAATAGGGAATCAAAACGGGGCTTTCGGGTTTTGGGTCTTACCACCGCCGTCACGCCGCCGTAGCCCTCGCCGTCGTCCAGTTATGCTCCTGGGGTCCTCACGGTGCAGACTGGAGCTTCCCTTGAGTCGAGGTGCGGTGGATGTCGAGGTTTGCTTCTTGGACCCGATTCCTCTGTGTTTCGGGTCTGTGTTTTACACGGGATTTTCAGAGCAGGGACAGGGGTGGTGGTTGCCGGTGATGCACGGTGATGATCAGTGGGTGGTGGTGGTGGTGTTGGTGGTCGTCTGGTGGTGTGAGGGCGGCTGGTTTGTGTGTTTGGGTTGAGAGAAAACGGAAGAAGATGCACGGGTTAGGGGGGATGGATGTGTTTGTGTGTGTTTGAGAGAAAACAGGGAGTGATCGTGCATGAAGAAGAAAAAGCAGAGAAAAATGGAAGGCTGAGATGTATTTGGGCAGAGATCCAACGGCTGGGGTTAAATGGAGGGAAAATAAATGATTATAAAATGAGGGAATAATGTAATGTTGCTTTATTGGAATAGTATGGACTTGGATGGGTGACACTTGTCACTCATCCACTGGTTTGATTTAAATATTAGTTTGGCACGGATTCCCATAATAAATTAATATTTTATTTCGTTGTTCTCGGTTCGTAAATTTCCGCTAAACGTTCCTTGACCATAACTTCTTCATACGAACTCCGATTTCGGCGTGCCGCCTGTCTACGGATTCGTGACGTCCCGACCTACGTCATAGTCATGGGTCAAAGTCCAAATTATTTTCCGGGTCAAAGGTCAAAGTTTCCCCCCTTCAGGGGCAAAATAGTCTTTTTACATTAAAATATTATTATTCTCGGTTCGAGTCGTTACAAGAGGTATATCATGATATGGACGATATTTTCATCCAAGTTCTTAACTTTTTTTTTTTCTCTTTTTGAAAACTACGAAGACAAATGATGCTTTTTTTTATCCAAACAAGTGCATTGTTTTTTTCTTTTTTTGGGTGTGTTTGGATGATTGAAAATAATAAGAGGTTTAATAAATGATGGAGTGATATATTTTTTGTATAGTTCATTAATGTTCTTGTGCTTAAGTTAATTGGTAAATAAAAATTATTTTATGCTCATGTAATTTTTGCCTCCTTTGGGGTATTCCAAAGACATTTCGTTACATGAGTGTTTCTCAATATATATATATATGTGCATATATATATGTATATATATATATATATATAATATAGCACTCAATATTTGGCCCAAAAGTCTATGTGTTTGTGGGGCCTACTTGACTCAATGGAAAAAAGCCCAATCGGACTCGTTATAGATCGTGGATCGGTCCAGCCTAGAATTTAGTGGGCTAAACTTTGACTTAGCTTCTTAAACCTGATATACCTCATAGGCCCGGCCTAGTAAAGGCCAACTTGATCCGTCCATATAAGTCTGGCCCATAGGCTCAAATATATAATATTATTAATTAAAAAATTCAATGCACATCCCATTTATTTTAATGAATCCAGTGCAAAATCTCAAAACCCAAAATCCATTTAAATGTCCATTTGTTTCAGCCCAAACCCAAAGTCGAATCCTTAACCGTAACACCTAACTATAAATACAACTCCCTCTTTCTCTTTGCGCTTTGTAGCTTGTAACGACCCGTCCCTAATTTTATGGATTAATTAAGACTTAATTATGGATTAGTGAGGCTAATCGGGGATTAGCCAAGAATTATCGAACGTTCAGGGCG
Organism: Prinsepia uniflora; assembly: GCA_032719365.1. Classification (NCBI taxonomy): domain Eukaryota; kingdom Viridiplantae; phylum Streptophyta; class Magnoliopsida; order Rosales; family Rosaceae; genus Prinsepia; species Prinsepia uniflora. Next base: position 44,397,466 of record CM064866.1, on the reverse strand, counting down.
AAATTAAGATTTTGCCCTTGGACGAGGGTAAAAAGTTGACTTTTAACCCGGGAGGTTCGATGCACGAGAGCCGATGACCGTGACATAGATCAGGACGTCACGAGTCCGTAGACAGGTGGCACGTCAAAATCGAACGTTCGACGGGAAAGTTACGGTTCACGGAAATTTGAAGGAACTATTGCATGCAGTTCGAGATGGATGACAGTTGTCATTAAGTGGGACCAGATATTTAAGGGCATGCTCAATGGACATTCATCCATTACTCACCTTGGTTGATACATGTTCGACCTGATAAGACTCGACTACGTCCATCGATAGTAGCGTCTGCCCTAACCTCGTGCAGACCTAACTACCAGGAATCATGATATACAAACTCCGCATCCAACGGAATCAACCGCTCGTACCAACTACTCCGTATCCCCGCTCCGGGATTTCATCGACAAGTACCAACCTTGATAACTTGTCCCACCAATCACTAACCAGCCGTACTCCGACTAACCCAAATGTCGTCTACCAGGTCGCCCACGACCTTAGTTGCACCAGCAGTCCATCACAACTGAAGTAGCACGACAACCAACTCGGTCTAACCGATACGTACAACCCTGACTGCGAAGTGCAGTCCCAACACAAGCTGACATGACTAGACCAACTAACGAATCCAAATTCGACTAGTCTTCCAAGTCAAACCACTCGTCAACTCACATTTCCGAACCATACACATACGGTAGGGTTCCACGATCACACCTAGAGTTCCTCAGAACCCAACTGCATAAGGCAGTAAAATCCACGATCTGACCGACCCCGCGGTCTTGACATTGAAAAGATGTCAATCCAATCCTACCAACAATCCAACCAGGATTCCTCAAATCCGGCTGCCAACTGCCGACTGCAGTAAATCCATTTAACTCAACATAATCTGACCATCTAATGGTCACAACATCGAATCAGTCGTCGGAACCGATCCTACGACATCGTGAAGACGATCCCAACTAACCGTCTCACGATCACACTCCAGAATACGAACACGTTAATCCTTCCGTAGGGTCCCACACTGTCAACCTTGACAGAACTATGGCAACCCCGGCCTCAAATGCCGAACCAAGGCATGCCTATCCTACTAACTATCGTACCGGCACCCCAACAATCAGGTTGACCACGAACTGCAGCCCCTTGAGATATCACATCCTCGACCTGTGTACATACTCCAAGAGCTACACGGTTGCTCGAATAGAGACAACCCCGCTCTGATACCACGCTGACAGGACCCATCCCAATCCCCCCGGGATTAGTGGGGGATGATCCTGCTCCCGTCTGACACGAAGTGTCAGACAAGGGATATTTCCGACCTTTGCCCTCCCGGGCTATCAGAGTACGCCAGGATCCGGAGGAGGTATGTGATATCTCGGTCTCTGCTACAGTCCACATCCGATGTCAACCTGAAGGGCAGTCAAAACATTAAAAACTGTGAGTGGACAAAACAAAAGTTTATAAAAACATTTCATAAGCCATTTGTACCCTCCACTAAAAGCATGCATGCATTCGAAAACCATTTATCCAAAACAAACCATATGTGGGACTAAGCCCAAAGCAGATATAAACCAAGGTCGAAAGGACCACAATGAAAACGACCATACGGGCCACTGCCCAAATCCATAAGGGACTCGGCCCCAAACCATAAAGAACCAAGTAAACGAGCCACTGCTCAAATCCTGTGCACACCGGTACACACCACATATCATATATCATATATCCACCACATACATACATATAAGTCACACAACCAATCCTGTCACGGTATCCAAAGCTACGCGCGTGCTACCCGGGTCTCAATCCGAGTCATCTCAAAGTCAAGGTCAATGTCCGCAGACCACTGACCCTACCCGAGGTTATAGTAACCATAGCCTTCCTGAGAGTAAGGAACCCAACTGGGGGGTGACTCCACTCAGTCGGTGCTCCGTGACTACTCCGGGGTCCACCCAGGCCAACGACCCTCCCCGGAGGAGATAATAGAAGTAAAGGAAGGTAGATGAACATATATATACATAACATAATACCCATGCCCGGTTCCCCTGAACCGTCATGATCCATCATATTCATAACCAAGGTAACATGCCGGTTCCCATAAACCGTCATGTACCGTAATAACATAACCAGGTAACATGCCGGTCCCCATAAACCGTCATGTACCGTAATAACCAACAAGGGTTCATGCCGGTTCCCATAAACCGTCATGAACCATGATACCATAAAAAGGGTTCATGCCGGTTCCCATAAACCGTCATGAACCTGGGAATCCATTTAAGGTTCCCTGACCTGAAATCAAAACCGTAAGGTGACTGGGTCTCGTACCCGAACATAGGACATCAACTGGGCACCGTGCCTGGAATCTGAGGTCATATGCCCGAGACAAAACCAAATGGGTCTCATACCCGAGTTTATCCTTTTATAAATCCAAAACCATTTCATTAAAACCAATAAAGAAATACAGACCTGTATAAGCACCGTATAAGGCTGAAACCTCGAAATACGTGCTTATACGTAACCACATACAAATGCACCCATGGCATCATCAAACAAGTAATAAAACATATAATAAACATTTATGCATGCACCAATTTAGAAAACAAGGTCCACTCACAGACCGTCCGAGCTGCCGCCTCGATTTGCGTGCCATACGGCTCCCCGAGCCGATCACCGTCACCGGGACTCCCAAACCTGTCCAAATCGTAATAAAAGGTTACTAACTACTTAATTAACCTCCCACTAAAGCCCCGTAATTTTCCCATATTTTTAACTATTTTTAATCCAGAACCTAAACCTTCCGATGCCCCGAAACGTATCGAGACGGTGTTCGATCGACACGAAACCAGTCCCAAAATGTTCGTTACATCGAATAGAAGATTTCGTATGTTGGAACCTTCCCCAGATTCCCTGCCACGCGCCCTCACGCGCCGCCTGAAGTGGCTGCGAGTGGGCTTCACGCGCCTGCTACAGTACCTGCTGACGTCATCGCTGGCGTCAGCATGACGTCATCTGAGAGCTGTCAGGTCTGACATGTCAGACTCTGACAGGTGCCACTTGTCAAGCTCCCATTGGTCCACGTCACTATGCTGTCAGTGCCACGTGGCAGTCTGACATGTGCCACATGTCATCACGGCACTGGTCCACGTCAGTGCCACGTGTCAGCCCCTGATTGGGCCACGTCACTGACATGTCAGTGCTGACTGTGCACTGACATGTGACACGTGTCGCACTCTTATTGGCCCATTTTCTGACATGTCAGCTGACATTGTCAGATCTGACAATGCTGACGTCATCCCTGACATGATGACGTCAGCAGGATGACGTCACCTGTCATCCCTGCCCTCCAGCGGGTCGACCCGAACGTCTGCAACCGGGTCGCCGTGACCCGCGTCTTGACCGGGCCGGTTCTCCCTGCTCTGGCCACCATTTTTCCTCCCGTTTGTCCCATTCTACTCCTCTCAACCTAACCTAGAGTTCTATGGGTTTAAAAACTAGAAAACGGGTCGAGGTAATTACCTGTGATGCCGAGAACAGTCGCCCAGCTTTCGGCCGTCTGTCTGGGCTGCACCGCTGTCCTCAGCCGTTCCTTTTGATCCCATTAGCCTCCTCGAGTCCCCAAAAACCCAACCAAATCATTAGTTTCGATCCAAGACCCATAAAACCCAAGTTTTGAATTTCAAACCCCTAACCTACCTTTTCGGGTTTCCTCCCGCAGTGAGCCGCCGTGGCTCTGGCCGCCTCCGTCCTGTCCTTCCTCGTCTCACTCACACTATCACTATGGTCTCAGTCACAGGTGGTGAGGGGATGTGTGTTGTGTGTTTTGAAGAAAATGGAGAATATGGGTTAATGGGGTTTTCGGGTTTGTGAGGAAAAGGAAGAAAATGAAATGAAAATGGTGATGGTGCCGTGGAAGAGAAGAGAGAAGGAGATGGTGTGATCAGATGAGGGAATGAGAGATGGAGGGTGAGGATTTAAGATAGAATTGAAATGGATGGTTAAGATTGAATGGTGGGTGGGTTTGGTTTATAAAATAATTAAATAATATTAATTAATTATATAGATCCACATTTTGGGGGATCAAATCAATGGGATGAGTGACACTTGTCACTCATCCATGGGGCCCACCAAAATATCCACCCAATCAGATTTCGCCAAAATGTCCCCGTCTCGAAGTTCGTGCATAGTGAAATCGAACTTCCGTGACCCATAACTCTCCCGTTCGAAGTCCGATTTCAGTGTGCCGCCTGCCTTTGGATTCGTATTGTCCTCATCTATGTAACGGTCTTCGGCCCTCGGCCATCGGACCTCCCGGTCAAAAAGTCAACTTTTGACCCCCTTTTATCCAAAATTACCAAAATGCCCCTAAACTTCCGAACGTCATAACTTCCTCCACGAACGTCGGAATTGAACGTGCCACCTGTCTATGAATTCGTGACGTCACGAACTACGTCACGGTCATTGGTCAAAGTCCATTTGACCGCCCAATTAAAAAGTCAACGTTTTGCCACCACTAGGGGCAAAACGGTCATTTCGCATCGTTCGTCCGATTTCGCTCTACTAATCACGGATTAGCCTCACTAATCGTGATTAGTCACTAATCTAATCATGGAATTTGGGACGGGTCGTTACAATAACTCCGCTCTTCCAAAGTTCCACCAACAAAGGAAGATACACCAATCTCAAATGCGCAACTGATCCCGACGACTTCCTACTAAGTGCATTGGCCACAACATTTGCCTTGCCAGGATGGTACTCGATGGTACAATCATAATCCTTTAACAATTCCAACCATCTTCGATGTCTCATGTTGAGTTCCTTCTGAGTGAACAGATGTTTAAGACTCTGGTGATCGGTGAATATTCGGCATGTCACCCCGAACAAATGATGTCTCCAGATCTTTAGAGCATGAACCACCGCTGCCAATTCCAAATCATGAGTAGGGTAGTTCAATTCGTGCGTCTTCAGCTACCGGGATGCGTAAGCAATCACTTTTCCATTCTGCATCAATACACAACCCAAACCCCGCAGCGATGCATCACTATATACCACGAACTCTCCACTGCTGTCTGGTAATGCAAGGACAGGTGCAGTGGTTAATCTGAACTTTAATTCCTGAAAACTCTGTTCACACTGATCGTCCCACACAAACTTTACCCCTTTCCGGGTTAACCGAGTCAATGGTGCGGCAATCTGGGATAAACCCTCCACGAATCTCTGATAGTAGCCTGCTATCCCAACAAAACTTCGCACTTCCGTCACCGTGGTCAGTCTTGGCCAATTTTTCATAGCCTCCGTTTTCTGAGGATCCACACTTATCCCCTCGGGTGATATAATGTGACCCAAGAATCCAATACTATTTAGCCAGAACTGACATTTGCTTAACTTGGCATACAGCTGCTCCTGTCGTAGTTTACCCAATACCATTCGTAAGTGCTTCTCATAAGCCCTGACACTCTTGGAATACACCAAGATGTCGTCGATAAACACGATCACAAATTTATCCAAGTATGCTCGAAAGACTCGATTCATCAAGTCCATGAATGCAGCTGGTGCATTCGTCAGTCCGAAGGGCATCACCAAGAATTCATAATGCCCATACCTTGTTCGAAAAGCAGTTTTCTGAACATCCCCCTCGGCTATTCTCAGCTGATGGTATCCTGACCTCAGATCTATCTTAGAGAAATATCATGCTCCTCGTAACTGCTCGAACAAATCATCGATCCTGGGTAAGGGATACTGATTCCTTACCGTGGCCTTGTTCAACTGTCTATAATCCACACACAACCGCAAACTACCCTCATTCTTTTTCACAAATAAGACCGGCGCTCCCCATGGTGATGTACTGGGTCAGATAAACCTTAGATCCACCAGTTCCTGTAATTGGATTTTCAATTCCCGTAGCTCTGCCGGTGCCATACGATACGGTGCTTGTGAAATCGGTCGAGTCCCGGGGAGTAACTCGATCGTAAAGTCGATCTCCCTAGGTGGGGGTAATCCAGGTAAATCCCCTAGAAAGACATCAGGAAATTCCCGCACAATCGGAATATCCTCAATTCTCAAAGATTCATCCGTAGACTCTACCACATAAGCAAGATAACCCTAACACCCCTTCTGTAAAAGTTTTGTAGCTGTGAGTGCAGATATTACCTTGGGTGATGCGTCTCCACACTCCCCCTGAAATATCACTTCCGGCAATCCCGAACCTCTCAAAGTCAATCGCATGTTACTACAGTCGATGAGCGAATTGTACTCCGACAACCAATCAACTCCAAGTATCACATCGAAGTCGTGCACATTCATCAGAATCAAATCTGCTGGAAATTTGACTCCCTCAATCTCCACAGGGCAAGCTCGTATCTCCTGGTTCACTTGGTAGGTCACACCCATCGGTGTCCTCACACCCATCTCGTGCTCAAGTGCGGTCACCTCACGGCCCAACAGACTCGCACAACGCGGTGAAATGAAAGAATGAGTTGCTCCCGAATCCATCAATGCACGAACAACCATACCATAAATATGTACAGTACCTGTCAACACTCCCGGAATGGATCTGGCCTGCTGCTGGGTAACAGCATAGACACGAGCCATAGACTCTGCAGGTCGTCCCCGTCCTCTAGCTCCTCGATCACTGCCACGCACAACACCGCGTGTCCGGCTGCTGGCAGTCTGGGGTGCTGAGCTCTGTGCTGGCATAGTGCTGCCCCGAATCAATGGACAATCAGAAGCATAGTGCCCCGGCTCACCACAAGCGAAGCATGTGACCTCTCTAGGTCGACCCGAGTATCCTCCCGGTGAGATGCTCATCGGTGAGTACGGCTGCTGCCAAGCCCTAGAACGCTGTCCAGACCACTGAGGACTCCTGAACTGACCAGAACGTCCTCGGCTGCCCGAAGATGAAGATCCACCAGAATGTCCTCCCTTCGAGCCCCGACGGCCCGAGAATCCCAAGTGTGGGCGATCACGTCGCCGTGTCTCCCTCTCAGCTCGCTGACGTGCCAGGATACTGTTCTTAACCCTGGTCGCCGCATCAGTCAGATCCCTCATGGTAGCAAAGGGCGTTGCAGTCACCATCGCCTGAATCTCAGGTCGCAGGCCCCACTCAAATCTACGGCATCGATCATCCTCGGTGATCACAAAGTTCTCAGCAAAGCGAGACAACATCAGGAAGGTCTCCTCGTACTCTGCTACAGTCTGGTCTCCCTGCCGGAGTTGCAGAAACTCCGCCTCACGGGCGTTGCGAAACGACCGTGGATAAAACTGGTTGAGAAACCGCTCCCAGAAGGTCTCCCATGGAATGGTGTGAACGGTCCAGCCGGCCAGGACAAGGTTGTGCCCTCGTCAACACGTGCACGGGGTTCACGTCGGGGAGGCATATCCAACTGTTAAGAGGCAAATAGGTTAAAAGACATCGAAAGCGACCATGTACAAAGTACAAACTGCTAACCTAGTACTCTGACTGCTAATCCTAATGCTCTGATACCAAGCTGACAGGACCCGTCCCAATCCCACTGGGACCACCCGGGGACGTGCCCCGCTCCCGTCTGACAATGACTCTAAATATACCAAAATTACCCTTAAATAAAAACCGAATACTTAAATAGATAGATAACGTACAACAACAGTGTTTAAAGTGATACTGTCAGACAAGGGAAAGTAAAATACAACACGTGAGCACAACAGTCAGAGTACATTTATTCGGTGCTCAACCTACCCACAAGTGGGTGTACAAGTGCACAGCTAAGCAAACTAAACCTCTGCCTCCTCTCCTGGGTCCTTCTCCTCTATTTCCGTGTCAGGGTCTGGAGGGGTCAGTAAAACAAGGGTGAGTGGGCAAAAAATAACAGTTTATAAATCAATTTAATAATAAATAATCATAAGGTTTTACCCCTCCGTTTTCCAAATCTTGCATGCAGTGAAAACATAATATTATAATGAAATCATAACCATAAAACAATAATAATAATCGAAAGGAGAAACTAACATATCAGTGCACTGTAAAACCCAACCCAAATGATGTCACGGTTCTAAGGCTACACGTCGCCACTCAGGGTCTCACACCCGAGACTCTCTAGGTACATCAGCTCCCGATATCTCGGTCACTGCCCGAGGTATATGAACATGCCTTCCTGAGAGTAAGCAGCCCAACGGGGGTCAACTCCACTCAGTCAGGGCCCCGTGACTACTCCAGGGTCCACCCAGGCCAACGACCCTCCCTGGAGGAGACAATATACACAGGTAGGAAAGTACAGTACAATAACGGTATAGTTTACCCTATGTCCCCCCCGGACATCCCAAACAAAATCCACATATAATCCAGACGGGTCTCATGCCCAAAACATTGTAATAGCATATATAAACAGTTCATATAAGACTCATCGGAATCATAAGTGGAAATAGTAAAACAGTTTATGCATACAAGCCTTTTATAAATCAAACAGCCCACTCACACTCGGTCCTTGCTGCTCGACGATCTCTAAAACCTGTATTTTTATACCTGAGGGTTACTTAAGGACCCTATAACATCAATACCAAGACCCTAGAACAAATCTGCCTCAAAATCGCATCCCGGGCACTATTCCCGGTGCTTCAAACCCCATTTTGACTAATCTAACGATCTCTGATCGACACGAAACCACCTCCATTGGATCCGTATCTTCGAAACCGTGAAAATGGTACCGGCCCCACCAAAATCACTGTTCACACGCGCCCACACGCACCTGGTCAACGCGTGGGTCAACGCTGCTACAGTACTGCTGACGTCAGCATGACGTCATCACTGACACTTGTCAGGTGACACGTGGCATGTTCTGATTGGTCCCTGGTCTGACAACATCTGACAGGATGATGTCATCATGACGTCAGAAGTGACGTCAGTATGATGACGTCATCATGCTACAGTACCGGGTCAGGCCCGTTTGACTAGAACCGGGTCGCCGTTGACCCACGGCTTGACCCGATTCAACCGTACGATTCCGGCTACCATTTTCGACGGGGTTCATCCCTATAGGGTCGTCTAGGTCTGTTCTATGGTTCTACAACCTCAAAACAGGAAGAAAACTAGAAGAAACTCACCAGTCCGTCGCTGAACTCACGGCCAGGAATCCGGTCGTCGTCTCCGGCGATCTACGCCGTCTCAGTCGTCCAAGACAGTCCCAAACAGCTCGTCTCTCACCCCTAGGACATTTCTATCACCAAATAATCGATTTCCTAGCATCAAAACAGGTTGGTTCGAAACAGGGAATCAAAACGGGGCTTTCGGGTTTTGGGTCTTACCGCCGCCGTCACGCCGCCGTAGCCCTCGCCGTCGTCCAGTTATGCTCCTGGGGTCCTCACGGTGCAGACTGGAGCTTCCCTTGAGTCGAGGTGCGGTGGATGTCGAGGTTTGCTTCTTGGACCCGATTCCTCTGTGTTTCGGGTCTGTGTTTTACACGGGATTTTCAGAGCAGGGACAGGGGTGGTGGTTGCCGATGATGCACGGTGATGATCAGTGGGTGGTGGTGGTGGTGGTGTTGGTGGTCGTCTGGTGGTGTGAGGGCGGCTGGTTTGTGTGTTTGGGTTGAGAGAAAACGGAAGAAGTTGCACGGGTTAGGGGGGATGGATGCGTTTGTGTGTGTTTGAGAGAAAACAGGGAGTGATCGTGCATGAAGAAGAAAAAACAGAGAAAAATGGAAGGCTGAGATGCATTTGGGCAGAGATCCAACGGCTGGGGTTAAATGGAGGGAAAATAAATGATTATAAAATGAGGGAATAGTGTAATGTTGCTTTATTGGAATAGTATGGACTTGGATGGGTGACACTTGTCACTCATCCACTGGTTTGATTTAAATATTAGTTTGGCACGGATTCCCATAATAAATTAATATTTTATTTCGTTGTTCTCGGTTCGTAAATTTCCGCTAAACGCTTCCTTGACCATAACTTCTTCATACGAACTCCGATTTCGGCGTGCCGCCTGTCTACGGATTCGTGACGTCCCGACCTACGTCATAGTCATGGGTCAAAGTCCAAATTATTTTCCGGGTCAAAGGTCAAAGTTTCCCCCCTTCAGGGGCAAAATAGTCTTTTTACATTAAAATATTATTATTCTCGGTTCGGGTCGTTACAAGAGGTATATCATGATATGGACGATATTTTCATCCAAGTTCTTAACTTTTTTTTCTCTTTTTGAAAACTACGAAGACAAATGATGCTTTTTTTTATCCAAACAAGTGCATTGTTTTTTTCTTTTTTTGGGTGTGTTTGGATGATTGAAAATAATAAGAGGTTTAATAAATGATGGAGTGATATATTTTTTGTATAGTTCATTAATGTTCTTGTGCTTAAGTTAATTGGTAAATAAAAATTATTTTATGCTCATGTAATTTTTGCCTCCTTTGGGGTATTCCAAAGACATTTCGTTACATGAGTGTTTCTCAATATATATATATATATATGTGCATATATATATATATATATATGTATATATATATAATATAGCACTCAATATTTGGCCCAAAAGTCTATGTGCTTGTGGGGCCTACTTGACTCAATGGAAAAAAGCCCAATCGGACTCGTTATAGATCGTGGATCGGCCTAACCTAGAATTTAGTGGGCTAAACTTTGACTTAGCTTCTTAAACCTGATATACCTCATAGGCCCGGCCTAGTAAAGGCCAACTTGATCCGTCCATATAAGTCTGGCCCATAGGCTCAAATATATAATATTATTAATTAAAAAATTCAATGCACATCCCATTTATTTTAATGAATCCAGTGCAAAATCTCAAAACCCAAAATCCATTTAAATGTCCATTTGTTTCAGCCCAAACCCAAAGTCCAATCCTTAACCGTAACACCTAACTATAAATACAACTCCCTCTTTCTCTTTGCGCTTTGTAGCTTGTAACGACCCGTCCCTAATTTTATGGATTAATTAAGACTTAATTATGGATTAGTGAGGCTAATCGGGGATTAGCCAAGAATTATCGAACGTTCAGGGCGAAATTAAGATTTTGCCCTTGGACGAGGGTAAAAAGTTGACTTTTAACCCGGGAGGTTCGATGCACGAGAGCCGATGACCGTGACGTAGATCAGGACGTCACGAGTCCGTAGACAGGTGCCACGTCAAAATCGAACGTTCGACGGGAAAGTTACGGTTCACGGAAATTTGAAGGAACTATTGTATGCATTTCGAGATGGATGACAGTTGTCATTAAGTGAGCCCAGATATTTAAGGGCAGGCTCAATGGACATTCATCCATTACTCACCTTGGTTGATACATGCATATCCCCATTTCCTCATTTCATACGGTTTCCCCGATCTCACCCAAAAACAATCCCAAAACCTTTTTAATCCTTTGCTTCTAGACTGAGGGTGAAAGACAGAGTGGGGATGAGACGGAGGATGGTGGCTGGGTCCGGCCTGAGCTGTCGTGGATGGCGGAGGAACCACGGCAGGTAAACCCGACAACCTAGTCTTTGTTTTTAAATTCGAATTTTGGAATTGGACGCTAGGGGCTGTGTTTGTCGATTGGGGAGTGTTTAATGGGTTTGTAGGAAGGTTTAGAGATTGTTTTAGACGGTGGAAGGTGGCTGAACAGCTAGGGAAGGCAGGGAAAAAACAGAGCTGTGAGAGGGGGCTGAACAATCTATCTCTAGGCCGTTTTCTTGATTTTAATCATGTAAATAGGTTATTAATGATGAGACAAAGAGATTAGGATCGAAATGGAAGAAAATGGACCAAAATTGAGGGAGTTAGGACGCTGAACCGGTTCCACCGATTCGGCTAGACCAAAGTTGCAGAACCGGTCTGGACTGGCCGGTTCGACAGAGGTTGAAAATGACAGTGCCAAGCGCATGAAGCCCACGCGCATCCCCTTTGGGAAGCGCGTGAGGGCGCGTGGGCCATCCTTTGGGGAAGTGTCCAACATGTAATTTCATCTATTTGATGTAACGAACATTTTGGAATAAGTTTTGTGTCAGGACCGGTCCCAAATCCCCCGGGATTAACGTTGGACACGCCTGATCCCGTCTGACACAAAGTGTCAGACCAGGGAAAATTCCATCTCTAGCCCTCGTCGGGGCGTCCAGAGTGCGTCATGATCGTAGGAGGAGGAGTGTGATGTCTCATCTCTACTACAGCCCGCATCCGAAACCAACCTGAAAGGCATTAAAGCATTAAAATTCGTGAGTGGACAAAATAATATTTTATTTAAAACCTTTTCACATAAAGACATTTATGCCCTTCATAAAAACATACGCATGCATTCCAAAAACCATTTATCAAACACGTTCATAAAACCATTTGAAAACATTCTCAAATCCTTTCAAGGGTTCATGCCCGGCCCCATAAACCGTCATGACCCATAAATCCATTTGGGTCCCCGACCCGAAATCACAAAAACCCGTAAATCCATACATGTGGGAACTCAGCCCAAATCAACACAAGTGGGTCTCAGCCCAAAACCATTCTTAGTGAAATACCCAAAACACAGAATACGGGGTCTCTACCCCAAACTACTTTCCAAAACATAAAACACGGAACACGAGGTCTCCGCCCCCAAATCACTTTCCATAAACCTCATACGTACTCATACGTATAACCCATCCGCGAAACTTCCGAGAAGATGCCAACTCGGGGCACACAACCCCTAGGGAACACATCCCCGATATATGTCACGATTAATCATATTTATCTAGTGTGCACACTACCCGGGGTCTCACTCCGAGTCTTCTCCCAGGAATCTCCATCTGGGAGGCTCAATCTCTGGATCTATTCTGAGCTCTCTATCTCGATCTAGTCTGATCACATCATAAATCGTAACCCCCACTCCTGGAACGGGATCCCTATGGGGATACCCATTCCGGTCTGTGGATCGTGACTCTCCAAGTCGACGTCCGGAGGAGACCATATAATCATATGGAGGGTTCATTCATTATCAAATACTTTCTTTCTTTCGCAAAATACATTTCAATAGGGTCTCATACCCGATTCATCTTAATAGGATTCCTCAAATCCGATTTAAATCCATTTCACAGGCCTCGGCCTAAATCCACAGTTCAACAGGGTCTCATGCCCGAATTCTCATTTCACAAACTGAACTGGGACTCAAGCTCGATGTTACAATCAACTGGGCCTCAAGCCCGATACCACAACTAACTGAGCCCTAAGCCTGCAACCATATAGCAACGGGACCTCAAGTCCGATTTCACAACCAACGGGCCTTAAGCCCGATATCTCAACTAAATGGGTCTCAGGCCCGATATCATAAATTAACGGGGCATCAAGCCCGATAGTACCACTAACTGGACCTCAAACCCGAATCATAAACCAACTGCGCCCCTAGCCCGATCGTATAACACAATTGGACCCTCGGTACGATTCCTCATCAATTCAAATGGACTCCAAGTCCGAGAGTTCGTAAATCAATTGGGTCTCGTGCCCGATTTCATATTTCCAAATCAAAAATCCATTTATTAAACCCTCGTTGAAAACATGATACGCAAAGGTACGACATAAAGCCAAAAACCTCGAAATACGTGCAATTATGTCGATCCTAGGCTACCACAAATAAATACACTCATGGCATCACAAAAAATATTCTAAAACAATTATAAAATATTTATGCATGCATCAATTTTGAAAGAAGGGTCCACTCACAGACCGTCCGAAGCTGCGCCTCGATACGCGTGCCATAAACGTCTCCCGGGTCAAATGTGGCCTCCGGGATTCCCAAACCTGTCCAAATTCATTTACAGGGTTACTAACTACTTAAATAACCCCTCACTAAAGCTCCGTAATTTTCTGGAATTTCTAACTATTTTTAAAGCCGATCCTAAACCTTCGGATATCCCGAACTATATCGAAAGGATGTCCGATTGACACGAAACCAGTCCCAAAATGTTCGTTACATTGAATAGATGATTTCACATGTTGGAACCACCCTCAGATACGCTGCCACGTACCACCATGTGCCCAAGGAGTGGGCTGCGGTGGGTCTCACGCCCCGGCTACTGTAGATCGTCATCTTCCTTAGGCTAGGCCGGTCCGAACCGACCGGCCCAGTTTTTCCTGCAAATTCGGTCTGCCTGGACCGACGTGACCGGTCCAAGCTCCTAAACCGTTCAATCTTCGTCAGTTTTTCTCCTAAACAATCCTAATCCATCTAATTCGATCTTAGGAATCTAAATACATAATTAAAACTCCCTTAAACCCCCTAAAACCCTTGAACCCAAAAGCCCCTCACGGTTCAAGTTTTTCCAAAACTCACCCACGGCTTCACAGCCGTCCAAAGCTTCCTAAAACCATCCTATTACGACCCTAACAACTCATTAAGCCCATCCTAATCGTCTAATATCAACCATAATAACAAAAACACAATTATGGATCCAAAAACCAAAACCGAGCCATACCTTTCGGGTTTGCCTCCTCCACGTCGCCGTCCACTGCGGTTCCAGCCTCCTGCAGCCGTCCTCCGTCCCTCTCTCACTCTCTAGTCCCTCGGGCATGATCCCCTGGGGTTGGGTTGGATTGGTTTGGGATGGGTGAGATCGGGTTTGAGTTTTGGTGACGAAGAAATGAATGATCGATGCAATGGGGAGATGCATGAATGAATGAGGATGGCCAGTGGATGGGTGACACTTGTCACTCATCCATTGGTCCACTGAAAAGTAAGTGGGCCCACAAAAGGCAAAACTTCACTTTTTGCCTCGTAAAACGTGTCGCCATAAATAGTTTCTCGGAACTTCCGTGAACCGTAACTTTTCCGTTGAACGTCCGAATTTAACGTGTCGCTTGTCTACAGATTCATATCGTCTCGATCTACATAACGGTCTTTGGCCCTCGGCCATGAGACTTCCCGGGTCAAAAGTCAACTTTTTGCCCAAATTACCAAATTGCCCTCAAACTTCTGAACGTCATAATTTCCTCCTCGAATGTCGGAATCGAGCGTGCCACCTGTCTATGAACTCGTGACGTCACGAACGACGTCACGATCATTGGCCAAAGTCCATTTGACCACCTGAACGAAAAGTCAACGATTTGCCCATTCTAGGGGCAAAATCGTCATTTCGCCCGAACGTCCGCTAATCCTCTTCTAATCTCCGATTAGCCTCACTAATCCGTGATTAATTCTTAATTAATCCCTCTAATTTGGGACGGGTGGTCACATTTCGAATCGATCGGACATCGTTTCGATATAGTTCGGGATGTCCGAAGGTTTAGGATCGAGTTTAAAAATAGTTAAAAATTCGGGAAAATTACGAGGCTTCAATGAGAGGTTAATGAGGTTGTTAGTAACCCTCTAAAATGATTTGGATAGGTTCGGGAACCCCGGAGATGGTGATGGGCCGGAAAAGGCTTATGGTGCGCGTATCGAGGCGCAACATGGACGGTCTGTGAGTGGACCTTACTTTCTAAATTGATGCATGCGTAAATGTTCTATACGTGTTTTAATACATGTTTTGTGATGCCATGAGTGCATATGTTTGTGGTAATTAGTATTTACGTATTTGCATGCAGTTTGAGATTTACGGTTTTATGTCGTGCCTATATGTGCTGTGTTTTCTGTGGTGATTTGATGGAAAGATTTTGGATTTGAAAATATGGAATCGGGCATGAGACCCATTTGGTTGGAAACCAACGGACTTGGAGTCCATTTGATTTAATGAGAAATTGAGCTAGAGGCCCAGTTGGTTTATGATATCGGGCCGGGGGCCCCGTTGGTTTGCGAATTCGGGCATGAGGCCCAGTTATGACTTATAAATGTGATTTCGGGTCAGGGACCCATATTTGGATTTATGATGGTTTAATGGAAAACCCGGGCGTGGCCCTTTGAACGATTTGAGGTGATTTGAAAAACGGTTTTCCGTATGCCTTCCTTATGAACGAATGCCCTCCAGACGTCTGGTAGTATCCTGAAATGGCGGGTTGTCTCCTCCAGACGTCTCGTAGTATCCTGAAGTAGTCACGGGGCATTGCTTATAAGGGGTCATTGCACGGAGCGAACAGTCCGTATAGTGACTCAGGAGTAGGGATTGCCAGAGGTTAAAACTTCCCCCCAGGAAGAGTCATTAATCTGCGGGTCATTGACCTGGGTGGATCCTAGGGAGACTTGGGATTTGAGACCCCGGGTAGCACGCGTAGCTTGGAACCGTGATAGGGTTGATTGTGACATCTCGGATGTCAAGCATCAGGGATGCCGAGGATTGGTTTTGGGGTGAGACCCAAGTGTTTTAGATTTGGGATGAGACCCACTTGTATCAGTTTTGGGCTGAGACCCAAGTGTTTTGGATTTTGGCTGAGACCCACTGGTATCGATTTTGGGCTGAGTCCCTACGGATTTGGTTTTGGGCTAAGGCCCTAATGGTTTCATTTTGATTAACTGGTTTTTGAATGCATGCATGTTTTTTAGTGAAAGGCATAAACTTCTTTTTATGAAATGTTTTTTTCTAAATTATTGTTTTTTTTTCCACTCACAGCTTTTCGTGGTTTTAATGCCCTTCAGGTTGATCGCGGATGCGGGCTGTAGCAGAGATCGATACATCACACTCCTCCTCTGATCCTAGCGCACTCTAGAAGTCCCGGTGGGGGCTAAGGTTGGAATTATCCCTGTTTGACACTTCGTGTTAGACGGGAGCAGGCACATCCCACGTTAATCCCGAGGGGATTTTCGATGGGTCCTGTCAAAGTGGTATCAAAGCGAGGTTTGTACGCTCTGAGCAAGGTTTGCACTTGGTACTTCGATACCAAAGTGGTATCAGAGCATGTTTTGCTCTTAGTGTGACGCGCAGTTCGAGGATGTGATGTCTCTACAGTAGTAACAGCCCGTCATCAACCTGATAGTTAAGGTAAGAGAATGAGGATTTAGTGGAATCGAACCCTGGTTAGGTTATGTTGGCTCGTAGTGCAATGGTTTGGGGTTCGATTGGCACAGGATGCCGTGTTTTCGAGAGGTTGGATTCCCATCAGGATCGATTTTCTTGCGAATCCAACGGCTTAGAGCCGTAGTATTACGGGTAGGTTCCATTTACCCAGTTGGGGTGGATGCCCTAGCATAACAGTTATGGATTGTGGCAAGTGGAATCAGTGGATGTTGACTGATAGGGATTATTACAGTATAAGTGTTGTATGGTATAATATGACATGCCGTGGTTGAGCGGTGGTAGATACGGAGGAGGCCATAGGGTACGAGTGGTAAAGACCTTTGGATGGTGGTTACTGGTTGATTGGACACCAGTATTGGAGTATGATGACTATTCGGAGTCGAGGGCGATGGATCAGTCAAGATAGTCGTGCTGCAGTGGGCAGCCGGGTTTGTGATAACCCTAGTTAGAGATTGACTGAACAAGTTACCAGGAGTATGGTACTTGTGGATCGGTTCCCGAGGTGGACCGATCGGTGGATATTACGTGTTGAGTGGTTGGTACCCGTGGTGGGTTGACCGCATGGATTTGGAGTCTCGATAGCGGACTGCTTCTGAGATTGGTCTGCACGCGGTTGTGGCAGACGTTGCTATCGATGGACGTAGTCGAGTCTTATCAAGTGGATAGACTAAAGTTACCGTGACGACTGAGACGATGGAGATTCGTCACTTGTGATGAGGATACGAAGGTGCGTGAGTGACACATAGTACATGTAGTGATTTTTGGATTCACCTCGATTACAACCGAGTGCGATTACAGAAGGAGATGAGCATTGGGCGTTGGCAAGTATGCCACGCTACCTCTGTGAGGTGACTGTGATGAGTGGGATATACCTGGATGAGTGACAGGTGCCTTAGATACCCTTGGACGGATATCACGAGTGGGAGTGTTAGAGTTGATCCCATAGAGTTGTGATGTGCGAACTAGTATACCGAAAAAAATAGTAGATATGCCCAGAGTGGCTAGCATGTGAGTTCGGTGGGCACTGAGCGGGACAGAGAGGATCCTGAGTGGCTCAGTGCGAGGCACGGGGAGTACTTGGTTTGGTGACCAGTCCCCTGATGATATGAGATGTCAGGACCTGTCTCAATCCCTCTGGGATTAACGTGGGACGCGCCTGATCCCGTCTGACACGGAGTATCAGATAAGGAAAATTCCGACTTTAGTCCACTCGAGGCTTCAGAGAGCGTCAGGATCTAGAGGAGGAGTGTGATGTCTCGGTCTCTGCTACAGCCCGCATCCGCGATCAACCTGAAGGGCATTCAAAACATTAAAAGTTGTGAATGGACAAAACAAAGAATTTATATAAACATTTTCACGAAAGACATTATACCTTCCATGCATGCATTCAAAAACCATTTACCAAACCATTAGGGCCTTGGCCCAAAACCATAAATGAAACCAATCATACAGGCCACTGACCAATCCATGTGGGACTCGACCCAAAACCAGTATACAGATATCATATAACATATATTAAACCACCAATCCTGTCACGGTATCTAAAGCTACGTGCGTGCTACCCGGGGTCTCAAATCCCAAGTCTCCCCAAGGTCCACCCAGGTTAATGTCCGCAAATCAATGACCCTCCCTGGGGGTTATAATCCATAAGCTTTCCTGAGAGTAAGGCACCCAACGGGGGTGACTCCACTCAGTTAGTGCTCCGTGACTACTCCGGGGTCCACCTAGGAAACGACCCTCCCCGGAGGAGACAATCCATAAATAAAGGATGGTATATATGAAAATCCATTTGAAATCCTTTTCAAAACCTTTCAAAGGATTCATGCCCGGTCCCTATAAACCGTCATGAATCTAAAAATCCATTTAGGGTCTCCAACCCGAAATCATAAACGTAAACCAACTGGGCCTCAAGCTCGAACTCATGACTCAACTGGGCATCGAGCCCGATATCTCAGGTTCAGTCACGATTCCAATCGTAGTGATGTGTGCAACCATCCGTCCAAGACCACTATCAATCCTGATATGTCACCGTGAACATATCAACCGACGCGACCACCTCTAGATCATGGTGCACACATCACCGATCGATCTCCTGAACTGTCAACACCCCGAAGTCGAGCCTTTAGTGGCTGTTCGACAACGGAACGTGCACTGTGACCTCTCCGGAAGGAACACATCCCAGTTTAGAGGAGAGCGTGGTATCGTCCGTCGTTGTGCACATAGCACTCACCGCGACCACGATTCAGACCCGTAGGTCATCAATAGGGCCACATGCCCGAGACAAAACCAAATGGGTCTCATGCCCGAGTTTACCTTTTTCAAATCCAAACCCATTTCATTAAAACCGAAACCACAAACACGTATAAGGCCGAAACCTCGAAATACGTGCAAATACATAAACACACACAAATGCACTCATGGAATCACAAAAAATATATTAAAACTCATAATAAACATTTATGCATGCATCAATTTAGAAAACAAGGTCCATTCACAGACCATTCGAGTTACCGCCTCGATATGTGTGTCATACGCCCTTCTTGGGCCAATCGCCGTCACCGGGGTTCCCAAACCTGTCCAAATCATAATAGAGGGTTACTAACTACTTAAATAACCCCTCATTAAAGCCCCGTAATTTCTCAGAATTTTTAACTATTTTGAAAGTCGGTCCTAAATCTCTGGATATCCCAAAACATATCGAAACGATGTCCGATTAACACGAAACCAGTCCCAAAATATTCGTTACATAGAATAGATGATTTCGTGTGTTGGAAGTTCCCCAAAAAGTGGGCCACGCGCCCGCACGCGCTGCTTGAAGGGGCTGCGCGTGGGAGTCATTCGCCCAGCTCAGTCCCTTCTTCTTCCATGCGCTAGTTGGCTAGTCCGGTTCAGCCTGCACAGCCGGTCCGCTTGGACCGACGTGACTGGTCCAACTCTCTAGCACCTTCATTTTTCACCCTTTTTCACCCATTCCTATTGCTTCCTTTCTTCATTTCCTACCTAACCGTGTCTTCAAAACCTAGAAACCAAGCCTAAAACTCATACGTTTTGAAAACCATTTCGAACCAAAACTTTCCATCCACGGTCTGGGCATTTCTAGGGGTCCAAACTTGATCCTAAGGGTTCCAATAGGTTCCTAGGATCACTAGAAAGAGGTTTGGGGGTTAGATTTGGGTTAACTTGGCCAGAATCCCAATTCGGTGGGCAGCCACCGAAAACTTCCCAATCGCCGTTCCGGGCTTGCTCAGCCATCCTTAGCCCCCAAAACCTTCTCCTAAGCCTCTTATCAACCTCGTAAACCTATACTTATCAATAGATACCCTCCCCAACGTCCAAAACCCAAATTTGAAAATTGAAACAATACATGGGTTCAGGTTTTTACCTTTTCCCTGGGCCAACGCCGCTGTCCACGGCGGTCATGTCCTCGCCTAGCCACCAACACGTCCTCAGCCTCCCTCTCTTGGCCTCAGCTGAATCAAATAGGGAAGGGTTTGGATTTGGGTTCATCTAGGTGGTTGTTCTAAGGGGTTCAGGTTTGGTTTGGACGAACACAAAAAAGGGGGGTGCATGTGTCTGTGTAATGGAAGCAATGGATGGGTGACACTTGTCACTCATCCATTGGGCCTGGGAAAAGATCTGAACCCACTCAGGACAAAAATCCACTTTTTCCTCGTAAAATGTACCGTCATGAATAGTATCTCGAAACTTCCTTGAACTGTAACTTTCCGGTCGAACTTCCGACTTCGACGTGTCGCCTGTCTACGGACTCGTATCGACTTGATCTACGTAACGGTCCTCAGCCCTCGGCCATTGGACCTCTCCGGTTAAAAGTCAACTTTTCGCCCTCGTTTAGGGGCAAAATCATAATTTCACCCTGAACGTCTGTTAATCCTCGGTTTATCCCCAATTAGCCTCGCTAATCCATAATTAGTCTTAATTAATCCTTTAAATTAGGGACGGATCGTTACACGAGACTTGAGGCACGAGTATGTGCCTAGGGGTGGTAACGTTAAAGGTTGAAATTCCTAAGTGGTGATTGGATGAAAAGGTATAAATGGACGACGCGACTACTGTCATGGGGATTAGTGACCGGTTGGTCAGACATGGTGATATGTAGAGATTTGACTGCAGATCACAGCAGGAGCCTGTTGTGACTCTTCAGTCGAGTGGTACATCAGGTTAGGATGAATTGACATCCTTTTGGATGTACATAAACGGTCGTAAATGGATAGGCTAGTTAGATTACTTAGGGACACGTGGATGATGCCCGAGGGAGTTGAGGACTTGGAAGCATATCCGAGTTGATTCCAAGATGGTTAGAGCTTCGGAATCAAGAGAAGTTGTGATTGAGACAATGAGGAGAATACTTGATTCCGCATTGGAAGTGGGTATTCCGAAGTCAGTAAAGGAGACTTCTCGTTTATGCTCTTTAGCAGATAGTGTTGGGTGCCGCAAGATGACATAGGATGAACTTTGATGTCATCATCATGGATTCTCCTTGATTTTTCCCTAGGTGGGATGACGAGGAGTGATATGACAGCTAAAGGGTTCAAAGAGGGTGTAAGAACCGAACACCTAGGTTGTGCGTAAAATTTGATTGACTTGAAGAGCCGATGGTGTAACAACCCGAAAATTCGAAAAAGGAAAATTTGGAAATTGGAAGGAAATGACGATTTTGCCTCTAGTTAAAAGAGCTGAAAGTTGACTTTTTGATCGGAACCTTGTCTGGACTTTCCAGAAGGACCGTTGGATAGGTCTCAGGATGCTAAATCCGTAGACAGGCGGCATGCATCAATCGGAGTTCGGACTTGGAAGGTACGGGTCTAGAATTGTGATAGGGTATTTTGGTAATTATTGGTGCAGGGGTAAAATGGTAATTTGGCTGGGCCATTTGATGAATCAGCTGGGTTGGTGACAAAATTGTGCCGTTGAGTGACACCTGTCACTGAGAAATGGTGTTGGGTGGTAATTGTTGCCGCTTGAAATTGAATAAGGATAAACATATACACATTGATATACATATCCATTACTGATCATGGTTGATTAAATTAACTCCAGATGTTGAGAGACTTAACAGAGATAATAAAAAAGGATTTATAGAGTGAAAAACGAGGAAAAAAGAAGAGAGAAGACTGAAAGAAAACGCCCAAACCCGAAGACCCAACCCGCGAAGTTCATACCTTTCAAAAATTCGAATTTGAATTTATAGCTCGAGATTCTTCAAATTGAGATTGAATTAAGTCTTCTGGGATCATTTCGACTAGGACCAGATGTAACAACCCGTCCCGAGAACCGGGATTAGTAGACTGATTAAGGTGTGATTAGTGAGGTTAAGCGGCGGTTAGGTGGTTCCGATAAGGTCATTAGTGTAGAATGACGATTTTGCCCCTGGTTCGGGCAAAAACGTTGACTTTTAGTTCAGGCGGTCAACTGGGTGTTGACCAGTGACCAGGACGTAGTTTAGGACGTCACGAATCTATAGGCAGGTGGCACGTCCGATTCCGACATCCGAGGAGGAAGTTGTGATGTTCGGAAGGTTGAGAGCTTAACCGTAAAGGGGGAATAGTTGACTTTTTGTAGAATCGGGTTTTGGCTTGTTGACCTAGGATGGTTAGATAGATCTCGTCGTCCTGAGTTCGATGACAGGCGGCACGTATTCATCGGACTTACGAGGTGAACGTTATGGGTCTAGGAAGTTAGTGGCAAAACCGTAAAAATGAGTTAAATTGGAGGGTATTTTGGTCTTTGCGGCACATTGGGATTTGTGCACAAAGAAAGGAAACGGACGACTGAGATTGGGCCAGGTGGGAATGTGTGGAGTGGATTGTGACATGTGGCACAGGACTAGAGGCTTCTGGTGTAATCCTGTGCATTCACGGCCCAATTAATTGGGGTGCACCCGCGTGCGTGTGTGTGTGTGTGTGTGTGTGTGTGTGTGTGTTCGTGTTGGTTCAGAAAACAGAGGGAGATCGTGAGGGCAATTGAGGGGTGATCGAGGGTGATGGTGTGTGCTGATGAGTTCTGGTGAGTGAGTGAGGGACGGGAGGTCGAAGGGAAGCTGGTGAGTGGTTTGGGAGGTGAGGAATCGTGGTGTGTGTGAGTTGAGAGTTCAGGGGGAAACTCAGAGGGGAAAACAGAGAAGTTGGGTGGTGGTGCAGCCGTGATCGATCACTCGAGGCCAAGGGAAGTGCTCAGAGGACGGAGGAAGGCAGGAGGAGCTACTACCTCACGGCTGAGCTCACTGCGGCGACAGGAGGCAGGTAAGTTCCTCGTCCCCATTTCGATACTCTGTTTTCCCGTTGAGGTTCAACGTGAAAGTCGTGAGGTTGGGCTTAGAGTCGAGAGGAATGGAGGTCAGGGTGAGGTTCAGGAGGGTCCTAGGCGTCGACTAGGATGGTCGCCGTGATGGGGGTGTACACGGCGGAGCTCAGACGACGGCAGGCACTCTGGTGCTCTGTTTTGCCGTGATGTTCGAACCCAAAGTCGTCGAGTTTGGGACTGAGTCGAAGGTCTAGGAGGGTTGGTTTAGGTTCAGTGAGGTCCAGGGAAGAGTGTGGTGAAGCCACCGTGAAGGGAGGTGAGCTGGGTGGCTGGATCGTGAAACAGGGGGAGTTGGCCGTTTGGTTTCGAGCTTCAGTCGACGGGATTGAGGCGGTGTCGAGGTCTGAGGAGCTGGGGAATGGATAGCTTGGAACTGGACGATGCTGTTGGTGAAGAAAGGAGCCGTTTTGGTGAACGGTAGAAGGAGAACCGCTGACGCCGGTCTGAGTTGCAGACCACTGTGCTGAACCGGGTTCGTCTGAGGAAAACGGTGCACTGTAGCAGGCGCGTGAGGGCCACGCGCAGCCATTTTTGGGCGGCGCGTGGGGGCGCGTGCGGCGGCGATGGAGAAAACGATTAACATGGTTTTTGGTCTAGAAGTTATGGTGAGTTCAATGGAGTTGGTTTCGGGTCAATCGGAAGTCGTTTGAGTTTAGTTCCGCGAGGGTGAAGGTTTAGGGTCCCGGGTTATTACGTTTAGGAGTCGGGGAATTTTGAGGGAATTTAGGTGAACTTTCGTAGACGTGTTAGTGACGTAATTTGGTGATTGTAAACAGGATCGGGATTTCTCGAAGAAGCCGAGGAACGTATAGGACGTTCAGGACGCGAGTAGGGCTCAGTACTGTGAGTGGACCTTTTTCCTTAAACTCGAGCATGCATAACTGTTTTCTATAATTGTTTTATGATTTTAATTATGATTCTATGTTTATTGAATATGTTTCGGTTGGTTTTACCTTATTGCACGTTTTTCGAGAAATACGGTATTTGGCACGTTTTACGAGAATGCCGATTTCTGAGTAAAATGCCAGGGTTTTGGGATTTTTAAAGGATAACTCGTTTGATTGCTTACAAAAGGATTTTGAAATATGATTTGGTAATTAAATGAGTTGGATTTTAAAGTTGGAAAGTGGATTCCGGATTTGGGTTCGGAATGACGGTTCTGGATGCCAGAAGGGCATCGGACTAGTGATTTCGGATTCGGGTTTGGATATGGATTGGTAAATGGTTTTCAAATGATGTTGGGATTGGATTTGCTGGATCTGGATATTGGGTTTAAAGACCCGGATATATGTGACGGGGGACCGGCCGGATTGGGTTTAAAGACCCGGATTGAGTTTAAAGACTCGGATATATTGATTTCCCCCGTAGGCCTTGAGTTTAAAGACTCGGGAGTTTAAAGACTCGGATATGATTAAGGCCTGGATTGAGTTTAAAGACTCGGGAGTTTAAAGACTCGGATAGGTCCAGCAGGTTTGATCAGAAAATGATGATTTCATGTTCATGATTGATGATACGGTTTGAGAATTTCACATGCTCTGGTTTTTCTAACTGTTTATAGTGTTTCTGTTTCTTATGAGAATTTGTTTATTAACTGTTGGTTATGCATGTGGTTTTCAAAACGGAGGGTTAAACTCGGTTTTCTGATAACTGATTTAGAACTTCTCTTTTATTATGGTCCACTCACATTTCTGTTTTAAACTGCCCTCCAGGTCGTGGAGATAGCGCGGGGTCTTGACGTCGAGGCAGCGTCGGAGGCATAGAACGTACGTGAGGGAATCCCGGAATAGTTTAAAGTCTTCAGTGTGCGTGTACTTTCTCAGTTTTTATTTTCCTTGTATTTTCATACTATGCTTTGTAAACAATAACGTCAGAATCTTTTATTTAAGTACTCCTGCGTCTGACTGGGTTTGAGTGAGTGTTACTTGGGTGTTGTGTCGGGGAGTCAGACGGGAGCGGGATTTACCTCGGGTTTCGGGGTGAAACCGGGGTGGGTCCTGACAATTGGTATCAGAGCATAGGTTTGTCGAGTTTGTTGGGTCTGTTGGGTTGTGAGGTTGTGTTTCAGTTGTTTGACTGCTTCTATGCCTCTTTCAGCGTGCGGTTGACGATGCCTCCGAGACGTAGACCCTCTCCACAACCTGAAGAAGTAGCAAGAGAGACTGTAGAGTCTAGAAGTTTTCCTAGAGGACTTGGAGTGTTATAGTGAGTTATGTAGAAGGATGACGGTAGGTACAGGAAAGGAGTGACTATAACTGATCGATATGAGGTTATTGAAGGAGAGAACCCACAAACTAGAGTATGCCTTTAGGACTTTGTAGATTTATTCCGATAGTGGCCGAGGTAGCAGCCGAGGGAGATAGGTGTACGATTGTCTGGGTTAGTAGTCGAGTTGGTTCGGGAAGGCAGGGTGGTTGTATACGAGGAGGTACTCTATGACTTCTGTCGGGTACTCTGAAATAAGGTATTTTATAATACCTTTGTTTTCTGTTCATAGAGTTTCCCTTGCATACACCATGCAGACCTAGCGAGGGTTGGTCGTGGTAACAGTAGTTGGGGATAGCGTGAAATACCCAAGGTGGAGATGATAGACAGGAAACCCAGGAGAGGTTGTTATTGACCGAGTATCGGGTAGGAGACCCTAGGTGTCGGGAACTATATGTGGAATTTCGGGGACGAAATTCTTTTTAGGGGGGGTAGATTGTAACAACCCGTCCCGAGAACCGGGATTAGTAGACTGATTAAGGTGTGATTAGTGAGGTTAAGCGGCGGTTAGGTGGTTCCGATAAGGTCATTAGTGTAGAATGACGATTTTGCCCCTAGTTCGGGCAAAAACGTTGACTTTTAGTTCAGGTGGTCAACTGGGTGTTGACCAGTGACCAGGACGTAGTTTAGGACGTCACGAATCTATAGGCAGGTGGCACGTCCGATTCCGACATCCGAGGAGGAAGTTGTGATGTTCGGAAGGTTGAGAGCTTAACCGTAAAGGGGGAATAGTTGACTTTTTGTAGAATCGGGTTTTGGCTTGTTGACCTAGGATGGTTAGATAGATCTCGTCGTCCTGAGTTCGATGACAGGCGGCACGTATTCATCGGACTTACGAGGTGAACGTTATGGGTCTAGGAAGTTAGTGGCAAAACCGTAAAAATGAGTTAAATTAGAGGGTATTTTGGTCTTTGCGGCACATTGGGATTTGTGCACAGAGAAAGGAAACGGACGGCTGAGATTGGGCCAGGTGGGAGTGTGTGGAGTGGATTGTGACATGTGGCACAGGACTAGAGGCTTCTGGTGCAATCCTGTGCATTCACGGCCCAATTAATTGGGGTGCACCCGCGTGCGTGTGTGTGTGTGTGTGTGTGTGTGTGTGTGTGTGTGTGTGTGTGTGTGTGTGTGTGTGTGTGTGTGTGTTAGTGTTGGTTCAGAAAACAAAGGGAGATCGTGAGGGCAATTGAGGGGTGATCGAGGGTGATGGTGTGTGCTGATGAGTTCTGGTGAGTGAGTGAGGGACGGGAGGTCGAAGGGAAGCTGGTGAGTGGTTTGGGAGGTGAGGAATCGTGGTGTGTGTGAGTTGAGAGTTCATGGGGAAACTCAGAGGGGAAAACAGAGAAGTTGGGTGGTGGTGCAGCCGTGATCGATCACTCGAGGCCAAGGGAAGTGCTCAGAGGACGGAGGAAGGCAGGAGGAGCTACTACCTCACGGCTGAGCTCACGGCGGCGACAGGAGGCAGGTAAGTTCCTCGTCCCCATTTCGATACTCTGTTTTCCCGTTGAGGTTCATAGTGAAAGTCGTGAGGTTGGGCTTAGAGTCGAGAGGAATGGAGGTCAGGGTGAGGTTCAGGAGGGTCCTAGGCGTCGACTAGGATGGTCGCCGTGACGGGGGTGTACACGGCGAAGCTCAGACGACGGCAGGCACTCTGGTGCTCTATTTTGCCGTGATGTTCAAACCCAAAGTCGTCGAGTTTGGGACTGAGTCGAAGGTCTAGGAGGGTTGGTTTAGGTTCAGTGTGGTCCAGGGAAGAGTGTGGTGAAGCCACCGTGAAGGGAGGTGAGCTGGGTGGCTGGATCGTGAAACAGGGGGAGTTGGCCGTCTGGTTTCGAGCTTCAGTCGACGGGATTGAGGCGGTGTCGAGGTCTGAGGAGCTGGGGAATGGATAGCTTGGAACTGGACGATGTTGTTGGTGAAGAAAGGAGCCGTTTTGGTGAACGGTAGAAGGAGAACCGCTGACGCCGGTCTGAGTTGCAGACCACTGTGTTGAACCGGGTTCGTCTGAGGAAGACGGTGCACTGTAGCAGGCACGTGAGGGCCACGCGCAGCCATTTTGGGCGGCGCGTGGGGGCGCGTGCGGCGGCGATGGAGAAAACGGTTAACATGGTTTTTGGTCTAGAAGTTATGGTGAGTTCAATGGAGTTGGTTTCGGGTCAATCGGAAGTCATTTGAGTTTAGTTCCGCGAGGGTGAAGGTTTAGGGTCCCGGGTTATTACGTTTAGGAGTCGGGGAATTTTGAGGGAATTTAGGTGAACTTTCGTAGACGTGTTAGTGACGTAATTTGGTGATTGTGAACAGGATCGGGATTTCTCGAAGAAGCCGAGGAACGTACAGGACGTTCAGGACACGAGTAGGGCTCAGTACTGTGAGTGGACCTTTTTCCTTAAACTCGAGCATGCATAACTGTTTTCTATAATTGTTTTATGATTTTAATTATGATTCTATGTTTATTGAATATGTTTCGGTTGGTTTTACCTTATTGCACGTTTTTCGAGAAATACGGTATTTGGCACGTTTTACGAGAATGTCGATTTCTGAGTAAAATGCCAGGGTTTTGGGATTTTTAAAGGATAATTCGTTTGATTGCTTACAAAAGGATTTTGAAATATGATTTGGTAATTAAATGAGTTGGATTTTAAAGTTGGAAAGTGGATTCCGGGTTTGGGTTCGGAATGACGGTTCTGGATGCCGGAAGGGCATCGGACCAGTGATTTCGGATTCGGGTTGGGATATGGATTGGTAAATGGTTTTCAAATGATGTTGGGATTGGATTTGCTGGATCTGGATATTGGGTTTAAAGACCCGGATATATGTGACGGGGGACCGGCCGGATTGGGTTTAAAGACCCGGATTGAGTTTAAAGACTCGGATATATTGATTTCCCCCGTAGGCCTTGAGTTTAAAGACTCGGGAGTTTAAAGACTCGGATATGATTAAGGCCTGGATTGAGTTTAAAGACTCGGGAGTTTAAAGACTCGGATAGGTCCAGCAGGTTTGATCAGAAAATGATGATTTCATGTTCATGATTGATGATACGGTTTGAGAATTTCACATGCTCTGGTTTTTCTAACTGTTTATAGTGTTTCTGTTTCTTATGAGAATTTGTTTATTAACTGTTGGTTATGCATGTGGTTTTCAAAACGGAGGGTTAAACTCGGTTTTCTGATAACTGATTTAGAACTTCTATTTTATTATGGTCCACTCACATTTATGTTTTAAACTGCCCTCCAGGTCGTGGAGATAGCGCGAGGTCTTGACGTCGAGGCAGCGTCGGAGGCATAGAACGTACGTGAGGGAATCCCGGAATAGTTTAAAGTCTTCCGTGTGCGTGTACTTTCTCGGTTTTTATTTTCCTTGTATTTTCGTACTATGCTCTGTAAACAATAACGTCAGAATCTTTTATTTAAGTACTCCTGCGTCTGACTGGGTTTGAGTGAGTGTTACTTGGGTGTTGTGTCGGGGAGTCAGACGGAAGCGGGATTTACCTCGGGTTTCGGGGTGAAACCGGGGTGGGTCCTGACACCAGATCAATTATGAAGAGAATTCAGGTCGTTTTGAGCTAGAACAGAGGGAACGAGGACTGTGGATTTTCGAGCTTGAGTCGAATGGATTGGAGACATGGAACAATGAAATTGGACTTGGAAATATGTTCATTAGGATCCCATGAAGCTTCCTGATGCACCAATTGAAAGAAAACACTAAGAATTGATGGAGATTGAGGGATGGAACAGTACGATTATGTTCTTCGAATTCGAGTTCAATTCGATTGGATTGAGAAATTGATGCAGAATTGAGGGGAATTGAATCGGGTCTGTTCGCGGGTTGTAGGATCCGTTTACAGTTAAACGGGTGACGGTGGTGACACTGTAGCAGGCGCGTGAGTTTCACGCACAGCCACTCACGGTGGCGCGTGAGGGCGCGTGGGCACGATTCCCAAGGTGATGTGAACGTGATTTTTGTTTTATACAATGTAACGAACATTTTGGAGATGGTTTCGAGTTAATCGGACACCGTTTAGATATTGTATCGAAGGTCCGGAGGTTTTTGTTATGTTTTAAATTCATATTTAATTCCTGGAAAAATTGGAGAAAATTATATGAGGTATATTGAGATGTTAGTAACCCTCGATAATGATTTTGGACAGGATTCGAGATTCCTGGAAAGTATTGGAAATTACCGAAACGCGTGCAGCTCGGGAAGCGAGCGGTTTGGACGGTGTGCGAGTGACGTTTGTTTTATAAACCATTATGCATGCATAGTTAAATGTTTTACATGATTGATTACATGATTTGGATTGCAATTATGTCATGGTGAATTGGCATGATTATTTGTGATTTAATTATTATTTTAATCGGTCTTTCGAGCACGTTTTACGAGGAATGTGTAAATGATGTTTTGGGCTAGGCCTGGAGTAAAAAAGATTTCAAAACGGATATTTTGACTTAATTGGTGAGTCAAGGATGATTTCTAGATTATTTTAATGTTTTCAATGGGATTTTACGGATTTACGTGTAAGTGGCATTTGGGCTTGAGACCCTGTCGGAAATGCTTTTGACTTGGTTTGAAGTCATGGATATGTGTTTGTGGTATGGATTGTGTTTGTGATTATGGATACTGGATCATGTTCTGGATGGTGCGAGTGCAGTTTCTAGACGTGACTCGGATGGTGCGTGAGTGCAGTCCCCGAGTATGTGGTACGTCTAGATGGTGCGTGTGCAGTCCCCAGACATGACTGATATGACTCGGATGGTGCCTGAGTGCAGTTCCCGAGGTTGGCCTACGCGTATTGCTAATGTGACTGTGTGATTGTTTGTGCACTTGTGAATAGTATGGATTGATTGGTTGATTGATTGTGCATTTGTAAGTAGTGTTGTTTGATGTTGATTATGATTACGTACTGGTATTGAGTACGAGTTTTTGGTCTGTGTGGCCAGGTGATTATGTTTTCATTTGTTGGCTTGAGAGCTGGGATTTGATATTGTTCATGTGATTTGGCTGGAAAGCCGGTGATTGTTATTCATATGTTTTACCTTATGCATGCATGGTTTGATAAACTGGAGGGTAAATGATGTGTTTTGAAATGTATTTTCAAATGATATTATTTTTGTCCACTCACACCTTTTTTGTTTTGATGACCCTCCAGGCCGTGACACGACGTTCGAGACTGGTCGAGAGGTGGAGGCATGAGCGGAAATCAATGCAGTTATCCCTTGTTTGACAGGTGCAGAGGGGTAATTTCGGGACTTCAGTTGACTTGTCAGACGGGAGCAGGACCGGGCACAGTTATCAAAGTCCAGTTGGGACGGGTCCTGTCAAATTGGTATCAGAGCATTTGGATACTGATTTGCCATGCCACCGAGATGCGAGCCATATGCGCGTCCTGGTGATTAAACGGGATATGAGGGTATTGGAAATCCCTGGAGTGACCATGACCCTAGATTGGGGGTCGAACATTGCATCTTGTATTCTGGTTGTCTCGGACTTGTGTTGGTCAGGATGGTTGTTTACGATATGGATGGGCATGTTGGGCCCAAGTTGAAACTTGACCCGAGGATAGGGGGTTGGATGAGTGACCTTTGGATTTTGGATATCGAATGGGACTCAGAGGGAGTCCAGAGTTAGTTTGATGAGTTTTGGGAGACCCTAATAGGATGTGGTTCACCTAGGGTTGTTTGCTAGGTGACCAGATATGCCAGTGGTGGCATGGGTAGTGGATATTGAATTCAGACTCGAGAGGAGTCGAGACACTGGATTTGGACTCAGTAGGAATCAGGAGTTGGTTTAGGACTCGGGATGAGTCATGATGTGATATGAGGGCTCTGGATGAGTCGAGAAAGATGGAAAAGGTAATTTTGGTTCTACATAACGAGTGAATGAGGGTTCGTGTGGGAACCCGACGTATTGATATGGATGTGACTTAATTCTCCATGATTGTTGTTGGCGAGGCACATTCGAATTTCAAGGACGAAATTCTTTAAGGGGGGAAGGTTGTAACGACCCGGAAATTCGAAAAAGGAAAATTTGGAAAATTGGAAGGAAATGACTATTTTGCCCATAGTTATAAGGGCTGAAAGTTGACTTTTTGATCGGGGCCTTGTTTGGATTTTCTGGAAGGACCGTTGGATAGGTCTCGGGACGTTGAATCCGTAGACAGGCGGCATGCGTGAATCGGAGTTTGGACTTGGAATTTACGGGTCTAGATTTGTGAGTGGTATTTTGGTAATTATTGATGTAGGGGTAAAATGGTAATTTGGCTGGGCCATTTGATGAATCAGCTGTGTTGGTGTCAAAATTGTGCTGCTGAGTGACACCTGTCACTGAGAAATGGTGCTGGGTGGCAATTGTTGCCGCTTGAAATTGAATAAGGATAAACATATACACATTGATATACATATCCATTACTGATCATGGTTAATCAAATTAACTCCAGATGTTGAGAGACTTAACAGAGATAATAAAAAGGGATTTATAAAGTGAAAAACGAGGAAAAAAGAAAACTGAAAGAAAACGCCCAAACCCGAAAACCCAACCCGCGAAGTTCATACCTTTCAAAAATTCGAATTTGAATTCATAGCTCGAGATTCTTCAAATTGAGATTGAATTAAGTCTTCTGGGATCATTTCGACTAGGACCAGATCAATTATGCAGAGAATTGAGGTTGTTTTGATCTATAACAGAGGGAACGAGGACTGTGGATTTTCGAGCTTGAGTCGAATGGTTGGAGACATGGAACGATGAAATTGGACTTGGAAATATGTTCATTAGGATCCCATGAAGCTTCCTGATGAACCAATTGAAAGAAAGCAATGAGAATTGATGGAGATTGAGGGATGAACAGTACGATTATGTTCTTCGAATTCGAGTTCAATTCGATTGGATTGATAAATTGATGCAGAATTGAGGGGAATTGAATCGGGTCTGTTTGCGTGTTGTAGGATCCGTTTACAATTAAACGGGTGAAAGTGGTGACACTGTAGTAGGCGCGTGAGTTTCAAGCGCAGCCACTCACGACAGCGCGTGAGGGCGCGTGGGCACTATTCAAGAGGTGATGTCAACATGACTTTTGTTCTATGCAATGTAACGAACATTTTGGCGTTGGTTTCGAGTTAATCGGACACCGTTTCGATATTGTGTCGAGGGTCCGAAGGTTTATGTTATGTTTTAAATTAATATTTAATTACCAAAAAAATTAGGGAAAATTATATGAGGTATATTGAGATGTTAGTAACCCTCGATAATGATTTTGGATAGGATTTGAGATTCCTGGAAAGTATCGGAAATTACGGAAACGCGTGCAGCTCGGGAAGCGAGCAGTTTGGACGGTGTGTGAGTGGACGTTTGTTTTATAAACCATTATGCATGCATAGTTAAATGTTTTACGTGATTGATTGCATGATTTGGATTGCAATGATGTCATGGTGAATTGGCATGATTATTTGTGATTTAATGATTATTTTAATCGGTCTTTCGGGCACATTTTACGACGAATGTGCAAATGATGTTTTGGGCTAGGCCTGGAGTCAAAAAGATTTCAAAAAGGATATTTTGACTTAATTGGTGAGTCAAGGATGATTTCTGGATTATTTTAATGTTTTTAATTTGATTTTACGGATTTACGTGTAAATGACATTTGGGCTTGAGACCCTATCGGGAATGTTTTTTACTTAGTTTGAAACCATGGATATGATTGATATGTGTTTGTGGTATGAATTGTGTTTTTGATTGTGGATACTGGTTCATTTTCTGGATGGTGCGAGTGCAGTTTCTAGACGTGACTCGGATGGTGTGTGAGTGCATTCCCCGAGTATGTGGTACGTCTAGATGGTGCGTGTGCAGTCCCCAGACATTACTGATATGACTCGGATGGTGCTTGAGTGCAGTTCCCGAGGTTGGCCTACGCGTAGTGCGGATGTGACTGTGTGATTGTTTGTGCACTTGTGAATAATGCAGATTGACTGATTGATTGATTGATATATTGTGCACTTGTGAGTAGTGCTGTTTGATGTTGATTGTGATTATGTACTGGTATTGAGTACGAGTTTTTGGTCTGTGTGGCCAGGTGGTTATGTTTTCATATGTTGGCTTGAGAGCTGGGATTTGATACTGTTCATATGATTTGGCTGGAAATCCGGTGATTATTATTCATATGTTTTACCCTATGCATGCATGGTTTGATAAACTGGAGGGTAAATGATGTGTTTTGAAGTGTATTTTCAAATGATATTATTTTTGTCCACTCACACCTTTTTTGTTTTGATGACCCTCCAGGCCGTGGCACGGCGTTCGGGGCTGATCGAGAGGTAGAGGCATGGACGGAAATCAATGCAGTTATCCCTTGTCTGACAGGTGGTGAGGGGTGATTGTGGGACTTCAGTTGACTTGTCAGACGGGAGCAGGACCGGGCACGGTTATCAAAGTCTAGTTGGGACGGGTTCTGTCAAATTGGTATTAGAGCATTCGGATACTGATTTGCCATGCCTCCGAGATGCGAGCCATGTGCGCGTCCTGGTGATTAGACGGGATATGAGGGTGTTGGAAATCCCTAGAGTGACCATGACCCTAGATTAGGGGTCAAACATTGCATCTTGTGTTCTGGTTGTGTCGTACTTGTGTTGGTCAGGATGGTTGTTTACGATATGGATGGGCATGTTGGGCCCAAGATGAAACTTGACCCGAGGATAGGGGGTCGGATGAGTGACCTTTGGATTTTGGATATCGAATGGGACTCAGAGGGAGTCCAGAGTTAGTTTGATGTGTGTTGGGAGACCGTGATAGGATGTGGTTCGCCTAGGGGCGTTTGCTAGGTGATCGGATATGCCAGTGGTGGCATGGGTAGTGAATATTGAATTCAGACTCGAGAGGAGTCGAGACACTGGATTTGGACTTAGTAGGAGTCAGGAGTTGGTTTAGGACTCGGGATGAGTCATGATGTGATATGAGGGCTCCAGATGAGTCGGGAAAGATGGAGAAGGTAATTTTGGTTGTACATAACGAGTGAATGAGGGTTCGTGTGGGAACCCGAGGTATTGATATGGATGTGACTTAAGTCTCCATGATTGTTGTTGGAGAGGCACATTCGAATTTCGAGGACGAAATTATTTAAGGGGGGATGGTTGTAACGACCCGGAAATTCGAAAAAGGAAAATTTGGAAAATTGGAAGGAAATGACGATTTTTCCCATAGTTATAAGGGCTGGAAGTTGACTTTTTGATCGGGACCTTGTTTGGACTTTCCGGAAGGGCCGTTGGATAGGTCTCGGAACGCTGAATCCGTAGATAGGTGGCATGCATCAATCAGAGTTCGGACGTGGACGTTAGGGGTCTAGAATTGTGAGGGGTATTTTGGTAATTATTGGTGGAGGGGTAAAATGGTAATTTGGCTAGACCATTTGATGAATCAGCTGGGTTGGTGACAAAATTGTGTTGCTGAGTGACACCTATCACTGAGAAATAGTGCTGGGTGGCAATTGTTGCCGCTTGAAATTGAATAAGGATAAACATATACACATTGATATACATATCCATTACTGATCATGGTTGATCAAATTAACTCCTGATGTTGAGAGACTTAACAGAGATAATAAAAAGGGATTTATAGAGTGAAAAACGAGGAAAAAAGAAGAGAGAATACGGAAAGAAAACGTCCAAACCCGAAGACCTAACCCGTGAAGTACATACCTTTCAAAAATTTGAATTTGAATTAATAGCTCGAGATTCTTCAAATTGAGATTGAATTAAGTCTTCTGTGATCATTTCGACTAGGACCAGATCAATTAGGAAGAGAATTGAGGTCGTTTTGAGCTAGAACAGAGGGAAAGAGGACTGTGAATTTTCGAGCTTGAGTCGAATGGATTGGAGACATGGAACGATGAAATTGGACTTGAAAATATGTTCATTAGGATCCCATGAAGCTTCCTGATGCACCAACTGAAAGAAAACACTGAGAATTGATGGAGATTGAAGGATGAACAGTACGATTATGTTCTTCGAATTCGAGTTCAATTCGATTGGATTGAGAAATTGATGCAGAATTGAGGGGAATTGAAGCGGGTCTGTTCGCGGGTTGTAGGATCCGTTTATAGTTAAACGGGTGAATGTGGTGACACTGTAGCACGCGCGTAAGTTTCACGCGCAGCCACTCACGACGGCACGTGGGCACGATTCCCGAGGTGATGTCAACATGACTTTTGTTCTATGCAATGTAACGAACATTTTGGCGTTGGTTTCGAGTTAATCGAACACCGTTTCGATATTGTGTCGAGGGTCCGAAGGTTTATGTTATGTTTTAAATTAATATTTAATTCCTAAAACAATTAGGGAAAATTATATGAGGTATATTGAGATGTTAGTAACCCTCGATAATGATTTTGGACAGGATTCGAGATTCCTGGAAAGTATCGAAAATTACGGAAACGAGTGCAGCTCGGGACGCGAGCTGTGTGGACGTTTGTTTTATAAACCATTATGCATGCATAGTTAAATTTTTTATGTGATTGATTGCATGATTTGGATTGCAATGATGTCATAGTGAATTGGCATGATTATTTGTGATTTAATGATTATTTTAATCGGTCTTTCGGGCACTTTTTACGACGAATGTGCAAATGATGTTTTGGTCTAGGTCCGGAGTCAAAAAGATTTCAAAAAGGATATTTTGACTTAATTGGTGAGTCAAAGATGATTTCTAGATTATTTTAATGTTTTAAATATGATTTTACGGATTTACGTGTAAATGGCATTTGAGCTTGAGACCCTGTCGGGAATGCTTTTGACTTAGTTTGAAGTCATGGATATGATTGATATGTGTTTGTGGTATGGATTGTGTGTGTGATTGTGGATATTGGATCAGGTTCTAGATGGTGCGAGTGCAGTTTCTAGACGTGACTCGGATGGTGCGTGAGTGCAGTCCCCGAGTATGTGGTACGTCTAGATGGTGCGTGTGCAGTCCCCAGACATGACAGATATGACTCGGATGGTACTTGAGTGCAGTTCCTAAGGTTGGCCTATGCGTAGTGCGGATGTGACTGTGTGATGGTTTGTGCACTTGTGAATAATGCAGATTGACTGATTGATTGATTGATATATTGTGCACTTGTGAGTAGTGCTGTTTGATGTTGATTGTGATTACGTACTGGTATTGAGTACGATTTTTTAGTCTGTCTGGCCAGGTGATTATGTTTTCATATGTTGGCTTGAGAGCCGGGATTTGATACTGTTCATGTGATTTGGCTGGAAAGCCGGTGATTGTTATTCATATGTTTTACCCTATGCATGCATGGTTTGATAAACTCGAGGGTAAATGATGTATTTTGAAATGTATTTTCAAATGATATTATTTTTGTCCACTCACACCTTTTCTGTTTTGATGACCCTCCAGGCCGTGGCACGACGTTCGGGGCTGATCGAGAAGTGGAGACATGAGCGGAAATCAGTGCAGTTATCCCTTGTCTGACAGGTTCTGAGAGGTAATTTCGGGACTTCAGTTGACTTGTCAGATGGGAGCAGGACCGGTCACGGTTATCAAAGTCCAGTTGGGATGAGTCCTGTCAGATGGTACTTAGCGTCACTGGATGTGATGAGTGTGTCCAAAGTAGTGGACCCGTGTCGGTATCATGGTTCATGTTACGTTAGCTGCGAAAGGGCTAATATGGATCCACCGTGGATCAAGTCGTGTGGTAATGATCTGGATGATCGAGATGACTAAGGTGATTCTGGAGACAGTGAGGCAAGTAGACCGAGGTCTGGTCGTCATTGGAGTGAATTGCCTTGCTGATTATGCTAAGCTAGGAACAGAGGAGAACCATATTGTAAGACTGTTGATTAGCATAGTTGGTGAGATGACAAGACATAGTCTTGGATATAAGGATAGGTGTAACAACCCGTACCTTCGGGAAGGGTATAAATGTAATTTTTGTAAAGTTTTGTATAGAAGGACGATTTTGCCCTTGTGAATAGTGTGTCAAAAGTTGACTTTTTGATTTACAGGTTGGATGAGTGTTGACCCTTGACCGTAACGTAGTTTAGGACGTCACGAGTCAATAGACAGGTGGCAGGTTCGATTCGGACAATCGGAGAAAAAGTTTTGACGTTCGGAAGATTGAGGGCGTTACCGTAATTTTGATTATTTGAGGAAAATGTTGACTTTTTGGTGGACTTGTGATTTTCTCGTAGACCGAGGACCGTTAGATAGGTCTCGACGTCCTGAGTACAACGACAAGCGGCACGCTGTCATCGGACGTCGGACGAAATAGTTACGGGTTTGGAAAGTGTGAGGGCAAAAAGTTAATTTTAACACTAGGGGCATTTTAGTCTTTTTCTCCTCAGCCCAATCAGATCAGAACAAGTGGCATTAGTGGGCTGGGATATTTTGTGCTGAGACCATGGAGAGGTGGACACGTGGGAGAGAACCAGAGGGTTCTAGGCACGTCTAAAATGTGCACGGCCACAAAGTGTCCAATTTCAAACCGTGCACTTAGCTTCGACACAGAGAAACAGAGGGGAAGAATTGTGCGTATTCGATCGATTCAGTGCAAGGGTGAGTAAGTTGATGACATGTGAGAGTGATAAAGAGACGAGGGTGAGCTACTGATCGTGTTTTGGAGCTGCAATCGTGCACGGAGGCACGACGGTGGACGGCTGGAAGTTTTGGGAAAACAGAGAGGCGGTGACCCTGTGGCGGTGGTTGTGCCGTGTGGTGGCTCAAACCAAGACAATAGGAGGCTCAGGTGACTGTAGGGAACTCAACGAGCACCGTGGCACGGGGCGGTGCAGACGGCGGAGGCTGAATCGCAGGTGAGACTCGAATCCCCTATTTTCCCATTTTTCTTGTTTTCAAAAGTCGTGGCTTTAGGGTTAGAGTCGAGAGATTTGGAGGTTAGGTTGAGGTTCAGGGAGGTCCTAGGAGTCGTCTAGGATGGTCGCCGTGACGGGGGAGGACCTGGGTGGCCAGCGGCCAAAACAGGGGCCACGGGCTATGTTTTTCGAGGGTGAAATCATGAAGTTTTAGGCTGTGATTTTCCATTGTTAGGATGGGGTTAGATTGCTAAGGATTGGACGAAGCTTCTGGGATTGGATTGGACTGAAATGGTGGAGGAATTGCAGATAACCGGTCACGCCGGATCAACTGTGTTGAACCTGGTGACTCGAGGAAGAAGAAACAATGTAGCAGGCGCGTGAGGCCCACGCGCAGCCACTTTGGGCGGCGCGTGGAGGCGCGTGGGGAGGATTCCGGCCAAACTTCCAACATGGTTTTGGTTCTAAATGTCCTAAGGATTCCATTGGTGTGATTTTCGAGTTAATCAGACGATGTTATGAGATAGTTCGGGAATCCGGACGGTTTAGGGTCTAAGATTAAAATATGAATAAATTCCCAAAAAATTGGGGAAATTAGGGTTAGTATCCTTGATGTATTTGTGACCCTATTTGGTGCATATTGACAGGACGGGAGACGCCTGAAACGGTCGAGGAGCGCACGGAGCGCGATTGACTCGTTCAGATTTGTGAGTGGACTCTTTCTTTCTTTACGAGCATGCCTAACTGTTTTATTGATGTTTTATGCTATTAAATATGTTTTTTATGCTTCTTGTTGATGATTATATGTGGTTGGTATGTTTGCACGTTTTTTGAGACATTTTCGGGATTTTGCACGTTTTTCGAGAAAAGTTGGATTTCGGATTTTGATGCCATACTTAGGGATTTCAATCTATAATTGTTTTCTGATGATGATAAATGGATTATGAAACATGATTTGTGACTAAATGCGGGTTTTGGTTTAAAAGTGGATTTCCGGATTTGGGTTCGGGATGACGGTTCTGAACGCCGGAAGGGCTTCGAACCGGAGATTTCGAATTCGAGTTTGGCTATGGATTTAGAAATGGTTTTACATTGAATTTGGATTGGATTTGCTGGATCTGGAGATGGGTTTAAAGACCCGGATATTCTGATGGATGGGGGACGGGCCCGGATTGAGTTTAAAGACTCGGGAGTTTAAAGACTCGGGAGTTTAAAGACTCGGACATTTATGATATTACCCCCATAGGCCTATTGAGTTTAAAGACTCGGGAGTTTAAAGACTCGGAATTTCATTTGAGGCCTGGTTGAGTTTAAAGACTCGGAGAGACCCAGCAGGTTTGATCGTAAAATGATGATTTGATATTCACGATTTATGTTGCGATTTCATGATGCTTATGATATGAGTTTTATACCCGTTTTATAGTGTTTCTGTTTCTTATGATGGTTTATGTTGTGGTTTTTCCGATACGTAGTTGGGCATGTATATTTTCAAAACGGAGGGAACAAATATTATTATTATTATTATTTTCCTTAACTCTGATTTGATGATAAACTGTTTTAGAACTTGTATTTGTTTTAGTCCACTCACATCTTTTGGTTTTAAATTTTCCCTCCAGGTCGTGGTGATAGCGCTGGGGTGAACGTTGAGGCAGGAATCGAGGCATATAGCTTACGACGTTCTTCTGTTGCGGGACTAGCAAAGTAGGATTTTGTGCCCATTTTGTAGAACTATGCTCTGACTTACAGTTGTATTATATTTACTCCTGCGTCTGATAGTTATACTTACAGTAATATTAAGGGTATTCTGGTACTTTATGTGTGATTGTCAGACGGGAGCAGGGTTCGTCCCGGGTATCGAGGTGATATTTGGGACGGGTCCTGACAATAGGGATTGTGATGGATTGGTGTTCGCCTGGTGACGGAAGGTTGAGGTCTGAGCCATGTTTGGAGAGCGGACAGTAGTGCGTGGTTGGCTGTTGCCAGAGTGCAATCCTCGAGTAGGCCGGGTAGTACCTCGAGATGGACGTGAGATGGTGATCGGACGAGGTCCGATGTTGATTGTACCGTGTGCACGGGGATCAGATTGGATCCGATGGTGACAGTTCGATGAGTACCATGATTGGATGTGTTCCGACATGATGATGTGATGACTGGACATCGACTACTGTGTGCTCGAGCAGAGTGAATTGGTAGGGTTCAGTGATTAATATGAGCGGAGGCTCAAGGTCGCGAATGACTAAGGGAACCCTACAGTGCAGACGTGTTATCTCTGCTGAGACAAGTATTCGATGAGGTCCAGATACACCCGGGATGGGTACGATGTTTAATGTGTTTCGATAGGATGCACAATGTCGCAGTTTGGAACTTGAGATGAGTCAAGATTTCAGCATGGGTTGCTGAGTGACCCGAGGTACGATATGAGGACTCGAGAACGAGTCGAGATCATAGTAGCGCAACAGGAGCACAGTGGAACCAGAAGTTACTAGCTGGTCACGATGGTTGTGACCTATGGTGGTAATAAATTTAATCGGTATCCGACAAACTTGGATTGGGATGTAGTGATGGGACTCTGGTGAGAGTCAGTATGAGTATGGAAAAACAAGAGAAGTGACTGATGTGAGTACCAAGGCCGATAAATGCCGCAAATTTGAGTACGGCTTGCGAGGTGAGATTTGTGCCATTGTGATGGCAGGATTTAGCGGATGGTTGCTCGATCGGATGCTGAGCAGGTTGTCAGCTCCAAATGTCGGATAAGAGAATGGTCGTCAGGTTGAAAAGCCGACTTGACGACTCAAAGTTGGAAAGTGTCAGAGTGGTAGACTGAGAAACTGACTACGATGTCAACTTAGGTTGTCAACTGAGAAGAACCATCATGCTGAAAAGCCGTTTTGATGACAACCTAGTATATCTGACCTATCAGAGTGAGTGACAGGCGAGATCGACGAGTGTCGACGTCTCGAGTGAGACCTACGAGCTGACATATGGTTCTCGAGAGTGGGTTGGAGCTTTGAAAGCTCTGGTGATGGTGCATATCGACAAGTACGACGGTTATGGCGGACATGTATGATTACACGAGAGTGCCGAGTAGAGGGACATGATTGGATTTCCACATTTTAGTTGTGGAATTGGGTCAGTTAGAATTTCAAGGACGAAATTGTTTAAAGAGGGAAGTTTGTAACGACCCGTCCTTAATTTTATGGATTAATTAAGACTTAATTATGGATTAGTGAGTCTAATCAAGGATTAGCCGAGGATTATCGAACGTTCACGGTGAAATTCTGGTTTTTCCCCTAGATGAGGGCAAAAAGTTGACTTTTGACCCGAGAGGTCCGATGCACTAGGGCCGATGACCGTGACGTAGATCAGGACGTCACGAATCCGTAGACAGGTGACACGTCAAAATCGGACGTTCGACGGGAAGGTTACGGTTCACAGAAGTTCAAAGAAACTATTGCACGAATTTCGAGACGGATGACAATTGTCATTAAGTGGGCCCAGATATTTAAGGGTAGGCCCAATGGATGAATGAAAAGTGTCATTAATCCATTGCTTACCTTGATTGATACATGCATATCCCCATTTCTTCATTTCATACGGTTTCCCCGATCCCACCTAAAAATAATCCCAAAACCTTTTCAATCTTTTTCAATCCAAGACCAGGTAAACCCGACAAGCTAGTCTTTGTTTTTAAATTCGAATTTTGGAATTGGACGTTAGGGGCTATGTTTATCGATTGGGGAGTGATTAATGGGTTTATAGGAAGGTTTAGAGATTGTTTTAGACGGTGGAAGGTGGCTGAAGCCCACGTGCAACCCCTTTGGGAGCATGTGAAGGAGTGTGGGCCATCTTTTGTGGAAGTGTCCAACATGTAATTTCATCTATTTGATGTAACGAACATTTTGGGGCAAGTTTGAAGTCGATCGGACATCGTTTCGATATAGTTCGGGATGTCCAAAGGTTTAGGATCGAGTTTAAAAATAGTTAAAAATTCGGAAAAATTACAGGGCTTCAATGAGAGGTTAATGAGGTTGTTAGTAACCCTCTAAAATGATTTGGATAGGTTCGGGAACCCCGGAGATGGTGATTTGCCCGAGAGAGGCTTATGGCGCACGTATCGTGGCGCAACATGGACGGTATGTGAGTGGACCTTGCTTTCTAAATTGATGCATGCATACATGTTTTATACGTGTTTTAATACATGTTTTGTGATTCCATGAGTGCATATGTTTGTGGTTATTAGTATTTACGTATTTGTATGCATTTCGAGATTTACGGTTTTATGTCGTGCCTATATGTGCTGTGTTTTATGTGGTGATTTGATGGATGGATTTTGGATTTGAAAATATGAAATCGCGCATGAGAC
This sequence comes from Prinsepia uniflora, assembly GCA_032719365.1. Classification (NCBI taxonomy): domain Eukaryota; kingdom Viridiplantae; phylum Streptophyta; class Magnoliopsida; order Rosales; family Rosaceae; genus Prinsepia; species Prinsepia uniflora. Next base: position 44,354,843 of record CM064866.1, on the reverse strand, counting down.
CGCTTTGGTTGGAAACCATTGGACTTGGAGTCCGTTTGATTTAATGAGAAATCGGGCTGGAGGCTCAGTTGGTTATGATATCGGGCCAGGGGCCCCGTTGGTTTGCGAATTCGGGCATGAGGCCCAGTTATGACTTATAAATGTGATTTTAGGTCAAGGACCCATATTTGGATTATGATGGTTTTATGGAAAACCCGGGCGTGGCCCTATGAACGATTTGAGGTGATTTGAAAAACGGTTTTCCGTATGCCATCCCCACGAACAGATGCCCTCCAGACGTCTCGTAGTATCCTGGAGTGGCGGGTTGTCTCGTCCAGATGTCTCGTAGTATACTGGAGTAGACACGGGGCATTGCTTGCTATGGTTCATTGCATGGAGCGACCGGTTCCTTACAGTGACTCAAGAGCAGAGATTGCCAGAGGTTAAAACCTTCCCCCATAGAGGGTTATTGATCTGCGGGTCATTGACCTGGGTGGACCCTGGGGAGACTTGGGATTTGAGACCCCGAGTAGCACGCGTAGCTTGGAACCGTGACAGGGTTGATTGTGACATCTCGGATGTCAGGCATCAGGGATGCCAAGGATTGGTTTTGGACTGAGACCCAAGTGTTTTAGATTTGGGCTGAGATCCACTTGTATCAGTTTTGGGCTTAGACCCAAGTGTTTTAGATTTGGGCTGAGATCCACTTGTATCAGTTTTGGGCTTAGACCCAAGTGTTTTGGATTTGGGCTGAGACCCACTTGTATCGGTTTTGGGTTGAGTCCCTACGGAGTTGATTTTGGGCTAAGGCCCTAATGGTTTCATTTTGATTAACTGGTTTTCGAATGCATGCATGCTTTTTAGTGAAAAGCATAAACTGTTTTTTATGAAATTGTTTTTCTAAATTATTGGTTTTGTCCACTCACAGTTTTCGTGGTTTTAATGCCCTTCAGGTTGATCGCGGATGTGGGTTGTAGCAAAGATCGAGACATCACACTCTTCCTCCGATCCTGGCGTACTCTACAAGCCCCGACAGGGCTAAAGTTGAAATTATCCCTTATTTGACAGTTCGTGTCAGACGGGAGCAGGCACGTCCCGTGTTAATCCCGGGGGGATTTGGGACGGGTCCTGTCATAGCTACTCTCTCATCTTTCACAAAAACAAACAACCATTTTCACTGATTACACTTTCATAGCGTCGCTCGAACTCTGATCCTCTTTCTCCGTAGCCTCGCGCAAGTCGTCGTCCAACGTCCCCTCTCATTCACTCCTCAGGTTTACTAATGGACACAAAGATTTTAGGGAAGTGACGGATGGCTGGGTCTGTGTTTGCAGAAGATGGGTTCACGATTCGAATGAGAATCGAAAGGGAGAGAATGTAGATACATGCATCCAATCTTTTGGGTGAATGGGCCAGTTAGATGAGTGACACTTGTCACTTATCTGATTTGACAGGACCTGCCCCGATCCTCCCTGGGACCACATGGGGACGTGCCCTGCTCCCGTCTGACACCCAAAATATATACCAATTTTAACCTCAACAATCAAATGCATAAATAACCAAATTAAAGTTATACATCAAATCCGATTAAACAGATGTCAGACAAGGGATGAAATCCAAAATTACAAGTTGCGAGCACGACTCTAAAATAAACCTGCGGGTAAACCACCCAACAGGGGTTCAGGTACGCAGAAGTAGATCTATGCCTCAGCCTCAGTTCCTCCTCTACCTCAGTAGCACGACCTGGAGGGGTTACCAAAACATTAAGGGTGAGTGGGCCGAAACTCAAGTTTATAAAACCGTTTAATAAGTAAAAAATATAATTTACCCCTCCGTTTTCCAAACATGCATGCATCAGAATTTTAAACCATAAATAATATAATATGAACCATAAGGCATGTAATAAAACCATAACATAATTTTTGCCACTGCACTATACACTCCAATCCTGACATCCCCGATGTCTGACGTCCCTGACGTCCAATAAGGTCACAGTCTCAAGGCTACGCGTGCCACTCGGGTCTCAATTCCGAGTCCAATCCCCGAACCCTGTCCAGGTACAGCATCTCAAATGCCTAGCTTCCTAGACGCTCGACGTCCCTGACGTAAAATAAGCAATCCTGCTCCTGAGTCATCTTACGGTCCGGTTCCTCCGTAGAATGACCCCTCGCAGGCAATGCGCTATGACCACTCCGGGGTACCACATCCGGAGGAGACAGTATTATAAGAATGGATCTATACAGTGCAGTACCAAATACATTTTATTGATATCCACATGCAAAACATATATATATACATAGATAAAATCCAAACTGATCGTTAAGTTTCATCAGACGGGTTTCAAACCCAAATACCGTGAAACGTACCATAACCGTAATTTCAATATCATCAAAACCATTTCTTGATTCCAACATGTGAACATATAAGTAAATCAGAAAACATTTAAGCATGCAAGGGTTTAATGAAATCGGGCCCATTCACAGTACGATCCCGCGGTGAACCTGCGCGTACGAACTTGTACCAGGATTATCGTACAATTCATGTCAGTCCAAATCACATGTAAGGGTCACTACAAGTCTTAAACATTTATCCAAAAAGTCCGAAACAGAAACCGGCTCGGGGAAGCCGTCCAACACGTTTCCCGAGACAACCGGCCCTAAACTGACCCTCCCAAACTATCTCAGATCAACATGGTTAATTCATCAAAAATGTTCAGAATGATGAGAGGAACAAAAGTTATGTTGATCGTGATCGGAGATAAGGTCCAACGCGCCCTCACGCGCCACCCAAAGTGGCTGCGCGTGAAAGTCACCCGCCTGACAGTGTAGCTACAGTGTCACCACCTTCACCCGTTTGTCTGTAATACGGGCCTGCCACCCGCGGCTTGACCCGGTTGATTACCCATCAATTCCTACTCGATTTCAATCCAATTTGATCCTAACATGTTTATTATTCTTCCAATTTAAGTTCTGTGTCATTAATTTGCCTGGACATGTCCATTAACTGGCCATTCGACCCGTGATCAACCAAACGGGTTGATCACCTGACAGAACCCGTCCCAACTGGACCTCGATAACTATGTCCGGTCCTGCTCCCGTCTGACAAGTCAACTGAAGTCCCGAAACTAGCCTTCAGCACCTATCAGACAAGGGATAACTGCCGCTCATGCCTCTGCCTCGAGATCAGCCCCGAACGTTGTGCCACGGCCTGGAGGGTCATCTAAAACAGAAAGGTGTGAGTGGACAAAAATATATTCGTTAAAACACATTTATCAAAACACATTGTTTACCCTCCAGTTATCAAACTTGCATGCATAGGGAAAAACATATGAAACACCAACACTGGACTTCTAGCCAAACCACATAATAAGTTAAATCTCGGCTCTCAGGCCAAAACATACGAACACATAATCACCTGGCCACACAGACCAGAACTCGTACTCAATACCAGTACGTAATCACAATCAACATCAAACAGTACCATGCACAAGGTCAACAATCAATTACTCAATCAATCAATCAATCAATCCGTACTATTCACAAGTGCACAACCATCACACTGTCACACCGGCACTACGCGTAGGCCATAACCCGTGCCTCAGTCGTCTGGGAAGTCACCCCGAGCTCCGACTGCCCCGGCACGCATCACCCCGAGTGTTAGCCGTCTGGGAACACCCCAAGCCCCGGCTATCTGGGAAAATATCTAACCCGAGTACCAGCCGTCTGGGAACACCCCGAGCCTCGGCTGCCTGGGACCAATCACAATCATATCATATCCCCGAGCTCCGGTCGTCTGGGAACACCCCTAGCTTCGACCGTCTGGGTATTCACAATCACAATGAAAATCATCCCGGAATCATATCCCAAAACATCTCAATCAAATCCTTGACTTCAAACCAAGTCAAAATCATTACCAACTGGGACTCAAGCCCAAATACCCTTTATACGTAATTCCGTAAAATCACATAGAAAGCATTATAATAATCCAGAAATCATTCTTAACTCATTAATTTATCAAAATATCCATTTTGAAATCATTTTGACTCCGGGCCTAGCCCAAAATATCATTTGCACATTTCCTCGAAAAACGTGCCAAAATACCGATTAAAATAATATAATATTCCCCAAAATCCGGAATTCACCATATCGGAACATCAATCATACCAAATCATGTCAAATCATATTATAACGCATTTAAAACATATATGCATGCATTCAGGGTAGAAAAAAAAAGTCCACTCACACACCGTCCAACCCGCTAGCTTCCCGAGCTGCACGCGTTTCCGTAATTTCCGATACGTGCCAGGAATCCCGAATCCTGTCCAAAATCATTACTTAGGGTCACTAAGGACCTAATTATCATCATATTAATTTATCATAATTTTCCAGAAATTTAATATTAATTTAATACGTAACATAAACCTTCGGACCCTCGAAACATTATCGAGACGGCGTCCGATCGACTCGCAACCAACACCAAAAATGTTCGTTACATTAAATAGGACAAGTCTCATGTTGAACTCACCTCGGGATTCCCCCTCACGCGCCCCCACGCGTCGCCGTGAGTGGCTGCGCGTGGGTGCCACTCGCCTGCTACAGTATCCATCACTGTTGTCTTCTCGACCCGATTGCCTGGTAAACGGGTCCTGCGACCCGTGAGGTGACCCGGTCTAATCCTGCACATTTCTAGTCTATTTCTTCAATTGATTAAACTAATAGGATCGTATTCATGTTTATTGAAGATCTGTAATGTCAATTTCGTCACGAATTACCTCAATCTACTCGATCAAAGCTCACGGGTTCGAAGTCCGTTCATCATCGAGTTCTTCAAACCAGTATCCAAACCCTTCAATTAATGAGTCATATAGCGTCGTAGGTTTATGCTAAAGATGATTTCGAATTCAATTGCACACGAATTGGCCCCTAATCACTCAAACCAAGCTCAAAAATCTCCGAAGTCCGCCATGTCCGTTCCATGTCCAAACGACACCAATTGTCGTCGAATTTGAATTGGTTCCATTCAGAATGACCTCAGAGAACTCACTTCAATCTCATTTTATAACATCTCGATCTAGAAAGATTAATTCGAATTTTTGGAGCAATTTGAAGGGTCTCGGGTTCTTGGGCATTTCTTCCCCTTTTTCTTTCATTTTCCTCCCAATCTCATTCTCTCCAATCCTTCCCAGTTTTCCCTTTTCATCCGTTGATCAAGCAGAGAAGAAGAGATTAATGGATTTTGTGTGTGGAATTACCCCCCCCCCCTTGTTTTTTTGGTTGCATACGAACACCATAGCCTAATTTAACACTATATGATAATGCACAGATTGATTTAATTAACTAATTGTACAAAAACAAAACACCCAAGTGCCACTAATCTCACACAACCATTGTCAGGTGTCATTTAGGTAGGAAGTTCTCATTCCCATAAACTGACTCAGCCACTAACCGTCCTACTCACTTTGCTGTGGCAATTTACCATTTTACCCTTGTTATAACAAATTACCAAAATACCCCTAATCGTTCTAGACCCATAACGTTTTCGTTCGGACTCCGATTGGCGCATGCCGCCTGTCTACGGATTCAGCGTCCCGAGATCTATCCAACGGTCTTCTCGGAAAGTCCAAACCATGTCTCGATTAAAAGTCAACTTTCGGCCCCTGTGACCGATTTACCAAATTACCCTCCAACTTCCGCATATCATAACTTTTTCCTCAAATGTCGAAATCGGGCGTGCCGCCTATCTATGAACTCGTGACGTCCCAAAATACGTCACAGTCATCGGTCAAAGTTCGGTTGACCACTCGAATAAAAAGTCAACCGTTCGCCCAATTCCAGGGGCAAAATCGTCATTTTCCCCAAAGTTTCCAAATTTTTTCCTTTTCGAATTTCTGGGGCGTCACATCACCCCAACTCACTGGTTTCCAAACCATAATCAAATTAACCTTACAGGAAGCATCATAGTATCAAAACGAACTGGAAAACACAATCAATTGAACCAACACTCACCTGGAAGTAGTCGTCCAAACCTCTGAAATTTCTCTGAACACGGCAGTCACAGTCCCAGCTCACCCGTGGCTGATGGCCTTCGATTCCGATGTGGTTGAGTTCCAAACACTCCCAGAAGACTAAACCAGGCCTTGGTTTGGTCCAACAATCACCAGAAATCATAACCCGATTTTCCTTCAAATTTTCCCCGAAATGGTTTCTCCGGTTTTCCTCTCCAATTTCCAGTTCCTTCAACAGCAGAATGAAGTTTACCCATTACTTAATCAGTTTTAAAACATCTCAAGCTGTCCCAGAGGCTCGTGGAAGCCTCACTGTCCACTGAATTTTGTTCCCCGAAAAAGCTTCGAATCCCATTAATCAATTTGACAGTGTAGGGTGGATGGTTCAGCCCACATTCTAAAGCAATAGACAGCCCTTTCTTTCCAGCACACAATTGCATAAACAATTGCACACTGAACCACCGCACATGGTGGTGCCGTCCACGGTTCCCCCGCGGTTGCTACAGTAACCAGGGCAAAAAGACCAAAATGCCCCTGGTTCAAATAATTACCAAACTGCCCCTCACTTTCTAGACCCGTAACTCAGCTATACGAAGTCCGATTTCGGCGTGCCGCCTGTCTACGGACTCAGGACATCGAGACCTACCTAACGGTCCTCGAGTCATGTGAAAATTAGTTGCCAAACGAAAATTCAACATTTTCACCCCTAAAGTCCAAATTACGGTAATGCCCCTGAACTTCCGATAGTCATAACTTTTACCCTGATCGTCCGAATTGGACGTGCCACATGTCTATGGACTAGTGACGTCCCAAAATATGTCACGGTCATTGGTCAAAGTCCATTTGACCCTCAAATCAAAAAGTCAACAATTTGGCCATACCATTCATAAGGGTAAAAACGTCAATTCATACATTAAATTACAATATTATAATCCTCAAATTTCTGGGGTGTTACAACCTTCCCCCCTTAAGAAATTTCGTCCCGAAATTTCAAAGAGACAAATGAGGAAATTGTTCTCGCATCTGATGACAGGACCCATCCCAATCCCCCCGGGATTACCATGGAATGTGCCCTGCTCCCGTCCAACAAGGGGTGTCAGACAAAGGATGACCAAGAGCCACTGCCCAAACAGGGCATCCAGAGTGCGCAAGGATCGATGGAGGAGGTGTGCAATGTCCCAGTCTCTGCTGCAATCGCATCCGTGATCAACCTGAAGGGCATTAAAACCAAAAGCTGTGAGTGGACAAAAACCAGTAAGTTCATCAAATACATTTATAAGACATTTATGCCCTCCAATAAAAACGTATGCATGCCACAAAAAACCAGTAACCAAAACGTTTGCTCAACCGAGCCCTTAGGGCCTTAGCCCAAAAACCGTTAACCAAAAACCAAGTGTGGGAACTCAGCCCAAAACCGTGGAATACCACCACCATACATATACGACCATGTGGGTCACCACCCACTACCATAAATGAACATTAATTCATTAAAATCACACAATCATAAATCCACCCGGAAAGCCATTTCATTAAATCGTATTTTACCATTACCATCACCAGCATCCCTGATGCTAGACGTCCCTGACGTCATGTCTCACGGTTTCATAAGCTACGCGTGCTGCCCGGGGTCTCTCCGGGTCCATATATCTGACATCCCTGATGTCTGACGTCCCTGACGTCAATCATAGCAATCCTGCTCCTGAGTCATCATACGGTCCGGCTGCTCCGTATGGTGACCCTTCACAGGCAATGCACCGTGACTTCCCCAGTGTCCCAGACATCTGGAGGAGACCATCATATATCCATGTGTACAGATGGTATATGGAAAAACAGTTTTTATTAATTCATTTCACAACATCACAATGGGCCCTGCCCGAATCTCCATAAAACAACACATTTCCATTTAGGGTCCCTGACCCGAAACCACATTTATTAAATATAGGGCCCCTGGCCCGAAATCATCATTTAAATCCAACTGGGCCTCATGCCCGACTTTATGAACCACTGGGCCCACGGCCCGATTTGTAAACCAACTGGGCCCGCAGCCCGACTTACGTACTCAAATGGACTCCAAGTCCGAGATTTCCAAAACAAGTGGACCTCAAGCCCGAATTCATCTTTCCAATATAAAAACCATTTTATCATATTATTTATTTAACCACAAACACGCAAAACCACAAATAAACCGTTAATCCCGATATACGTGAAATACGGAAAACACCTCGAAATACGTGCAACATACCCAAAATCAATGCTCACAAATACCATCATAGAAATCATGTATATAAACCATATAACACATTTAAGCATGCATAAGATTTATAAAACCAAAGTCCACTCACAGACCGTTTTAACCGTGTGCCTCGATACGCGTGCCACCGGCCCTCCCGGGCCACACCACTATCACCGGGACTCCCAATCCTGTCCAAATCACATTAGAGGGTCACTAACCTCATTATTAACATCCTATCAAAGTCCCGTAATTTTCCCGAATTTTTACTTATTTTTAAACTTGATTTAAAACCTTCGGACATCCCGAACACTATCGAGACGGTGTCCGATCGACACGAAACCAATTCCAAAATGTCCGTTACATCGAATAGATTAAAAGTCATGTTGGAAGTTTCCCCAAAATACCCTTCACGCGCCCCCACGCGCCAGGTCAACATTCAGGTCAACAATGATGACGTCATGCTACAGTAACCGGGTTCTGAAACCGGGTCTGTAACCGGGTCGCCGTCGACCCGCGGCTTGACCCGATCACAGATCGAGTTCCAGACCACCATTTTTGATGCGGTTTGATCCTATGGACTCGTCATAACCTCCTCTACGGTTCTGCGACATTCAAACTCATTTCTAGGTGGATTAAACTACCTGAAAACTGACGGGAAAATCGGCTGAGAACTCAGGTCATCAACTCCGGCGACTCGTCGAGATTCCAGCCGTGGTTCATGGTCCAAAATGGTTGTCTAGGTTCCTAGGACATGTCTCAAAAACAAACAAACATTCATAACGTCAAAAACGGACGTTTCAAGGCAGGGAAGTAAATCGGGTCTTCACGGGTTTCTGGACTTACCGCCGCCGTGTCGCCGCCGTGGGCTGCCCAATCGTGGTCTGAGTCGTCCTAAGGTCACACTGATTCTAACCCAACGTTGGTTCGAGTCCAGGTATGAAGGTTTGGACGGTTGGATCGATTTAGGTTGATCGGGTTGTTTGGTTTCCTTCTCGGGTCTGGGTGGTTTCCGGCCGTGCAGGGCGGCCGTGGTGGTGGTGGCCGGCGTCTGAAGGTGGCTGGGGTTCGTCTGAGGCTGACTGGTGTGTGAGGCTGGGCTGTGAGGTGGTGGAGTGATCGTGCAAGGAGTGAGAGTGCACGGGTTGAAAGAAATGAAAATGTGAGGGAATGTGAGTCTGATCAAATAAAGAGAGAAGGAATGAGATCTAACGGCCCAGATTCAATCTCCATATAAAATGAAGGGTGAGGATTTGAGGAGAGGAAATAATTAATTAACCTAAATGGCCAGCAAAGATCCCTGAATTAGGGAAGGAAGGAGATGATGACATGTGTCACTCATCAAGGGTCCAGATTGGTTTGGATTAAAGTAGTCAGATTTTATTATTATATTATTATTTTATTCCGAGTCTCGGTTAATCGCGTTTTACGTCCTTGACCATAACTTCGTCGTCGGATCTCCGATTTCGGCATGCCGCCTGTCGTTGGATTCGTATCGACGATACCTACGTAACGGTCCTTGGCCCTCGCCCATCGGACCTCCCGGTCAGAAAGTCAACATTTGGCCCCTAATAAGCCAAATTACCAAAATACCCCTCAACTTCCGAACACCATAACTTTCTCTACGAATGTCGGAATCGAACGTGCCACCTGTCTATGAACTCGTGACGTCCCGAACTACGTCACGGTCATCGGTCAAGGTCCATTTGACCGCCCGAACAAAAAGTCAACATTTTGCCCACGACCAGGGGCAAAACGGTCATTTTGCACAATTTGTCCGATTCCGCCCTACTAACCACCGTTCAACCTCGCTAATCAAGATTAGTCACTAAACTAATCCCGGAATTCGGGACGGGTCGTTACATCTGAGCCTCAGGCTCCCCTGTGGCTTCTTCCACACTCTAGTTTCTCCAGAGAATCTTCACGAGAGGGATAGTCTTCCGACGTAGTACCTTGTCCTTCCGATCCAAAATCTGAACTGGTTGTTCATCAAAGCTCAAATCCCCTCTGAGTTCGATAGGTTGTTCCTCCAGTACATGAGATGCATCATGTACGTACTTCCGCAGCATCGATACGTGAAAAACATCGTGAACTCTAGAAATTTCTGGAGGTAGTGCTAATCTGTATGCAACCCTGCCAATCCTCTCCACGATCTCATATGGTCCGATAAAACGCGGACTCAATTTCCCCCGTCGACCAAAATGGATAATCCCTTTCCACGGAGATAACTTCAGGAAGACGAAATCTCCCACTTCAAATTCCAAGTCTCGAATCCGTCGATCGGCATAACTCTTTTGGCGATCCTGTGCCGCCTTCAATCTCACCTTGATAATTCGAACAGTCTCCAGGGTTAAGTCTATCAATTCTGGCCCTACAGCCGCTCGTTCCCCGATCTCCATCCAGCATATAGGTGTCCTGCACTGTCGACCATACAGTGCCTCATAAGGTGTCATCCCGATACTTATCTGATAGCTGTTGTTGTAAGTGAATTCCATCAATGGCAAATGAGTATCCCAAGAGTCCTGAAACTGTAGCACACAGGACCTCATCATGTCCTCTAAGGTCTGAATGGTCCGTTCAGACTGTCCATCGGTTTGTGGATGGAACGCAGTACTGAAACGTAGGGTTGTTCCCAAAGTAGCTTGCAAACTCCGCCAGAACCTGGAAGTGAAACGTGGATCACGGTCAGACACGATCGATTCCGGCGTACCATGCAACCGTATGATTTCCTTCACAAACAATTGAGCTAGTCGGTTAGGTTTATAAGTCTCCTGAACTGGCAGAAAATGGGCTGACTTGGTTAACCGATCCACAATCACCTATACTCCATCCACTCCACTCTGAGTCCTTGGTAACTTAAAGACGAAGTCCATGGTGATGTGATCCCACTTCCATTAGGGAATCGGAAGTGGCTACATAGCCCCATAAGGTCTCTGCCGTTCCACCTTAACCTGCTGACAGGTTAAGCATCTGCTCACGAACTCAGCAATCTCCTTCTTCATTCCTGGCCACCAATAATGGTTCCGGAGGGTACGGTACATCTTTGTACCTCCCGGATGCATAGCATAAGCCGAACTATCGGCCTCCTCCAGAATCTCGGCTCGTAACTCTGCCACTGCAGGTACACACAAACGACCCAACTTCACAAGTGCTCCATCATCCCGGATGGTAAAATCGTGTCTCCCATCCGCATTGACCTCAATTCTGTAGATACAGAGTATCGGATCCTGAAGTTGTGCTTCGATGATCCGATCAATCAGCACTGGTCGTACATGGAAGCTGGCCAACAAAGCTCCATGTTCATCTGTACCCAAAATAACTCCCGCCTTCCGGAGTTCCACCAGCAAATGAAGATACACCATCCCCAGGTGTGCAATTGATTGCGCTGATTTTCTGCTGAGTGCATCCGCCACCACATTGGCCTTACCCGGATGGTACTCAATCATACAGTCATAATCCTTCAGCAGCTCCAACCATCTCCGTTGTCTCATGTTAAGCTCCTTTTGAGTGAATAAGTACTTTAGACTCTGGTGGTCGGTGTATATCCGGTACGTTGCGCCGAATAGGTAATGTCTCCAGATTTTTAGAGCATGAACCACTGCTGCCAACCCCAAATCATGGGTAGGGTAGTTCAACTCATGAGTCTTTAGCTGCCGGGATGCGTAGGCGATAACCTTGCCAGTCTACATCAACACGCAGCCCAGACCTTGTAGTGATGCGTCACTAAAGACCACAAATTCTCCACTGTCATCCAGCAATGCAAGGACAGGTGCAGTGGTCAATCTATCCTTCAACTCTTGAAAACTCTGATCACACTGCTCGTCCCAAATAAACTTCACTCCCTTCCGAGTCAAACGAGTCAATGGTGCAGCAATTTTGGAGAAACCCTCCATGAATATTCGGTAGTAACCAGCTAACCCGACAAAAATCCGCACCTCCGTTACTGTTGTCGGTCTAGCCCAGTTGGTCACCGCTTCCGTTTTCTGGGGATCCACGCTAATCCCATCCGTTGATATCACATGTCCCAGAAAACCAATACTGCTCAGCCAAAACTGACACTTGCTCAGCTTGGCGTACAACTGTTCCTATCTCAGTTTCTCCAACACTAACCGTAGATGTTCCTCATGTGCTCGGGCACTCCTCGAGTACACCAAGATATCTTCGATGAACACAATCACGAACTTATCCAAGTAGGGTCGAAAAACCCGGTTCATTAGATCCATGAATGCTGTTGGAGCATTCGTCAAACCAAAAGGAATAACCAGGAACTCGTAATGTCCGTAACAGGTTCGAAAAGCAGTTTTCGGAATATCCTCCTCCGAAATCCTCAGTTGGTGATACCCAGACCGTAAATCAATCTTTGAGAAGCACTGTGCTCCCCGCAACGGGTCAAAAAGGTCATCGATCCTGGGTAGAGGATACTGGTTCCTCAGTGTCACCCTGTTGAGTTGCCGATAGTCAATGCACAAACGGAGACTCCCTTCCTTCTTCTTTACGAACAACACCGGTGCTCCCCACGGTGAAGTGCTCGGTCGGACGTATCCCAAATCCACCAACTCCTGCAATTGAGTTTTGAGTTCTCGTAACTTGACCGGCGCCATCCGGTATGGTGCCTGGGATATGGGTCGGGTACCAGGGAGTAGTTCAATCGTAAACTCGATCTCCCGCGATGGCGGTAATCCAGGTAAGTCTTCCGGTAACACATCCGGAAACTCACGTTCCACTGGTATCCCGTCGATACCCGGAGTATCAACCTGTTCCGACACAACATGCGCCAGATAACCCTGGCATCCCTTCCGTAGAAGTTTGGTAGCAATAAGTGAAGAAATCATTTCAGGAGGCGAACCGTCACGTTCCCCCTGGAAGGTAACCTCCGGCAAACCCGGGCTTCGCAGAATCACCTGCTTGCTACAGCAATCGATGAGCGACCCATGCTCCGATAGCCAATCCATTCCCAAGCAAAGCAGGTTACTGGCCTTGGCCTGTCCGAATGCCCACCAGAAGCACCGCTCCAAGATGAACGCTGCCCAGAGTTGTATCCTGATCCTCTGCCCTGAGAGCCTCCGCGTCGACCTGACCAGCCACGACCCTTGAAGGATGAGGGTGCTCCCCTGTAGCCCCCTCCCTTGTTGTTCTTCTGGCCTGATGGCCCACGATGTGGGCGATCCTGACGTCGCCTCTCGCCCGAAGGCTGTCGTGTCTGGTGTGCCGCCAGACTGGCCTCGACACGCACCGCAGCGTCGACCATATCTCTCAGAGAAGCATGAGTAGCAGCAGTTACACTTTCCCAGATCTCCCCTCGGAGTCCAAGCTCAAACCTTTGGCATTTGTCCTCCTCCGTGCTCACGAATGATGTAGCGAACCGGGATAGTTTTCCGAAAGTCTGCTCGTAGTCCGCAACGGACATATCCCCCTGCTCCAGCCGCAGGAACTCAGCCTCCCGTGCCGCGCGAAACGATCACGGGTAGTACTAGTACAGAAATCGGGAACGGAAAACTTCCCAAGTAGTGGTATGGACAGACCATCCAGACATTTCAAGGCCGTGCCACCACTGGTAGGCTCCTCCTTCCAGTAAGAAGGCCGCCAAGGTCATCCGTTCGCCCGGAGGGCAGTGCATCACCTTGAAGATCCTTTCCCATTTGGTGATCCAATCATGAGCATCTTCGGGGTTCGATCCCCCGTTGAAAGGTATGGCTCCCAGACGTTGAGCCCGCTCAATGCTTGCACATTCCATTTCCCTTTCCAGATCCTCGTCAGTTCTTGTATGAGGAATCCTCCTTGGAGGCATAACCAACTGTCAAGAGGCATAGATCAGTTAACATTATCCTTAAACTCGAGAAGTAACTAGTACTAATCGCTAGTCTAGCATGCTGACCACAACCTAGTGCTCTAATACCAAGCTAACAAGACCCGCCCCGATCCTCCCTCGGACCACATGGGGACGTGCCCTGCTCCCGTCTGACACCCAAAATATATACCAATTTTAACCTCAACAATCAAATGCATAAATAACCAAATTAAAGTTATACATCAAATCCGATTAAACGGATGTCAGACAATGGATGAAATCCAAAATTACAAGTTGCGAGCACGACTCTAAAATAAACCTGCGGGTAAACCACCCAACAGGGGTTCAGGTACGCAGAAGTAGATCTATGCCTCAGCCTCAAGTTCCTCCTCTACCTCAGTAGCACGACCTGGAGGGGTTACCAAAACATTAAGGGTGAGTGGGCCGAAACTCAAGTTTATAAAACCGTTTAATAAGTAAAACATATAATTTACCCCTCCGTTTTCCAAACATGCATGCATCAGAATTTTAAACCATAAATCATATAATATGAACCATAAGGCATGTAATAAAACCATAACATAATTTTAGCCACTGCACTATACACTCCAATCCTGACATCCCCGATGTCTGACGTCCCTGACGTCCAATAAGGTCAAAGTCTCAAGGCTACGTGTGCCACTCGGATCTCAATTCCGAGTCCAATCCCCGAATCCTGTCCGGGTACGGCATCTCAAATGCCTAGCGCCCTAGACGCTCGACGTCCCTGACGTCAAATAAGCAATCCTGCTCCTGAGTCATCTTACGGTCCGGTTCCTCCGTAGAATGACCCCTCGCAGGCAATGCGCTATGACCACTCTGGGGTACCACATCCGGAGGAGACAGTATTATAAGAATGGATCTATACAGTGCAGTACCAAATACATCTTATTGATATCCACATGCAAAACATATATATATACATAGATAAAATCCAAACCGATCGTTAAGTTTCATCAGACGGGTTTCAAACCCAAATACCGTGAAACGTACCATAACCGTAATTTCAACATCATCAAAACCATTTCTTGATTCCAACATGTGAACATATAAGTAAATCAAAAAACATTTAAGCATGCAAGGGTTTAATGAAATCGGGCCCACTCACAGTACGATCCCGCAGTGAACCTGCGCGTACGAACTTGTACTGGGATTAACGTACAATTCCTGTCAGTCCAAATCACAAGTAAGGGTCACTACAAGTCTTAAACATTTATCCAAAAAGTCCGAAACAGAAACCGGCTAGGGGAAGCCGTCCAACACGTTTCCCGAGACAACCGGCCCTAAACTGACCCTCCCAAACTATCTCAGATCAACATGGTTAATTCATCAAAAATGTTCAGAATGATGAAAGGAACAAAAGTCATGTTGATCGTGATCGGAGATAAGGTCCAACGCGCCCTCACGCGCCGCCCAAAGTCACGCGCCTGACACTGTAGCTACAGTGTCACCACCTTCATCTGTTTGTCTGTAATACGAGCCTGCCACCCACGGCTTGACCCGGTTGATTACCCATCAATTCCTACTCGATTTCAATCCAATTTGATCCTAACATGTTTATTATTCTTCCAATTTAAGTTCCGTGTCATTAATTTGCCTGGACAGGTCCATTAACTGGCCATTGTCCCGTGATCAACCAAACGGGTTGATCACCCCAACTCACTGGTTTCCAAACCATAATCAAATTAACCTTACAGGAAGCATCATAGTATCAAAACGAAGCACCGCTCACACAATCAATTGAACCAACACTCACCTAGAAGTAGTCGTCCAAACCTCTGAAATTTCTCTGAACACGGCAGTCACAGTCCCAGCTCACCCGTGGCTGATGGCCTTCGATTCCGATGTGGTTGAGTTCCAAACACTCCCAGAAGACTAAACCAGGCCTTGGTTTGGTCCAACAATCACCAGAAATCAAAACCCGATTTTACCTCCAATTTTCCTCGAAATGGTTTCTCTGGTTTTCCTCTCCAATTTCCAGTTCCTTCAACAGCAGAATGAAGTTTACCCATTACTTAATCAGTTTTAAAACATCTCAAGCTGTCCCAGAGGCTCGTGGAAGCCTCACTGTCCACTGAATTTTGTTCCCCAAAAAAGCTTCGAATCCCATTAATCAATTCGACAGTGTAGGGTGGATGGTTCAGCCCACGTTCTAAAGCAATAGACAACCCTTTCTTTCCAGCACACAATTGCATAAACAATTGCACACTGAACCACCGCACATGGTGGTGCCGTCCACGATTCCCCCGCGGTTGCTACAATAACCAGGGTAAAAAGACCAAAATGCGCCTGGTTCAAATAATTACCAAACTGCCCCTCACTTTCTAGACCCGTAACTCAGCCATACGAAGTCCGATTTCGGCGTGCCACCTGTCTACGGACTCAGGACATCGAGACCTACCTAACGGTCCTTGATTCATGTGAAAATTAGTTGCCAAACAAAAATTCAACATTTTCGCCCCTAAAGTCCAAATTACGGTAATGCCCCTGAACTTCCGATAGTCATAACTTTTACCCTGATCGTCCGAATTGGACATGCCACCTGTCTATGGACTCGTGACGTCCCAAACTACGTCACGGTCATTGGTCAAAGTCCATTTGACCCTCAAATCAAAAAGTCAACAATTTGCCCATACCATTCATAAGGGTAAAAACGTCAATTCATACATTAAATTACAATATTATAATCCTCGACTTTCCAGGGTGTTACATGATTGGTCCAACAACCTACTTGACCAATCCAATCATGCCACTTGGCCCGAAACCTCGAAAAATGTAATAGTGGCCCTCGTACTCCGTGACCTGTAACTTCCGTATCGGACCTCCGATTTCGGTATGCCTCCTGTCTACGGACTCGTAGTGACGTGATCTATGTAACGGTCAAAAGTCCATATTCAAATAGTATCTCGAGTCAAAAGTCAACATTTTGTTCTGACTAAGGGCAAAATAGTCATTTTACACACAATTTTCCAATTTACAATAATACATAAAATCTGGATTGTTACACAACTTCCAGAGTGCTATCAATTTTTATCACTATTAAAACAATATGAATAGGCGGTCATCTCGCCAATTTTGATAAATCGACTGCTTGTTTTAGTCTTTATATTGATCAAATCATGTAACGATTATTCTCAAATCTTTTGGATTATCTTACATTGTTTTTTTTCCTTGATCAAGATTTAGTAAACTAATTAAAAAAAGCAATTATAAAATAATTTTTCTTTTTAATATTATAAAATAATTTTGCTTTTTAATATTAGTACTAACAAATCAACTGAACAAATTTTGTACCAAAAAAAAAACTGAACAAACTTTGGTAACACCAAACTTCCTCTTTGCCCAACCAAAATCCACATTTTAGTCACCTATTGGTAACAAAATCATAGTTCACTCAAAATGTTCGAACTTTCTTATTTTGTTATCACTTCTCAAAGTAATTTTAAGGGGGCGTATTCGATCGAGATTTTAATAGATTATAATGTGTTTTAAATGATTTAGATTGTAATAGGTTTTAATTGACTTTTTTTTTTTCATTCTATATGATTTCACCAGATTTCATGCTCAATTTTGTTGTCTTTTATAACAAAATTTCATTGAGTTTTAAAGGGTTTGGTTTATTTAGCTGACTATACATAATTTATAATCGTGACTCTTCAAAACAATCTATATGATCAAAATTATCCACATTATTATTAGAGATTTTTTTTTATTATCTAAGACCTTACTCATCCCTTTGCCCCTTCCTCTTTTCTCCTTCACCCTCAACCTCTTTGCTCATTCTCTCCTTCAAGCATCATCAAACCTCAGTTTTATTGGCCAATTTAAGCTCGATTTGACAACAAAAGAAATCCAAAACTGAATAAACATTAGATCGTAACTAGCCTCCCACATATAGATAAGGCAAGGAGAGTTGTGTTCATATCTTCAGACCTTTGCCAACAACTGTGGCCGTCGTTGGGGTTGCCAACTACGTCGACATTGGAGCTAGGAACATTTGTGGATTTAAGCAAATAATCATACCCCTATCTAATGGCCTCCAAAGCATGTTGGAGATCCAACCCCATTAAAATTCTGAATTCGAGAATGCTCCATGAGAGCATTGTTGGAGATCCAACCTAGGCAAAGATTATTCAATTTTTTTATTTGTTCATCTTGGCCTTTATTTATGGGTTGATTGAGTAGCTTTCTGAGATTTGTTCTCAACAAATAATTAAAGACGGGTTCTTTGAAGTGAGTTTAGAAAAATTTAGGCATGAAGTAGGTAGCTGAAGAAAAATAGGAAGTGGAGGTAGAAGAAAAATGCAGCATTTTGGTAGAATCCATGCATTTTCACGTGGAAAATCATCTTCAATGGCGAATAATCAAAATGGGCGGTGGAGTGGTACTGAAGATAGTAGCAATGGGTGGGGTGAGAGGAACGTTCTGATGTAGATGTTTTTTTTTTCCCCTAAATCCAATGAAATATTAAGATGATATATGATATTTTGTTGAAGGGTTGATATTCAAAACTCAACAAAATCCATCTATTTATTAAGTCATGCAAAATCATGAAACTTTTAAATACATATATATTTATACATTATATTTTATAATCTTAATTGAATATAGCTACATTTTGAAGAGTTTTAAAATAATTTATTAAAATATAAATTAAATACAACTGAATTTATATAAAATTTATTAAAATCTTAATTAAATATCCCTACAATTAAAAACACTAATCATAAAATCTCAAATTCAATACGCCCCTTACTCTTTTCTATACAGATGCTTTGAATTTAAAGGTAGCCTAGAATTGAAACTCCACCACTCTTTCTCTCTCTGGACAGCAATGGCAGCACAGGCGGTGAACGGAGTGAAACTCGGAACGACGTCGCAGGCTTACTTAGAAAGCAAAACAGTGAGCGATACCAAAGTTCTGATATCAGACCTGTGCCGCCAGTTCTATGATCTTGGGTGGGTCTCGGGAACTGGTGGTAGCATCACAATCAAAGCTCACGATGACTCTGTTCCTAAGCGCCACCAACTCGTGATCATGTCTCCTTCTGGTATTTCTCCATTAATTTATACAGCTCCTTTATGTGGGTTTTGTTTGTTGGTTTCTGGGTATTAAATGGATTTTGCTAAGTTGATTGTGTGTAGAATTTTGTGGGGTTTTCGTTTTTTTAAAAAAAATTTAATGTGTATGTGTTTTATTAACTAAAGTTTGTGTTTTTTGTGGTGTTTGCCTCTTTGGTTGATTGCATTCTGGGAAATTGTAATTTTTTTTCTAAATGTTGTCTTTTTGACTATTCTGTGTCGTTTGATAGGCAGGTTCGTATAAATGTAATTAATAATGGGGTTTATATGTTATTTTCTGTTGATTAATGTCTGGGTTTTGTCGTGTGAGCCCAATCTTACATTATGTTTTGGAATGCTTGTAGATGTTCAAGCACAGTTAGCTATAATGAAAATTCATTGTTATTATGACTTCTTTGGTGCTTGTTAGTTATTTTTTTGTTTTCGGATATGCATCTTTCTAATTTAAAGGACATATGGTGTTTGTAATATGGTTAGGCGTTCAGAAAGAGAGGATGTTACCAGAGGACATGTATGTGTTATCTCCAAATGGGTCTATCTTGTCTACTCCATCTCCAAAGCCGTACCCACATAAGCCTCCTAAGTGTTCTGATTGTGGTCCACTTTTTATGAAGGTATCAGTTTGTTTTCAGAACGATACTATAAAGCTATTTCTGATTATATCGGTCAGAATATTGTCAAAATCTGAAACTTCTTATCTGCTCAAGTTTTATAAACCTACTGTTGAGCCTATATTCAGTTCTACCATCTTCTTTTCATTCAGCTGCCTTATCAACTGTTGCAAAAAACAGAAAGATAGAATCTTAATCTTATGATGGGAAAAACTTTTCTTGGGAAAATGGTTGTGTAGAGCTGCTAAACTAGGTGCAGGTTGTAGTTCCTAAGTGCTCCAGAATCCAAATATGTATAATAGTAAAAGAAATTTGCTATCTTATAGTTTCCTACATTCCATTAGCAACCAAAGTAGTCACTCTTGAATGCTTTGATTGCTGATGACAATTGGATCCTATCAGAATACAGCCAAGAGGTGATTGATTTCGCGAAGAAAATGGTCCAGGGATCTCAATTGCAAGATAAAATGCAGAGAAATTTGAAAATTACATGATTTGGGATGTCAAGGGTCATGAAGACTCGTCTTAATCCGGTCAATTGGGGTAGAAGTGTGAAACATAGTCATTGGTTGAAATTTGAAAGTTTCTTATCCAAAGAAAGGATAGGAAAAGAAATGAAATGAAAAGAAAAGAAAGGAAAAAGTCATAGTTTGAAAGTTGAAATGCTTTAGTTGTGATGCAGTCTACCACTTCTATAAGCTATTTCTCTTTGCTCATTTTATCTAGTTGAGTATCACTATAAAAAAAAAAATTGTAGTCTGAGTTGTCATAGCTCCAATGTTTCATGTTGGATGCTAATGGTTCTTCTAGGCAATAAATTTACCAATTTTGTTTTAATGTTGAACATTTTCAAACTAATCTTGTTCATATTTTTACATTTGCCATATTTTTTAAACCCAGATTGCTTGTCAAAGGAATTTCAATAGCTTTTTACATGCAGGTTTCGCGTGCCATCCACTGATCCTTGTGTCTCCATGTTTACGCATTCCATGCTATGACATGCCTTATTTGTTGATGTTGGGGTTCATCAATACTCCATCATTCGTTTCATTTTTGGAAATGACCAACCTCTCTTTTGAGAAGTTACAGTTGACCTTTATTTCCCTTGTTTCCCAGGCATATGAGATGCGTAATGCTGGAGCTGTTATTCACAGCCATGGGATAGAATCTTGTCTAGTAACAATGATCAACCCGTCATCAAAAGAATTTCGAGTAAAGTTTTTTTTTTTAATTTTTAATTTTTTATCTATATATATATATTTTTATCTCTGGCATCTATTAGTGACAACAAAAAGTGCTAGTAAGTAAACATAAATCCAGTGACCTATGCTTTGCATTCATTATAGCCTACATATTTCTTTTCAGTTTTTTATGTTTGCCTCTCTTTGCTTGGCAGACAGGATAAAAAATTCATTAATTCGCCGATGCAAGGAGTGGAAACTAGAAACACGATGGAATTTAAAGTCATTTAACACAATAAAAGAAATCTCAAATTTGCAATAAAATGTTGTGGTGGTAGATTGTGATATTAGTTAGAAACTTAGAAGTACACATGTAAAATAAAGAAGTAAAAGTATAAAGGCATCATGATGTTAAAGCGCCAATTGATAACTCAATTACTGTGTTGTGATGGACTGTTCGCATGCTCTCCTTTTTTTTCCCCTCCATTGGCTGGTTGGGTGGTCTTTCTCTATGCAATTATTCTTTCCTACTGTCCCTGGTTGTATCTGTTAATAGTTCCATTTCCTTTGCAAATATGCAGATCACTCATATGGAGATGATCAAAGGAATCAAAGGCCATGGTTATTATGATGAACTCGTGATCCCAATAATAGAGAACACTGCCTATGAGTACGAGCTTACGGAGTCTCTTGCCAAAGCTGTATGTACATATTACATACTTAATTTGTGCATACTCTATCCACTTCTGGTGGCATTAATCAATATTCTGCTAGACTTCATTAAGTATTATATGATGGTTTAAGTTAATAAATGGCTTATTTATGTACTTGAATCCCTTGTGTAACTTCACTTTATTAGTTTCCTTGATGGAATTTGTCGCTTTAGTATTGCTTAATTTTTATTGGACAAAAAAAACCATCTATACTGAATATAGAAAGTTAGAAGTTTCCCATGTGGAAGAGGTAGTAAGGCATGTTTCCACCCGTGAAAAACCCAGGATATCTCTTTTGGACCATATGAATGCCTTATCTAGAAGAAGGTTAAGATCTCAGGGTTTTGTATTCATTTTTTTCATTCATGATGTGCTTCAGAATCATTATACTCTATTTCATGTTGGATAGATTGAAGCCTACCCGAAAACAACAGCTGTGCTTGTCCGTAACCATGGAATCTATATATGGGGAGACTCATGGATCAGCGCTAAAACTCAGGTGTGTATATTAGGGGATAATTGTTAAATTTTCAGTACGTTATGAGTACAACTCCCAATTGTCAGGCAGTGAGTGTGATTAAAGATAAAATCATTTGCTTCTTCTGGGATTGGGCTTTTTGTAGTGAAAGTGGCAAGCTTATGTTCACCGTTTTTATAACGATTGGTTGTATATAGAGTAGCAACCTTATGTCTCTCATTCTTAATTGCGTCTAAAATTGTAAGTTGGTTATAACATGGATAGGCTTCTGCAAAAATATTCTCGTTGCTGGAGTATTGATGTGGAACTAGGGAGCCTTTATTCTTTTACTGATTTAAACGTTCATTTTACTTGCTTTCTACTCGAATCTGATTGTTTTCCCCTCAGGCTGAATGTTATCACTATCTCTTTGATGCTGCTATCAAACTTAATCAGTTGGGTTTGGACTGGACTACTCCACTACATGGTCCGATTCAAAATCTCAAAGGAGTTTCAGGTAGTGGTGTTTGTAGAAATATAGCTATGAAGGCTGGAACTGCTGCTTCAGATGATAAATTTGAGCCATTGCAAGTGAGTATATGGTTTGTTCCTAAGGTTTTCGGAGTCTTGTCTAATTCTTTACCTCTAACTGGAAAGTCAAGGTTATGAAGTCACCCTTAGTTTTCCGTTTCTTTATATCTTTTGTTTTTCCTTTTGGATGTAGCATTGCGTTGTTCTAGACGTTGAGGGAACGACTACTCCAATATCGTTTGTAACTGATACTCTTTTTCCATATGCCCGTGATAATGTTGGGAGGCATTTGTCTTCAACATATGACACTGCAGAAACCCAAGATGATATAAAGTTATTGCGTTCCCAGGTATGAAATTTTTTTTTAAGCGAACTGTTTCATTGACTGTAGACCTATAACCACATTAGGTCACAGCTTTTAATTGTGAGCTAGTAGTGCCCCAATATGTAAATACACAATGGTGCAATGCCAATTATGCCATACTGCGGTTGGTCATAACATTTCATGCTATAGTGTTTCTCTGGAATTAGGCTATGTTTGGATGAGGAAATTCAAAGTAGCAAGGATTTAGGCTAAATTAGTTAAAAATGAGAAACTGCAAAGTACCATGGGATTTCAAACGGTTAGATGCAATGCGTTTGGATGGGATTTGTAACTGGTTTTGCTATCCTCATGTGATGCATGTGCTCCCTTACTAGTTATTCAGCTAGTTAGCTTACCTACAAACACTTTATTGAATTGTTGGTAGTGCATTTCTTAGTAATATGGTTTAAATTCCTTGGAACTGTGAAATTCCTCATCCAAATATGCCCTTAATAGTTCCTTTTACTTTGCCTTGTGTGATAAAATGAATGCTTCAATATAATTAATTTGAATGAGCAAACCAGAGTTGATCTTTCAGTCCCTGCTGGTGTTAAAGCTGGAAACCATCTAGAGCTGAGTTGGATGACTCTGGGCTTAGGCTTGTATTTTATTTTTTTATTTAAAGCGTTAAAGTGGTGAGATACAAGTCAAATTTAGAGAACTATGCTTGATATTGTAATGACGAAAAAAAATTCTACATCCTTATTGTAGGTTCAAGATGACCTGGAAAAAGGCATTTCTGGTGCTCTTCCAATTCCCTCTGATGATGCAGGAAAAGAGGAGGTTGTTGCAGCTTTGGTTGCTAATGTTGAATCTATGATAAAAGCTGATAGGAAGATCACTGCCTTGAAACAGTTGCAGGTAAGCAATTTTGGGTATTTAAGGAATTTTCTTGATGTGTATCATATCTTTGGGATATAGCTGACGTTCCAACTGTTCAGGGTCACATCTGGAGAGCTGGATTTGAAAAGAATGAATTGAAGGGAGTAGTTTTTGATGATGTACCAGAAACTCTTAAGAAATGGCACGAGTCCGGCATAAAGGTTCTGGTTCTAACGTCTTATTTCCCTATAAATCTTAATTGCTAAGGATGGTATATTCCTGGTGAAGATTTAGCACATGGGGGTGCTACGAAATTTTTTGGAACATATGCTTACTAGACAAATTAGATTTTATTCCTGGATAAAGTTGACGTTTGTCCATGTGTGCTACCAATTTTTTTTTTTGGAACATATGCTTGCTAGACCAATTAGATTTTATTCTTGGATAAAGTTGATGTTTTTTCATGTGTGCTACCAATTTTTTTGGAAAATATGCTTACCAGCCAAATTAGATTTTATTCGTGGATGAAGTTGATGTTTGACTTCTTTAAGACATATGTTAACGGTTGATATTTTGTGCTGCAGGTGTACATATACTCTAGTGGTAGCAGATTGGCACAGAGACTTTTATTTGGTAACTCAAACTATGGGGACCTGAGAAAATATTTGTCTGGATTTTTCGACACTGCAGTGGGGTACATCTCCTTTTCTGCTTTAAAGAATTTTTTGTTACATAACTTTAATGTAGATCTGCTTCTGGCTTTTCGACACTGCAGTGGGGTACATCTCCTTCTCTGCTTTAAAGAAATTTTTTTACACAACATTAATGTAGATCTGCTTCTGGCTCTCCTAACTCATTTCAAGCTAGCTAAAATCTCGCTTTCTCTCAGGAACAAAAAAGAAAGTAGTAGTTATGCTGACATTGTAGAATCAATTGGAGTTGATAGGCCATCAGAAGTTTTATTTGTGACAGATGTCTTTCAAGAAGCTGTAGCTGCAAAGACAGCAGGTAAGGATTTGCCTATGGTTTGCATATCTGGAGAAAATTTTAAGCGACACTGAGGTGTAGACTTCTTCCGCACACAACTCTGTCACAGGTCTATTACGTGACCACTTGTTGGAGGAGTGTATACACCCATATGTAGGATTTCTCCCTCCTGTATTGGCAGTCGTCACACTAGGAATCTCCTGAGATTATTACATGGGATCGTACCACTCTCAGGATCCAATAGACATGTTATAAGTATCATTTATTTTGTTTCTACGATACGAGAACCACCCATAGATCACTACATTTTGTAGTGTGTTTTGAAACGCTATCTGAAACACTAGTCGCATTCAGAATTGGACATATCTTAAATGAATGCCCCTTGTTTAAGATACCTTTTTTGTGTTTCAGGATTGGAAGTGATTGTGTCTATCCGACCTGGGAATGGACCTCTTCCAGCGAATCACGGGTTCAAGACAATCAATTCATTCTTGGAAATCTGAATGCGTGCTTCTGTAATCGTGTAATATGACAGGAATAAGGAAATCCACAGCTTTTCCAGAATTTGAAGAAATGGTTTGATTGTATGCCCTGAAATGATTCCTTAATCTTAAGTTGGTGTAGAACGTAGCCGTCTAAGCAGTTATAATCAAAATCAGACTTGTGATTGTTACCAGGCACCACTTTTGTACATAAATTCCACTCACTATGTTGCTAAATGTGGTTCACAAATATAAATATGACAATGACATTTCTCTACAATGCAATTTCGCTTTCATAGGCTCAATTGGTTTGTAGTAAGGGTGCATGCACATAAATGGTTCTAATAATCTTTTTGCTAAACGAAGTAGTGTAATTAAAATTTGATAACCAAGAACAAATGTTCCAATAAACAACAAACCTAATCCCTATACACACTTTGAACTTCTAGCAACGCCTCGAAAAAAATTTGAGTGAGTAATTTGTTTATGCTTTAGGATTTAGCTTCAAGTTTTGGGCTTCACTGGGAAGTCAAAAACTAAGCTCTAAAGCTTAAGCTCCTCCACTACTCCCTCCTACCCACTTTTCTCTTTCCCTAAACTTCCTAAAACAATAAATCCTAAACCGTTAATAAACTACCTAGAACAATAAATCCTAAACCGTTAAACGTAGACAACACCTTTTAAGTTAGTTAAGAAAAAACAAGTAAAATTGTAGTTCCTAAAACTTGTTTTGGACTTGAGCACCCTTTGAATTTGTCCTTGGAGAAAAAAAAAGATTGTGCTATAAGTAAAATCATGCCTTGAAGTTTACATTGTCATATTGGGTTTGTTTGATAAGTGGCATTAGATTAAATGGATATCTCACGAATTCAATGTATTATGAATGCAAAAATGAATGTGGATTTATTAGAAGAGGATTACAGAATCTCCATTAGAGTCCTAAATTGAAGTTAAAATAGTTAAAAAGTTATTTTAACAATCTTGTTAGTTCTTTGCTTTGGCATGTCATTGTAATTGGCTTTACTTGACATTGTTAACTTTCTTATTATGTGCCGTAGCTAAATCTAGCAAGTTATATCATTAGGCCATGTTGATGTTTTATCTTGAAGATGGTTGAAATGGTGAGAATGAAGGTATGCTGCATTGCATAAACATATTTATGCACTAATTGAAACTGTTTTCTATAAACGATGTAGGATGACTAGCCGTCGTTTTTAAATTCTTACTAACAACTATGAAATTTTTTAGATGACTAGTCGTTATTTTTCAATTCTTACCACCGGCTGTTAAAATGTTTTCAACTGAGAAGTGTTTCGTTTTAAACAAGGGTATTTTTGTCACAAGTTGACATTAGCTATCACAGTGTGAGTTTTGAGTTATAAAAAATTTAGGAATGTAGGGCACGAGTTGGTTCATTCACGAAGAAGGTATGAAATCCAGCGAGGAGCTTGAAGCAGAAAAGAGCAGCTCTGAAATTCAGTGAAGAGCTTGAAGCAGAAAAGAGCTGGGCTCTCATAGCTATTGTGATTTATGGGTTTTGATAATGGTTTTTGAAATTAGTTTTTTTTGAAAAGATTGTCGAGTGAAAAATGGATTTCGATGTTTATTTCGTTCTTGAAAATCTGATTTTGATTTCTAAAATTTTGATTTGAAATATTTTTTTGGGTAAATTTTTGGGCTCTTGAATTCATCTGTGTTCTTCATGGCGTGAAGAATTCAGATTGAATCATATTTTGATTTCATCCCCAAAATATTTTTTTTATTAAAGAAGCTCTTCTGGGTTCATTAAGTATCATGATTTGATGAACCTGGATTGAGATTTATCATCTAGATGTCTATTCTTATATATGGGTAATTTGGGTGCCAAATCAATGAAGAGCAAGGTCGCTTCCATTGATTTGTTGACTTCGTAAGAATCATTAGTGAAGAATCGGGCTGCTACAAGTTGTGGGTTACAATTGGAACGCTGCCATTGAAGGAGTTTGGTATTGCACAAGGTATGTCCGCCTTTAGATTTAGTTCTTAGAGATTAAGCTAAATTTTACCTTGTATTGAATATTTAATTAGTGGATTTCTTGGTCAGGGATCGACCCCCAGTCTTCACCTTGAGGATAGTTTATGGGTATCAAGCTTTAAGTGTTCCTTTAGTTTTTAGTATACTGGTTTATGATGCTTTGAATCTGCTCTAAGTGCTCTGTATGACTAGTCATGTTATTCATTTATTGCATAATTCATCTGATATGAAATAATTGAGAATGCTTGTTGATTTTGCACAGACTGCCTTATGCTTGTTGATTTTGCACAGACTGCCTTTGCTTGTTGATTTTGCACAGATTGCCTTACTTAGAACATGTACAAGGCTGTCTATATTGTTAGAACTTCTGAGTACATTGAGTGTCACTGCTATGAATGTATTATTGCAGGGAGCCTGTGATATTGTGTTGATTGTATGTGCACTGCTTGTGTTTTGCTTGTTGTTTCTTGGCTTGACTGGTCATAATCTGCGACTGTTGATTAAATGAGTGACGTACTTGTGTGTGTAGGCCTGATATACAACTTTCATTGGTATCAAAGCCAACTCTAGGTACACAGAGAGTTGGTCCTAGGGTTAATTGGTTGTATCCGGCCACAGTAACTGATGGAGCATGACAAAATCTCTTGTAATGCTTCTCCTTTATTTGATGGTACAAATTATACTTCTTAGAAAGAAAAATTCGAAAATTTTCTTGATGCACATGATGAAAATGCACATGATTATCTAACTATTGAGTTGAGATGTCCAAGGAAAATTGTAGAAGGTGAGGTGGTAAATAAACCACAGTTAGATTGGACTTAAGGGGAAACTCTTGTTTCATCCTCCAACAAGAAGGCTAGTTCCGATGCAGCGATCTCTATGCCTCGATCTCTATTAGTAACTTCATTTGTAAGAGAAAATGATAAATAGTAAGTTTTATAGAGTAACAGTGAATAGTAGATATTAGTTACCTTTATTGGGAAATGTGTACCCCTTATGTATGGGTAAGTGAGATGTTCGATTTTCATAGTTCCGATGTGGGACGAATGCTCTTCAATTTGCGTGCTAACACGTGTTACACATATCGAGGGTGAATAGGCTTCCACGTGTCATCCCATATTGGGCCCAATGTTCGGGCTATGTAAGTACTGTGGGTTTGGGCCTTTTTCGGTGCTTAGGTTTTAGGTATACGGTCCAGTGAGTCTGGTCAGATATGGTGTCAACAGAAATCCCCTAAGTTCTTGACTGAGGGGGAGTACCCCAAGGTCTTGGGTAGGTGGTAGGTACCGAGTGGTATACCTGGCTCGACAGGATCCTGACAGGTTAGTGGTGGAGGGGAAAGGACGGTTGGTCTCCCTTGGTTGGATATGTGACACTTGTCGGTCGGATCTGTGTTTGTCGCGACATGTGTAGGCCACTGAGCGTGGTGAAGCCTCGTAGTCTGTGTCGAGCTCTATAAATAGGAGAAGTCCCCCCAACCGATTTCCACACTTCCGCTTTTGAGAAAATTGAGAAAACTCTATCAAAGTTAACAGGCGATTTCCAATCAACTCTTGGCGATGGTGCTCACAGTGGTGCGATTTCCGACCGACAACTCTGTCGCAAAAAACAAGGTAAGCACCCATTTTTCATGATTGTGTAGATTAAACTAGCAGTTGATGAAGAATTGGTCATGAACTTGATGAAGTTTTGGTCAGATCTTCTTGGGTCCTAGTCGGTCTCTAAGTTGAGTTTCTCCCTATTTTCTTGTAGATGTCCGAGGATAGTAACTCGGGGGTGGAAGTGAGGTGCTACGACTCAAAGGTCGACGAGTCGTCCGATAGTAGTGTGAAGGTCTTTATTCCCCTATCGGAGAGTGAGGACGAGGCCAGCTTGACCCATGTTGAAGATAGGACGAGGTCGGTTCAGGAGGTTGCCGAGAGTTCTGGCCAAAAGGATGAGCAAGAAAACGAAGTGAAAGTGGGCGACCGCACGGGCGGTGGCAGTATCCTGGTAGGCTCTGGGACAATAGTGAAGGTAGGCAGACCCAAGGCACTGAAGTTAACTCAAGGCCGACAGAAAGGGGGCTGTGCGGATGACTAGGGGAAGTTGTCCAGTGATGGGTTGGTGTTGGATTCCATGCCAATAGATCGCGCCGCCTTCACCGTGAATGAGATGGTGAATAAGGAGATCGAGAAGGGCCTGATGAAGATGAGGACAGAGTTTGGGGTGCCATCGTCGGTGGTCACCCGACTACCGACAAAAGACGAGAGATTGAGTAGCCCCTCGGTCGGTATGGCATTGTTCTATACTGAGCTGATGTACCATGGTGTAAGGCTGCCTCTCCACCTGTGGTTGCGACAGATGGTAAAGAAGATGGGGGTAGTGCTCGGTCAGCTCAATCCCAATGTTTGGATTGTGCTATGCTCCCTCTACATGGTCTTCAGCTTGGCCGAGCAATCGGAGCTGACCTATGCTCAGCTCATGTACTTGTACGAATTTGGGTTCCAACAACAGAGCACTGGGTGGGTCTTTGTGCGGCACCATGAGAAGAGCAAACGAGGTGAGTTCATTCTTGACATACCGACCTCCCAGAAATCATATAAGAAAATGTTTTTTCTGATCGGTGGGGACTGGGAGGGGAATACTGAAGGGGGTTCGATACCGAGCAGTTTCCAGACTAGAGGTGTGGTATATAAGGTAGGCTTGGCGTAGTATTTTTTGTTTTGTTTTTTCTAAGTGTTCTTGTTTATACTGAGTTGGTGCTCGGTGTGCAGGTTTGTTTCCCTTTGAGGAAATTTCATCGGAAGAGAAGGAAATCATTTAGGCAGTGAAGATAAGCCTGGACGACTTGGAACGTAACTGACGAGTCCTTCGGCTTCCAGGTTTCCACCACAAGGACGAGTTAATCAATACCAAAGAGAGTAAGTTCTTAACCGAGTAGGTTGTTGTGAGTTTGTGTTGTCTTTGCTAATATATTTTTGTTTCTGTAGTTCCGAAGCACCTCGATAAGAGGATTTACAAGGATTTCCTAGCACTCAAAATGAAGGCGAATCAGACCGAGAAAGAGTCGGCTTCACGAGGGAAGGCGGCTCAACTTTTGGAGCAAATTTTGCAGAAGAAGAAAGGCTGGTTGGATAAAGGGTAGGGAGAGAGGGCCAAACGCCCGAAACATGACCGAGCTCCAAAGCCAAGGCCAAAGAGCCCTGCTTGGACTCCGAAACTGCCTCAGACAGAGGTTGAGGGTAAGCAGGTGCTCTCCCCTGATCTGAAACAGGCAAAGGCATATGCGGAGGTCGAGGCAGTCCTAACAGCGTAGGTGACGCTCAGTGGTGATAGGACCATGCCGACCCCGGACATCGCACCTCCTCTGCCCCCCTTGGCTAGATATGAGAATACTCGAAATACTGAAGAGGCGTGGGGATGTGAACCTTGGGTTGTTCACCGAGGGGGAGTCGGCTGGTGAATATTCTGATCCTTAAGCGACTCTTTGTTTGTCAGGACCCGACCTTCCTCGTTCAGGACCCGACTTTAGCACGATATTGTCCGCTTTGGGCCTTATCACCCTCACGGTTTTATTTTCGGGAGCTTATGGTGTAACTTACCAGGGGGTTACCCATCATGGAATTGCACCAGCCTCTACTCGCTTAACTTTGGAGTTCCAACCGAACCCAAAGCCATTGAGCTCCGAAAAGGTCTCGTTTAGATTAGAGTTGCGTAGCAGCCCACTCTACCTAACACGATATTGTCCCCTTTAGACTCACTGGCCGAACTAGCTCAACTCGAAGGGTTTTGTTCCTAGGAGCTCACAGTGCAACTTCCCAGTGGGTCACCCATCATGGGATTGCACTAGCCTCCACTCGCTTAATTTTGGAGTTCCCTAGGAATCCAAAGCCAGTGAGCTCCCAGAAGCCCTCGCACAATGTACCTTAGTACGTACATCCATCCACCCACCAGTCCACTATTAGTTAGGGGTGTCCGAAGGTTTAGGATCGAGTTTAAAAATAGTTAAAAATTTGGGAAAATTTTGGGGCTTCAATAAGAGGTTAATGAGGTAGTTAGTAACCTTTGGGTATGACTTGGACTTGATCCGAAGGGGGTCGGATTAGCCCGGAGAGGCTTATGGCACGCATATCGAGGCGACAACGTAGGACGGTCTGTGAGTGAACCTTAATTTCTAAACTGTGATGCATGCATAAATGTTTTATATGTTTTATATATATGATTTCTATGGTGATGATTATGAATTGGCGATTTACATGATTACACGTATTTCGAGACGATTTACGTATTTGCACGTATATCGAGGTTTATGATTTTGCAATGATATTACGTGCTTATGGTTTCGGTAATGGTTTAATGAAATGGTTTTGGATTTGAATGGGTAAAATCGGGCATGAGACCCATTTGTTTTGGAAACTCTCGGACTTGGAGTCCATTTGATTTAATAAGGCAATGGGCTCGAGGCCCCGTTGGTTTACGAAATCGGGCTCGAGGCGCAGTTAGTTTACATGATCGGGCTTGAGGCCCAGTTGGTTTACATGATCGGGCTTGAGGCCCAATTGGTTATGATATCGGGCATGAGTCCCATTCATGGTTTATAAATGTGATTTCGGGTTCGGAGACCCTAAATGGATTTGGATTTGGAAACACGGATTTCTGGTTTCATGACGGTTTATGGGGACCAAGCATGGATCCTTTGAAAGGTTTGAAAGGTTTTGAGAATGATTGCGAAATGATTTTTCATATACCATCCTTTTATTTATGGATTGTCTCCTCCGGGAAGGGTCGTTGGCTTAAGTGGACCCCGGAGTAGTCACAAAGCACTAACTGAGTGGAGTGGCCCCCATAGGGTACCTTACTCTCAGGAAGGCATTTATGGATTATAACCCCCAGGGAGGCTCAATGATCTGCGGACATCGACTTGGGTGGACTCTAGGGAGACTTGGGATTTAAGACCCCGGGTAGCACGCGCGTAGCTTTGGAAATCGTGACAAGATTGGTTATATGATATTTGGTAAACATGGTAATTGGATTTCAGAAATGATTTTTCTTTATTTTATGGATTTGGGCAGTGACCCACGTGGATCTTGATTGACGAATTTTTGTATCCTTTGGTTTTGGGCTGAGTTCCTAAATGGTTTTTATTACTTGGGAAATGAATTTGTTTTCGAATGCATGAATGCTTTTTAGTGAAGGGCATAAATGTCTTTATGAAATGTGTTTTTATGAACTTATTGCTTTTCGTCCACTCACAGCTTTTAATAATTTTAATGCCCTTCAGGTTGATCACGGATGCGGACTGTAGCAGAGACCAAGACATCACACTCCTCCACCGGATCTTGGCGCGCTCTAGAAGCCGGTCGGGCTGAACGTCTTGAATTATCCCTTGTCTGACACTTCGTGTTAGACGGGAGCATGCCATATCCCTTGTTATTCCCGGGGGGATTGGGATGGGTCCTGACATTGTTGCCCGAGGCAAATGTTGCCGCTGCTGAATGGCATCTGTCAGGGAGCCTTCATCCCCTTGGATAAGCTAGCGGAGGTACAATTCAAGTCAGCCGACCAGAAGATGGAGAAGGCACTCATGCTCCTGAGCAATGTAAGTATGTTTGTTGAAGTTGAAGTTATATACCGAGTAGATGTGATTCTAACAATTGTCATGTGCAGGCCCTCGACGAGGTTTATTTTCAGTTCAGCACGGCTCAGAGGAGAATGACAGCGCTTCGGAGGGATAAGGAGAAGCTGAAGAAGAAGCTAGAAGAGCTTATTCCCAAGCTTCACGAGGCCGAGAAGGCCATCAAGCAGGCCTTTAACTAGACTCGGTAGCTGGAGGTCGAGAAATAGAAGGTGCGAGAGGCACTAGTTGCCAGAGATCAACTGAAGGCTGAGCTAGAGGCCAAAGAAAAGGACCGACTGCGCCATTGGAAAGAGCTATGTCGTGTCAAGTCTGCGAGAGAGGCTGACCTTGAGAAAGCTAGTTAGCAAGCAGTGGCCGAGTTTAAGATATCCGATGAGCAGGACAAGATAAATAATGACTATGTGGCCGATTGCGAGCAGGAGTTCTTCAAGAACCTGTTTCTCAACAACCCGGGGCTATCAATTCGGACCCCTAGGCTCAGTTAGGACACTACGATCGACATGTTTGAGGATGAGTCGGCTGATGAAGACAGCACCTAGGAGCCGGGGGAAAAGCAGCCAGAGCAGCCCCTGATAAACGAGCAAGAGGGGCTGACTAAAGAGCTAGAGGTGCAGCATGTAGTCGTGCCACAGGCCGACTAGCCTAATGCTAAAATGGAGGAGCTTGTGTAGAAGTTGGCCTCAGTGCCTTGTACCCTTTTTTTTGCATAGTTCATAGGGTGGCTAAGGGCATGATTTTGTAAAGCTCTTGTAGACCAAGCATAAAAGCTCTTGTACGCCGACTCTTTGGTGTGAGTCAAAGTGTTGGTGTAAGCCAAGTTTTGGGGTGTAGGCCGAGTAAGACCTTACCTTGACTTGTATGTTTGAGTCTAAGTGTTGTGTAAGCCGAGTAGGGCTATGCACCAACCCGAATATTTGAGTCAAAATAGCAAGTGTTGGGGTGTAGGCCGAGTAAGATCGTACCCCGACTCGTATGATCGAGTCAAAGTGTTGGTGTAAGCCTAGTAGGGCTGCACCGACTCGAATGTTTGAGTCAAAATAGCATGTTGGGGTATAGGCCGAGTAAGACTGTACCTCGACTCTTATGTTTGAATCCAAGTGTTGGTGTAAGCCAAGTAAGGTTGTACACCGACTCGAATGTTTGATTTAAAATAGCAAGTGTTGAAGTGTAGGCCGAGTAAGACCGTACCCCGACTCGTTTGTCTAAGTCGAAGTGTTGGTGTAAGCCAAGTAGGGCTGTGCATCGATTCCAATGTTTGAATCAAAATAGAAAGTGCTGGGGTGTAGGCCGAGTAAGACCGTACCCCGACTCGTATGTTTGAGTCGAAGTGTTGGTGTAAGCCGAGTAGAGCTATGCACCGACTCGAATGTTTGAGTCAAAATAACAAGTGTTGGGGTGTAGGCTAAGTAAGACCTTACCCCGACTTGTATGTTTAAGTCGAAGTGTTGGTGTAAGTTGTGTAGGGATATACACCGACTCGAATGTTTGAGTCAAAATAGCAATGGGGTGTAGGCCGAGTAAGATAGTACCCCGACTTGTATGTTTGCATCAAAGTGTTGGTGTAAGCCAAGTAGGGCTGTACACCGACTAGAATGTTTGAGTCAAAATAACAAGTGTTGGGGTGTAGGCCGAGTAAGACTGTACCCCAATTTGTATGTTCGAGTTAAAGTATTGGTGTAAGTCAGGTAGGGTTGTACACCAAATCGAATGTTTGAGTCAAAATAGCAAGTGTTAGGGTGTAGGCCGAGTAAGACCGTACCCCGACTCGTATGTTCTAGTCAAAGTATTGGTGTAAGTCGAGTATGGCTATACACCAACTCGAATGTTTGAGTCAAAATAGTAAGTGTTGGGGTGTAGGCCGAGTAAGACCTTACCCCGACTTGTATGTTTGAGTCTATGGTGTCTTTGTTGACTGTACAAGTATTGTGTAATGGAAAAATACTCCTCATTGATAATGTGGGCCAGGGTTGGCAAATTACAGCAAGTCATAAAGAGGAAGAAAATAAAAAGTAAAATGAAGTATTTCTTAAGGTGGTTGGCATGCCATGGGTGGCCAAATCCGGAGTCCTCCAGGTCATAGGTGCTTGGCCGACAGATACTTGTAACCCGGCAGGGACCTTCCTAGTTGGGGCTGAGAGTTTCAGCCGAGTGATCGTTTGTGGCAAGGCTGACCTTTTGAAGAACCCAGTCCCCTTCCTGAAAACTACAGGGTTTGACTCTGGCATTGTGATAATTGTAGAACCACTGCTTGCAAACAATGGTTCTGAGGTTAGCTTGTTATGTGTTCTTCAATGAGATCTAGGCTGAGTGCAAGCTGCTGGTCATTCTGGTCGGGCTCATAGGTTGCACTCGGTAAAAAGTTTCATTAAGCTTAGTTGCGCCTTGATCTTTTATGGGTTGGCTTCGATACCTCTCTAACTTATCATGAACCCCATAAACTTTTCAGAGACGACTCCAAAGACGCACTTAGCCGGGTTGAGCCTCATTTTGTACTGTTTGAAGACGTTGAACGTCTTGGAGAGGTTGGGGATGTGTAGCTCACCAATTTACTCTTAACGAGCATTTCATCGATGTAGAACTCCATCGTCTTCCCGATCTAGTCTGCAAACATGAAATTCACAAGGCGCTAGTAGGTGGCCCCTGCGTTCTTGAGTCCGAATGGCATAACGTTATAGTAGTAGAGCCACTAGTCTGTCTGGATCGTTGTGTGGATTTGGTCTGCTGGGTGCATGAAGATTTGGTTGTAGCCCGAGTAGGCATCCATGAAACTTAGGAGTTCCTGCCTAGCCGTTGAGTCGACCAGTTGGTCTATCTTAGGCAAGGGGAAGCTGTTTTTGGGGCATGCCTTGTTGAGGTCGGTAATGTCTATGCACATTCTCCATGCCCTCGAGGGCTTTTAAACCAGGGTAATGTTGGCCACCCAGGTGGCGTAGACTGCCTTTCGGACAAAGTGGATAGTGCTGAGTTTGATGATTTTAGCCTCCATAGCCTTCATTCTCTCTACATCATATAGGCAACGCTTTTGCTTGACTGGTTTGTAAGAAGGGTCAATTCTTAGTCGGTGACAAATTACATCGGTGGATATGCCTGGCATGTCGGTATAGGACCACGCGAAAACCTCAGAGTTGTCCTTCAAAAAGTTGATTAGTTGTAAGCATAAATCGTGGGAAATGGTGGTTCCAATTTTCACCTTTCAGTCTGCAAAGTTGTGAGAGAGAACGATCTCCTCGACCTCCTCGATGGGCTGCAGATGTGGTGTTACTGAATGATCTCGGGGCTCTTCAATTGGCCCATCCTGTATCTATTGTGCCTCTCGAGGGTCGATAGGGTCTGCCTCAAATGCTGACTCGATCACAATCATGGTTTCTTTTGGCAGCTGGATTGGTGTTACAGACTTGCATGTCTTTGCAGCCATTTGATCCCTGCGGTGTAGATGATGGTGTAGGTCTCATATTTGGACCGAGGAACCCGCTTTTCCCCATTGTTTGGTCGCTCACCTGCTGTCTTTCTTGATGGTTTGGGTTCTTACCCTTCTTTCCCGGGCTATACATGTTGTTGCTATAAGGGTAGTCTTTCTGTTTCCCCCTCCCCCCCCCCCCCCCCCCCCACATAGTTCTGTTACCCCTGGTTCTGAGTGCGCTGATATTAGCTTTGTTGTTGGCTCTGGGAGCTCGGTAGGTAAGTTTTTACCGAGTCATCCCGATAAGGCTGGTATGTGTTAGCCGTATTTGTGTTGGCCTTTTGACTCAGCGTCTCGACTTTAACGTGTACCGCCGCCTGTTTCATAATTTCGTTATATGTAGTCCAACCCTGAGTAAGAACCGCGTACTTGAAGGGAGATTCCCGGAGGCCACCCTTGAAGGCTATGAATGCTGCCCGGTCGTCAGTGTAGGCGCATTGGGTGTACTCGAGGCTAAATCAAGCTGCGTATCTCTAAAGTGGCTCATTTCCCCCTTTCTTTAGTTGGAATAAATCTTCGGCCGAGGATAGGCGGTTAGTCTGGATCATGAACTGGTTTATGAAGGTGGATGTGAGATGTTCAAAAGAGTTAATGGATCCTGCCTCTAGTTTGTAGAACCAATTAATTGCTGCCTCGGTTAGCATGGAGCTGAAGATAAGGTACTGTTCCTCGTATGCGAGGTTTTTTAGGGTAACGACCAATTAGGAGTTGTTCAGGTGGTTCTATGGGTCGTCCTTCCCAGTGTAAAGTGGGATCTTCATGGGTTTGATCTCCTGATCAATTCCGAACTGGTTGATTCTCTTCGTGAAGGGCCCCTAACTTGTCTTTGACCAAGTTGACCTTGTCACCCGCCTTGTCTCAGCCTCGAGTTACTTTACACCGTTCATAAGGTGTTGGACGAGTGAGTCGGTCTTGGTCGGTTGCTGTGCCCCTCGGTCGAAACGATCAGGCTTCTCAGTGTCCCTGATACGTAAAAACTAAGTATTAAAGTAAACACAAAGTCACACTCAACACTTAAGAAAACGTATGCAATTGAAAACCCTTTTTTGTAGATGTAGCATTGGTAAATAGGGATTGTTCTTAACCGGTGATTGGGGGTACCTAAGCATGATTAAAAACCCTTTTCTCAGTGTTCATGATTATCGCATGATTACCAATGTACTCTGCAATCTCTCTTTTCATCCCTACCCACTAGTAATACTCTTTAAGCGTATGATACATCTTCGTTCCTTCTGGATGCATCACATATGCTGAGCTATGGGCCTCCTCAAGAATCTTTGTCCTCAATTCTGCACTCACAGACACACACAAACGACCCTGTTTCAGTAAAGCCTTATCACTTATAATAGTGAAATCTTGCCGATCATCTGTTTCAACTTCTATCCTCAGAACACAGAAGGTGGGATCTTGAAGTTGAGCCTTATTAATCCGGTTAATCAAGATAGGTCTTACATGGAAACTGACTAACAGAGCTCCCTTATCATCCAATCTGAGTATAACTCCAGCTCTTCGGAGTTCCACTAACAAGGGCAAATAAACCAACCTCAGATGAGCTACGGAACCCGCAGACTTCCTGCTCAAGGCGCCTGCTACTATATTTGCCTTCCCAGGATGGTACTCGATCGTGCGATCATAGTCCTTGATCAACTCCAACCATCGTCT
Source organism: Prinsepia uniflora (assembly GCA_032719365.1). NCBI lineage: Eukaryota > Viridiplantae > Streptophyta > Magnoliopsida > Rosales > Rosaceae > Prinsepia > Prinsepia uniflora. Next base: position 44,316,817 of record CM064866.1, on the reverse strand, counting down.
CTGTCTCAGATTCAATTCCTTTTTAGTAAAAAGGTACTTCAAACTCTGATGATTAGTGAAAATCCTGTATGTCTCCCCGTACAGGTAATGTCTCCAAATCTTTAGAGTATGTATTACTGTTGCCAACTCTAAATCATGGGTTGGGTAGTTTGACTCATGTGGCTTTAACTGTCGAGAGGAATATGAAATGACTCTTCCGTGTTGCATCAACACACAACCTAATCCTTACAACGATGCATCACTATATACCTTGTACTCCCCACTATCATTTGGAAGGGCTAAAACTGGCGCAGAGGTCCGCCGTCTTTCCAATTCCTAAAAACTCCCTTCACAGTGTTCATTCCAAACGAATTTAACCCCTTTCCTAGTCAAACGGGTCAATGGAGCAGCTATAGTAGAGAAACCCTATACAAAGTGTCTGTAGTACCCAGCTAACCCTACGAAACTCCAGACCTCAGAAATACCCTTCGGTTGCACACAATTGGTTACAGCTTCTGTCTTCTGGGGGTCCACACTAATCCCTTCAGCCGAAATCACATGTCCCAAGAAGCCTGTATTGTTCTACCAAAATTGATATTTACTCATCTTGGCATATAGTTGGTTCTTCCTTAATCTATTTAGTACTAACCACAAATGTTTCTCATGTGCCTTGACACTCTTCGAATATACCAGGATGTCATCAATGAATACAATCACAAACCGATCCAGATATGATCGAAATACTCGATTCATCAAGTCCATAAATGCAGCTGGTGCATTTGTCAACCCGAATGGCATTACCAGAAACTCATAATGGCCATATCTTGTTCGGAAAGCAGTCTTTGGAACATCTCCCTCAGCACTCCTCAACTGATGGTATCCAGACCAAAAGTCAATCTTTAAAAAAATACTTGGCCCCTCTCAACTGGTCGAACAAATCATCAATCCGGGGTAAGGGATACTTATTTCTCATTGTTACTTTATTGATCCGTCGATAATCTATACACAGTCGCAGGCTACCATCATTTTTCCTTACGAACAACACTGGAGCTCCCCAAGGTGATGCACTTGGTCGAATAAACCCCATGTCTACCAAATCTTGCAACTGAAACTTCAGTTCCCTTATCTCAGCTAGTACCATACGATATGGTGTCTGAGATATAGGTCGCGTACCTGGAAGAAGCTCGATGGTGAACTCGATCTCTTTGTGCGGTGGTAGTCCTGGTAAGTCTTCTGGGAATACATCTGGGAATTCTCGTACCACTGGTATGTCCTCTGTTCTCTCTGGTGTAGCCTGCCTATCCATTACATGAGCCAAGTAGCCTTGACAGCCTTTCCCCAGTAATCTGTCTGCTTTAAGGGCTGAAATCGCTCCAGATGGCAACACTCTCTGATCTCCCTTGAAAGTCACCTCAGGTAAACCCGGACTCTGGATTCTCACCCTCTTATTGAAACAGTCGATAAAGGAATGATGTACCGACAACAAGTCCATCCCAAGTATGACATCAAAATCATGCAAGTCCAGGAGTAATAGATCTGATGCTAGACCAACATCCTTTATCAGTACTGGATAATCTCGAATTACGAGATTGACCACATATACCTCCCCAATGGGTGTACTAACTCCTATATCACAATCTAACGGAGAAACCTCTCTATTTGCTAACGAAGCAAAACCTCGAGAAACGAAAGAATGTCTAGTCCCGGGATCTATCAAGACACATGCATCATGACTAAAAATAGGGAGTATACCTATCACCACATCAGAAGCTGCTCGGGCCTCTTACGGAGTCACAGCAAATACACGGGCATATGCTCCTGGTGCTTTGCCACGTCCTCATGGTCCATTTTGGCCCCAACCGGCTCCTCTCGCACATGTCATGTTGAAGCTCGAGGTCGCACTCTGCTCATGCTCCGTAGAACTTCGGCCAACACCGCTACTGGCTGGTAAATAAGGCAACAACTCTGGATATGTCCACTCTCTCCGTAGAAATAGTACACCACCATGCCCGTCTGATTGGACCCACTGCTCTGTCTGGCACTGGAGCTAGATGATGTCCCTCTGAATCGAGCTGACTCACTGTGTCTAACTCCCATGCTCTGATCACCTCTATCGGAATTATACCCGAAATGACCTCCTCCCGAAGACCCCGAACTAGAACCTCCCCTCCTCGTAACTCTCTGGCTCAACGGTCTAGTGAACCGACGCTCTCTGTGGCGTCCTAGGCTTGTATACTATTGTTGTATCGGCAAACTAGCCTCGACTCTAGTCGTATATGCTAAATCCCAGAGGGTATCATAGGATCCGACCATCACTATAGCCCGCATCTCATTCCTCAAACCAAGCTCAAAATGGCGACACTTATCTTCCTTGGTTGCCACATACCTTGGGGCAAAGCGGGATAGAGTAAGGAACGCCTTATCGTACTCGGGTACTGTCCTTTTTCCATGCTGTAACTGTAAGAACTCAACCTCTCTTTCTACCCAGTAGGAACGAGGGTAGAACTAACCCATGAAACGGCTACAGTAAGCCTCCTAGGTCAGGGTATCAGCATCCAAGCCGGTCATCTGTAGTCTGCACCACCAGCTATAGGCATGGCCACCCAGGAGAAACGTGGCCAACAATACCCTAATCCCTAAAGGGACACCTCATAACTGCGAAAATCCTCTCTAGCCGAGTGATCCACTCGTAAGCCTCGTCGGGCGTGGTGTGTCCGGAAAACACAGTTGCTCCCAACCTCTGGGCTTTCTCTATATTAGGGCACTCAAACTCATCAGCATGCCGTGCAGGGGGCTAATGTCTCCGAGGCATATCGTGAATTACTGTAAGAAACACAAATTAGTACGACAATCATACACAAATTGTACAGTCTATGAAAAACGACTAAGTGCTTTGACAGGACCCGTCCCGACTTCCTGTTGGTAATCGTGCAGGTCCTGCTCTCGTCTGTAAAGTACACGACAATATACCAGACCAGGGATAAAGAAACATATATATATATATATATATATATTGTAATTGAACCAGTCTAACTAGTTAACAGTAAATATAGAGCAGTCTTGATTGTACAATATGTTACAATAACAAAAAAGACATACTATGATAAAACAAGACTAAATGGCAGCGAATATGATATGCCCCTCTCCGTAGACTAGCCCCGACGCCTACGCAACTGGCCTGGAAGGTCAGTAAAACATAAAAAGTGTGACTAGACAAAAATAAATAATTTATAAAGTCATTTTCCGAAATCAATAGTTTACCCCTCCGTTTTATAAAGCATGTATGCATAATCAGTAAAATCATATTTTTTCTTAAGTAAAACAGTATATAAGAAACTCCTGGATGCAAGGAATATTTAAAAGTATTTGTGACTCATTCGCATGCCAAATTCAAGTCTCAATCTCATAACATAAGCTATCACGATATTCGGGCACTCGTGCTAACAAGCTCTAGGATAGCTCACGTCCGAGCACGTTGCCGTGAATAAACCAACGACCGACGTTCATATCGTACCAAAAATACAATCTCAATACTCACAGAGAATAGTCACAATGAAAACGATGGAAACACATTTCACAAACAGTTGTAATTTCAAATCCAAATAGTTGTTTTGCAAAGGGTCTCAACCCAAAACATAGTTTCCACAATATTGTAAAACAACGTCTAGTATTCATTTCATGAAATCATTGCATAAACATTTAATCAATTTATCATTCCAAATCATATGAAAAATTCAAATCATGCTCGTAAGACCAATAAATCATTTATGCATGCATCATTTCAAAAGTTAAAGTCCACTCACGCTTGGTCCAAGCTGCTAGCTCAACCCTAAGCTAGACGTCCCTCGAAAGTCTCAAGATCATATCTGTCTATGAAACAGAGCGAGTAATGGTCACTAGACCTGCATAATACCTCTGGATAGAAAACCCTAAATACCGGAACGGTAAACGCAACCCGAACACGCAACACGAGGCTAAAAACTGTTCAGACACCACCCAAACCACCTCCGATTGACCTAAAACCACCACAATTGGATTCAGATGGTCAAACCTTTTCGAACAAAACTGATTTGTGCTCAAAATTCGTGCCCAAGTGCCCACACGAGCTGGTTAAAGTTCAGTAAATGCAGGTCAACGGTGGTCAACGCTGCTCAACCCTCATCATTAGTCATGATATCCAAGCAACATGTGCACATAAGCTCCAGGATTACTTATGTTCGACCATGTCGTCGTGAAGATATCACCAGTCGATGTTCTACATATCGTCTTGAACATATCAACGATTGATCTCATATAGCATCAGTACTCCTGAGTCAAGCGTCCCTCATTTTGACAAGTGTCCCTCATCCATTGCCCCTTCCCTTTGTCTGTTTCATTCCACCAAAACCCAAAACCATGACCTCCCCATCACCCCCTTCCCATGTTGGTTCTATTGCTGGCCTGGAGAGACTGGGAATGAGGCCGTGAGGGAGTGGATGGTGGCTGATTGATGACTGGGCCACCGTGGGCAGCGGTGGCACCACGACCAGGTAAACCCGAGCCCTCCTCTGTTTTGACAATTCAAAATTTTGGGTTTGATTGTTAGGATGTTAGATGGTGATTGGGGGGTGATTTCTGAGTTGTATTGGACATCTATGAGTGGTGGTTGACAGTGGGGAGGTGGCTGAACATCCCAAGAAAGGTGAGGAAACTTGGGCCGTGAGGAGGGATTCGAACCAAGGGGTTTTGAGGGACTTTTCTTAGTTTTAATCACCTAGGAAAATTTCTAGGATTGAAACAAAGATAATGGAATTTAAAGGGAGGAAAATGGACGAAAAATAAGGAAAATATAGGGTCGGACCGGTCACGCCGGTCCAACTGGACTAGTTGAACCAGTGAACCAGCCAGACCGGCCGTTGCTGGGTTGAAGACGACTGCACAGTGCGGCGCGTGGCTCCCAAGCTCAGGGGCTTCTACCGGAACGTGTGGGTGCATGCCCCACTTTCTGGGGAAGGTTGAAACATGTGAAATCATCAATTCGATGTAACGAACATTTTGGGACTGGTTTCGAGTCGATCAGACATCGTTTCGATATGTTTCGGGGTGTCCGAAGGTTTAGGATCGGGTTTAAATATAGTTAAAAATTCCGAAAAATTACGGGGCTTTAGTGAGGAGTTATTTAAGTAGTTAGTAACCCTCTATTACAATTTCAACAGGTTCGGGAGTCCCGGAGATGGTGATTGGCCTTGGAGAGGCTTATGGCGCGCGTATTGGGGTGCGACTTCGGACAGTCTGTGAGTGGACCTTGTTTTCTAAACTGATGCATGCATAAATGTTTTATATACTTTAATGAACATGTTTTGTGATGCCTTGAGTTCATATGTTTGTGGTAATTAGTATTTACGTATTTGCACGTATTTCAAGGTTTTTAGTTTTATACGGTGCTTATACGTGTTGTGTTTTCTATGGTGATTTGATAGAAAAGTTTGGGATTTGAAAACATGGAACCGGGCATGAGACCCATGTGATGTGATTTGGTCTGAGTCCCCACATGTATTTTTTTTGGGCTGAGTCCCTATTGATTTGGTTTTGGGTTGAGTGCCACTGGTATGGTTTTTGGGCAGAGACCCGTATAATTGGTTTGACTTACGTTTTGGGCTAAAACCCTAATGGTTTCATTTTGATAACTGGTTTTCGAATGCATGCATGCTTTTTAGTGAAGGGCATAGATGTCTTCTTTTTATGAAAATGATTTTATAAATTATTTGTTTTGTCCACTCACAGCTTTCAATGATTTTAATGCCCTTCAGGTTGATCGCGGATGCGGGCTGTAGCGGAGACCGAGACATCACACTCCTCCTCCTGATCCTGGCGTACTTTGGAAACCCTTGTGGGGCTAAAGTCGGAATTTTCCCTTATCTGACACTTCGTGTTAGACGAGATCAGGCGCGTCCCGTGTTAATCCAGGGGGATTTGGGACGGGTCCTGACACGAATATTGTTTTCAACTCCGAAAACCAATTCACTATTCAAATCACTTTTCCAAATCACCTTTGACTGTAATCTAAGTTAAATTCATTAATCAACTGGGTCTCATACCCGAAATAGCATTTCATGCATTTCAGTGAAATCATTCAAATCATATAAATAACATGCACGTAGAAAACTTGACCTAAGCCTGAAGTATCATATAAAAAAAAAATCTCGAAATACGTACAATATCACCTTTTCTACGAAAATGCCAAACCATCAACACAAATCATATTTAAAGCACATGCAACCAGTGCATCTAACATCATGTTCATAAAACATATAAAATAGTTATGAATGCATCAATTTATAAAGCAAGTGTCTAGTCACAGACTGTGACAGGACCCGTCCCAATCCCACTGGGACCACCCGGGGACGTGCCCCGCTCCCGTCTGACAATGACTCTAAACATACCAAAATTACCCTTAAATAAAAATCGAATATTTAGATAGATAGACAAAGTACACAACAGTGTTTAAAGTGATACTGTCAGACAAGGGAAAGTAAATACAACATGTGAGCACAATAGTCAGAGTACATTTATTCGGTGCTCAACCTACCCACAAGTGGGTGTACAGGTGCACAGCTAGGCAAACTAAACCTCTGCCTCCTCATCTGGGTCCTCCTCTATTTCCGTGTCAGGGTCTGGAGGGGTCAGCAAAACAAGGGTGAGTGGGCCAAAAATAACAGTTTATAAAGCAATTTAATAATAAATAATCATAAGGTTTTACCCCTCCGTTTTCTAAATCTTGCATGCAGTGAAAACATAATGTTATAATGAAATCATAACCATAAAACCACAATAATAATCGAAAGGAGAAACTAACATATCAGTGCACTGTAAAACCCAACCCAAATGATGTCACGGTTCTAAGGCTACGCGTTGCCATTCAGGGTCTCACACCCGAGACTCTCTAGGTACATCAGCTCCCGGTATCCCGGTCACTGCCCGAGGTATATGAACATGCCTTCCTGAGAGTAAGCAGCCCAACGGGGGTCAACTTCACTCAGTCAGGGCCCCGTGACTACTCCAGGGTCCACCCAGGCTAACGACCCTCCCTGGAGGAGACAATATACACAGGTAGGAAAGTACAGTACAATAACAGTATAGTTTACCCTATGTCCCCCCGGACATCCCAACAAAATCCACATATAATCCAGACGGGTCTCATGCCCAAAACATTGTAATAGCATATATAAACAGTTCATATAAGACTCATCGAATCATAAGTGGAAATAGTAAAACAGTTTATGCATGCAAGCCTTTTATAAATCAAACAGCCCACTCACACTCGGTCATTGCTGCTCAACAATCTCTAAAACCTGTATTATTATACCTGAGGGTTACTTAAGGACCCTATAACATCAATACCAAGACCCTAGAACAGATCCGCCTCAAAATCGCATCTCGGGCACTATTCCCGGTTCTTCAAACCCCACTTTGACTAAGCTAACGATCTCCGATCGACACGAAACCACCTCCATTGGATCCGTATCGTCGAAACCTTGAAAATGGTACCGGCCCCACCAAAATCACTGTTCACACGCGCCTGGTCAATGCGTGGGTCAACGCTGCTACAGTACTGCTGACGTCAGCACTAACACTTGTCAGGGACACGTGGCATGTTCTGATTGGTCCCTGGTCTGACAACATCTGACAAGATGATGTCATCATGACGTCAGAAGTGACGTCAGCATGATGACGTCATCATGCTACAGTACCGGGTCAGGCCCATTTGACTGAAACCGGGTCGCCGTCGACCCACGACTTGACCCGATTCCACCGTACGATTCCGGCCACCATTTTCGACGGGGTTCATCCCTATAGGGTCGTCTAGGTCTGTTCTATGGTTCTACAACCTCAAAACAGGAAGAAAACTAGAAGAAACTCACCAGTCCGTCGCTGAACTCACGGTCAAAGTCCGATCGTCGTCTCCGGTGATCCACGCCGTCTCCGTTGTCCAAACCGGTCCCAATCAACTCGTCTCTCACCCTAGGACACTTCTATCACCAAATAATCGATTTCCTAGCATCAAAACAGGTTAGTTCGAAACAGGGAATCAAAACGGGGCTTTCGGGTTTTAGGTCTTACCGCCGCCGTGTCGCCGCCGCAGGCCGCACCGTCGACCAGTTACACTCCTGAGGTCCTCACGGTGTAGACTGGAGCTTCCCCTGCGTCGAGGTGGTGTGGATGTCACGGTTTGCCTCTTGGACCCGATTCCTTAGTGTTTCGGGTCTGTGTTTTGCACGGTTTGTGCAGGGCAAGGAGGTGGACGGTGGTTGCTGGTGGTGCACGGTGATGATCAGTGGGTGATGGTGGTGCTGTTGGTGATTGGCTGGTGGTGTGAGGGCTGCTGGTTCGATCGCCTGGGTTGAGAGAAAATGGAAGAAGATGCACGGGTTAGGGGGGAATGGATGTGTGTGTTTGTGAGAAAAGACAGAGAGTGATCGTGCATGAAGAAGAAAAAGCAGAGGAAATGGAAGGCTAGGATTAGTTTAGGCAGAAAATCTAATGGCTTGGATTGATGGAGGGAAATTAAATTAGTATAAAATGGTTAAATAGTGTAAGGTTGCTTTATTGGAATAGTATGGGCTTGGATGAGTGACACTTGTCACTCATCCACTAGTTTGATTTAAATATTAGTTTGGCACGGATTCCCATAATAAATTAATATTTATTTCGTTGTTCTCGGTTCGTAAATTCCGCTAAAACGCTTCCTTGACCATAACTTCTCCATACGAACTCCGATTTCGGCGTGCCGCCTGTCTACGGATTCGTGACGTCCCGACCTACGTCATAGTCATGGGTCAAAGTCCAAATTATTTCCCGGGTCAAAAGTCAAAGTTTCCCCCCTTTAGGGGCAAAATAGTCTTTTTACATTAAAATATTATTATTCTCGGGTCGGGTCGTTACAATCTACCCACCTTACAGAAATTTCGTCCTCGAAAATTACTCAAACAAGTGTGGGTACTGCCCTCTCATCAATTCCTCGGGTTCCCATGTAGCTTCCTCCACCTCGTGGTTCCGCCATAGCACCTTAACCAACGAAATCGTCTTTTTCCTTAAGACCTTTTCCTTCCTATCCAGAATCTGCACTGGCCGTTCCTCGAAAGTCAAATCTGTCATCAGTTCCAGTGGTTGTTCTGGCAGTGCATGAGAGTCATCCCGAAGGTACTTCCGTAGCATAGATACATGGAATACGTCATGTACTCGGGAAAATACTGGACAAATCCTCTCGATAATCTCATATGGCCTGATATAACGGGGACTCAATCTCCCACGTCGTCCAAATCGGAGAATTCCTTTCCACGGCGATAACTTTAAAAAGACAAAGTCACCAACCTCAAACTCCAAATCTCGGATCCGTCGATCCGCATAGCTCTTCTGACGATCCTGGGTTGTCTTCAATCTTTCCCGAATAACCCGAACTGTCTCCTGGGTCATATCCATCAGATCCGGTCCCACTGCGGTCCTTTCTCCGATCTCCATCCAGCATACAGGTGTTCTGCACTGTCGACCAAACAGTGCCTCATAGGGTGCCATCCCTATACTCGCATGGTAGCTATTATTGTAGGCAAACTCCATCAATGGCAAACGATCAGCCCACAAATCCTGGAATTGCAACACACAGGCTCTCATCATGTCCTCGAGAGTCTGTATTGTCCTTTCAGACTGTCCGTCGGTCTGTGGGTGGAATGCCGTATTGAAGTGCAATTTCGTACCCAAAGTAGTTTGTAGACTCCTCCAAAACCTGGATGTGAAACGCGAATCCCGATCCGACACTATCGACTCTAGGGTACCGTGTAGTCGGATGATCTCATTAATGAATAGCTGGGCCAAACAGTTGAGCTTGTACGTCTCACGTACAGGCAGAAAATGCGCTGATTTAGTCAACCGGTCCACTATCACCCAGACCCCATCAAATCCACTCCTTGTCTTCGGTAACTTGAAGACAAAGTCCATTGTAATATGATCCCACTTCCATTGCGGAATTGGAAGTGGCTGCATAGCCCCATACGGACGCTGCCGTTCTGCCTTGACCTGCTAACAGATCAAACATTTACTGACAAACTCAGCTATCTCCCTCTTCATCCCTGGCCACCAATAATAGTCCTGGAGAGTACGGTACATCTTCGTCCCTCCTGGATGCATAGCATAGGCCGAACTGTGGGCCTCGTCTAAAATTTCTCTCCTCAACTCTAGTACCGCAGGTACACACAATCTCCTAAGCTTCACTAATGCTCCATCGCCCCGGATGGAGAAATCTTGTCTCTGTCCGGATTCAACCTTGTTTCTGTAGTCACAGAGTATCTTGTCCTGTAGTTGAGCCTCGATGATCCTGTCGACCAACACGGGTTGCACATGAAAGCTAGCCAACAAGGCTCCCTGATCGTCCATTCCTAACATAACTCCGCTCTTCCGGAGTTCCACTAGCAAAGGAAGGTATACCAATCTCAAATGCGCAACTGATCCCGCCGACTTCCTACTAAGTGCATCAGCTACGACATTTGCCTTACCAGGATGGTACTCGATGGTACAATCATAATCCTTTAACAATTCCAACCATCTCCGCTGTCTCATGTTGAGTTCCTTCTGAGTGAACAGATGTTTAAGACTCTGGTGATCGGTGAATATTCGGCATGTCACACCGAACAAATGATGTCTCCAGATCTTTAGAGCATGAACCACCGCTGCCAATTCCAAATCATGAGTAGGGTATTTCAACTCGTGCGTCTTCAGCTGCCGGGATGCGAAAGCAATCACTTTTCCATTCTGCATCAATACACTACCCAAACCCTGTAGCGATGCATCACTATATACCACGAACTCTCCATTGCTGTCTGGTAATGCAAGGACAGGTGCAGTGGTTAATCGGAACTTTAATTCCTGAAAACTCTGTTCACACTGATCGTCCCACACAAACTTCACCCCTTTCCGGGTTAACCGAATCAATGGTGCGGCAATCTGGGAGAAACCCTCCACGAATCTCTGATAGTAGCCTGCTAACCCCACAAAACTTCGCACTTCCGTCACTGTGGTCGGTCTTGGCCAATTTGTCACAGCCTCCGTTTTCTGAGGATCCACACTTATCCCCTCGGGTGATATAATGTGACCCAAGAATTCAATACTATTTAGCCAAAATTGACATTTGCTCAACTTGGCATATAGCTGCTCCTGTCGTAGTTTACCCAATACCATTCGTAAGTGCTTCTCATGAGCCCTGACACTCTTGGAATACACCAAGATGTCGTCGATAAATACGATCACAAATTTATCCAAGTATGCTCGAAAGACCCGATTCATCAAGTCCATGAATGCAGCTGGTGCATTCGTCAGTCCAAAGGGCATCACCAAGAACTCATAATGCCCATACCTCGTTCGAAAAGCTATTTTCTGAACATCCCCCTTGGCTATTCTCAGTTGATGGTATTCTAACCTCAGATCTATCTTGGAGAAATATCGTCCTCCTCGTAACTGATCGAACAAATCATCGATCCTGGGTAAGGGATATTGATTCCTTACCGTAGCCTTGTTCAACTCTCTATAATCCACACACAACCGCAAACTACCCTCCTTCTTTTTCACAAATAAGACCGGCGCTCTCCATGGTGATGTATTGGGTCGTATAAACCCTAGATCCACCAGTTCCTGTAATTGGATTTTCAATTCCCGTAGCTCTGCCGGTGCCATACGATACGGTGCTTGTGAAATCGGTCGAGTCCCGGGGAGTAACTCGATCGTAAAGTCAATCTCCCTGGGTGGTGGTAATCCAGGTAAATCCCCTGGAAAAACATCAGGAAATTCCCGCACAATCGGAATATCCTCAATCCTCAAAGATTCATCCGTAGACTCTACCACATAAGCAAGATAACCCTGACACCCCTTCTGTAAAAGTTTTGTAGCTGTGAGTGCAGATATTACCTTGGGTGATGCGTCTCCACACTCCCCCTGAAATATCACTTCCGGCAATCCCGAACCTCTCAGAGTCAATCGCATGTTACTACAGTCGATAAGCGAATTGTACTCCGACAACCAATCAACTCCAAGTATCACATCGAAGTCGTGCACATTCATAAGAATCAAATCTGCTGGAAATTCGACTCCCTCGATCTCCACAGGACAAGCTCGTATCTCCTGGTTCACTTGGTAGGTCACACCCATCGGTGTCCCCACACCCATCTCGTGCTCAAGTGCGGTCACCTCACGGCCCAACAGACCCGCACAACGCGGTGAAATAAAAGAATGAGTTGCCCCCGAATCCATCAATGCACGAACAACCATGCCACAAATATGTACAGTACCTGTTAACACTCCCGGAATGGATCTGGCCTGCTGCTGGGTAATAGCATAGACACGAGCCATAGACTCTGCAGGTCGTCCCCGTCCTCTAGCTCCTCGATCACGACCACGCACAACACCGCGTGTCCGGCTGCTGTCAGTCTGAGATGCTGAGCTCTGTGCTGGCATAGTGCTGCCCCGAATCAATGGACAATCAGAAGCATAGTGCCCCGGCTCACCACAAGCGAAGCATGTGACCTCCCTAAGTTGACCCGAGTATCCTCCCGGTGAAATGCTCATCGGTGAGTATGGCTGCTGCTAAGCCCCAGAACGCTGTCCAGACCGCTGAGGACTCCTGAACTAACCAGAACGTCCTCGGCTGCCCGAAGATGAAGATCCACCAGAATGTCCTCCCTTCGAGCCCCGTCGGCCCGAGAATCCCAAGTGTGGGCGATCACGTCGCCGTGTCTCCCCCTCCGCTCGCTGACGTGCCAGGATACTGTTCTCAACCCTGGTCGCCGCATCAGCCAGATCCCTCATGGTAGCAAAAGGCGTTGCAATCACCATCGCTTGAATCTCAGGTCGCAGGCCCCACTCAAATCTGCGACATCGATTCTCCTAGGTGATCACGAAGTTCTCAGCAAAGCGAGACAACATCAGGAAGGTCTCCTCGTACTCTGCTACAGTCTGATCTCCCTGCCGGAGTTGCAGAAACTCCGCCTCACGGGCATCGTGAAACGAGCGTGGATAAAACTGGTTGAGAAACCGCTCCCGGAAGGTCTCCCATGGAATGGTGTGAACGGTCCAGCCGGCCAGGACAAGGTTGTGCCACCATCGATAGGCGCTCCCATCCAATAGGAAGGTCGCCAGTACGACACGCTCCTCCGGTGGACAGTGCATGACCTCGAAAATCCTCTCCCAGCGGTCAATCCACTGGTGTGCTTCCTCGGGGTCGGTCCCCCCACTAAAGTGCGTAGCACCCAGGCGCTGGGCCCGCTCAATGCTCGCAGTGTCTCCATTCCCTCCATTGCCCTCGTCAACACGTGCACGTGGTTCACGTCGGGGAGGCATATCCAACTATTAAGAGGCAAACAGGTTAAAAGACATCGAAAGCGACCATGTACAACGTACAAACCGCTAACCTAGTACTCTGACTTCTAATCCTAATGCTCTGATACCAAGCTGACAGGACCCGTCCCAATCCCACTGGGACCACCCGGGGACGTGCCCCGCTCCCGTCTGACAATGACTCTAAACATACCAAAATTACCCTTAAATAAAAACCGAATACTTAGATAGATAGACAAAGTACACAACAGTGTTTAAAGTGATACTGTCAGACAAGGGAAAGTAAATACAACATGTGAGCACAATAGTCAGAGTACATTTATTCGGTGCTTAACCTACCCACAAGTGGGTGTACAGGTGCACAGATAGGCAAACTAAACCTCTGCCTCCTCCTCTGGGTCCTCCTCCTCTATTTCCGTGTCAGGGTCTGGAGGGCTCAGCAAAACAAGGGTGAGTGGGCCAAAAATAACAGTTTATAAAGCAATTTAATAATAAATAATCATAAGGTTTTACCCCTCCGTTTTCTAAATTTTGCATGCAGTGAAAACATAATGTTATAATGAAATCATAACCATAAAACCACAATAATAATCGAAAGGAGAAACTAAAATATCAGTGCACTGTAAAACCCAACCCAAATGATGTCACGTTTCTAAGGCTACGTGTTGCCACTCAGGGTCTCACACCCGAGACTCTCTAGGTACATCAGCTCCCGGTATCCCGGTCACTGCCCGAGGTATATGAACTTGCCTTCCTGAGAGTAAGCAGCCCAACGGGGGTCAACTTCACTCAGTCAGGGCCCCGTGACTACTCCAGGGTCCACCCAGGCCAACGACCCTCCCTGGAGGAGACAATATACACAGGTAGGAAAGTACAGTACAATAACAGTATAGTTTACCCTATGTCCCCCCAGACATCCCAACAAAATCCACATATAAACCAGACGGGTCTCATGCCCAACACATTGTAATAGCATATATAAACAGTTCATATAAGACTCATCGAATCATAAGTGGAAATAGTAAAACAGTTTATGCATGCAAGCCTTTTATAAATCAAACAGCCCACTCACACTCGGTCCTTGCTGCTCAACAATCTCTAAAACCTGTATTATTATACCTGAGGGTTACTTAAGGACCCTATAACATCAATACCAAGACCCTAGAACAGATCCGCCTCAAAATCGCATCCCGCGCACTATTCCCGGTTCTTCAAACCCCACTTTGACTAAGCTAACGATCTCCGATCGACACGAAACCACCTCCATTGGATCCGTATCGTCGAAACCTTGAAAATGGTACCGGCCCCACCAAAATCACTGTTCACATGGCTGGTCAACGCGTGGGTCAACGCTGCTACAGTACTGCTGACGTCAGCATGACGTCATCACTAACACTTGTCAAGGACACGTGGCATGTTCTGATTGGTCCCTGGTCTGACAACATCTGACAAGATGACATCATCATGACGTCAGAAGTGACGTCAGCATGATGACGTCATCATGCTACAGTACCGGGTCAGGCCCGTTTGACTGGAACCGGGTCGCCATCGACCCACGGCTTGACCCGATTCCACCGTACGATTCCGGCCACCATTTTCGACGGGGTTCATCCCTATAGGGTCGTCTAGGTCTGTTCTATGGTTCTACAACCTCAAAACAGGAAGAAAACTAGAAGAAACTCACCAGTCCGTCGCTGAACTCACGGTCAAAGTCCGATCGTCGTCTCCGGCGATCCACGCCTTCTCCGTCGTCCAAACTGGTCCCAATCAACTCGTCTCTCACCCTAGGACACTTCTATCACCAAATAATAGGGAATCAAAACGGGGCATTCGGGTTTTGGGTCTTACCGCCGCCGTGTCGCCGCCGCACGCAGCGCCATCGTTCAGTTACGCTCCTGGGGTCCTCACGGTGTAGACTGGAGCTTCCCCTGCGTCGAGGTGGTGAGGATGTCACGGTTTGCCTCTTGGACCCGATTCCTTAGTGTTTCGGGTCTGTGTTTTGCACGGTTTGTGCAGGTCAGGGAGGTGGACAGTGGTTGCTGGTGGTGCACGGTGATGATCAGTGGGTGATGGTGGTGCTGTTGGTGATCGGCTGGTGGTGTGAGGGCTGCTGGTTCGATCGCCTGGGTTGAGAGAAAATGGAAGAAGATGCACGGGTTAGGGGGGAATGGATGTGTGTGTTTGTGAGAAAAGACAGAGAGTGATCGTGCATGAAGAAGACAAAGCAGAGGAAATGGAAGGCTAGGATTAGTTTAGGCAGAAAATCTAATGGCTAGGATTGATGGAGGGAAATTAAATTAGTATAAAATGGTTAAATAGTGTAAGGTTGCTTTATTGGAATAGTATGGGCTTGGATGAGTGACACTTGTCACTCATCCACTGGTTTGATTTAAATATTAGTTTGGCACGGATTCCCATAATAAATTAATATTTATTTCGTTGTTCTCGGTTCGTAAATTCCGCTAAAACGCTTCCTTGACCATAACTTCTCCATACGAACTCCGATTTCGGCGTACCGTCTGTCTACGGATTCGTGACGTCCTGACCTACGTCATAGTCATGGGTCAAAGTCCAAATTATTTCCCGGGTCAAAAGTCAAAGTTTCCCCCCTTCAGGGGCAAAATAGTCTTCTTACATTAAAATATTATTATTCTCGGGTCGGGTCATTACAGACTGTCCAAGCTGCGTGGTCACAATCAGCGTCGTAAGC
Source organism: Prinsepia uniflora (assembly GCA_032719365.1). Taxonomy (NCBI): domain Eukaryota; kingdom Viridiplantae; phylum Streptophyta; class Magnoliopsida; order Rosales; family Rosaceae; genus Prinsepia; species Prinsepia uniflora. The sequence goes on along the minus strand of CM064866.1, from coordinate 44,300,772 downwards.
AACTCCGAGGCTAATCCACAATCTCCAGAACGTTCGAATCTGTCCAAATCATACCTGAAGGTCACTATCAACCTATAGAAGTCCAAACCATAAACTGTCAAAACTCCCAGAACAGTAAACGTGTCCCAAGCATGATTCCCGAGGCTAAAAACCTCCAAACGACCTATCAAACGACCTCCGATCGACAAGAAACTACCACCAATGGATTTAGATCATTGAAATTTATCAAACAAGGAAGATTTCACCTCGAAATTCTTGCACACGCGTTGGTAAAAATCCGGCCCACAACGGTCAACGGCCGTCAACGCTGACGTCACGCTGGTCAATGTTGATGGCAGCCTGACAACTCTGACATCTGATAGCTCTGACAACATGACACGTGACACTCCCTGATTGGTGCTACGTGTCACTGACTGGCCTGACATCCCTCTAACACGCTACCACATGGCACCACCACACTAGTCCATGTGGTCTAATATCGCTAACGTGGACCTACCACGTCAGTTGCCATGTCACCTGACAGATCTTAACATACTACCATGTGGCACCCTCTCACTGGTCCATGTGGTCTGACATGGCTAACGTGAGCCTACCACGTCATCTGCTGACTAGTTTGACACCTAGCCATATTTCATGGTCTGGTTGGTCACATGGCTTGACAGTGATGACTTGGCTTACCACGTCATGGTCATCAACCTTTAATGATGATTTTGGGCAGGACTTGGAATTCCTGGAAAGTACTAGAAATTACAGAAATGCATGCAGCTCGGAAAGCGAACGGTTTGGACGGTGTGTGAGTGGACGTTTGTTTTATAAACTGATATGCATGCATAGTTAAATGTTTTACATGATTGATTGCATGATTTGATGTGCAATGATGTCCTGATGATTTGGCATGATTATTTGTGATTTAATGATTATTTTAATTAGTCTTTCGGGCATATTTTATGTGGAATGTGCAAATGATGTTTTGGGCTAGGCCCGAAGTAAAAAAGGTTTCTAAAAAAATATGTTGACTTAGTTGGTGAGTCAAGGATGATTTCTGGATTATTTTATTGTTTGAAAATGAGATTTTACGGATTTACGTGTAAATGGCATTTGAGCTTGAGACCCTGTCGGGAATGCTTTTGACTTGGTTTGAAGTCATGGATATGATTGATATGCGTTTGTGGAATGGATTGTGATTGTGTTTGTGGATACTGGATCATGTTCTGGATGGTGCGAGTGCAGTTCCTAGTCGTGACTCGGATGTTGCGTGAGTGCAGTTCCCGAGTATGTGGTACGTCTAGATGGTGCGTGTTCAGTTCCCAGACATGACTGATATGACTCGGATGGTGCCTGAGTGTAATTCTCGAGGTTGGCCTACGCGTAGTGCGGATGTGACTACGTGATTGTTTGTGCACTTGTGAATAGTGAAGATTGATTGATTGATTGATTGATTGTGCACTTGTGAGTAGTGCTGTTTGTTGATTGTGATTGCGTACTGGTATTGAGTACGGGGTTTTGGTCATTCTTTGCGTACTGGTATTGAGTACGGGTTCTGGTGTTTGTGGCCAGGTGATTATGTTTCATACGTTTTGGCTTGAGAGCCGGGATTTGATACTTGTTATGTGTTCTGGCCTGAAAAGCCGGTGATTCATATATTTGGCCCTATGCATGCATGAATTGATAAATTGGAAGGTAGATGGTGTATTTTGAAATGTGTTTCAAATGATCTTATTTTTGTCCACTCACACCTTTTCTGTTTTGATGACCCTCCAGGCCGTGGTACGACGTTCGGGGCTGATTGAGAGGCGGAGGCATGAGCAAAAATCAGTGCAATTATCCCTTGTCTGAGAGGTGCTGAGGGGTAGTTTCAGGACTTCAGTTGACTTGTCAGATGGGAGCAGGACCGGGCACGATTATCAAAGTCCAGTTGGACGGGTCTTGTCAAAAGGGTTTTTTGGTTTTTACCTTTTCCTCATGCCACCGCCATGCTTAGCCTCTCACCATCATCCTCTCCACCTCTCAACCTCACCCTTAACCTCTCTCAATCTCTCTGTGCCCCTCAAGCAGAACAAAGGAAGAAGATGGATGAAATGGGGGAAGGGGGTTTCAGTTTAGGTGAGAGAAAAGGGAGAGATGATGGGTAATGAATGCATGAATTAGGGGAAATGGGACAATGGGATGGTTAACACTTTTCACTAATCCATTGGTCCAAATAAGATATATTGGGTCCCAAATTCAAATTGAAAAGTCAACCATCTTGATTTTCGTGCAATCATGAATAGTATAAAAAACTGTCCTTGACCTATAACTTTCTCGTACGATGTCCAATTTCGATGTACCACCTGTTTATGGACTTGTATTGTCTCGATCTATGTAATGAATTTCGATCCACGTGCAATTGACTTCTCGAGCCCAAAGTTAGCTTTTTCACTCGTTTAGTGGAAAAATAATCATTTTTCCTCAATCGTCCGATAATCCTTGATTATGTCCCAATTAATCCTTAATTAATTCTTTATAATCATGAAATTCGAGATGGGTCGTTACAATCTACTCCCTCAAAGAATTTCATCCTCGAAATTCAAATTTACTCCAATCCGTGCCAAAACTGCCGGAATCCAATCCTACCTCCAACTCGAGGTACACATGAGAGCCTCTATCTACAATATTCACTAACATCAACGTCACTCGACGTTAACGACAATTCGACGGTCAATGCTGAACTCAATAATCCTCTGTAACTATATCCAATAATGACCAACTGTCACTAAAACCTCCAGTGCTCAATCTCAAGTCTCAAACAAGACATCAACACTAGTTGATCTAGCCTGTTACTCACGAAGGTGCATTCAGAACCAAGCTGACAATCTTACCAAGCTGACAATCGTACCAAGCTGACAATCCTGCTTAGCATCCAACCTGACAATCTTGCTATACCAAGTTGATAACCCTGCTCAGCATCCAATCTAACAATCCTGCTACCAAGTTGACAATTTCGCTCAACAAAAAATCTGACAATACTGCTCTTGCTAAGCATCACATGTCCTTTATCTAACTTGACAGTCTTCAACCATAAATCATACTCACGACGCACCATCGTGACCAGTTGGTAACTCATCGACTCCACTGTCACCACTTGAATCACTATCGAACACTCGACTCGCTCTAGAGTCCTATCAGGGTACCTCGTACAATACCTCGTGTCACTCGGCGACCAAGTTTGTGATCCTGACTCCTCTTGAGTCTTAAACTATAATCTCACTCATCCTTTCAATACATTCAGGATGTATCTGGACCCCATCAAATACTTGCTCTAACCAAGACAGTCACAATCCAAATCACTAGGGTTCCTTTAGCCCATCATGGCCCTAAGCTCCATGCTCACACAATAACCAAACCCTCTCACAACCACTCTACACTAGCGCACATTATTCGAGGTCCAATCCTCATTCTCCGTGTATAATCAACATCAGACCCCATCCCGTTACCATATTATGTCCATCTCGGACTCAATCTGATGATTGTACCACATCGGTCACACTAATTATTACTCAGCAATCTCGTTGTCAAACATGCACTACTCATAGGTGCACACCGAACATACATTCACATCGGCCCTACCTATAGGCCTGCTCAAGGATTGCACTCACGGAACCTCCGACCACATACCAATATCCATAATCAAATCCACACACCATAACAATCTCGGATCTAGTCCGTATATCATTTGGCTCACATGCCAATTATGATCCAACCACGGAACTTGTCAGTCCGATCTCTACTTGGACAGATCGTACACTATACTCAACATCCTCTCTAATTTCATCCGGTCACCCGACCACACCTGAGATGTGCCTAACACATACTCATTGAGAATCCCAAAGACCAACTGTCTTACGTCTACCAAGATGCACCAATCCAAACCTCGACCCTCATCTTGATGATGCGAAGGGTCGGATCCTGAAGTTGTGCTATAACGACTAATCCAGTAATCCTTTTAAATAAAAATCAATTTTGACTCCTTCCCGAGACAATCACGTCAATAGCTACAAACATGGGGATAACCTCCACCCGACAATCAATGATACTCCTCCAGTATGAGTGATTCCAATTTCAATCGTCATGATTGGCTGATGCCAATCCCAAACTCTCTCGATCCTCAACCAACTCAAACCTTAACCAACTCGATCATCTTGATCCTCACCCGAATCGATCCTCTTAATCCATGACTACATCGATCCTCGCTAATCTATAGCCAACTTGATCCACCACCATCTCAATTAACAACCAAATCGATCACCGACCATCTCTATCCACCAACATTTGGATCCTCTAAGGATCCACACTAGCTCTCTTAGCCAATGACCCATAACATCAACACGGGTCTACCAAATTTGATACTCACTCATCACGTTAGGTGACACAGAGCACCTTCCACTCCTCAACTCATTCAAATTTGGCCAACAACCAATTTGACTTCTACCTGGGTGACATCTCCATGAAACCCAGAAGTGACGAAGAATGTTCCCTAAGAACTTCTAGGATAAGGATTTTTGTTCGCATTGTCCAGCTGCCTCGTCAAATCTAATTCTCGAAGTTCCACCGAATTTCGAACAAAGGACATTGGGGCACCCAATAGTGACATACCAAGCCAACTGATCCCCAATCCACTAAGTTTAGTTACAAGACATTGTCATAAAAATTCCTCTAGGTGGCAACCATCAAAATCCGGCAACCATGTACATACTGTGTCATCGAAGAAACTTGGCATAACCTAAGTCACTCCATGCTCACTGAGCTAATTGGGGACATCACAACACAAGTCTCATGTCCCAATCAGGACTTCCAAACACAATCGATTCATCGAGTTACTAGCTCACATGTCCCAACTCTATGGGATCAACTCCTGTTGTACCAAACACTCGTGTAATCCATCCAAAGATAATTAGGGTACCTGTCACCAATCCAGGCATACCTCGTGCCTCTAGTAATCCAAACAATAATGTGGATACTGAAATCTCTCTAATCCTCTCGAGATTCTATCTGTCCCGCTCACCGATCACTGCATCTTGTACGTCTACCACTTGACGAACTTGGAGTTAGAGGCAACCTTCGTCTAAGCTCCCTGGTAAAACATTCTCTAGATGCACTTAGCGTCCTCCGGAATCATCCGATCATTATTGGATTACATCTAGCTCATCTCAGTGCCTGTCAAAGTCTGGTCTACGACGGTCAACGCCAGTTAGTGCCGGTCAACACTATCATCACGCTGGTCAATGCTAACGTCATCCTGACAACTATGACATCTGTCAGCTCTGATAACATGACACATGACACTCCCTAATTAGTGCCACATGTGTCACGACCCATCCCAATTCCCCCGGGATTAACACGAGATGTGTCATGATCCCATTTAAAATGAAGTGTCAGACAAGGGATAATTCAAACCTTCAGCCCGACCAGCTTCCAGAGCGCGCAAGGATCTAGTGGAGCAGTGTGATGTCTCGGTCTCTACTACAATCTGCATCCGTGATCAACCTGAAGGACATTAGAACAACGAAAACTGTGAGTGGGCGAAAATCAATAAGTTCATAAAAACAAATTTCATAAAAAAATTTATGACCTTCACAAAAAAGCATGCATGCATACGAAAACCATTTATTGAATCATATGTTCAAATAACCATTATTAGGGTCTTAGCTCAAATTCCATAAATCCAAATCATACGTGCCCCTGCCCAAATCCATTTACACAAATCCATGACATATCAACCATGTGTGGGAACTCAGCCCAAAATCGTAAATCTGAGTATGTGGGTCATTGCCCAAATCCATTCACTATTTACAAAACACAATTTCACAAAATACAAGAAATCGGGTTTACCAATATATCATATAACCAATCCTTTCACAGTTTCCAAAGCTACGCACGTGTTACCCGGGGTCTCAAATCCTAAGTCTCCCCAGGGTCCACCCAGGTCAATGTCCGCAGATCAATGACCCTTCCTGGGGGTTATAATCCATATCAGCCATCCTAAGAGCAAGGTACCCCACGGGGGCGACTCCATTCAGTTAGTGCTCCGTGACTACTCCGGGATCCACCCAGGCCAACGACCCTCCCTGGAGGAGACAATCCATAAATAAAGGATGGTATATGAAAACCATTTCGAAATCATTCTCAAAACCTTTCAAACCTTTCAAAGGGTCCATGCCCGGTCCCCATAAACTATCATGAAACCAGAAATCCATTCTTTCCAAATTCAAACCAGTTAGGGTCTTCGAACCCGAAATCACATTGATAAACCGTAACTGGGACTCATGCTTGATATGATAACCAACTGGGCCTCAAGCCAGATTATGTAAACCAACTGGGCCTCAAGCCCGATCTCATAAACCAGCTGGGCCTCCGGCCCAATGCCTTATTAAATCAAATGAACTCGAAGTCTGATAGTTTGTAAATCAAATGGGACTTATGCACGATTCCATATTTTCAAATTTGAAATCAATTCACGAACCAATTGGGCACCTTCCCAATAAAGTAACTAAAATGGACTTCAAGTCCGAGAGTTTCCAAAACAAATGGGTCTCGTGCCCGAGTTTACCCTTTCCAAATCCAAAACCATTTCATTAAACCATTACCGAAACCATAAACACATATACTATGTACAAAACCATAAACCTCGATATACGTGCAAATACATAATCCGCCTCTAAATACGTGTAATCATGTAAATAACTAATATCCCAATCATCATCATAGAAATCACATATGGAAAACATATAAAACATTTATGCATGCATCACAGTTTAGAAATCAAGCTCCACTCACAGACCGTCCTACGCTGCCACCTCGATTTGCGTACCGTAAGCCTCCCCGGGCTAATCACCATCACTAGGATTTCCAAACCTGTCTAAATCATACTAGAGGGTTACTAACTACCTCATTAACCTCTCATTGAAGCCCCATAATTTTCTCTAATTTTTAACTATTTTTAAACTCGATTCTAAACTTTCGGACATCCCGAACTATATCGAAACGATGTCCAATCGACACTAAACCTGTCCAAAAATGTTCGTTACATCAAATAGATTAAAAGTCATGTTGACAATATCCCCAAACACTGTGCCACACGCCCCCACGTGCCGCCCAATTCATGTGAAAGCCACATGCCTGCACTATTCATCATCTTCAACCTCGGGAAACCCGATCCAAACTGGTCTGGTTTAGCCCTGTCCAACCCGAACCGGAGAGGCCGGTTTTCCTCCATTTTCAGTCCGATTTCAGTCCGATTTCAGTCCTATTTCATCCATTAGTTTCGTCCCAACCTCTAGACTTAATCCATGACGTTAAAACATGAAAACTAGATCCGTAGCATACCTTCCCAATGGAGAACCAGACACGTGCTCTGTACTTAGGTCCTTCCATTGATTCCGACCTCCTCCGGCCTCCAAATTGATCCTTCTGAGTTCATAGGATCACCGGAAACATTTCCCAATCAGAAAAATCGATCAAAACCCACTAAAAACCCATATCTAAAAATTGAACCAAAACCTTACTAGTCACGGCGTGTCGCCCACTATCCACAGCAGGCTCCCATGTCAAGCCCTACAGCTTCCTTGCAACCCTAGGAACACCGTCCAATCAGCATAAACGATCGACACTCATCCAAACCAAAAGCTCCATTTTTGAATTCCAAAAACAAGCATTTGGTGTCTTGTCTCCGAATCAGGCCACCGTGCACCTCCGTCCCAGTCACTTGCACCGTCGTGCTCGCCTATTTTCATAGGTCATAAAAGCCAGTCACAATGACAGAAAAAGGTCATGGTGTGAGGATTGTGGGGTGATATGTGTGTTTGTTTTGAGAGGGAAAATAGAGATGGTGCACGGGTTGGAGAAGAGAAGGTGAGGTTTGCTGATGATGGTCAGATGAGAGGAATGAATGGTGAGGATGAGTGATATGAGGGGAATGGACCGCTAGATGATGAGAGATGAGAGATGAGGGAATTATAAAATAATCAACATAATTAATATTTTAATATAAAACCCACAAATCATGATTACGATCCATAAATTAGGGGAGATGGCCAATTGGATGAGTGATACTTATCACTCATCCAAGGGTCCCACATTATTAAATCAGCCAATCAGATTTAGTCCTACAATTCACGCCTCGAAATGCATGAATAGCCCAATCTCACTTTCCGTGACTATAACTTCCCCGTTCGTCGTCCGATTTCGACGTGCCGCCTGTCTACGAATTCGTGATGTCCCGATCTACGTCATGGTCATCGGTCCTTATACGTTTGACTCCTCAAGTCAAAAGTCAACATTTTACCCAAGAACAGGGGTAAAACGGTAATTTTACACCGTCCGACGATTTCATTCAACTAATCACCGATTAATCTCACTAATCCTCCATTAGTCACTAATCTGATCGCGGAATTCAAGACGGGTTGTTACAACCTTCCCCCCTTAAATAATTTCGTCCTCTAAATTCCAACTATCCCGATTCCATATCCACCTCGTGGAAAGCAAAATTGACACCACAACATGTGTACACTTGTACACCCACTAAACAACACAAAACTTATTCGCACGCAGATGTTCCACTAATGCTCACGTCGCATCGTCCACATTCAACTTCTTCGAGTGAAATTGATCACATGTTCCGAGTTGATTCCACCTGACAATTCTGCCATTACGCCGACACTTCCCACAATGTCACCACTTGGCAGTCACCAGTCAAAACTAACATTATACTGAATTGCGGTTACCCTAACCACTAACTCACTCACCCTGAGTATACGTATACCAACATCTTAGCCAACCTGTGTGTAACTGGACCCCATCAGAATCACCCTGACCCAGTGCATAGTATCCAATGTCCAGTTCACGTCCTCAACTAATCCAATGGTATCGGGACTAAGCCGACTACCAACATGCTCACCAACGTACCCCTGGTATATCCCATATACTGTCACCAGGCACCATAAGCCTGTCCAGTATCAATCCTAGCACAATGTACAGGGTACATACATCCATCCCCCAACCAGCCTACTACATAGCTCGTAGCTAATCATGCTTCAACTTTCGAGTCTATCAGTCCAATCTCACATGAGACAGACCATACACTCCCAATTCATCGTCTAACACGAGTCAAATGGTCACCCGACCAGCATCACAACGTCTACTCTCAAACACGAATTTCAACCTTTACCAATTTGACTCACGCCCACCAAGGCATACCCATTCATGCCAACTGGGCATCCAATCTCACCCACGTCTACTGTGATGCACCAAATATGAACCTATCAGTTACTTGCTCAGTAGATTAACATATCATATTCGATTGAATTTATAGGGAAGCCAATCCCACCAATCACACATGTAAGGCTGACCAAATTCGACCTCGTCGGACACCCACTCGTTCTATTAATACACCATACGAGATTTACCTTGAAAGGGATTCAGTACCATCGTCCTCATCCTCAAATGTCCAAGGCAAATCGTATACACCTCGATTCACTCAACTACCGTCTCATAACAGATTGAATTCGAAAGGGAGTCATCCCAACATTCTCATATCCAACCCTTAACCTGTCACCTGACTAACTATTCCAAAAGATTCTTCAACGGTCTCACAAAATGATTCTCCTCTACTCCTAACTTAGCATAATCAGCAAGGAAAAGTGCGCCAGCATGGCACGACATCACGATCCACGCCATCCTGATCCGTCACAACATCACCCGATCATTAACATCACGATCCAGATCCACCTAGGATCCACATATGCTCACTCAGCTAACGATCCACCTAAAATCCGTTCATAGGGTCTTACACCCTCTTGAATCCTTCGTCAGTCACAACACTCCTCAACCACTTCCTACATCCAAATAGATCAGTCGTAGACAAGACACGTCTAGACTGTGGGTTCTCTCCAATTACCTCATATTGATCCTTGTCATCCCACCTAGGGAAAATCAAAGATGATCCAAGACGATGATATCAAAATTCATCCTACGTGAATGCAAGCAAAAACTCACTGCACTCACCACACCATGTATCCTAACATCGTCTGCCACCAAGCAGAAAATGAGAATTCTCGTTCACCTAACTTCAAAATTCCCAACTCCTCCTGATGATTCAAAACAAATCACGGGTCCACCAAGCAATACACGATCAATGTACTGGTGACAACATAAATGACTTCGAAATACCCATTACCAATGCGAAATCAAGCACTCCCCTCATCGCCTCAATCACAACCTCTCTCGATTCCGAAGTTCCAACCAAGTTGGAACCAAAACAACTCGGACATCAACCACGTGTCTGTAACCAGTCTCACTCACTACCAAGTTCGCCTATCGGTTTATACCGTTTATGTACATCCAAACGGATGTGGTCCAATACTACTTGATCCTCACATCTCAATCCTTGTTGGATCTCGTCCAGTCCAACTCTATCCGAGATCCACTACCGGAACACATATACTGAACATATGCCCATCTCCACGGAGTCACATCTTGACTCGTGATTCATCGTCATCACAATCACTGGCGTCAGCACCTGCACACTAGCATCAGCATCAACATCAGCACACACAATGCGAATCAACAACCTTGAACCTTTGCTCATACCGAGCAACAACCCCGTACCTCTGTTGAAGTTGGAGAAACTCTGCCTCCCTCGTACCTAATAACTCTGGGTATAGTCACCCTGACAACTCATACAAGGAAAGGAAACGTTCCCTGAATGTTCCCCGATCCAAAACAACCACAACTGTACCAACTCTCGATCATAGTGCCGGCCACAACTCGTGAAAACCCAACCACCAGACCTCGTTATCGAGACTCACATCCAACGGAAATAACCGCCAGTACTAACTACTCCGTGTCCCTACTCCGGAATTCCATCAACAAGTACCAAACCTTGGTAACCTATCTAACCAAACTCTAACCAATCTTAACTCGGCTTAACCAATGTTGACTACCAGGTCGTCCATGACCTGAGCTGCACCAACTATCCATCACATTTAGAGTAGTACGACAACCAACTAGGTCTAACAGACTTATATAACCTCGACTGCAGAGTGCAGTCCCATCACCAAAGCTGACACGACATGACCAACCGATGGTCTCGGCTCCGAAAGTCACTAGAACCAAACCACTCACCGACACACATTTCCGAACCATACAACAAACACTAGGGTTTCCTACAAAGGCCATCAACTAACTTCGTTGTACACATATCCTCTAAACCATCAATCACCTCTAGGGTTCACCTTTCCAAACCATCACACAAATGGGGTTCCATCACTCAATTGGGGTTCGGGGAAACCCGGCTGCCCCTAGCAGCATAACTCCCAACACAACATAACCTGACCATATAATGGTCAAAACTCCACACTATCGTCATGTCCAATCCTACAATATCGTGATAGGCGATCCCTACTTAACCGTCCCACGGTTAAAACTCTAAAGTACTAATACGTTCATCCCTCAGTAGGGTCCCACACGGCCAAACCACGAGAGAACTATGACATACTCAGGTATCAATTGCCGAACCAAAACTATCCATGATTCAATTCCACTAACTATCATACCGGAATCGTAACTATCAGGTTGATAACGAATTGCAGCTCATAGAGTCATCACATTCTCGACCTGCGCGTAGCTCAAGAGCAAACCTGCTCTGATACCACTTGTCAGGCCCCATCCCAATCCCCCTGGGATTAACACCGGATGTGTTATGATTCCGTCTGACACGATGTGTCAGACAAGTGATAATTCAAACCTTCAGCCCGACCAGCTTCTCAAGCGCGCCAGGATCCGGTGAAGGAGTGTGATGTCTCGGTCTCTACTACAATCCGCATCCGTGATCAACCTGAAGGGCATTAGAACAACGAAAACTGTGAGTTGACGAAAATTAATAAGTTCATAAAAACACATTTCATAACGAGATTTATGCCATTCACTAAAAAGCATGCATGCATACAAAAACCATTTATCGAATCATATGTTTAAATAATCATTATTAGGGTCTCAACCCAAATTCCGTAAATCCAAATCATACGGGCCCCTGCCCAAATCCATTTACACAAATCCATGACATATCAACCATGTGTGGGAACTCAGCCCAAAACCGTAAATCCAAGTATGTGGGTCATTGCCCAAATCCATTTACTATTTACAAAACAGAATTTCACAAAATCCAAGAAATCGTGTTTACCAATATATCATATAACAAATCTTGTCACTGTTTCCAAAGCTACGAGCGTGCTACTAGGGTCTCAAATCCCAAGTCTCCATAGGGTCCACCTAGGTCAATGTCTGCAGATCAATGACCCTCCCTGGGGGTTATAATCTATATAAGCCTTTCTGAGAGTAAGGTACCCCACGGGGGCGACTCCACTCAGTTAGTGCTCCGTGACTACTCCGGGCTCCACCCAAGCCAACGACCCTCCCCGGAGGAGACAATCCATAAATAAATGATGGTATATGAAAACCATTTCAAAATCATTCTCAAAACCTTTCAAACCTTTCAAAAGGTCCATGCCGGGTCCCCATAAACCGTCATTAAACCAGAAATCCATTCTTTCCAAATTCAAAACCAGTTGGGGTCTCTGAACCTGAAATCACATTGATAAACCGTAACTGGGACTCATGACCGATATCATAACCAACTGGGCCTCAAGCCCGATCACGTAAACCAACTGGGCCTCAAGCCCAATTTCGTAAACCAAATGGGCATCAAGCCTGATTTTGTAAACCAACTGGGCCTCCGGCCCGATGCCTTATTAAATCGAATGAACTCTAAGTCTGATAGTTAGTAAATCAAATGGGTCTCATGCCTGATTCCATATTTTCAAATCTGAAATCAATTCACGAACCAATTGGGCCTCTAGCCCGATAAACTAAAATGGACTTCAAGTCCGAGAGTTTCTAAAACAAATGGGTCTCATGCCCAAGTTTACCCATTTCAAATCCAAAACCATTTCATTAAACCATTACCGAAGCCATAAACACGTATAATCGGTACAAAACCATAAACCTCGATATACGTGCAAATACTTAATTCACCTCGAAATATGTGTAATCATGTAAATCACCAATATTTCAATCATCATCATAAAAATCACATATGGAAAACATATAAAACATTTATGCATGCATCACAGTTTAGAAATCAAGGTCCACTCACATACCGTCTTATGTTGCCGCCTCGATTTGCGTGTTGTAAGCCTCCCTGGGCTAATCACCGTCAACGGGACTCCCAAACTTGTACAAATCATACTAAATGGTTACTAACTACCTTATTAACCTCTCATTGAAGCCTCATAATTTTCCTGAATTTTTAACTATTTTCTAAACTCAATCCTAAACCTTCAGATATCCCGAACTATATCGAAACGATGTCTGATCGACACAAAACCAGTCCCAAATTGTTCGTTACATCAAATACATTAAAAGTCATGTTGATAACACCCATAAACATTGGGCCACGCACCGCCCAAAGGGGCTACGCGTGAAAGCCACGCACCTGCACTATTCATCATTTTCAACCTCGGGAAACCCGGTTGAGACCGGTCCAGTTCAGCCCAGTCCAACCCATACCGGAGAGGTCGGTTTTCCTTCATTTTCAGCCCGATTTCAGTCCTATTTCCTCCATTAGTTTCGTCCCAACCTCTAGACTCAATCCATTATGTTAAAACATGAAAACTAGATCTGTAGCTTACCTTCCTAATCGAGAACCAGACCCGTCCTCTGTACCCAGGTCCTTCCATTGATTTCGACCTCCTCCGGCCTCCAAATCGATCCTTATGAGTTCATAGGATCACCAGAAACATTTCCTAATCAAAACGATCGATCAAAACCCACAAAAAACCCATATCAAAAAATTGAACCAAAACCTTACCAGGTACGGCTTGCCGACCACCGTCCATGGCAGGCCCCTATGTCACGCCCTACAACTTCCTTGCAACCCCAGGAACACCGTCCAATCAACAGAAATGATCGACACTCGCCTAAGCCAAAAGCTCCATTTTTGAATTCCAAAAACAGGCATTCGGTGCCTTGCCTCCGAATCAGGCCACCGTGCACCTCCGTCCCAGTCACTTGCATTGTCGTGCTAGCCGCATTTCATAGGTCACAAAAGCCAGTCACAATGATGGATAAGGGTCATGGTGTAAGGATTGTTGGGTGATATGTGTGTTTGTTTTGAGAGGGAAAATGAAGATGGTGCACGGGTTGGAGAAGAGAAGGTGAGGTTTGGTGATGATGGTCAGATGAGAGGAATAAATGGTGAGGATGAGTGATATGAGGGGAATGGACGGCTGGATGATGAGAGATGAGAGATGAGGGAATTATAAAATAATCAACATAATTAATATTTTAATATAAAACCCACCAATCATGATTAAGATCCATAAATCAGGGGAGATAGCCAATTGGATGAGTGACACTTGTCACTTATACAAGGGTCCCACATTATTAAATCAGCCACTCAAATTTAGTTCTACAATTTATGCCTCGAAATGCATGAATAGTCTAATTTCACTTACTGTGACCATAACTTCCCCGTTCGACGTCCAATTTCGATGTGCCGCCCGGCTATGGACTCGTGATATCCCAATCTACATCACGATCATTGGTCATCGTACGTTTGACTCCCCTAGTGAAAAGTTAACATTTTTTCGAAGACCAGGGGCAAAACGGTCATTATACACCGTCCGTCCTATTTCGCTCAACTAATCACCGATTAATCTCACTAATCCTCCATTAGTCACTAATCTAATCGCGGAATTCGGGATGGGTCATTACAAAGTGTCCTGCCACGTGTCACTGACTAGTTTGATACCCCTCTAACTCACTACCATGTGGCACCACTCCACTGGTCCATGTGGTCTAACATCGTTGACGTGGACCTGCCACGTTAGCTGCCTTGTCACCTGATAGATCCTTACACACTACCACATGGCACCCTCTCACTGGTCCACATGGTATGACATGGCTAATGTGGGCCTGCCACGTCAGTTGCTGACTGGACTGACACCTGGCCACATGTCACGCTCTGGTTGGCCACGTAGCCTGACAGTGATGACGTGGCTTACCACATCAATATCTTTAACCTCAGGCAGGTCTACCCATTTGATTGTAATAGGTCGATTTGACCCGCGACCTCGCTCCGTCTAGAACTCAGCCGTCCAACAACCGTTTTCCTCCATTTTTCTTCCTATACACTCGTCTCTCTCCTAGAAATGGTTCTATGACCTCAAAATCAAGAAACAAGGCATGAATCTCACCTGTCAACTTTGAATCCTCACGGCCAACCTTCCAGCCTCCTTCTAGGGAGGTCCCGTCGTCCTTTTCCTTCGATTTTTCGTCCAATCCCCTAACACAAGCACATAGAACACCAATACAGCCTTAGTTTCAATCTATAAAGCCTAAAAACCAAAATTAAATTTTTGAACACAAAAGGGTTTTTGGGTTTTTACCATTTCCTTAGGCCACCACCGTGCTCAGCCTCTCATCGCTGTCCTCTCAGCCTCTCAACCTCACCCTCAACCTCTCTTAGTCTCTCTGTGGCTCTCAAGCAGAAAAAAGGAAGAAGATGGATGAAATGGGGTAAGGGGTTTCAGTTTGGGCGAGAGAAAATGGAGAGATGATGGGTAATGAATACATGAATTAGGAAAAATGGGCCAATGGGATGGGTGACACTTTTCACTCATCCATTGGTCCAAATAAGATATTTTGGGTCCCAAATTCAAATCTAAAAGTCAACTATCTCGATTTTCCTGTACGATATTCGATTTCGACGTGCCGCCTGTCTACGAACTCATATCGTCTCGATCTACGTAATGGACTTTGTTTAACGTGAATTTTACTTCTCCAGTTAAAAGTTCAATGTTTCACTCGTTTAGGGGAAAAACCGTCATTTTACCCCAATCTTATGAGAATCCACAATTAAGTCCCGATTAATTCTTGATTAATCCTTAATTAATTCTTGTTAATCACGAAATTCGAGATAGGTTGTTACAGCTGACACCTCTGATACCCTACCACGTGGCACCAACCTTGGCCTACCACATGGTATGACATGATGATGTGTACTGCCATGTCATCTTCCATATCACCCTGACACTATCTGAAAAGTTGCCACGTGTCACCACCTGACTGGTCCACGTGGCCTGACAGCACTGGCATGGACTTGCCACGTCAAAGCTGACTTAACTTGACAAGCAACCACGTGGCATACCCTGGTTTCCCATGTGGCCTGACAATGATGACGTGTCATGCCATGTCATCATCTCTTACTTTCAGACGGGTCGACCTGTGACCCTGTAACGGGTTAACCGACCTGCGATCTTGACCCAACCATATCTTCCTCAAATCTAACTTTTTTCACTCCATTCTTTCACTAATCTACTAGTAGTCGACCCATGAATTGATCTATGAGTTTAGAATTGAACGATCGTACCTTGAAAGCTTCAACCAAGCTTGCTGTTTTTCGGCTAACTTCAAACTCAAAACCTAGTCGATCCTTCTATAATTTTTCCACTATTTTTGTCCATGTAGACTTGCTTGAAGACCAATAACATAACCCTAACCTCAGTTTTTGTATCAAAGCCTCAAAACCAAAATTTTAAATCCAAACTTTCAAGGCTTACCTTTCTTGTGTTTTCTATTCGTCATACGTGGCTATCCTTGCCGGCTCAACCTTTCCTTTTGTCTCCACACTCCCTTCCTCTCCCACTCTCTCTCTCTTTCACTCAGACAGTAGCTAAGGGTATAGGAAATGGGGAAATGGTCGTGCGGCCGAAACAGAAGAAATGAGGGTAAGGAAAATGTACTCAGTGCATGAATGTGGAAAGTTGGGCCAACGGGATGAGTGACAAGTGTCATTCACCCATTGGTTCTACTTGAGATATTTCAGGGCCCAATCAATCAATTCTAGACCTGTAAAACCTCCGTTCCTTATCTGAATCCTATATGCCGCCTGTGTACGTAATTGTGAACTCCCGATCTACGTAATGGGTATTGGTCAAATTCCAAATAACCACTCGGGTCAAAAGTCAACGTTTTCCCACTCCAAGGGTCACAAACCATTCCAAATAACTTCTATTTTAATGCCATAAGTTTTTTGGGATTTTTAAACATATTTAAAACGGACCCTAAACTTTTGTACCCCAAAAACTATCCTGAAATGATGTCTGATTGACTCGAAACTTGTACCATTGGATTCGTAACATCAAATACTCAAAATTTCATGTTGCACACATCTCGAGAACACGCACCACGCGCCCCCACACGCTGCCCAAAATGGTTGTGTGTGAAACCACGTGCTACTACACTACCAGGGTACTGTTCACCTTCGTCTTCCTCTCGCCAGACCCGGTTCTCTGAAAACGAGTCGTCCGACTCGCAGATTTGACCTGCTTCAAATTGCCTAATTTCTACTACTTTTCTCACATTTAATACATCAATCTTTACCTGATCAAGCTCAGTAAGGGATCTCTAATCCCAAAACATCAAAATCTTACCTCAATTTTCAAACTCGCTCCACCTTCGCGTCCATGGAGTCTTCGAGTCACCCAACACTTTTTCCACATAAATACTCGCGGGTTTTCTTGCCTATAACACTAAATGAACTCCAGAAAGTAAATATGATAGCTAGTCGTAGTTCTAGGTTTCACAGGTTCATGGCTCCCTCAACCTTCCTGCACAGTTTACTTCCCAAACAACTCCTCTTATCACCCCAATATCTTTCTCTCTCTCTCTCTCTCTCTCTCTCTCTCTCTCTCTCTCTCTTTGGTCACTTTTTTCTCTAGTTGGCTCTTTTTTTTTTTCAACCGATCCACCATACACACAGAAACACACAGAACACACATATTCTAGCACACACACACACACACACACACACACACACATACACACACAAGTTGGTGCACATAATCATAAAGGATAAAGGAAACTTGTCCCTGGCCAATTGTCAGGACCCGTCCCAAATATGGCCTCGATACCCGGGACGAACCCTGCTCCCGTCTGACAATCACACTTACAGTATCAAAAACAAACAAACAACATTCACACAACTATAAGCATAACTATCAGACGAAGGAGTAACATATACACAACAGTCAGTCAGAGCATAGTTCTACAAAATGGGCACAAAGTCCTACAATGCTAGTCTCGCAACGGAAGGACGTCGGAAGCTCTATGCCTCGATATCTGCCTCCACGTTCACCCCAGCGCTATCACCACGACCTGGAGGGAAAATTTAAAACCAAAAGTGTGAGTGGACTAGAATAATCAAAAGTTGTAAAATCAGTTTATCACTAACTCGAGGTTAAGGAAAAATAAGAATCAGTGTTCCCTCCGTTCTTAAAACAGGCATGCCCAACGAAGTACTAGAAAATCATAACATGAAACATCATAAGAAACAGAAACACTATAAAATCTCATAAGAAACAGATACACTATAAAATACCATAAGAAACAGAAACACTATAAAGTGGCTATAGAAATCATAGTTTCAGCATCACATCATCATTTCCGATCAAACCTGCTGGACCTATCCGAGTCTTTAAACTCAATCAGGCCTTACATGAAATCCGAGTCTTTAAACTCCTGAGTCTTTAAACTCAATAGGCCTATGGGGGTAACATCAACATATCCGAGTCTTTAAACTCCCGAGTCTTTAAACTCAATCCGGGCTCGTCCCCCGTCAATATCAATCCGGGTCTTTAAACCCAATATCCAGATCCAGCAAATCCAATCCATATCCAGTGTAAAACCAATTCGAAATCGATCGCCAAACTCGAATTCGAAATCCCCGGTTCGAAGCCCTTCCGGCGTTTCGAACCGACATTCCGAACCCAAATCCGGAAATCCATTCTTATACCCAGAAATCACACATAAGCACAAATCATATTTCATAATCCATTTATCCTTATCAGAAAACATTTATAGGTTGAAATTGTAATTATGGCATCAAAATCCGAAAATCAGTTTTTTCTCGAAAAACGTGCAAAATCTCGGAAATGTCTCAAAAACGTGCAAACTCATCAATCACATATAATCATCATTCAAAAGCATAAAAACATATTTAAGATCATTAAACGTCAATAAAACAGTTAGGCATGCTTGAAAGAAAGAAAGAGTCCACTCACAATTCCAGAACGAGTCACTCGCGCTCCGTACGCTCCTCGACTGTCTCGGGTGCTTCCCATCCTGTCAAAATGCACTAAATAGGGTCACAAATACATCAAGGATCCTAATCCTAATTTCCCCAATTTTTTGGGAACTAAATAATATTTTAATCCTAAACCCTCAACCGTCTACCTTTACCGATTCCCGAGTGGAAATGGGATCACCTGACGATGGATTTTGTGTTCAAGCTGCCTAGGACACCCAAGGGACATGATGGGGTGTGGGTTATTGTGGATCGACTTACGAAGTCTGCACATTTCTTGCCAGTACGGGAGAACTTCAGGTTGGTGCAATTTGCACAATTGTTCATAGATGAGATTATTCGGTTGCATGGGACTCCCGAGTCGATAGTATCTGACAGAGATCCGAGATTCACTTCCCGATTTTGGCAGAGCTTACAGGAAACTTTTGGGACTAAATTGCATTTCAGTACTGCATTTCATCCTCAGACCGATGGACAGTCGGAGCGAACTATTCAGATTCTCGAGGATATGATGCGAGCTTGTGTCTTACAGTTCCAGGGTACTTGGGAGTCTCATTTACCTTTGATGGAGTTTGCCTACAACAACAGTTATCAGGAGAGCATTGGGATGGCTCCTTACGAGGCTTTGTATGGGCGACAGTGTCGGACTCCATTGTGTTGGACTGAGGTTGGTGAGAGGAGGTTGACTACTTTTGAGCTGGTGGAGCTTACTCAGGAAAAAGTGGCATTGATCAGGGATCGATTAAAGGCAGCCCAGGACCGACAGAAGAGTTACGCCGACCGTAGGATCAAGGATTTGGAGTTTGCCGTAGGAGACTGGGTTTTCCTGAAGTTGTCCCCTTGGAAAGGAATTGTGTGGTTCGGCAGACGAGGGAAGTTGAATCCTCGTTACATTGGACCTTATGAGATTATAGAACGGATTGGTCCTGTTGCGTATCGATTGGCTTTACCAGCAGACTTGGAAAAGGTACATAATGTCTTTCATGTCTCTATGCTTCGGAAGTATATTCGAGATGATTCGCATGTTCTGGAAGCACAACCAGTTGAACTGAGAGAAGACTTGAGTTTCGAAGAGCAGCCTGTAGCGATTTTGGATCGGAAGGATAAGGTCTTAAGGCGGAAAACGGTCCCCTTGGTTAAAGTATTGTGGAGGAATCATCAAGTGGAAGAAGCTACTTGGGAACCTGAGGCCTTGATGCGGGGACAGTACCCTTACTTATTTCACTAAATTTCGGGGACGAAATTCTTTTTAGGGGGGTAGATTGTAACAACCCGTACCTTCGGGAAGGGTAAAAAGGTAATTTTGTAAAATTTTGTATAAATAGACGTTTTTGCCCTTGTGAATAGTAGATGAAAATCGACCTTTTTGATTTACCGATTGGATGAGTGTTGACCCTTGACTGTGACGTAGTTTAGGACGTCACGAGTCCGTAGACAGGTGGCAGGTTCGATTCGGACAACCGAAGGAAAAGTTATGACGTTCGGAAGATTGGGGGCGTTACCGTAATTTTGAGTAAATGAGGAAAAGGTTGACTTTTTGGAGGACTTGTGATTTTCACGTAGACCGAGGACCGTTGGATAGGTCTCGACGTCCTGAGTACAACGACAGGCGGCACGCTGTCATCGGACGTCGGATGAAATAGTTACGGGTCTAGAACGTTCGAGGGCAAAACGGTAATTATTTTGGATAAGGGGTATTTTGGTCATTTTCCCTCAGCCCAATCAGATAAAGGCAAGTGGCAGGGATATTTTGGGCAAACCTATGGCTGAT
The DNA here is from genome assembly GCA_032719365.1 of Prinsepia uniflora. Classification (NCBI taxonomy): domain Eukaryota; kingdom Viridiplantae; phylum Streptophyta; class Magnoliopsida; order Rosales; family Rosaceae; genus Prinsepia; species Prinsepia uniflora. The sequence goes on along the minus strand of CM064866.1, from coordinate 44,279,824 downwards.
GGACACGTGCAAGGGACTGGATGGTTCCAGGGGCTACTAACGTGTGCACGGCCACACTTTGTCTAAATTTGAACCGTGCTTGTTCGAAGAACACAGAAAACAGAGGGTGAGATTTTGGGAGAGTTCGATCGACTCAGAGCAAGGGTGAGTGAGTTGATGACTTGTGAAAGTGTTAGAGAGACGAGGGTGAGGTGTTGATCGTGTTTTGGGACTGGAATCGTGCACGGCGGCGCGGTGGTGGTGCGGCGAAGATTTGAGGAAACAGGGAGGCCGTGAGTTCGTGGTGGTGGCTACGCCGTGTGGTGGCTCAAATCACGACCGTGGGACGTTCAGGAGGCTGTAGGGAGTCCAACGAACACCGTGGTACGCGGCGGCGCTTGCGGCGGAGACGGAATCGAAGGGTAAGCTTTTTTACTCTGTTTTCCCGTGCTTTTTCAATTCAAAAGTCGTGAAGTTAGGATGAGAATCGAGGGGAGTGGTGAGTGCAGTGGTGTTCAGGGAGGTTCTAGGAGTGGTGTGGGATGGTCGCCGTGACGGGGACGTACACGGCGGAGCCAGTCGACGGAGAGTACTCTGTACTCTGTTTTGGCCGTGGGTTCAAACGGCGAGTCGTGACGTTTGGGCACGCGTCGACGGTCAAGGTGAGTCGGGTTAGACGTAGAAGGGCCCTAGGAACCGTCTGGTGTTGCCACCGTGACGGGGGATGACCGGAGTGGCTGGATCGTGAAACAGGGTCCGTCGGTGTGTTTCTTTCGAGCTTCAGTTGTGAAGCTGAGTGGTGAATCGAACCAGGAGAGTGAGGGGAATGGATAGGTTGGAACTGGACGAAGCTTTTGGTGAAGAAAGGGAGAGAAATCGTGCAGGTACGGCGGAGAACCGCTGACGCCGGTTCAGTTTGCAGACTACTGTGCTGAACCGGGTCTGCTCAAGGTTGAAGGGCACTGTAGCAGGCGCGTGAGGCCCACACGCAGCCACTTTGGGCGTCGCGTGGAGGCGCGTGGAGAGGAATCCGGCCAAGCTTCCAACATGAGTTTGGTTCTAAATGTCCTAAGGAGTTTATTGGTGTAGTTTTCGGGTGAATCGGACGATGTGACAGAGGGTTTAAGGTCTCTGCCGCTCGGCTTTTACCTGCTGACAAATCAAGCATCTACTGACATATTCTGCAATCTCACGTTTCATTCCTGACCACCAGTAATGCTCCCGTAGTGTACGATACATCTTGGTCCCACCAGGATGCATCGCATAAGCTGAACAGTGAGCCTCATCCAGTATTACTTTCTTCAATGCTTCATCCTCAGGTACGCACAACCGTCCACCCTTAACTAAGGCTCCATCCTCACGGATCTCAAAGTCCTGTCTCTCCCCAGCCCCGACCTCAATCCGGATGATGCCCAAAATAGGGTCCTCAAACTGAGCATCAATCACCTGATCAATCAAAACAGGTCGCACATGGAAACTCGCTAGGAGTGCTCCCTGATCATCCACAGTCAACTCTACTCCCAACCTGCGGAGCTCAACCAGCAACGGTAACCGTACTGTCCTCAAATGTGACAAAGAACTAGCTGACTTCCTGCTCAGAGCATCGGCTACCACATTAGCCTTCCCTCGGTGATACTCAATAGTACAGTCGTAGTCCTTAAGCAACTCCAACCAACGGCACTGTCTCAGATTCAATTCCTTTTGCGTGAACAAATACTTCAAACTCTTGTGGTCCGTGAAGATCCTGCACCTCTCGCCGTACAAGTAATGTCGCCAAATCTTCAGTGCATGAACCACCGCTGCTAGTTCCAAATCATGTGTAGGGTAGTTCATCTCATGGGGTTTCAATTGCCCTGAAGCATAAGCAATCACTCTCCCATGCTGCATCAAGACACAACCCAAGCCTTGTAAAGAAGCGTCACTGTACACCTCAAACTCCCCACTATCGTCTGGAAGGGCTAACACAGGAGCAGATGTCAACCATCTTTTAAGCTCCTGGAAACTCTGTTCACAGTTCTCGTCCCACTCGAATCGAATTCCCTTCCGAGTCAACCTCGTCAACGGTGCTGCTAGAATAGAGAAGCCCTCAATAAAGCGCCGGTAGTAACCTGCCAAACCCAGAAAACTCCTGATCTCTGTCACCGTTTTAGGCTGTTCCCAATTTGCTACCGCCTCAACCTTCTGAGGATCCACGCTGATGCCCTCGTCCGAAATCACATGGCCAAGAAATCCAACACTGGTCAACCAAAACTGACACTTACTCAGTTTCGCATACAACTGATGCCCCCTCAATGACTCAAGCACGAGTCTCAAATGTTCCTCATGTGCCTTCGCACTCTTCGAATACACCAAAATGTCATCAATGAAGACAATCACAAAATGATCCAAGTATGGCCGGAACACGCGGTTCATAAGGTCCATAAAAGCTGCTGGGGCATTAGTCAAACCAAAAGGCATCACAACAAACTCATAATGACCGTACCTGGTCCGGAAAGCTGTCTTCAGTATATCATCCTCTTTAACCCTTAACTGATGATAACCGGACCGAAGATCAATCTTCGAGAAATAATGTGCTCCCTTCAATTGGTCGAACAAATCGTCAATCCGGGGTAGGGGATACTTATTCCGAATAGTTACCTTATTCAGTTGTCTGTAATCCACACACAATCTCAATCCTCCGTCCTTTTTCTTAACGAACAAAACAGGTGCTCCCCAAGGTGACATACTCGGTCGAATGAATCCTATATCGACCAACTCTTGCAACTGGGCCTTAAGTTCCCTCAATTCTGCAGGTGCCATACGGTAAGGAGTCTGTGAGATAGGCTGTGTACCTGGTAGAAGATCAATCGTAAACTCGAGATCTCGGTGTGGGGGTAGTCCTGGCAACTCCTCGGGAAAAACATCGGGAAACTCCCGCACCACTGGTATGTCCTCCGCCCTCACTGGCGTAGCACGTGTATCCACCACATAAGCTATGTAACCTTGGCACCCCTTACGCAACAACTTGCTAGCCTCAAGTGCCGAAATAACTCCAGTAGGAAGTGCACGCTGATCCCCCTGAAACGTAGTCTCTGATAAGCCGGGACTTCGAAAAGTCACTCGCCTATCGAAACATTCAATAGAAGCATGATATCTCGTCAACCAGTCCATACCCAAAATAACATCAAAGTCCCGTAGATCCAATAGTAACAAATCTGCCATTAACTCAACCTCACCTACCATCACCGGACACTCTCTCAACACCTGAGTCACCACCAACACCTCCCCAGTAGGTGTACTCACCCCTAAAGCACAATCCAAAGTAGACACCTCCCTCTCCGTCACCAGACTACAACTCCGAGCTATAAATGAATGGGTAGCCCCGGGATCTATCAAAGCAAAAATAGTGTGACCAAGTATGGTGAGTGTACCTGTCACCACTCCCGGTGCGGATCTGGCCTCCTGCTGAGTCATAGCAAAAACTCGCGCCTGAGGTCCCGATGACCTACCGCGCCCCCTGGAACTGCTCGTGGCACCACCGCCACCCCTAGGGCCTGCTGCCCCCGACACAGAAGCAGTACTCAGCCCGGGTTCCGCTGCACCCCTGGCTGCTCCACCCTCCGGGGCTAACAATGGGCACTCCCGCCGGAAGTGTCCTCGCTCCCCGCAATAGAAGCAAGTATCTCTACCGGGTCCACCGGTATGCCTCCCTGTAGAAGCCACTGAATTCCCACTCGCCTGAGGAGTCGGCTGTGACCTAGCTCCTCGAAATCCCGAGCCATGAAAACTGCCTGGTCTGCCATACGGGGCTCCACCAGCCGATGACGATCCACCAAAATTACCCCGTTTCGGGGGCCTCTGACTCGATGCTCCTGGAAATGAATGCTCTCGACGTCGAACACTGCCCAAATACTGTGGTCTAGCAGGTAAACTAGCCTCAACCCTGACAGCAGCATCAGATAACTCCCGAAATGTAGAAAAAGAGCCAGCTGTCACTATGGCCCTGATCTCTCCCCGAAGGCCCAACTCAAACCAGCGGCACTTCTCCGCCTCGGTCGCCACAAATGCAGGAGCGAATCGGGATAGCATCTGGAATCTCTGCTCATACTCTGCAACTGTCAAATTCTCTTGCTTCAAGTGAAGAAATTCTGCCTCTTTAGCATCCCGGAAAGAACGGGGATAGTACTGATCGAGAAACCGCTCCCGGAAGGTCTCCCATGTGACGGTACGTGCATCCCAGCCGGACAGTTCCAGCGTGTACCACCACCCATATGCAGCTCCATCCAACAGAAAAGTAGCTAACAAAACCCGATCCTCTGGAGGACAGTGCATCACCCCAAAAATACGCTCAAGCCGGGTGATCCATCGGTGAGCTTCCTCTGGATCGGCCCCACCGCTGAACGTAGTAGCCCCAAGCCTCTGGGCTCTCTCGATCGAAGCGCTCTCAGTCCCTCTCGCCGCTTCATCTTCAGGTCGTGGAGGGGGTTCACGTCTCGGAGGCATGATCGATCGTACGCTGAAAGAGGCATAGAGTTAGTAAAACAACCTAGACCCAACACAAACCGACAAACCTATGCTCTAATACCAAATTGTCAGGACCCGTCCCAAATATGGCCTCGATACCCGGGACGAACCCTGCTCCCGTCTGACAATCACACTTACAGTATCAAAAACAAACAAACAACATTCACACAACTATAAGCATAACTATCAGACGAAGAAGTAACAGATACACAACAGTCAGTCAGAGCATAGTTCTACAAAATGGGCACAAAGTCCTACAATGCTAGTCTCGTAACGGAAGGACGTCCGAAGCTCTATGCCTCGATATCTGCCTCAACGTTCACCCCAGCGCTATCACCACGACCTGGAGGGAAAATTTAAAACCAAAAGTGTGAGTGGACTAGAATAATCAAAAGTTGTAAAATCAGTTTATCACTAACTCGAGGTTAAGGAAAAATAAGAATCAGTGTTCCCTCCGTTTTTAAAACAGGCATGCCCAACGAAGTACTAGAAAATCATAACATGAAACATCATAAGAAACAGAAACACTATAAAATCTCATAAGAAACAGATACACTATAAAATACCATAAGAAACAGAAACACTATAAAGTGGCTATAGAAATCATAGTTTCAGCATCACATCATCATTTCCGATCAAACCTGCTGGACCTATCCGAGTCTTTAAACTCAATCTGGCCTTACATGAAATCCGAGTCTTTAAACTCCCGAGTCTTTGAACTCAATAGGCCTAACATCAACATATCCGAGTCTTTAAACTCCTGAGTCTTTAAACTCAATCTGGGCCCGTCCCCCGTCAATATCAATCCGGGTCTTTAAACCCAATATCCAGATCCAGCAAATCCAATCCATATCCAGTGTAAAACCAATTCGAAATCGATCGCCAAACTCGAATTCGAAATCCCCGGTTTGAAGCCCTTCCGGCGTTTCGAACCGACATTCCGAACCCAAATCCGGAAATCCATTCTTATACCCAGAAATCACACATAAGAACAAATCATATTTCATAATCCATTTATCCTTATCAGAAAACATTTATAGGTTGAAATTGTAATTATGGGATCAAAATCCGAAAATCAGTTTTTTCTCGAAAAACGTGCAAAATCTCGGAAATGTCTCAAAAACGTGCAAACTCATCAATCACATATAATCATCATTCAAAAGCATAAAAACATATTTAAGATCATTAAACGTCAATAAAACAGTTAGGCATGCTTGAAAGAAAGAAAGAGTCCACTCACAATTCCAGAACGAGTCACTCGCGCTCCGTGCGCTCCTCGACTGTCTCGGGTGCTTCCCGTCCTGTCAAAATGCACTAAATAGGGTCACAAATACATCAAGGATCCTAATCCTAATTTCCCCAATTTTTCGGGAATTAAATAATATTTTAATCCTAAACCCTCAACCGTCTGGATTCCCGAACAACTCCGTCACATCGTCCGATTCACCCGAAAACTACACCAATAAACTCCTTAGGACATTTAGAACCAAACTCATGTTGGAAGCTTGGCCGGATTCCTCTCCACGCGCCTCCACGTGCCGCCCAAAGTGGCTGCGCGTGGGCCTCATGCGCCGCCCAAAGTGGCTGCGCGTGGGTCTCACGCGCCTGCTACAGTGCCCTTCAACCTTGAGCAGACCCGGTTCAGCACAGTAGTCTGCAAACTGAACCGGCGTCAGCGGTTCTCCGCTGTACCTGCACGATTTCTCTCCCTTTCTTCACCAAAAGCTTCGTCCAGTTCCAAACTATCCATTCCCCTCACTCTCCTGGTTCGATTCACCACCCAGCTTCACAACTGAAGCTCGAAAGAAACACACCGACGACCCCTGTTTCACGATCCAGCCACTCCGGTCATCCCCCGTCACGGTGGCAACACCAGACGGTTCCTAGGGCCCTTCTACGTCTAACCCGACTCACCTTGACCGTCGACGCGTGCCCAAACGTCACGACTCGCCGTTTGAACCCACGGCCAAAACAGAGTACAGAGTACTCTCCGTCGACTGGCTCCGCCGTGTACGTCCCCGTCACGGCGACCATCCCACACCACTCCTAGAACCTTCCTGAACACCACTGCACTCACCACTCCCCTCGATTCTCATCCTACCCTCACGACTTTTGAATTGAAAAAGCACGGGAAAACAGAGTAAAGAAGCTTACCCTTCGATTCCGTCTCCGCCGCAAGTGCCGCCGCGTACCACGGTGTTCGTTGGACTCCCTACAGCCTCCTGAACGTCCCACGGTCGTGATTTGAGCCACCACACGGCGTAGCCACCACCACGAACTCACGGCCTCCCTGTTTCCTCAAATCTTCGCCGCACCACCACCGCGCCGCCGTGCACGATTCCAGTCCTAAAACACGATCAACACCTCACCTTCGTCTCTCTAACACTTTCACAAGTCATCAACTCACTCACCCTTGCTCTGAGTCGATTGAACTCTCCCAAAATCTCACCCTCTGTTTTCTGTGTTCTTCGAACAAGCACGGTTCAAATTTAGACAAAGTGTGGCCGTGCACACGTTAGTAGCCCCTGGAACCATCCAGTCCCTTGCACGTGTCCATCAGCCATAGGTTTGCCCAAAATATCCCTGCCACTTGCCTTTATCTGATTGGGCTGAAGGAAAATGACCAAAATACCCCTTATCCAAAATAATTACCGTTTTGCCCTCGAACGTTCTAGACTCGTAACTATTTCATCCGACGTCCGATGACAGCGTGCCGCCTGTCGTTGTACTCAGGACGTCGAGACCTATCCAACGGTCCTCGGTCTACGTGAAAATCACAAGTCCTCCAAAAAGTCAACCTTTTCCTCATTTACTCAAAATTACGGTAACGCCCCCAATCTTCTGAACGTCATAACTTTTCCTTCGGTTGTCCGAATCGAACATGCCACCTGTGTACGGACTCATGACGTCCTAAACTACGTCACAGTCAAGGGTCAACACTCATCCAATCGGTAAATCAAAAAGGTCGATTTTCATCTACTATTCACAAGGGCAAAAACGTCTATTTATACAAAATTTTACAAAATTACCTTTTTACCCTTTCTGAAGGTACGGGTTGTTACACCAATTGGATCACTAAAAGGATCTCACATTAAATTTACCAAAATACCCATGTAAACAAATTTCCAAAATAACCATAGTCATCTTAGACCAAGAATGAATCCCGCTGGACTTTGTTTTCGGCATGCCGCCTTCTAACGTACTTGGGAAGCCGAGACCTTCGTAACAGTCCTCTTGAATCACCTACATGAGGTCTGAGTCCAAAAGTCAAAACTTTGACTTTGACTAAGAAAAGTCAAATTTTCACTTAGGGGCAAAACGATCAATTTAGTCTAATGTTTCTTTGATTTTGGAATTTGGCCTGGTTGCAGACTCAGTATCTCGAGACCATCGTAATAGTCTATTCGAAACCCTCAAATGACGTCCCAATCAAATTTTGGCTTTTCCAAGGGTAAAATCATTATTTTCTCCTTAAATTTTCCTATTTCATGTTTCCTCGAGATCCGGGTCTTTATAATCTACCCTCTTTAAAGGAATTTCGTCTTCGTAATTTACAATTAGGTCAAATCCATATTCCAGCCCTAGTCGAAAATCCAAATCAATCTGAAGGGCACAAATTTCACGAATTGTTCGCAACACGATGCACCAACTCGAGGAATCCCACATTACAACACACAACCATATCTCAACTTCAATCCACAATCTAAAGGGATTACAACTGAATTATTACTTCCATCTCAATAACCTACTTATTGAGCTCACAATATCTCAAGCCTTTCTCGAGCTCTCATTCCATATCCAAACTCAAAACCATATCCATAACCAACTTACAATCAATTAACAAATCGTGCGGCAAACCCATCACAAGACTTGATTTTCTCATCAAATCACACTTTCTGGCTCCTCCTCGAGCCTTAATTCTGACGCAAGACTCATCCCGAGTCCTAATCCACAATTCTAACCCATGTCCGCGGCAAACACATATGTGAACTGTTAGGTCATATTTTATGCATTTTGTCATGCTTTATTATCTTTGATGTAGTACTAATATCTTTCATCACATAGGAGAAAATGATAACTTTTGTGAGAGTGGTGCAGGATTGGACATTATATTGAATTAGAAAGATTTCACTGTAAAAAGGAAGAAATTCGGAGTTGAAAGAGCTTACATATGGAGCAAGGAAAAATAACTTGGAAAACAAGAAGCTGACACTATTCACCCCTGATACTGTTCACATGAATAGTAATAGATTACCTTTCTTTCCTTATTTGCCCTCATGCTTTCCTTATTTGCCCTCATACTTTCTTACCTATATAAGCCCTCTTCACTCTCAAAATAAACCCTAGCCTCTACATAACAAAGAAATCAGATCTGCTCTTCGTTTTTCATTCTCCTTCTCTTCCATTGAGAAAACCTCAAAAATAAAACTCATCTTTCTATTTCCCTTCCATAACCATCTCTCCTCTTCCATCCTTTCCCATCTCTTTCCCATGTACTTCAATCTCTCATCATAAAAGCTCCAAAATTCCTTCATCAAATTCGTCATCCATCATCTTTGTTGTGTGAAGAAGAAGCCATTTTCAGTTCTGGAGAAGAAGACCGCCTTCTACTTAGAGTTTGCTGCATCCATGTCTTTAATTAATGCTTTTATGTTTATTAGATACATGTGTAGCTAATTTCTCATCTAGGGTTCTTGATGTAACCACGTAAACTCAGTTCTATGTTATGATTGAAGTATTCTGATTTTTACAAACTCTTCTTTGTTTCATTCATTTTAATTATTGATTCATATGTGATTCTAGTGCTTGATCACCATTAGGGTTCCATATTCCTAGTTAGATTTAGAGCACATGTCATGCCTAAGTTTAATTGATTTATGAATGAAAGAATAGGGTTATTGAGTACATGCCATGCCATTGAATCTGTTTGGTCATATTTTTTCTTTTCTCATACTTAAAGGCTTTCTAGGAGTAATATAAAGTACATGCCATACTTAGGTTGCAATTAGAAGGACTAGATAGTGTTTCACATGCCATGGCCTATCTTACTTAAGTGAAAACGATATTTAGAACAGGTTTGGAAGATCAGAGTACTTTAGTTACTGTATTCATAGAATCAAGGTTACATAGGTGAAGTCAAGACCCTAGCTTCCATCTCCATACTTTTCTCAATCTTTGCTATCTATCTTCATTTACTTAAAGTTTTAATTTCAGTTTAACGTCCTTACATATCACAAATCAAAACCCAATTCTGTTTGATTTTCAGTTCTTTTTATTCCACTAGTTAATTGAGTCATTATAGGGTTATTTAGAGGTAATTGTGAAGCCTAATCAGTCTCTGTGGTTTGACACCCTTAATTGTGCATTACCATTACTACAATAGTAGTGTATAAGCTAGGATACATCAACAATTTGGAGCCGTTGCCGGGGACTGATTTTAGTCCTTTGCAATTGGTTACCAACTTAGCCCTATAACCTGTTTTCTGTTTTAGTTTGTTTACAGCTTGAGTTCTTCATATCTTTGTGTGTCAGGTTTTGAATGTCCCTTACGCCTTTGCTAGATTCCATTGCAACAGCAATAAGGAAATCTAGGGAAGCAAGAGGAAATCTTACTACAAAAATTGTAGCTAAAAGATCATTTCAAGAAATCATCAAGGACGAAACTTCTGTCTCAATTCATTCAGGAGAGTCAGAAGAGTTAGAAGAAGAAATTGAAGAAAAGATGGCTGAGGCTGCAACCCATACTTTGGAGTTCTATGCTCAACCAATAATCTCTGATTCGCCTTCATGCATAGTACTATCACAGGCAGCAAGGAACTATGAACTTAAATCTTTATATTTTTCTATGTTTCCTTCATTATTTGGGTTGCCCTTGCAGGGACTTTCGGAGAATGATTTGAGGTGAAGGATATTTCCATACACATTGAAGGAACGGGCCAAGGCTTGGCTTATGACTTTGAAGCCTACGTCCTTGGAAACGTGGGATGAGGTTGTAAAGAAGTTTATGGACAAGTTCTTTTCCCCCCAAAAGACAGCAACCCTATGAGCTCAAATTTTCAATTTCAGACAAGATGATACTGAAACGTTTAGTGAATGCTGGGAAAAATTTAGAGGACTATTGTTGCAGTGTCCACACCATGGGTTACCTCTTTACCTTCAAATGCAAATTTTCTTTGACGGTTTAACCCCTACATGTCAATCAATGTGTGATAATGCAGCTGGTGGCGCTCTAAAGAAAAAGAGTCTAGAGGAGTCTCAAGAACTCTTTGAGATGGTAGGTTCTAATATGCATCAATAAAGAGGGAAGAGAAGTGGTGCATATGAAGTTCATTCAACTAATGACATTTCCTTCAAGGTTGACAACTTGGAAAGGAAACTTGACGATGTGCTTTCAAAGTTAGGATCATCTCATGCCTCTCAAAGTGCTACATATGCTGATTACGATCAAGAGCAAGAAAATATGATGAATTGCTATAATTCAAGGAAAATGAAGATCCATACTCAAACACTTACAACCCCGGATAGAGGAACCACCCTAACATTTCTTGGGGTGGAAATCTGAATCAAAGCCATGCTCAACAGCAGCCTAACAACTACCAAGTTCTCCCTAGCAATCCTGTGGAGGAGACATTACAGAAATTCATGCAAACCACTTCCAGTTTGTTCCAAAACCAAGCTGTCACCATTCAAAAGCTTGAGACCCAAGTTGGACAGCTTGCTACTGCTCTTAACCAAAGAGAACTTGGGAAGCTTCCAAGTCAAACTCAGTTGCTTCAAAAGAATCAGGAGCAAGCAAAAGCCATCACAACACTTAGAAGTGGTAAGGTTATTGATAATGGTATTAACTACGATCTTCCTAATACTTCTGAAATTGTGAATGCAGGTGAGGAGGAAGGAGAGGTAGAACAAGCACCCAAGAAAGCTACTGATTTACGTCTTAGGACTAACAAGGATGAACCTGTTTTACAAAAGGCTCCCGAGCCCTACGTGCCACCCATTCCTTTTCCAAGAAGACTTGCTCAATGCAACAATGATAAGGCCTTCAATGACATTCTCAGTAAAGTTAATATTAATATGCCTTTACTTGATTTAATTGATGATGTTCCAGCCTATGGAAAGTTCTTTAAAGAATTGAACAAGTACAAGAGGAAATATGAACCACATGAGAAGGTTTTAGTCTCCGAGAATGTCTCTGACGTGCTTCAAAGAAATCTTCCACCCAAACTTAAAGATCCTGGCAGCTTCTCTATACCTATTACCATTGGGGACAAGAAGATTGAGAAGGGTATGCTAGACTTGGGTGCAAGTATCAATCTTATGCCATACACGGTTTACATGCATCTAGGTTTGGGAGAATTGAAACCTACTACAGTTTCTTTACAACTTGCTGATCGTTCAGTAAAGTATCCAAGAGGTATAGTTGAAGACATTCTAGTTCAAGTTGATAAATTAATCATACCTGCTGATTATGTAGTGCTTGACATGGAAGAATCACCAATCAAAGATCGTGAGTTACCTATTCTTCTTGGGAGGCCATTCATGGCCACATCAAGGACAATCATAAATGTGCATGATGGAGTGCTCACAATGACAGTTCTTGGAGAAACTGTCCAATTTAGAGTGAAGAAAAGCTATTAAGAGTTTTGAGAGAGTTCAAATCCACCATTGGATGGTCTATAGCAGATATCAAAGGAATCAGTCCCTCTATGTGCATGCATAAGATACTTTTGGAGGAGGATAGCCAGCCGTGAACCTCAACGAAGACTCAATCCCAACATGAAAGTAGTGATTAGAGCTGAAGTACTTAAGCTACTTGACACTGGGATCATCTATCCTATTTCTGACAGCAAGTGGGTTAGTCCTACGCAAGTTGTACCAAAGAAGAGTGGTATGACTGTGGTAAAAATTGATCAGGATGAACTTGTCCCAACAAAGTCATGACTGGATGGAGAGTGTGCATCGATTACAGGAAGTTAAATGCTATGACTAGAAAAGATCATTTTCCCCTTCCTTTTATTGTTCAATTGCTTGAAAGATTAGCTGATTACTCACACTATTGTTTTCTTGATGGTTATTCAGGTTATAACCAAATCGCAATTGCACCTGAGGACCAAGCGAAGACGACCTTTACCTGCCCATTTGGTACATTTGCTTATCGGAGGATGCCGTTTGCTTTGTGTAATGCGCCAGCTATATTTCAAAGATGCATGATGGCCATTTTCTCTGACATGGTTGAGAGGTTCATCGAGTACTAGGCCAAAGAATTGGAAAACTCTCTCATGTTATTTATTATGCAAGCAGGACATTGAATGATGCTCAGATAAACTATTCCACAACAAAAAAAAAGAGTTACTTGTTGTTATCTTTGATCTGGAGAAGTTCAGATCTTATCTTGTAGGATCAAAAGTCATTGTCTGCTCAGACCATTCAGCTCTACGATACTTAATGACGAAAAAGAATGCCAAGCCAAGACTCATTAGATGGATCCTCTTATTCCAAGAATTTGATTTGGAAATAAGAGACAAGAGTGGCAAAGAGAATGTAGTTACTGACCACTTATCACGTTTGAAAAGTGAAGCAATTGATAGAAATGCACAGTTGCCCTTGAATGAATCATTCCCTGATGAACAACTTCTTGCCATCCAAGATGATGAACCATGGTATGCTGATTTTGTTAATTTTCTTGCTTGTGGTATTATTAGAGATGATCTAACCTTTCAGGAGAATAAAAGGTTCTTTTCGCAAGTGAAGCACTACATGTGGGATGAGCCCTACCTTTTCAAATATGGACCTGATCAGATTATTAGGAGATGTGTTTCTGAGGTTGAGCAAGAAAGCATACTCAAGTTCAGTCATGAGTTTGCTTGTGGAGGTCATTTTGGTGCTAGGAAGATAGCAACCAAGGTTCTTTAATCTGGTTTCTTTTGGCCTACTATGTTTAAAGATGCTTTCAACTTTTGTGTTAAGTGTGATAGGTGCCAAAGAGTGGGCAACATCAGCAGCAGAAATCAGATGCCTTTGCATAACATTTTGGTTGTAGAGATCTTTGACATTTGTGGCATCGATTTCATGGGACCATTCCCACTCTCTTTTGGCTACAATTACATCCTGGGGCAGTAGACTACGTGTCTAAATGGGTGGTAGCAATTGCTTCAAAGACTAATGATCATAGAGTGGTGATTAACTTCCTCAAGGACATCATTTTTTCAAGGTTCAGAATGCCAAGAACTATCATCAGTGATGGTGGAACTCACTTCTGCAACAAGCCATTTGAAGCCTTGATGAAGAAGTATGGAATCACAAATAGAGTGAGCACACCATATCATCCCCAAACTTCTGGCCAAGTGGAGATAAGAAATAGGGAGATCAAGAATATTCTAATGAAGACTGTGAATTCGACAAGGAAATACTGGTCCACAAAGTTACATGATGCACTTTGGGCCTATAGAACAGCTTATAAGACTCCTATTGGGATGAGTCCTTACAGAATTGTTTTTGGGAAAGCTTGCCATTTACCAATGGAGTTGGAGCACCATGCTTTGTGGGCAATCAAGAAGCTTAACATGGACTTCACAAAAGCTAGAATGTCAAGAAAGCTGCAACTCAATGAGCTTGAGGAGCTAAGGAATGAGGCTTATGAAAGTGCAAAGATTTACAAAGAAAGGACCAAGCTTTACCATGATAAAGCTCTCGTGAGAAAGGTATTCTTCCCTGATCAAAATGTTTTATTATATGACTCTCGTTTACGTCTTTTTCCAGGTAAACTTAAGTCTAGATGGGTTGGACCTTTCAAAGTGATCAAAGTGTATCATCATGGAGCAGTTGAAATAAAGAATCTCAGCAATGGTAACAGTTTCAAAGTTAATGTCCACAGATTAAAGCCGTACTTGATGTCTGATATGGATGTTCCCATTGCACATATGGTGGATACTCTTCTATTCCATTAAGCTCATTTGCAACCACGTCTTGCCTAGACGTTAAATACAACGCTTGTTGGGAGGAAACCTAACCAGGTTCTATCTTTTTAACCATTTAACTTAGTACTTCTTTTCTTTCTCTGCTTTCATACTCCCGTTGTATTGCATTCTTTTTTTCTATTTTATACATTGAGGACAATGTTTAGTTTAGGTTTGGGGGTAGGGAATTGCAAACTTTTTGGGTGCTAAAGAGTCAGTCTGTTAGAGCATTGTTGAAACATTGCAATGGAATCTTTATGCAAACTAAGACATACAATCTTCATTTAGAAGGAAGCCTTGAATAGTCTTCTGATTAGGTGTTCATTCTGACCTCTTGTGCTCTTAGAATCATGGTGAATAAGGTACTTGATCAAAAAAAATGAAGAAGAATAGTGGAGACTACCCTTGTGATGTGTTGAGCCTACTTTTTTTTTTAGAGGGTTTAATTTGTTTATGCTCCAATCCTTTCTTTCTAATTCACTCTTATTTGATCTTATTATCATTTTTGGTTGATTACTAAGAATTTATCATAGTTTCAGATATCACATGCCCTTCATTTATGGAGTAGCCCTTTTGAAGTGATGCTAGGCTTTGTGTGCATAACCTTCTAAAAGCCTTCTCTAAACCCTACCTTTGTGTGCTCCATTAGCCATTTTTCAACGAAACACATGTAGCCATTTCTTTCATAACCTACATCACTCCTTCCCTTTTGTATCTCACTTTGAGGTACCTAGCTTAATTGTGTCCATACACTATAGCTTGGAATCTGCCAAGGTTGTTGAAAGTGGAAATTCGATGCAAGGAAAAGTATTGCCACTTTTAAATCAAAATTTTATGGACAATCAAAAGAAGCTCAGGTCAAAAGAAGTTCATATCGAAAGAAAAGAGAACTTAAATGAAGTAAAACTTCAATGAAAAAAAAAAATATGAAAAAAAAAAACAAAAACAAAAAAAAAGCAAAAGAAAAAGTTCAAGTATGATCCGAGAAAAGTTCATTCCATTCAACATAAAGTGAGCAGATGCTAGGAATAACATCAAGCTGTGCAAAGTAATTTTCAATAGCCCTTGGTATGATTCTAAGTTAATTTTTGTTCCTATCCTTTTTTCATTTTTCCCTCAACCAAGCCTCATTACAACCTATATAGATTAAGACCTATGTTGATCATTTGGGCAATGACATGAATGCTGGGAGGTATATGCTCTATCTAATTCTTAGTTTTCGATTCTCTCATAAGATCTATCCTGAAATTGTGCCATTTTTTCTTATACTTCATATGTGAGAATACTTACTTTCATATTACATAACTTCACTCACATATGTTTGATGGAGAGATTAAACCTTAGGTTCGAGTGATTGAGTGAATCTCTGAGACTTAGAGTTGAGACGAATTCTATCTTCAGGTTTGAAAATGATACCTATGAAGCTTTGAAACTGAGAGTATAAGTGTTCACTTGCACACTAATTAGTTGCTGGCATGGTGAATTCAAGAAGGTGAAGGTATGACTAAAGTTTCATTGGTTCACATTACATTGTTTCCATAATGTTTTAACCCTTGTTTTTCCAATAGAGTCTTGTTAGTGTTTGTGGGTGTCACCTCTGTTAAACCCTCAGGAGACAAAACTCCTCCTACTAGGCACACTTAGGGGTTTAAATGGTTTATCTTAGGAAGATCTAGTCATTATTTTAATTTTTCTTTTGTAATATTTTTTTTTTCTCGAGGACTAGCAAATGATTGGTTTGGGGGTCTTTGTTAGGTCATATTTTATGCATTTTTCCATGCTTTATTATCTTTGATGTAGTACTAATATCTTTCATCACATATGAGAAAATTATAATTTTTGTGAGAGTGGTGCAGGATTGGACATTATAACGAATTAGAAAGATTTCGGTGTAAAAAGAAAGAAATTCAGAGTTAAAAGAGCTTACATATGGAGCAAAGAAAAATAACTTGGAAAACAAGAAGCTGTCACTATTCACCTCTGACATTGTTCAGGTGAATAGTAGTAGATTACCTTTCTTTCCTTATTTGCCCTCATGCTTTTTTTTTATCTATATAAGCCCTCTTAACTCTCAAAATAAATGTGACGACCGGAAATTTGAAAAAGGAAAAAAAAATTGGAAAAATTGGAAGGAAATGACGATTTTGCCCTTAATTATAAGGGTCAAAAGTTGACTTTTTGATCGGGATCTTTTTTGGACTTTCTGGAAGTACCGTTGCATAGGTCTCGGGACGCTGAATCCGTAGACAGGCGGCATGCGTCAATCGGAGGTCGGATGTGAAAGTTATGGGTCTGCGAAGGCTAAGGGAGTTTTGGTAATTTGTTATGGCAATGGCAAAATGGTCATTTGCCACAGCAGAGATAATTGGATAATTAAGTGGCTGATTCAGCCTATTTGGATGAAGATTATTCATTATGTGACATCTGTCACTTGCTTATGTTAATTAGTGGCAAACGGTTGTTTAAATATTTAAAGGGATAACAACAACACAATCGTGTTTGTGTGTTGTCTGAGAAAATGATCAATATATATGTATGTACTGTGAAGAAAACCAAAACAGAGAGTGGGATTTGTCTTGATCGATCTTACCAGCGATCACAACCCAATTGAGAACTGAGGATTGAGAGGAAAACAAAGAGAATTAATTGGCAAGTTCTGAACCTTGAACCTGTTGAACCTAAACTTAGAAAACCCGAAAACCTTAAATGGACATTCGCATCAAATTTGAATTTGTGGACAATTTTGAGTGAAATTGAGCTTGAATTTATCTCCATGGGAGTGAGACGAGTCGAACCAGATTAAGAACGAAGGAAATTGGGGTTGTTTTAGACTAGAACAGAGAGGAGAAGGATATTGGATTTTCGAGCTTGAGTCGTGGAATTGGGGACATGGAACCATGAAATTGATCGTGGAAATATGTTCAATAGGATTCCACGATGCTTCTTGATGCATCAATTGAAGGAAAACGATGGAGATTGGTGACCTTCGAAGACTGCACAGTGTTCTGTGTTCTTCGCGAATTCGAGCTTGATTCAATGGTATTAAGGTAAGTGTTGATATAATTGGGTTTACAGAACCTAAATTGAGTCTATAACGATGCTAATGGATGATTGAATTGTAGAAATTGATGTCGAATTGATGGACATTGAACCGGGTCACCTCGCGGGTCGCAGGACCCGTTTTACAGGTAAACGGGTAGGGACGATGCACTGTAGCAAGGCGCGTGGCTTTCACGCATAGCCACCCACGGCGGCGCGTGAGGGCGCGTGGCCCGATTCTCGAGGTGAGTTCAACATGACTTTTGTTTTATACAATGTAACAAACATTTTAGCTTTAGTTTCGAGTCGATCGGACACCGTTTCGATATTGTTTCGATGGTCCGAAGGTTTGTGTTACGTGTTTAATTAATATTTAATTCCCAAAAAATTATGGGGAATTAGTATGATGTTAACTAAGTGATTAGTGACCCCGAGTAATGATTTTGGACAGAATTCAAGATTCCTAGAAAATGTCAGAAATTACGGAAACGCGTGCAGCTCGGAAATCGAGCAGTTTGGACGGTGTGTGAGTGGACGTTTGTTTGAATTATTTAATGATTTTACGGATTTATGAGAAATGAGAAATGATATTTGGGCATGTGGCCCAGTGATAATGGTTTTAACATGGTTTTAATGATGATTTTGATTGTGTATTGATGTTTGATGCCCCTAGATGTGTAATTCCTGGGTAGACTTGGGATGTGTAATTCCCGAAGTGACTCCAGATGTGTAATTCATGGAGGGACTCCGGATGCGTAATTCCCAGAGGGACCGAATGTGTAATTCCTGGTGAGGCTGGATGTGTAATTCCCAACAGGATGATGACTCTGGATGTGTAATTCCCAGAGGATCCTCAGATGTGTAATTCCCGAGTTATATGCTTTATTGTATGATAAAATAGTTTTATGAAATAATTTAAATGGAATTTGGGCTTGAGAGCCGGGATTTGATGTTTCATGAGATTTGGCTAGAAAGCCGATGATGTTTTTCATATGTTGATTATATGCATGCATGGTTTGATAAATTGGAGGGTAAATGATGTGTTTTGATAAATGTGTTTTAAATGATGTTATTTTTGTCCACTCACACCTTTCCTGTTTTGATGACCATCCAGGTCGTGGCACGATGTTCGGAGCTGATCGAGAGGCGGAGGCATAAGCGGAAATCAGTGTAGTTATCCCTTGTCTGATAGGAACTAAAGGGTAGTTTCGGGACTTCAGTTGACTTATCAGACGGGAGCAGGACCGGGCACAGTTATCTATGTCCTTCGGGGACGGGTCCTATCAATAAACCCTAGCCTCCACATAACAAAGAAATCAGATCTGCTCTTCTTTTTTCATTCTCCTTCTCTTCCATTGAGAAAACATCAAAAATAAAACTCATCTTTCTATTTCCCTTCCATAACCATCTCCCCTCTTCCATCCTTTTCCATCTCTTTCCCATGTACTTCAATCTCTCATCATAAAAGCTCCAAAATTCCTTCATCAAATTCGTCATCCATCATTTTTGTTGTGTGAAGAAGAAGCCATTTTCAGTTCTGGAGAAGAAGAATGCCTTCTACTTAGAGTTTGCTGCATCCATGTCTTTAATTAATGCTTTTATGTTGATTAGATACATGTGTAGCTAATTTCTCATCTAGGGTTCTTGATGTAACCATGTAAACTCAGTTCTATGTTATAATTGAAGTATTCTGATTTTTACAAACTCTTCTTTGTTTCATTCATTTTAATTATTGATTCATATGTGATTCTAGTGCTTGATCACCATTAGGGTTCCATATGCCTAGTTAGATTTAGAGCACATGTCATGCCTAAGTTTAATTGATTTATGAATGAAAGAATATGGTTAGTGAGTACATGCCATGCCACTGAATCTGTTTGGTCATATTTTTTCTTTTCTCATACTTAAAGGCTTTCTAGGAGTAATCTAAAGTACATTCCATACTTAGGTTGCAAATAGAAGGACTAGATAGTGTTTCACATGCCATGACCTATCTTACTTAAGTGAAAACGATTCTTAGAGCATGTTTGGAAGATCATAGTACTTTAGTTAGTGTATTCATAGAATCAAGGTTACATAGGTGAAGTCAAGACCATAGCTTCCATCTCCATACTTTTCTCAATCTTTGCTGTCTATCTTCATTTACTTAAAGTTTTAATTTCAGTTTAACGTCCTTACATATTACAAATCAAAACCCAATTCTGTTTGATTTTCAGTTCTTTTTATTCCACTAGCTAATTGAGTCATTATAGGGTTATTTAGAGGTAATTGTGGAGCCTAATCAGTCTCTGTGGTTCGACACCCATACTTGTGCATTACCATTACTACAATAGTAGTGTATAAGCTAGGATACATCAACATGAACATACCAATACGCATAGGTCACACATGGTTCCTCACAAGGCACGAATATTAGGGGATTCATACACATAAACTCATATCATATTCATCAATAACCTTTGACACATATAAGAACATCCTGAAGCATATCCATCAATAACCACACTGAACCATCTCAACTAAACAAAAAATCAACAATAATCCGAACACTTACACAATAAACATAACCAACAATTTCCCCTACAAGGAGCATAACAATCACAGTTTGATCTATGTATCTAGAATCACTAACAACCCTACAACTATTCTGGGGGGCTCACAGCTCGGAGGCATGAAATCAACAACATAAATCAGAAACCTAGCTCTGATACCAAGTTGATAGGACCCAACCCGAATACCCAAGAACAGTACACTCGGGTCCTGCTCTCGTCAGACAAGGGATAAACGCAAATTTTGCTAATTCATGCCTCTGCTTCTCGAGCCTCGATCTCCGTGTAGCGGCCTTAAAGGGTTACAACATCAAGAGAACGTGTGAGTGAACAAAAAGAAATAGTTTTAAAACATAATTTGGAAACAAACGATATTTATCCTCCATTTTCCAAAACCATGCATGCATACGAAATATCTTTTCAAAAATCATCTCACTTCGGTTAAAACGAAATACAACGTATAATCTCAAAATACGTTAAAACATATGTAAGTTATTTAATCAGAAATTACTCGTTAACCACAAATCAGTTGAACCACGAGATGTGAACACGTCATAACATATGAATCTATCATATCAAAGCCACATAACCAAACCACATTCCTTGTCACATCAATACATTTCATGGTCAATCCATCATCGACTCACAATATCAAACATCAAACCACTGCCCCATTGGCAGGTACATTACAAGATCACAACAAAAACTCAACATCGATGCACAAGCACAAGAGTAATCATCATGTGTACCACATAAATCACCATATCAGTCAACACATCATAAGTGCACTACCGGTAGACAATATACTCGAGAATTGGAGTCTTACTTGACGTCCGAGTCATCACAACAACACAAGAACAAAATATCCACATGGCACCATATCAGTATCATAATCATAGTCACTAGCCTTAGGATCTGGAGCCCCCGGCTCGACGACGGAGACCCACATCCAACAAGCATTATCACATAACCAAGTCCAAATCAAAGTTCTCACATCACCATTACCAAGAGGCACATACACACAACATATCACTAACCCAAATCATAATTAGAACCTCGGGCCTAAACTCCAAACATAGCTCAATGTCAATTTTTGTAAAACGTGTTATTAATGCCATTTTCGTAAAAATTGTCCAAAATATCATATAAAAATCATAAATATTCCAAAACACATTATTTCATGTCATTATTCATATTCGATTCAAAACCACATGTGAAACGATGTTCAAAATATAGTTCATCGAAACCTCGTAACACGTGCAATAAAATATCCGTAAAATCAACGAAAATCCATTAAAAAATTCCAAACACCCAAACATCATCACAAACACATATAAACACAATTCAAACACATAAATATGAATGGATAATATTATAGAGAAAGAAAGTCCACTCACACACCTTCCATAATGCCGAAATCCGCTTTGCACGCATTTTTGTAATTCCTGGAAATCACAAAACTAGTCATAAAGCACGTCTAAGGTTCGTAAACCATTAAAAATAACTTCTATTTCAACCTCATAAGTTTTTGAAATTTTTAAACGTATTTAAACCAAACCCTAAACCATCGGACACCCAAAACTAACCTGAAATGATGTCATATTGACTCGAAACATGTACCATTGGATTCGTAACATTGAATACTTAAAATTTCATGTTGTACCCATCTTTAGAACATGAGCTGCCCAAAGTGGCTTCGCGCGGAGGCCATGCGCTGCTACAGTACTATGGTACTGTTCACCTTCGTCTTCCTCTCGCTAGACCCGGTTCTCTGCAACCGGGTCGTCCAACTTGAGGGCACCTTCTTCAAACTACCTCATTTATACTCCTTTTCTCACATTTAATACATCAATCTTTACCTAATCAAGCCCCAGAAGAGATCTTTAATCCCAAAACATCGAAACCATACCTCGATTTTCCAGCATGGAGTCTTCGAGTTACCCAGCACCTTTTCCATGTCAAAACTCACGGTTTTCCTTGCCTATAACACCAAATGAACTATAGAAAGCAAATATGATAGCTAGTTCTAGGTTTCAAGGCCCTAAAACCATAAACCCGAAGTAACTCTTCACGGGTTCCTGGTTATCTCAACCTTCATGCATCGTTTCCTTCCCAAACAACTCCTCTTCTCACCCTAGTATCTTTCTCTCTATCTCTCTCTCTATCTCTCTCTCTCTCTCTCTCTCTCTCTCTCTCTCTCTCTCTCTCTCTCTCTCTCTCTCTCTTTCTCTCTCTTTCTGGTCACTCTTTTTCTCTAGTTTGCTCTTTTCATTTTTTTTCGGCCAATCCACCGTACACACACAACCACACACAGCACAAATATACCAGTACACACACAATCATAAAAGGATAATGGACACTTGTCCCTATCCAATTGGGCCACTAAAAAGGTCTCACATTAAATTTATTAAAATTCCCTTGTGAACAAATTACCAAAATAACCTTACTCATCTTAGACCAAGAACGAATCCAACTGAACTTTATTTTCGGCATGCCGTCTACTAACATACTCAGGAAGCTGAGACCTTCGTAACGGTCCTCTTGAATCACCTATATGAGGTCTCAACCAAAAAGTCAACACTTTGACTTTGACTAAGAAAAGTCAACTTTTTACTTAGGGGCAAAACGGTCAATTTCGTCCGATCTTTCTCCGATTTTGGCATACCACTTGTCTACGGACTCAGGATCTTGAGACCATCATAATAGTCTTTTTGGAACCCTCAATTGACATCCCAATAAAAAAGTCTACATTTTGACTTTTCGAATGGCAAAATCGTTATTTTCTCCTTAAATTTTCCTATTTCACGTTTCCTCGAGATCCGGGTCATTGCATTATTTCCATGCGTAAAGTATGCATTTTGATCAATTGTATTTTTTTATTCAATGAAATTCACTCATTTCAGCAAAATTTGATAAAAAGAATGCAGGTGAAAAGTTAGCCCATCAAATTTTCAATTACTAGGTTCGTGCGTAGGTGTGAGTTGGGGCTTTCTTAGGTTGAGTGATACGTTTTGACAAGGAAAAGTCAAAGGGGGGGGGAGATTGTTAGTTCTTTGCTTAGTCATTTCATTGTAATTGGTTTTACTTGTCATTGTAAATTTTCTTACTATGTACCTTAGGTCAATCTAGCAAGTTATATCTTCAGGTCTTGTTGGTGTCTACATTGCATAAGCATATTTCTGCACCAATTGAAATTTTTTTCTAAAAATTGTTGTAGGATGACTAGTCGTCGTTTTCAAGTTCTTACTATCAGCTATGAAAAACGCTAGATGACTAATCTTCATTTTTCAGTTCTTACCATCAGCTGTTAAAATGTTTTAGCTGAGAAATGTTTCGTTTTGCTCAAGGGTATTTTCGTCACAATTTGACATTAGTTGTCAGAGTGTGTTTTGAGTTATTTTAAAAGATTTGGGAAAATGGGGCACGAGTTGGTTCATTCACGAAGAAGGTATGAAATCTAGTGAAGAGGTTGAGCAGAAAAAGGTTGAGCTCTCATGCCTGCATGATTTCTAGGTTTTGATAATGGATTTCAAAACTAGTTTCTATGAAACGATTGCTAAGTGAAAAATGGGTTTCGATGTTTGCTTTTCGTTGATGTTTGTTTCATTCTTAAAATTTGATTTTGATTTCTAGGACTTTGTTTTGAAATATGTTTTTGCGTAAATTTATGGGTTCTTGAATTCATATGTGTTCTTCAAGGCTCATGGCTTAAAAAACTTAGATTGAATCATATTTTGACTTCATCCTCGCATTTTTTATTTATTGAAGAAGCTCATCTGGGTTTATCAAGTATCACAATTTGATGAACTTGGATTGAGATTTATCATTTCGATTTCTATTCTTACATATGGGCCATTTGGGTTCCAAATCAATGAAGAGCAAGATCACTGCCATTCATTTGTTGACTTCGTAAGAATCATCAGTGAAGAGTTGTGTTGCTGCAAGTTGTGAGTTGCAGTTGGAATGTTGCCATTGAAGGAGTTTGACATTGTGCAAGGTAGGCTGCCCCTAGATTGAGTTCTTAGAGATTGAGCTAGGTTTTACCTTGTATCAAATATTTAATTAGTGGATTGCTTGGTTAGCGAATCAACCCTTATTTTTTACCTTAAGGAAGGTTTAAGGGTGTCAAGCTTTCAGTGTTCCTTTAGTTTTTGCCGGGCTGGTTTATGATGCTTGGAAGATGCTCTAACTGCTTTGTGTGACAAGTCATGTTATTCATATATGACATAATTCATCTGATATGAAATGATTGAGAAAACTTGTTGATTTTGAATACATTGCCTTACTTAGAACTAGCACAAAGTTTCTTACATTGACGGAGCTTCTATGTGCATAGGGCATCACTACTATGAATGTGTTATTCCAAGGAGCTTGTTATATTGTATTCATTGTCTGTGCACTACTTGTATTTTACATGCTATTTCTTGGCGTGATCGATCACAATCTGCAACTGTTTATTGTGTGAGTGACATCCTTATGTGTGTAGGCCTAATATACAAGTTTCAAATCGGCTTTGAAAAGTTTACTCAAGCAGTATTCCCTATTTTAACAAATCTCAAATATTTTACTATTTTTTTAAGCTAAATATTTGAATAGCCTTAAGATACCACACTTTCAATTTTTTTTAATGAAATTCATTCAATTGCGAGAAGATATGATATCCCTACTTTCCCTCTCATTTTTGTTAAATTTAGGAATTCAAAACCCTCAAAATAACAAAATTCTACCGTAGGTAGTGGAATTGAGACTCTGCTGGAGCCCTTTGAAAAAAAAAATCTTGAAACTAACTAAAAAAAGTGTTTTAGGGACTCTATTGGAGATGCACTTAGAGGGGTAGATATAGAAGAAAATTTATCAATTTTAATCCCCTCAAAATCGTAGGATTAGAATCAGTAATTTTCCTTCTATATCTAACCTATCCAATTTTTCTACAAGATTTTTATATTCATGATACATCAAATTTAATATGTTATCATATCTCATTTACCAAAGATGACCACTATGTATCAATTTAAAATCTCTCAATGCATCATCGTAACTAAGTGAGATTATCCTTACAAATAGTACTAGTAGTGGCTTCATTAACGATACCTTAATTTCAAGTACATATTTTTCCTTGAAGGCTTTTACAACCTTTTCGTTCTAAATTTTCGTTTTGTATTTTTGACTTGGGTAAATATGGGAAATAATTGGGAGATGAAGATGTAAAATAAGTGAAGCTCTATTGGCGGAATGTGGAAGAAATGCAACTCAAGTTTTTGTTTCTTATATTCTCATTCAATTGTTTTTCTACTATCAAACGACAATTCTTACATTTTAATTTTCTATATACTCTTGTTAAAAACTAAATTATAATTAGTGGCGGATCGTGAATTTAAAAGTGGACTGAGCTAAAATTACATACTTTTAGAATTTCTCATTTACCCTATTGGTATCTAAGGGAACAATGATTTTGGGATCATATATAGAAAATAAAGCGAATTATGTTGGATTTAGGGTCAGTTTGGTATCGATTTTTGAAAAGTTGATTATGCTGCCTTTTTTTAAAACAAATACCTGTATATTAAATCAGTTAAATGTGTGGTGAAATTTATTTTTAAAATCGTTGTGAGTATGAAAAGTAATGTTAATGGGGTTGATAAAATTTAGTGTAAAACTATGGCGAATGTGGATAATGACTAAAATAGACATGATATTGAAAGTATAAGAGGTAGTTTTAGTGGTTGTGGAGGTGGAGGTAGGAGAGGATAAGAAGGTCATGGTGGTTGTGGTGATAAACATAGAGATAAATAAGGTGGAGGTGGATATGGAGGTGGTAGTGGAGATTGTGGCAGTGCAAGTGGAGGTTGTGGGAACGGAAGTTGAGGAAGAAGTAAGAGAGGTGGTGATAGTTGAGGTAGGGGACGAAGCAGTGACGGAGATGGAAATGCTTGTGGTGGCGACGACAACAAAAGTGGTGGTGGTGGAAGAAGAGATGGAGGTTTGCGTGGAAGATGTGGACATAAAGATGGTGAGGTGTTGGTGGGGATGGCAATAATTGCTATGATAACGGTGACAGTGGCTGTGGTAGCAACAAAGGTAGTGATGGTGGAGAAAATGGAGATTGAGCGAAGAGATGATGGTAAATGAGGTAGAGTTAAGGTGAAAGAGGTAGCAGTAGTGGTGGTGGTGGCGGTGATAGTGACGGCAGTGGTGGAGTAGACTTAGACATAAGGTGGTGGTTGGTTCCTTTACGAAAAAAATATTTGTGAGAAATATAATTAACGAGTAAATAATAACATTCTTGGAAACTAATTTGGATATTACAAGAAGTAATTTTGTGAAAGCAACTTTCAAAAACAATCTATGATGTTTTTAAAATCTATGGTGTTTTTAAAAATTACTATTAAAAATTCATTACTTTCAGAAAAAACAAAATTTTTCATTTTTACGAAATACTTTTACATTACTTTGCCTTCAAATAAAATAATTTTTTAAAAAGAAAAAAAAACAATACTAAATAGAGCTCTAACATGTTTGAGTAAGAGAGTAATTTTCTAATTTTTTGTGTTAATTTAATCAAAGATTATGAAAAAGAATTTTATTGTCTTTTTTAGATTCGGTTATGGAACAAGTCCCAAGATTTCCAATTAATTCAAGATTAGGTAAGGAAATTAATGGCTCGTATAGTGATTAGTATTAAATAATTCATATAATTTAGGCTAAATTTAAGAAAAGAAAAAGTCTTTCACATTTTGTGTGCACCTTTTGTATATTTGAACAGGTAATATTTCCACATTTTTTATAAGCTGGTATTTTTTTCCTCCATAAGTCATAAGAAACAAAGAAAGAGCCCCCACTTTTTGTTTCTTTCTTGTACGCCCACACGTTCAAAGAAAAGAAAGTTGTTATTCTCCAACGTACAAACAATCCACAGCACACAAAACTGTATCTCTAAATGGAAAGATTTTTTTTATTAAGAACGTCTGAATCTGAAGAATGAATGACTTCCAATTGTGAAGTCTTGTGATTGAGTCTGCAATCTGCAATGTCCATGTTATTTCCTTACTCCTATACACCAAACATAACCTTTATCTCGTCATATGCTAAACTTGTACATAAATGGAAAACATTTTAATCATATCAATTCATTTTAAGCTCATTTCCTTTTCTGCAAAATTTGTTCATATTTCCCTTTTACATATGTTAACGACGTGTCATTATAAAAACTCTTTATTGTTTTCCGTACAAGATTTTTAACATAAACTTTAAACGCAGAAATATAAATTTCAAATTATACGAGGCTAATTTTATGTGTACATACTCTTATACATAATTACCTATATATACATTATATGAGCACTCAAGGCCGGGCCAATAGGGAGGGCAGGAGGGGCATAGACCCCGGGCCCAAAGATGTTTGAGGGCCTAAAATTAAGTTTTTTTTTTATGTTAAAAAAAGAGGAAGATGAATGATAATTTAGACAGGGATACGAGGAAATGGGGAAAGGAAGGAAAGTCTCATTCAAAGTTCCATGAAGAAACCGCAGAGTTTCAATGTTCTAGTTTAATGTTCCAAAGTTAAATATCAATCTCATTCAATCTCAAATTCTTAATTGTTCTAAATTTTTAATTTCTTGCAATCTCATTCAAACTCTCAAACCCTAATCTCAAGTTCTCAACAATTGGCTTTTCCAGTTGAAGACATCCATGCTTTTTCACCTCCCCTTCTGAAAAAGCTTAGTCGAGATATTCCTAAGTTACAGACTTAAAAAAAAAAATTAATTTAATAGAATTTCTATTACAGTTTTCTTGATTGAACACTTTCATTTGACAACTTTCCTTATGGATGCTCTAGTTGACGACTCAGATAATTAAAGGACCAATGTTATGCGTCTAACCTGCTAATCTAACACCTGCTAATCTAACATTACAGATGACAGGTCAGTTCTTCATCTTTGTTAGAAATTAGAAATTATGCCTCTTTAGTTTTTTTTTTTGTGTGCCTTTGAATCCTTAATTACATATTTTTTCGCACGTCACAAGAATTTCAAGGAACTCATCTAAACTGATAAAGTCACTGCTGCAAAAGTACTTAGTTTAACAATCTTTAATTATATTTTTGTATTGAATATGAAAGTTTGTATAAAGTTACAGATTGATTGGTAATTTCACCAAAGAAGTATAAGATTTGTTTAAAAAAAAATTAAATATAATGTTTTGAATATGAGATATTTTTTTTTCTTTGTTTAGAGTTTTGTCCCAATGGATTTTCCCCTAACAAAGGCTTTAGCAATGTCTCTTAATATAAATATAATATAATCAATTTATAAAATCTACATTTTTAATAATTAAATATGCAAATTGATGACCAATTTTTTATTTTTACTGTAGGCGTTTAAATGTTTGAAACAATTTTGTGAGCATTGCGATATATATATTTGGTCGAGTTTTCTTTAGCAATAGCAAGCTTACACAATTGGAACTAAAATCATAGCTCGACACCCTAAAAATTGAATGTTAAAATCAATCGTTTATGCAATTGTTACTGATTGTGTGCGTTTTGGGTTTCTAACTCTCCCTAATAAGTCCGCAGTTGTAATGAAAAACATCAATAATACCTAAGTACCTTTGGAGTTTGGACCATGGGCTACCTCCACATAATAAGACCTGTCCTAGTAGAAAGTGACTTATTTTCATTATATCACAAATCGATAAATTAAAACCAACCTCTTTACAGTGACTAGCACGAATTGTCAGTCTATTGCTATTTTATACTCATTGTGTGTGACGAGATTAAGAGTGTTAATCGGTTTTTCGGTTCAGTTTTTTTTACCGAAATCGAAACCAAAATTGGTTAGGAAATCGGTTCTGTTCAGTTCGGTTTTTTCTCCAATACGGTTCGATTTTTCCTCCTATTCGGTTCAGTTCGGTTCGATTCCGGTTAAAATCGGTTTTTTTTTTTCAAATTATGGTGAATCGGTTCGGTTGACCCGGTTCAATTTTCTCTAAAAATCAATTTTTTTTTGTACTTTTATACAATAATCAATATTTATTATCTAATTAATGTCCATTACAACCTAATTAATGTTTATTACAACTAATCAAGATCCATTATAACTAATCAATGTTCATTACAAAGTAACCTAACGCATTTCAGTTTGGGTAGGTTCGGTTCGATTCGATTTTTAGGTCCATTCGGTTCGGTTCAATTCGGTTCGGTGTTTTTATATCGAAAATCGAAACCGAACCGGTTCGGTTCGGTTTTCTCCAAACGGTCTCGGTTTTTCTTTGGTTCGGTATTTTTCGATTCGGTTCGGTTTTTCGGTCGATTTTTTCGAACCAATTAACAGGGCTAGACGAGATGTCTCGACTTTTATAAGGACAAGATTAATATCAAATATATAATTCTCCTTTTTAATATTTTTGTATAAAAAATTAAAACAAAAATAAAAATTCCACTATATAATAGGAGGAGGTTTCGATTTCAATTTTTGTAAAGACAAATATAACTATCCAAGGTATTTAATCTCTATTCTTCAATATATCCATTCCCCAAATCTCATTGTATTTAAAAAAAAAAATAAACCGAAAATACCAAAGAGCTCTTGATCCATTGGTATTCCCTTCTTACTATTTAATAATTGAGATGTCTAAAGTTCGAACCTTCTTCTAACTATGTAATAATGGAGATGTCAACTTTCTTGTTAATACATAATAATTGAGATGTTTGAAGTTCAAAACTTCTTTTATCTATAAAAGAGGGACAAGGTTTCGGTGGTAAGAAATCATTGAATGATATGAATATTCAACAATTATAAAGAGGTGAGATAGACTCCAAAACAGGGAGTGAACAGTTTGGATACCTATATTATTTAATGGTACGCTTATAGAACACAGTAAACAGTATTACACCAGCCCGCACAACATGACCATAATGGTAGCATAATTTCGGGAAAGTTTCATATATGGCCTTGGTTAATGGAAAATGTGGTCCCCTCTCTCCCTCATTTCTCAAAGGGGGACCC
The DNA here is from genome assembly GCA_032719365.1 of Prinsepia uniflora. Taxonomy (NCBI): domain Eukaryota; kingdom Viridiplantae; phylum Streptophyta; class Magnoliopsida; order Rosales; family Rosaceae; genus Prinsepia; species Prinsepia uniflora. The sequence goes on along the minus strand of CM064866.1, from coordinate 44,249,791 downwards.
TAGAAAACCCTGAAAACCACTTCAATGTAGACTTCCACTCCAAACCTAGACCTCTGTGGTCTCATAAAAATAAAAATAAAAATAAAAAATAAAAATAAAAATAAAAAATAAAAATAAAAATAAAAATAAAAATAAATTGCCCAGTCCAATAGCCAGACAGCGCCCTTTCTCACCACATACACACAATGAAAGAAGTAATTTATCTTAATCGGCCCATTATTAAATATCAAATTTCACATAAATAATATCAGAAGGGTAAAAAAAAAAAAAATAACCACTAAACTGAAGGGCTTCTAATTCTTTATCCAAGTTGGGAAAATGATGTTCATATTGGCATCATTCATATTTGCACCCCGATTCCCTGAAGATTGATTTTCAATCCTCCATTGGTGATGTAAAAAATTAACAATAATGAAAATAAAAATAAAAATAGCAGTAAAAAAGTGTAGAATAAGAAAAATGAAGAAGAAGAAAGGTGCAGCTGCCTTTTACCATTTTATGAAAGGGCTATGAAAATTGTACAATTAAAACAAATTAAGATCTGTACCTGAATGTCATTGAAAATCATCCAAGACCCACTAATCTTGAATCAGATTCTTCATCTGATGATCATCATCCTTTTAATCAAAATCACTCTCCTCTTCTTTTGCTCCTCGTCACCGTTGATCAAGAAGCTGAGGACCCAGAAACCGTAGGCGAAGTCACCGGAAACAAAGGCAGAAGCCTCGGCGGCTCAGCCTCCCTCGGCGTCGTTGTCCTCGGAGACGGGTGCAAGTAAAAGCCCTTCTCTGCAATCGCCCTGTCCTCCTCCGACGATGAGTTTCCGAGAGACGGAGAGGAGGAAGACTTGTCAAAGGGGTCGTCGTTTAATGGGGTGACCGGGGAGAGAGTGAGGGAGGGGAAGTCGAGGATGCTGGGGGAGAGGATCTCCTGGTGACGTGGCGAGAACCCAGAAGTGGATTGGAAATTGGGGATGAGGGTGTTGATCATGAGGGTGTTTTTGAGGTTGGTCGACCTCCTTTCGTAGAGCTTGAAGCCTTGTTTTTTGATTGGGGGGATGTTGAAGTGTTTGATCGGATCTTGGTGGTGGTGGTTGTGGTGGTGGTTGGTGGTGGTGGTGGTGGTGTTGGTCGGCTTGGGTGAGGACTGGTGGGTGAGAGTTTCAGAGGAGCCAGTGAGCATTTGGACAACATGTTTGAAGTTGGTGGTGTCTGCTTGGACAAAGGTGGTTGGGTAGGGGTTGGAGTCAGATCTTGGAGTTTGGAGTTTTGGGGTTGTGGGGATTTGAGCTCCTGGAGCTGAGCTGCTGCTACAAACACTAGTGTTTGTGTTTGTGTTTGTTGCATTGCTGGTTCTTGGTGAGTTTAATGGTGAATATGAATACGGCTTCTCTCTGATTTCTTGAGGCCTTGAGGTGAATTCCATTTGATTTTGGTGGGTTTTCTTTGTCACCACCACCACCCAACCCTCAACCAATACCAGTCTGTCAATGGAAAGAAGGAGAGTTTGGAGCTTGCTTTATGATGGGTCTTCTTTGGTTGCAAGTTGGAGAGTTGGGATTTGGAAGAGTGAAAAACAAGGCTTTTGGTTTTGGGGTTGGCTTTGGCTTTGAAATGAGAGAAAAAGAAAAGAAAAGAAAAGAAAAGAAAGGGGTTGTTGCTAATTTGCTATGTTTTGTTTTCTTGTGGTTGTGCCTTCTCTCTCTCCCTCACTCTCCCATCTTTCCCTTTCTATCTCTCTCTTTTAAGTTGGACTAAAGATGTTTGCGCTAGACTCTTGAGTTGAATACAAATTTGAACACGACCAATACAAACACTTTCAACTATCTGAATTACAATTATCTGTTTATTGGGATGGTATTTATTATTTTTTTCCTTTTAGCTACCTGAATTACAATGATCTTTTTATTGGGGTTGTATTTTTTTTAAATAAGTAATACAAAAAATAAGTATTATTAACCATTTGTGTTATAGCTATTCTTTATTTAACGAGGCTGAAAACTTACTTCTTCTTTTTTTAGCAAATGACATAGAATCTCAAATGAAGAATAAGTATTCTTAACATAGAATCTTAAATGTAGAATAAGTACTTTTAACGGTCTAAGTTATAGCTTTCTGCATCGATTGAGGGTAGGAAACTTGTTTTCTATCAAATATTGACACGATGTTTGAAATATAGAATAAACATTCGTAACGACTTAAGTTATATGTATTTGCTTTAGTTGGGGATAGCAAATTTGTTTCTTACCAAACATTCACATGAAACTTGAAATGCAGAATAAATATTCTTAACAACCTTAGTTACAACTATCTATTTAGTATATTTGGAAACTTGTTTTTTTTACCATAAATTACGCAAAAGTTTAGATGCCAGAATAAATATTTCCATATTTTGTTAGTAAATATTTTTTTTTAACACAAATAACACGAAACTTGTAATATTCAAATAATCACTCTAGAAAACCTGAGCTAGTATTGGTGGGGTTAGAAACGTGGGTTGGAAAGAAAGGAGGGAGGTGATTGGGTAGAGAGAAAATCGCCCAACTGTTTTGGGGTTTATAAAAAGGGTGGGAAGTGATTGGATGGATTGGGAATTTGAGGGGCATAAACATGTGTGTGAAGGTAAGTGTGCGACCAATGGCAAAGTTATCATGAATGAGGGCATGTGTATGTGTATGTTGATATGGGATATAGATTGGATTTAGAATTTCGTAAAAGAGAAAAGAGGAAAAGATGGGCATTGACTTCAGAGCCCTGCTGAGCCCTGACTGAAGACAGACTCTTGTGTTGTGCCTCCTCTGTGTGAGTTTGTGTGAAGCTCAATGTGATGATGGATTGGAGATGAATGATAAAAACATTTCATCAGATCCTATGACATTTCTGCAAACATTCACTGCTTCTTCACGCGCCCATACAGCGTTTCCCTTCCACGGTCACTCCTACTATGCACTATCCAGTGGTGTGTATATGTTTCATCCTAATTTCAGATACCAAGAAAAAAAATCTCATCATCACATTAAAACCGTATGGATTGGGTCATTGGCATAAAATAGAAAAAAAAAAAAACAGATCGACTTTATTCCTTTGTCTAAAATATATCAACTTGGAGATAAGGAATTATTTTGAGGTATGAGAGGTTACTCATGGTTAGTAATAGAAATAAAAATAATTTTAGTCTTTACGAAATTTGCTGAGATTAATCTCATATTTTTCAATTGGAAAGAAGTTTCATTAAATAGAGAAATATAAAGAAAGTACAGTTATTGAGTGCACCACAGTCAATTGAGTGCACCACAGGTAGCCTTCATCATTTGGCCCAGAACCCACGGGCTTATGGGTACCCGATAGATCCGATGATAAAAAGCCCGACTCGGCTCGATATGGGCCGTGGGCTGGCCCGACCCGCATGTTGACGGGCTGGACTTGGACTTAGGGTATTCAAGCCCGTTTAGCCTGATAGGCTCGAACCCGATAAAACCCGGTAAGCCCAGCCCGACCCGCCCAGGTAAACCCGATCTATAAGCCCGAAAATATAAAATAATTAGAAATTAAGAATTGATACCCAGTCCAATCTTGTTACTACTATCATCGTCAAAATCCAAAACTCCAACCAAATCTCAACCTACTGTCATTTAAAAGCCCAATGCCCAAACCAAACCCTAACCCTAAATTCAAAAAAAACTCATTAGGTCTCAGACTCTCTTAGCGACCTCCTTATCCTATCTCGGCTTTATGGTCGAAAAGTTAAGTCAATTCTCCAAATCCAATAGTACCCCTCAGCTTATTTCAATATTCGATAATAATATTTAAGCTCAACTCACTTTATTTTTTTTACAATTAGGTAGGTACAAATGGGCTTAGTAGGCCCGCCCCAAGTGGGCTTAGTAGACCTGACCAGTAAAGCCCGATAAAAGCCTGGCCCAAACCCGGCCCGACAAAGGGCATGGGCTTTCATATTTATGATCAAGCATGCCCGACTCGGCCTGGTATATTTTAAATTATGAAATAAGCCCAGCCCGGCCCGGCCTAAGCCCAAAAATTTTGGGCCGGGCTTGCCCGACCTGGCCCAATGACAAGGCCTACCCACAGGCAGTTGAGTGCACCACAGGTTGTGCATGAAGTATCATTAAAGCCCTCATTATTAAAACTCAGCTAGCATGAGGGAAAAAGAGTACCTTAAAAAGTAAACTCAAAGAAAAACAACAATTATCTCTTAATATCCTTATCTAAAAGTGGTGTCAACTAAGAAGGAAACATAGGTTCCTACTCGGTTCGTTCTTGGGTACAACGTCCCTCCTTGGCCAAGCAATGTGCCACACAATTCGTTGTTCGAGGCACACAAACAAGATACTCCGAAGGAATTCGAATTGCGTCCATCAGAGCCAGCACTTCACAAGCTAACAAACCCATCTCCATCCACAAGTGTTGGGCTAACTTGATAGTACTAATTGTTTCCAAGCAATCAGTCTCAACCACCACACCCTGTGACACGAACCAACCCAATCCCCCCGGGTTCATCGCGGGATGTACCATGCTCCCGTCTAACCCACGTTCCACATGAGGCAAGACGAAGGCCAGGCAAGGGATAACACGAAATCCTGAGCCCAATGGGCCTCAGCAGCCGAGAAATATGAGGTATCGGTCTCTACTACAGCCCGCATCCGTTATCAACAACCTAAAGGGCATTAAAAACGATTAAAAAGCTGTGAGTGGACAAAAATAAATAAGGACATGAAACATTTTACAAGAAAAGAAGACATTTATGCCCTTCACATAAAACTATGCATGCATTCAGAAACCAGTTATGTTAAACACAATAAAAACTGTTTAGAAAATCGAAGTTATTTCTTTCTTCAAATCATTAGGGCCCTAGCCCAAAACCATAAAATCCAATCAAGTGGGAACTCCGCCCAAAACCGTAAATCCAAATCATGTGGGCCACTGCCCAAATTCACAAACACAGAACTATTATTTCATAAATCAAATCAATCATATTTACCAAATACCCATCCTCGACATCCTAGATGCCTAGGGTCCTAGATGCTTGATGTAACAACCCGTCCCAAATTCTTGGGATTAATTAAGAATTAATTATGGATTAGTAGGACTAATCGGGAATTAGTCGAGGATTATCGGACGTTCGGGGCAAAAGTACGATTTTGCCACTGAACGAGGGTAAAAAGCCGACTTTTGACCTGGGAGGTCCAATACACGAGGACCGAAGACCGTTATGTAGATCGAGTCGATACGAGTCTGTAGACAGGCAACACGTGAAAATCGGACATTCGACGGGAAAGTTCAAGGAAGTTCCGAGGAACTATTATACGTTTTACGAGATAGATAATCATTTGTCATTAAGTGGGCCCAGATATTTTAGGACATGCCCAATGGAAGTGTCACTCATCCATTGCTCACCAAAACACATACATGCATCTGCTCTCCATTCCCATTTCTCTCAGTCGACCACCCAAACCCGATGAAACCAAAACCAATCCCTCTTTCCCCATTTGAATCCGTGAGAGGCCAAGAGAGTGGCTGAGAGTGCAAGGGAGCCTAGACGGCGACGGTGAGGGTGACAGAATCGCCGTGGATGACGTAGGAAAGGTAAACCTGAAACCCAGTTTTTGTTTTGAATTCTAATTTTGTGTTTCGAACGTTGAGGATGTTTTCTAATGATTGGGATGTGATTATGGGGTTTGTATCAGCGTTTAGAGATGTCTTTGGATGGTGGAGAGTGGTTGAGCAGCCCAAGAAAAGGGTTGGAAAACATGGTCGTGAAGGGTGAATCGAACCAAGGGGTTCTAGGTGGGTTTTCTTCAGTTTAATCACATAGATAGGTTGCAAATGAGGAATGGAAGCTATAGGAAGTGGAATGGGTGAAAACGGGTTGAAAATGGGTGAGTTATGGCCTTGAACCTGTAACGTCGGTTCGGTTGGGCTAGCTGACCAGTGAACCGGTTCACACTGGTTGTCGCGAGGAAGAAGAAGTGACTGTGCAGTGTCGCGTGAGCTCCACGTGAAGCACCTTTGGGTGGCGCATGGGGGCGTGTGAAGCACTGTTTGGGGATGAGGTCAACATATGAAATCATCTTTTCGATTAAACGAACATTTTGGGATAAGTTTCGGGTCGTTCGGACATCGTTTCGATATAGTTCTAGATGTCCGAAGGTTTAAAGCCTATGTAAAATACGTTTAAAAATCGCGGAAAATTAAGGGGCTTTAATGAGAGGTTATTAAGGTAGTTAGTAACCCTCTAGTATGATTTGGATAGGTCTGGGAGCTCTAGTGATGGTGATTAGCCCAGAGAGGCTTATGGCGCACGTATCAAGGCATAGCATGGACGGTCTGTGAGTGGACTTTATTTTATGAATTTGATGCATGCTTAAATGTTTTATATGAGTTTATGAACATGATTTGAGATGCCTTGAGTGCATATGATTGTGGTAGTTAGTATTTACGTATTTGCACGTATTTCGAGATTTACGGTTTTATATCGTGCCTATACGTGCCGTGTTTTCAATAATGGTTTAAGGAAATGTTTTGGATTTGGAAATGTGGAATCGGGCATGAGACCCATTTGAGTTGGAAACTATCGGACTTGAAGTCCAATTGATTATGGTATCGGGCTTGAGACCCAATTGATTACGATATCGGGCTTGAGGCCTAGTTTATTGTGATATCGGGCTTGAGGCCCAATTGATTGTGATATCGGGCTTGAGTCCCAGTTGATTGTGATATCGGGCTTGAGGCCTAGTTGAATTGTGATATCGGGCTTTAGTCCAGTTTGATTGTGATATTGGGCTTGATGCCCAGTTGAATTGTGGTATCGGGCTTGAGTCCCAGTTGTGGTTTATGAAATGAGAATTCAGGTTTAAGACCCTATTGAGATGTGAATTTGGGCTGAGTTTGTAATGACCCGTCCCAAATTTATGGATTAAATTAGTGACTAATCAAGGATTAGTGAGGTTAATCAGTGATTAGTGGGGTACTTTCGGAAGGACGACGTGAAATGACCATTTTGCTACTAGTCGTGGGCAAAACGTTGACTTTTCGTTCTAGCGGTTAAATGGACTTTGACCAATGACTGTGACCTAGTTCGGGACGTCACGAGTTCATAAACAAGTGGCACGTCCGATTCTGACATTCGAGGAAGAAGTTATGTCGTTCGGAAGTTCGTGGGTATTTTGGTAATTTGGTTAAAAGGGACAAATAGTTGACTTTTAACCTGGGAGGTCTGATGACCGAGAGCCGAGGACCGTTACATAGATCGGGTCGATACGAATTCATAGACAGTCGGCACGCCGAAATTGGACTTCGGACGGGAAAGTTATGGGTCACGGAAGTTCGATTGCACTATTCACGCATTACGAGGTAGTGATGAGGTGGCATACTCTGATTGGTCAGATATTTAGGTGGGACCCATGGATGAGTGACAAGTGTCACTCATCCCATTGGCCCAAACCCCCAATTTATGGATCTAAATGATGATTGGTCCACTTTGAATAATATATATATATATATATATATATATATATATTTTCACCCACGATTCATCCTAGCCCTTCATCTTCACCCTTTCCCTTCATCCTGGCCGTCCATCTCATTTCCCTCTCACCTGATCACCACCAGCCATCCTCTCTGTTTTCTCACAAACCCGAACACCTCCATTTTCCATTTCCTTGAACAAACACACACACCACATCACACCACCACCATCACCTTGCATCAATACGGTCGTGTGAGGAATGATGAAAGGCTGAGAGTGGCGAGGATGGCGGCCCATGGCGGCTCACAACAGGGGTGATTCAAACAAAAACCCGAGAGCCCATTTTCTATTTTGGAATTTGAAAGTTGAGTTTTAATTGATGTTGAGAGCTCCTTTTGATTCTAATGAGACCTAGGGACCAAGGAGACTCGAGGAGGATTGATTTGGATGGAAATGGATGGCTAGGAAGCTAAGAAATCGAACTTGAAGATCAAGCTCACGACTTGTTCGTGGAAGGTGAATTTTTATTGGTTTTTCTTGTGTTTTGGAGTCTTAGAAGGATAGGAAATGTTGTTAGGAACCTTTAGGAATTAAAAGGGGAAAGAATGGATCAAAAAGGAGTGAGATTGGACAGTGAACCGGTCGCGCCGATCCAGACCGGTGCGGTCCGGTTCGAACCAGGCGAACTGGGTTTGCTGGAGGAAGAAGAAGGTGATTAGTACTGGTGCGTGGGGGCACGTGAAGAACCTTTTGAGGAAGTGTTCAACATGTGAATTAATCTATTTGATGTAACGAACATTTTGGGACTGGTTTCGTGTCGATCGGACACCGTCTCGATAATGTTCGCGACATCTGAAGGTTTAGGATCGAGTTTAAAAATAGTTAACAATTCAGGAAAATTTCGGGGCTTCAATGAGAGGATAATAAGGTAGTTAGTAACCCTCTATATTGATTTGGACAGGTTTGGGAGTCCCGGTGATGATGATTAGTCCGGTGAGGCTTATAGCACGCAAATCGAGGCGGCAGCTTAGGACGGTCTATGAGTGGACCTTGATTTCTAAACTGTGATGCATGCATAAATGTTTTAACTGTTTTATGGATGTGATTCTATGATGATGATTTGGATGATTGTGATTTATATGATTTCACACATTTCGAGACAATTTATGTGCTTGCACGTAAATCAAGATTTACAGTTTCGCACTGCTTTTCTAGGCTTATAGTTTTGGAAATGATTTCATGAAATGGTTTTGGATTTGAAAAGGTAAACTCGGGTTCGAGACCCATTTGTTTTGGAAACCCTCGGACTTGAAGTCCATTTAGTTATGTTCTCGGGCAAGAGGCCCAAATTGGTTCTTGAATCGATTTCGGATTTGGAAATATGAACCTGGCACGAGACCCATTTGATTTACGAACTCTCGGACCTGAAGTCCATTTGATTTAACAAGGAATCGGGCCAGAGGCCCAGCTGATTTAAGAATTGGGCTCGAGGACCAATTGGTTTGCGTATCGGGCTCGAGGCCCAGTTGACTTACGTATCGGGCACGAGCCTCATTTGGTTTACGAAATCGGGTACGAGGCCCAGTTTGTATGTGGATTCGAGCTTAGGGTCCAGTTATGTTTTAAGATTGTGATTTCAGGTCGGGGACCCATAAATGGATTTCTAGTTCATGACGGTTTATGGGGACTAGGCATGAACCATTGAAAGGTTTTAAGAATTATTTCAAAAGGTTTTTCGTATACCATCCTTTATATATGAATTGTCTCCTCTGGGGAGGGTCGTTGGACTGGGTGGACCCCGGAGTAGTCACGGAGCACTGATTGAATGGTGTCGCCCCCGTTGGGTTCCTTACTCTCAGAAAGGCTATGGATTATAACCCCCAAGGAGGGTCATTGATCTACGGACATTGACTTGGGTGGACCCTGGGAAGACTTGGGCTTTGAGACTCCGGGTAGCATGCGCGTAGCTCTAGATACCGTGACAGGATTGGTTAGATGAATTGGATAAACATGATTTCTTAGTTTTGCGAAATTGTGTTTTATGATTGATAAATGGATTTGGGCTGAGATCCCACATATGTTTATTATATTCTAGATTTCTGTAAATGGTTTTGGACAGGGGCCCGTATGGATTTGGTTATGGAAACATATGTGGTTTGATAAATGGTTTTACTATGCATGCATGTTTTTTAGTGAAGGACATAAAGGTCTTTTATGAAATATATTTTATCAACTCTTTTATTTTTGTCCACTCACAGTATTTCTATTTTCAATGCCCTTCAGGTTGAATACGGTGCAGACTGTAGCAGAGACCGAGACATCACATACCTCCTCCGGATCCTGGCGTACTCAGGAAGCCTTCGGGCTAAAGGTTCAATTTTTTCTTGTTCTAACACTCCGTGTCAGACGGGATCAGGAACGTTCCTCATTAATCCAGGAGGGATTAGGATGAGTCCTTACAGAGTCCCTATGGGAGTTGGATTTGAATCGGATTCGAGGAATCCTGTTGAGATGTTCGCGTATGAGACCCAGTTGAACTATGATTTGAAAGAAAGTATGTGTATGTGTATATGTATATACCCTCCCTTATAAATAGTCTCCTCTAGAAGTCGATCATCCTGTAGTGTCACGATCCACTGCCTGGGATGAGTGACTCCGAGAGGGAGCATATGGAGTGATTGATATGATATAGTTTCGGACAGGGTCCGGAGACAGGTCTTCCTAGACGTCGTAGATCTTGGGGGTAGACTCGAAGATGAGACCCGAGTAGTATGCATACTGGAGATATATCGTGACGTGTTCTTGATTAGGCATATGAGATACTAAGGATGGTTTATATATATATATATATATGATGACATGATGTTTCACCGTGTGATTAGTTTAGGGCTAAGACCTACGTGTATTGGATTTGGGCTGAGACCCACGTGATTTGATTTGGGCAGAGTCCTTATGGATTTGGTTTTGAGCTAAGTTCCCACTTGATTAGTTTTGGGCTGAGTTCCCATACGATCGGGTTTGGGCTGAGCTCCTACATGGATTTGGGTAGTGACCCACATGTGATTGATTTTACAATTTTGGGCTAAGACCCTAATGATTTGAGAAAGCAAATGGCTTTGATGGATAAACGATTTTATTAACTTTGATTTGATGACTGGTTTTATCATGCATGCATGCTTTTAGGTGAAGGGTATAAATGTCTCTTACGAAATGTTTTTATAAAACTGTTGTTTTGTCCAGTCACAACTTTTATGGTTTTAATACCCTTCAGGTTGATAGCGGATGCGGACTCTAGCAGAGATCAAGACATCACATGCCACCACCGATCCTGGTGTACTCTGATGAACCCCGGGCGGGTAACGAGTGTACCCCTGGTCTGACATGCATTGTCAGGCCGCAGCAGGCACGTTCCATGATAATTGAGGAGGATTGGGATGGGTCCTGTCAAATTTGTATCAGAGCATGTGTTGCTCTCAGAGTGACGTGCATGTGCTGGATGTGATGTCTCTACAGTGGTAACAACCCGTCATCAATCTGAGAGTTAGGGTGAGAGTATGGGGATTTAGTAGATTCGAACCCTAGTTAGATTATGTTTGGCAAGGGTACAATGGTTTAGGGTTCGGTTGGCACAGGATGCCACGAGGTAGTGAGGTTGGATCCCGAGTAGGATTGATGTACATGGGAATCTAACGGCCTAGAGTTCTAGTGTTACTAGTGGTTGGGATCTAGTTAATGTGGATGTCCCCGTATGACGATATTAAGTAGTTGTGACCGTTCAACAGTAAGGCCATATAAGATAGAGGATTGTTCCAAAGTGGTATCAATGGAGGTCAGATGTCAGGGTCATCCATGAAAAAGTGCACAGATCGGAGATTATGCTGCTAGGAGCAGTCAAGTACATGATGACCTTGGTTGACCCTAGTTGAGACTGATCGTATTTGGCGTGAGATTCCATGTTTCAGTATGTCGAATCCTGGAGGGATGTAAACTAGAGGATGCCATGGTACAGATGTTGTGTGATGTGGCGTGCCGTGATTGTGACATGCCGTGGTAGAGCAGTATTAAGCACTGAGTAGTACCGAGTTCTTGTGGGCCCAGCAGCTGGGAGCCGTAGAGTTACAAGAGGACGAGGTCCTCATATTGTGGTTATTAGGTGGTTATGTACCAGTTAACCCCGTGTGACGACTTTTCAGAGTCGAGAACGATGGATCAGTCAGGATGGTTGTGTTGTAGTGAGCAACCGAGTTTGTGATGACCCTAGTTTTAAATTGATTGGACAAGTTACGAGGAGTGGGGTACTTATGGACTAGTTCCCAAGGTGGACCGATAAGTGGATCTTGTATGTTGAATGGTTGGTACCTGTGTTTTGATAACGGAGTATTTCTTGGATTGGTCTGCACACGATTGTGGCAGACGCCACTACTGATAGACGTGCGCCAATCTTATCGAGTGGACAGGCTCGTGTTACAGTGATGACGGAGACGATAGAGATTCGTCAGTCATGATGGGGATATGAAGGTGTGTGAGTGACACACAGTACGAGCAGTGATTTCTGGGTTCGACTCAATTACGACCAAGTGCGATCATAGAAGAAGATGAGCTTTTGGCGTTGGCGAGTGTTCCACGCTACCTCAGGGGAGGTGACTGAGATAAGTGGGAGATGTCAGAGACGTGTTTCATAGAATCCAACCGTGATCGGATGATTTCGATTGACACCATGTGCCTAAGGGATGTAATTCTAAGAAAGCTTGGATTGTGACCGAGATAGTAGACATGCCCGAGTTTGGAAAATAGGTGAGTCCGTCAGGTACTGAGCGGGACAGAGAGGATCCCGGGTGGCTCAGTGCGAGGCATGGGGTATACCTGGATTAGTGACAGGTGCCCTAGTGCGTTTCGGACGAATTGCACGAGTGCGGGTGCATGAGCTGAACCTATAAAAGTAAAAACGTGAGAATCAGATAGTGAAGGATGACATCCTTTTGGATGTACATAAATGGTATAAACGGACATGCGAGTTGAATACTAAAGTTGATAGTTACAGACACGTGGTTAATGTCCACCTGAGTGATGGCTTGGAGGACGGGAGATTACAACTGAACAGTCGTGAGGGATGCGGGGCACGTGTGTGATGCCCCTAATTAGCTGAACGAGCTTGGAGTGAGTGTCCGAGGTAGTGGACCCATAGTGGATCGAGGTGAGTTAGATTGAGTGGTGTGATGACGATCATGATGATCGAGATGATGGAGGTTAGATATGTGGATAAGTATGAGACAAGGAAGATACGTAGATATCGATTAGGAAGAGATGAATAGCCGATACCTCGAGTTGGATATAAGGATAGAGATTGTGATTGATTAAGGCTAACCCATGACGAACGATCGAGTACTGAGCTGTAACGACCCGTCCCGAATTCCGGGATTAGTTTAGTGACTAATCTTGATTAGTGAGGTTGAACGGTGGTTAGTAGGGCGGAATCGGACAAATTGTGCGAAATGACCGTTTTGCCCCTGGTCGTGGGCAAAATGTTGACTTTTTTATCGGGCGGTCAAACGGACTTTGACCGATGACCGTGACGTAGTTCGGGACGTCACGAGTTCATAGACAGGTGGCACGTTCGATTCCGACATTCGTAGAGAAATTTATGGTGTTCGGAAGTTGAGGGGTATTTTGGTAATTTGGCTTATTAGGGGCCAAATGTTGACTTTTTGATCGGGAGGTCCGATGGGCGAGGGCCAAGGACCGTTACGTAGGTATCGTCGCTACGAATCCAACGACAGGCGGCATGCCGAAATCGGAGATTCGACGACAACGTTATGGTCAAGGAAACGAACTAACGAACCGAGGCTGGAATTAAAATAATAATATAATAATGAATAGTGACCGTTGACTGTGCACCTCCGGATGAGTGACAAGTGTCACCCATCCCCTGAATTCTGATCCATGTTTCCCTCCCAACATCATCATTTCCTACATCATCATTTCTCCTTCATCATTTCCTCCATTTTCTCCCTAATTATCTCCATATTTTCCTTACACCGTGAGCAAAACAGAGAGTGAGTGAGCTGGGAGAATTGGCTCCCTTCCTTGGCCGTTCTTGAGAGAAAATTGAAGGTTGAGAGAAACTGAATTGGCTGGGAAACACGAGAGGCAGAGAGGATGCTGGAAATCGAGAAATTGAATTTTAGGAAATTGGGGGGAAAATTCGAATACTGGGAATTAGGCCGTGAGGATCGCAATTGAGCTTACAATCAGCTTCCTGGGATCACAACGATCAGTTTTGTCGAAGGAACGAAGGGATTTGGCCACCAATTGGCTCTGATCACACTTGGTGACAGAGGAGGAATTTCGAAGTTGAGTCGTGGAATTGGAGGCTTCTTTGGATGAAATTGAGGTGGGGAAACTGCTTCCCATGATCCCACGATGCTTCTGGGTTCATCAATTGAAGGAAACCGATCGAGATCGATGGAACTCCATGGTTGCACAGTGGACGGTGTTCGAGCTTGAGTCGTGACGTTTGAGCACTGGATTGAAGCGATTGAGTTGGGGGAAAGGTTTAAGGGAGTCCATGGATGCTTCTGGTTGAATCAATTTTAGGAAATCGATCGAAATTGAAGGAATCCCATGATTGAATAGTGACCGGAGTGTTCTTCGTGTTCATCGTGGAATCGATGGAATCTGGGTAAGTGTTCGTGTAATTGAGTTTACAGAACTTAAATTAGACTTAAAACGAAACTAACTGAATGATTAATTGAAGGAATTAAGGCTGAATTGATGGACATTGAACCGGGTTGTGTCGCGGGTGAATTGGACCCGTTTACCAGACAAACGGGTTGGGCTGGTGACACTGTAGTAGGCGCGTGAGTTTCACGCGCAGCCACTCACGGCGGCGCGTGACGGCGCGTGGGCACGAATCTCAAGGTGAGGTCAACATGACTTCTGTCCTATTTAATGTAACGGACATTTTGGAATTGGTTTCGTGTCGATCGGACACCGTCTCGATATTGTTCGGGATATCCGAAGGTTTTAAATTAAGTTTAAAAATAAGTAAAAATGCAGGAAAATTACGGAACTTTGATAGGACGTTAATGATGAGGTTAGTGACCCTCTAATGTGATTTGGACAGGATTGGGAGTCCCGGTGATAGTGGTGAGGCCCGGGAGGGCCGGTGGCACGCGTATCGAGGCACACAGTTAAAACGGTCTGTGAGTGGACTTTGGTTTTATAAATTCTATGCATGCTTAAATGTTTTATATGGATTATGGTTGTGATTGTGTGATGTTGATTTGGTTGTTGGTAAATTGTACGGTTTCACGTATTTCGAGGCGATTTACGTGCTTGCACGTAAATCGAGGTTTCCGGTTTTACATGGATTTTCCATATTTATGACTTGGATATAATGTGATGAAATGGTTTTGAAATTGGAAATATGAACTCGGGCTTGAGGCCCAATTATGTTGGAAATTTCGGACTTGGAGTCCATTTGAAAATCGGGCCGGGGGCCCAGTTGGTTAATGAAATCGGGCAAGGGGCCCAGTTGGTATGAAATCGGGCTGAGACCCATTTGAGTTATGTTATCGGGCCAGGGGCCCAGTTGATTTACGAATTCGGGCCGTGGGCCCAGTGGGTTTATAAGTCGGGCTGCGGGCCCAGTTGGTTTACAAATCGGGCCGTGGGCCCAGTGGTTCATAAAATCGGGCATGAGGCCCAGTTGGATAATAAATGTGGTTTCGGGTCAGGGACCCTATATTTAATAATTGTGATTTTGGGTCAGGGAAACTAATGGAATTATGTGGTTTTATGGAAATTTCGGGCAGGGCCCAATGGTAATGATGTGATAAAAGGATTTAATAAAACTGTTTTTCCATATACCATCTGGATACAAGGATATATGATGGTCTCCTCCAGATGTCTGGGACACTGGGGAAGTCACGGTGCATTGCCTGCGAGGGGTCATTATACGGAGCAGCCAGACCGTATGATGACTCAGGAGCAGGATTGCTATGATTGACGTCAGGGACGTCAGACATCAGGGACGTCAGACATCAGGGATGTCAGATATATGGACTTGGAGAGACCCCGGGCAGCACGCGTAGCTTATGAAACCGTGAGATATGACGTCAGGGACGTCTAGCGTTTGGGACGCTAAGCATCTGGGATGCTGGTGATGGTAATGGTAAAATATGGATTAATGAATAAAATGGCTTATTGGTTGGATATGTGTTATGTGGTAAAAATGGATTATTGGTTATGAAATGGTATGTCGGGTCAGGGACCCTAAATGGTTTTGGATTTTGAATTGATGTTCATTTATGGTGACCCACATGGTTTTAATATGTATAGTGGTGGTATTCCACAGTTTTGGGCTGAGTTCCCACACTTGGTTTTTGGTTAACGGTTTTTGGGCTAAGACCCTAATGGCTCGGTTGAGCAAACGTTTTGGTTACTGGTAATTGTGGCATGCATACGTTTTTATTGGAGGGCATAAATGTCTTATAAATGTATTTGGGTAAACTTATTGGTTTTTGTCCACTCACAGCTTTTGGTTTTAATGCCCTTCAGGTTGATTACGGATGCGATTGCAGCAGAGACTGAGGCATTGCACACCTCCTCCATCGATCCTTGCGCACTCTGGATGCCCCGTTGGGCAGTGGCTCTTGGTTATCCCTTGTCTGACACCCCTTGTTGGACGGGAGCAGGGCACATTCCACGGTAATCCCGGGGGGATTGGGATGGGTCCTGTCACGTGAGCAATCTGACACCCCTCCGTTGATGCTTCCTTAACCGTGTACAACCAAATCCAATACTCTCCCAACCAATTCCCCTTCCATTGCTGAACCTGAGAGTGTGAATTTGTGAGCAATTTGAGAGTGAATTCAACTGGGTAAACACGAGAGATTGACAGTGAGGAGGAACTGAGAATTCGAATGATTAAGTTTTGGGAGGGAAAATCAAATTGGACGAATTGAGCTGCGATGATCGAATTGGAGCTTGGAAACATCTTACTGAGGTTGTGACGAGTCGATCCACGTCAAAAACGAGAAGAATTGGTGCCGTTTTGGCTCTGATCGAGCTTGGTGACAGAGGAAGAAATCGAGGATGAGACGTGGAGTTTGGAGCTGCGATTGACTCAATTGTTGTGGGGAAATGACTCCTCATGATCCCACGATGCTTCTGGGTTCATCAATTGAAGGAAACCGATCGAGATCGATGGAACTCCATTGTTGAACAGTGACGGTGCTCGAGTTTGAGTCGTGACGTTTGAGCACCGGTTTGATGCAATTGATGTGGGGGAATTGTTCCTCAGGGTCCGTTGATGCTTCTGGAATTGTTCGGAATGAGGATTTGTATGTGGTTGGACATTGTCAGAGTACAGTCCTTGTGCAGGCCGAGTTGTGCCTTGATGATTGATATGATGGGGGTGCACCGGTGTGTAGTGCACGTTGGACGATGGGATTGACCACGGTCAATCGGTATGTCAATTTGAGAGTTTCCAAAATGGATGAATGTGTTGCCGATGGAATGGAGTCCTCCATGGACATGATATGGTGATCGGATTGTATCCGATTATAACAGTTCGACGAGGCTTATGATTGGATGTGTTCCGACATATTGAGATGTTACCTGGATGTCGACTACTGTGTGCTCGAGCAAAGTAGATTAGGAGGGATCAGAGATTATGAGAGCCGAGAGTTCAAGGCCATGTGAGACAGAGGAACCCTAGTGAGATTGTTGTGACTATCTCTACTGAGGCAAGTATTCGATGGGGTCCAGATACACCCAAGATTGGTGAGATGTCGAATGTATTTCGACAGAGTATTTGATGTGACAGTTTGGGACTTGAGATGAGTCAAGATTTCAGCATAGGTGACTGAGTGACATGATTACGATGTGAGGACTCGAGAGCGAGTCGAGATCAAATTGGCACAACGAAAGCACAGTGGAGCCAGGAGTTGTCGCCGGGTCATGACAGTGGTGATGGAATGAATCGATATTAAACAGGTTCAGATTAGTAGGTAGTATTGGGACTCTAGTGAGAGTCAGTATGAGTATGAGAAAATGAGAGTTGAATCGTGTGAGTACCGAGGCCGATAAATGCCGCAGGGTTGAGTATGGCCTGCAAGTGAGATTTGTGTCATTGTGATGGTAGGATCTAGCTGATGGTTGCCTGATCGAAAGCTGGACAGGTTGTCAGCTCCAGTTATCGGATGAGAAAGGTCGTCAGGCTGAGAAGCTGACTTGACGACTCGAAGTTGGAAAGTGTTAGAGTGGTAGACTGGAAAACTGACTGCGATGTTAACTTAGGTTGTCAACTGAGAAAAACCATCATGCTGAAAAGCCGTTTGGACATCAACTTAGTACAACTGGCCTGTCAGAGTGGGTGACATGTGAGACACCGACATTCTGTCTCGAGTGAGACTTACGAGCTGACGTGTCGATTCTCGAGAGTTGATTAGGAGCTTTGGGAGCTCAAGTGACAAGGAGTACCAACGGGTATTGTAATTGTGTCCGACGTGTACATTTACACGAGAGTGCCTCTAGTTGGAGGCATGATTGGATTTCAACTATTTAGTTGTGGAATTTGAATCAGTTTGAATTTCGAGGACAAAATTCTTTAAGGAGGGAAGTTTGTAACGACCCATCCCAAATTCTTGGGATTAATTAAGAATTAATTATGGATTAGCGGGACTAATCGGGAATTAGTCGAGGATTATGGGACGTTCATGGCGAAATTACGATTTGCCCCTAAACGAGGGTAAAAATTTGACTTTTGACCCGGGAGGTCCAATGCATGAGGACCGAAGACTGTTACGTAGATCGAGTTTATATGAGTCCATAGATAGGCGGCATGGCAAAATCAGACATTCGACGGGAAAATTACGGTTCACGGAAGTTTCGAGGAACTATTAAACGTTTTACGTGACATATAGATATTTTTCATTAAGTGGGCCCAGATATTTTAGGACCGGCCCAATGGATGATTGATAAGTGTCATTCATCCATTGCTCACCAAAATACATACATGCATCTTCTCTCTATTTCCATTTCTCTCAGTCGACCACCCAAATCCGATGAACCCAAAACCAATCCCTCTTCCCCCATTTGAATCTGTGTGAGGCCAAGAGAGTGGCTGAGAGTGCAAGGGAGAATGGACGGCGATGGTGAGGGTGTCAGAACCGCCGTGGACAACAGAGGAAAGGTAATCACGAAGCCCCGTTTCTATTTTGAATTTGAATTTTGTGTTTTGAACGTTGAGGATGTTTTCTAATGATTGGGGTGTGATTATGGGGTTTGTATGAGCGTTTAGAGATGGCTTTGGATAGCGGAGAGTGGCTGAGCAGCCCAGGGAAAGGGTTGGAAAACAGGGTCGTGAAGCGTGAATCGAACTAGGGGGTTCTAGGTGGTTTTTCTTGAGTATGAAGGTATAGGAATTGGAATGGGTGAAAACGGGTTGAAAATGGGTGGGTTATGGCCTTGAACCAGTCACGTCGGTTCGGTTGTACCGGCTGACCAGTGAACCGGTTCAGATTGGTTGTCGCGAGGAAGAAGAAGCTACTCTGCAGTGGCATGTGAGCTCCATGCGCAACAAATTTGGGAGGCGCGTGGGGGCACGTGAAGCACTGTTTAGGGATGAGGTCAACATATGAAATCATCCTTTCGATGTAATGAGCATTTTGGGACAAGTTTCAAGTCGATCGGACATCGTTTGGATTTAGTTCAGGATGTCCGAAGGTTGAAAGCGTATGTAAAATACGTTTAAAAATCCCGAAAAATTAAGGGGCTTTAATAAGAGGTTATTAATTTAGTTAGTAACCCTCTAGTATGATTTAGACAGGTCCGGGAGTTTTGGTGATGATGATTAGCCCGGAGAGGCTTATAGCGCGCGTATCAAGGCGCAGCATGGACGGTCTGTGAGTGGACTTTGTTTTATGAATTTGATGCATACATAAATGATTTATATGAGTGTATGAACATGATTTGAGATGCCTTGAATGTATATGATTGTGGTAGTTAGTATTTATGTATTTGCAAGTATTTCGGGATTTACGGTTTTATATCGTGCCTATAGTGATGGTTTGAGGAAATGTTTTGGATTTGGAAATGTGGAATCAGACATGAGACCCATTTGAGTTGGAAACTATCGAACTTAAAGTCCAGTTGATTATGGTATCGGGCTTGAGTCCCAGTTGATTGCAATATCGGGCTTGAGTCCCAGTTGATTGTGATAATGGGCTTGAGGTCCAGTTGATTGTGATATCGGGCTAGAGTCCCAGTTGTTTGTGATATCGGGCTTGAGGCCCAGTTGAATTGTGATTTCAGGTTTGAGTCCCAATTGATTGTGATATCGGGCTTGAGGCCCAGTTGAATTGTGGTATCGGGCTTGAGTCCCAGTTGTGGTTTATGAAATGAGAATTCGGATTTAAGACCCTATTGAGATGTGAATTCGGGCTGAGTCCTTGTGAGAGTTGGATTTAAATCGGATTCGAGGAATCTTGTTGAGATGTTCGGGTATGAGACCCAATTGAACTATGATTTGAAAGAAAGTATGTGAATATGTATATACCCTCCCTTATAAATAGTCTCCTCCAGACGTCGATGATTCTGAAGTGTCACGATCCACTGCCTGGGATGAGTGACTCCGAGAGAGAGTACATGCCTAGGAGTGAGAGATATAATATAGTCTCGGACAGGGTCCGGAGATAGGTGTAACGACCTGTCCCGAATATCAGGATTTAATATGAATTAATTATGGGTTTAGTATGATTAATCGGGGATAAATCGAGAGAAAAATGGACGGACGGTGTAAAATGACCGTTTTGCCTTTGGAATTGGGTAAAATATTGACTTTTGACCCGATGAGTCAAACATACGAGGACCAAGGACTGTTACGTAGATCGGGACGTTACGAGTACGTAGAGAGGTGGCACGACGAAATCGGACGTCGAACGGAGAAGTTATGGTCACGGGAGTGAAATGGGTTAAATTTACGACCCGAGAATTTAATTAAAATAATAAGAAAATAATAGGATCTGATACATAATTTAATTAACCTAGAACCTTTGGATGAGTGACAAGTCCCACAGATGTTTTCCCCATTTTGTGGATCTTACCCTCATTGGTGGATTTTTTTTTATTTTAATCCATCACTCATCTCTCATCTCTCACACACAGTCGTCCAACTCTCTCTCAACCACTCATCCTTACCTTTCATTTATTTTAGCTGATCACTCATCTGATCATCTCCATCAAACACCAAACTACATCTCTCTCCCATATCCTTCTAACCCGTGAACTCAAGAACCATAACCTAACTCAAACCGTCCACCAACTTCATCACCATCACCAGATCGACTTCACCTTCATCATCAGACATCATCTTCATCATCAACTCGTCACCATCTTCATCTCTTTTGATACAAACCCCGTGCAACACCCAAAATAGTGAAGAACAAAACCCCAAATGTGGATCGAGGTTTATGATTTTAATAATGGTTCAATGGGCGCGGTGAACCGGTCTGAACCAGTTTAATCAAGGAAGACGATGAATACTGTCCCGGTGTGTGGGCTTCACGTGCGGTACCTTTGGCTGGCACGTAGGGGTGCGTGGGGCACTTTGGGACACGTGTTCAACATATGGAATCATCCTTTCGATGTAACGATCATTTTGGGACTAGTTTCGAGTCGATCGAGCATCGTTTAGATATAGTTCAGGATGTCCGAAGGTTTAGGATCGGGTTTAAATATGTTTAAAAATTTGGAAAAATTACGGGGCTTTAATGAGAGGTTAATGAAGTGGTTAGTAACCCTTGAGTATGATTTGGACAGGTTCGGTTATTCCGAGGATGGTGATTTAGCTGAGGAGGTTTATGACATGCATATCGAGGCGGCAGCGTAGGACGATCTGTGAGTGGACATTGTTTTCTAAATTGTGATGCATGCATGACTGTTTTATATGTTTTACGTATGTGATTTCTATGATGATGATTGTGGTATTGGAGATTTACATATTTGCACGTATTTCTAGTTGTTTTCTGTATTTGCACGTATATCGAGGTTTATGATTTTAATAATGGTTAAATGGTATGATTTTGGATTTGGAAATATGGAATCGAGCTTGAGGCCCATTTGGTTTACGAACTATCTGACTTTGAGTCCATTTGATTGAATGAGGCATCGGGCCAGGGACCCAGTTGGTTTATAAAATCGGGCATGAGGCCCAGTTGTGTTTTATGAATGTGATTTCGGGTCGGGGACCCATAAATGGATTTGGATAAATGGTTTTGGATTTTAGAAATCGGATTTGTGGATTACGATAGGCCCATTTGAACGGTTTGCGATGATTTATGAAATGGTTTTCCATATACCATCCTTATATCTATGGATTGTCTCCTCTAGTCGTCTGGGATAATGGAATAGTCACGGCGCATTGCCTGCGAGGGGTCACTGCACGGAGCGACCAGACCATAAAGTGACTCAGGAGCAGGATTGCTAGACGTCTGACATCTGAGATGTTAGAGATTGACTCAGGTTAAGACCCCGGGTAGTATGCGTAGCGTTGACCGTGACACGACGTCTGGGACGTCGGGCATCTATGATGCCGAGGATCGGTACATAATGGTATTGGATGGAAATGTGATTTATGGCTTTACTGGATTATGTATTTGGATTTCGGATTTATTGGATTTATGAGTTGGTTTTCGGTGTTAATGGATTTTGGAAGGGACCCACATGGTTTGGATTTACGGTTTTCGGCTGAGTTTCCACTTACTTAGATTTATGGTTTTGGGCTAAGGCCCTAATGATTTAAATAAAGTAAAAGGTCTGATTATTGGTTTTCGAATGCATGCATACTTTTTAGCTAAGGATATAAATGCCTTCTTATGAAATGTGTTTTTATTAAACTTTTGATTTTCATCCACTCATAAATTTTAATGGTTTTAATGCCCTTCAGGTTGATAGCGGATAAGGGCTGTAGCAGAGATCGAGACATCACATGCCACTACCGATCCTAAGGTACTCTGATGGACCCCGAGCGGGTGATGACTGTATCCTTGTTCTAACATGCGGTGTCAGATGGGAGCAAGCACGTCCCACGATAATCTAGGAGGATTGGGATGGGTCCTGTCACTTGACGTCCCAGACGTCATATATATCACGTCTAAGAAACATGTGCTACCCGGGGTTTCTCCGGGTCCATATCTCTGACATCCCAGATGTCTGACGTCCTGGACGTCTAATCATAGCAATCGTGCTCCTGAGTCACTATACGATCCTATTGCTCCGTGCAATGACCCTTCACAAGCAATGCGCCATGTCTACCCCAATGTCCCAGAGATGGAGTGAGACCTATCCACATATCCTCATCTGAGGATGGTAAATGGGAAACACCATTTTTAAAACCATTTGAAAACATCTCAAAAAGTTTTTCAAAGGGGCCTTGCCCGAAATTTCCATAAAATCATGATAAATCCACAAATCCAAGTACTCGAATCCTAATCCATTTATCCAAATTCGTTTATCCAAATTCATTTATAAAACACAATTGGGCCTCATGCCCAATTACATAAACCAACTGGGCCCCCGACCCGATAATATAACACAAATGGGTCCCAGCCCGATTCTTCATTAAATCAAATGGACTCCAAGTACGATAGTTTCCAAATCAAATGGGTCTCATGCCTGGTTCATCATTTCAAATCCAAAACCATTTCATTAAACCATCATAAAAAACCCAAGCACGTATGACCACAGTATAAAACCATAAATCTTGAAATACGTGCAAATACGTAAATCATGAATACCATAATCATAATCATAGAAACCATATATATATAAAACATATAAAACAGATATGCATGCATCATATTTAGAAAAAATAAGTCCACTCACAGACCGTCCTAGCTTCCGCCTCGATACGCGCACCATAAGCTTTCCCGAGGCTAATCTGCTATCACCTAGACTTCCGATCCTGTCCAAATCACACCCAAAGGTCACTAATCATCTATACAAGTCTATAGGATAAAACCACAAAACTTCCGGCTAAGTCAACGCATC
Source organism: Prinsepia uniflora (assembly GCA_032719365.1). Taxonomy (NCBI): domain Eukaryota; kingdom Viridiplantae; phylum Streptophyta; class Magnoliopsida; order Rosales; family Rosaceae; genus Prinsepia; species Prinsepia uniflora. The sequence goes on along the minus strand of CM064866.1, from coordinate 44,226,253 downwards.
CCAGACACGTTTCCCGAGGTGAAAAACCTAGATTTGACCATCCAAATGATCTTCGATCGACCCGAGGTGAAAAACCTCGATTTGACATTGGGCCCACCTAGAAATTTGAGCCCACGCGCCCCCACGTTCCTAGTCAATGCTCCTTCAATACATGAATAGTACCTACTGATGTCAGCAGTAACAACTGTCAGATTTGAGACCTGTCAGATCTAACAGGGCCACGTGTTGGCCTATCGTTGGTCCTCTGTCTGGCATGTCAGTCTGACATGATGACATCCCCTTGATGATGTCATGTCATCGTCTTCCGCATTTTGGGTCTGCAACTGGGTCGCACAGTACCCACGGCTCAACCCGGTTGGTTTTCCTTCATTTCTAGCCCGTTTTCAAACCTGTTGATCTCTATGTGATTGTCTGGACCTAACCTATCGATTTACCATCCCAAAAACATGAAATCAGATTGGAATCATACCCTTGAATTCATGAACGGACACAACCAGGTTCCTCCTTCGATTTCCTTTTACCACGACCACCGTTATTCACAGTTCCATGCGCAGAAGACTCGTACAACCACCAGAAATGTTATAGGATGTTTAGAGTCGATCAAAAACACTTAAATCCAACATTTAAATTTTGAACCTAAAGCTTACCTCATCAGGTTTCCGACCACCATCCACGACGGTCCTACCCGTTAGCACCATCCTCATCGTCTCCCTTCACTCTCTCATTTCCATTCACACTCTAACCCCATCGGAAAAGGATTGAAATGGCTTATATAGGGGTTGAGGTTCATGGTTCCAGAGGTTTCACGCTTTCTGGGGAAAAATGGAGAGGATGATCGAACAACGGGGGAAGAAAATATCCCACCATGTGGAGATATGGGCCAATCAGATGGGTGAAAGTTGTCACTCATCTGGTGGGTCCCTTCCAGAAGCTTCCCCAATCACAACAGCCCACGTGTCGATTTTTCAAGGGTAAAATCGTCATTTCACACCGTCCGTCCGTGATCTTCCGTCTAATCCCCGATTAGTCCCGCTAATCCACGATTAATCACTAATCTAATTCCGAAATTTGGGACGGGTCGTTACACCTTGAACTCCTATCCTTTGTCGTTGTAGGAGACCACGCTTAATTGCCTCAATTTCAATGGAAACGACGGATCCACAAGCGATCCCAGCCCAGAACATTTGGCCAAAAGAAGACCTGCTGAGTCCAGCAAGATCCCACATACTCCACGCTGGAGATTCTCCGTACAAACCGTTGCATCAGAGTTAAGCTTCAACATCCCTTCCATTGACTTAGTACACTTATGTTCACGCCTAAATAGAGCCCACACAGAGACTTGTTGCGAACCTGTAAACACCGAATAAAGCTAATAGGCCCAAAATAGACCTATAATTTAACCCTTGAGCATTGTAGTTGTAGTGACATGACCCATCCCAATCTTCCCGAGATTAACGCTGGATGTCCCATGCTTTCGTCTAACCCATGTTTGACACGAAGGGCTAGACACCCGTCTAACCCCCGTGTAACGCGAAGGCCTGACAAGGGATAACTTGAACCAACAGCCCAACGGGCTTCCAGAGTATGCTAGGGTTAGTGATGGACTGTGATGTCTCAGTCACCACTACAGCCTGCGCCGCGATCAATCTGAAGGGCATTAAAAACCATAAAAGCGATGAGTAGACGAAAATAAACAATTTGATAAAAACTCATTTCATAAAAGACATTGATGCCCTTCACGTAAAACCATGCATGCATTCAAAAAGTAGTTAATTCAATATAATAAAACCCATTTATAAAACCATATCCTTTTCCTTTCCTCAAATCATTAGGGCCTTAGCCCAAAACCATAAAATCAATCGTGTGGGAGCTTAGCTAAAAACCGTAAATCCAAATCATGTCGATCACTGCCCAAATCCATTTATTGAACACAGAAATACCATTTCATAAATCTAATAAATCTATAATCCAAATACCGATCCTCGGCATCCGAGATTCCTAGCGTCCTAGACGCTTGACGTCCCATACGTCATATCACGGTCTAAGCAACACGTGCTGCCCAGGGTCTCTCTGGGTCAATCTCTGACATCCCAGATGTCTAACGTCCCACACGTCTAATCATAGCAATCCTGCTCCGGAGTCATTATACGGTCCGGTCACTCCGTGCAATGACCCCCACAGGCAATGCGCTGTGACTTTCCAGTGTCCCAGACATCTGGAGGAGACCATCCACATATCCTCATATAAGGATGGTATATGGAAAACATTCTATAAAATCTTTCAAAATCTTTCAAAGGGGCCATGCCCGAAATTTCCTTAAAACCATCATAAATCCAGCAATCCAATTACTCAAATCCAAATCCATTTTAGGGTCTCCGGACCCGAAATCACATTTTATAAACCAGAATTGGGACTTATGCTCGATATCATACTCAACTGGGCCTCAAGCCCGATCATGTAAACCAAATGGGCCTCCAGCCCGATATCTCGTTAAATCAAATGGACTCCAAGTCAGATAGTTTCCAAATCAAATGGATCTCATGCCCGATTCCATATTTCCAAATCCAAAAGCCTACCATCAAATCCACAGTTGAAAACACTAGCACATGTAAATCCAACATAAAACCATATGCTTAGAAAAACGTGCAAATACATAAATACCAAATACTACAACCATACGTACTCTAGGCATTCGAAACATAGATATAAAACATATAAAATAGTTATGCATACATCATATTTAGAAAACAAAAGTCCACTCACAGACCGTCCTAGTTGCCGCCTCAATACATGTGTCATAAGCCTCCCCGAGGCGAATTCATCATCTCTGGGACTTCCGGACCTGTCCAAATCATACCCGAAGGTTACTAATTATTTATATTAGTCCATAGGATAAAACCCCAAAAATTGCAAAAATGTCAACGTGTCCCAGATACGTTTTTCGAGGTGAAAACCCTCTATTTGACTAACCTAACGATCTTTGATCAACCCGATATCACCACCATCGGATCCATATCGTCGAAACCCTTCGAATAACATTGGTTCCACCTTGAAATTTTCCCTCACTTTCCCCCACGCGCGTGGTCAATGCACGGTCAACGGTCTAGTCAACAGTCAGTCAATGCTGACTGATGATAAGGACCCAAAATATTGGGTTCTGGGCCAATTAGATGGGTGACACTTGTCACTCATTTGGTGGGTCCTTCCCAGATATTTCCCAATTCAAACATGCCACGTGTTGTCCTCAATTGATTTGCGTGAATAGTGCCGTAAAACTTCTTAGACCTGTAACTTTCTCGTCGAACGTCTGATTTTGACGTACCGCATGTCTACGGACTCGTAACGCCCCAATCTACGTCGCGGTCATCGGTGAAATTCCATTTGACCGCCCGAGTCAAGAGTCAAATTTTTGCTGAAGCCTAGTGGTAAAATGGTTAATTCGCATTGGTTGTCCGCGATTCTTCGACTAATCCTCGATTAGCCATGCTAATCCTTAATTAATCACTAATCTAATTCTGAATTTTGGGACGGGTCGTTACATATAGTTTAGGGATGCAAAGGATCATTATTACGCCAAGGATTGAGGGTACATGTTTTTCTAGTTGAAACTTTAAGTAATAATAGGGGAAAGTAAAAAAAAAATAAAAGAGAGGGGGATGTTTGAAAAGTTGTTTTCTTGAAAGAGTTTGTTGTTTGCATAAAATAGGAAGGATTGAGTTTGAATAAATGTGAGGGAAGAAGTTAAGGACATGTTTTTCAACACCGAAGTATATGTCAAGTCCATTGTTTTTATTGCTAAGTTCATTACTTATGTCGTGAAATCCATCAAACAAGGATAGGTCATGATGCACTTTTCCTATCCTTATTACCTTCCAATCCTTCCTTAACCGGTGATGCACTCAAAGTTAAGGAACTCTTAAGTAGACATCTCAAGACATGAATGGGTAGAAAATTCTAGTCGTTCTTAGATCATTAAGTTCATTGAAAATCTGATTGAAGATTGAGTTAGACGAAGTATGAATGCCATCTCTTTCTAACTCAAATTGATAGTGATTAAACTGTGAAGATTTTTGCTACTTGTGAACATGGAAACGAATACATGCCATATGCATCATTCCTACGTCGTAGCTACACTTATATGCTCCTCGAGTTATGTATGCATCCATAATAAATAAACATTGAAGGTTTTTATAAAACTAATCAAAACTAGTCATTCACATGCATAATTCGGACAAAGGAATATAAAATAATAACTTAACACATAACTTAGGGCTTCAAAACAGCCCCTAACTAAAGGGAATATAGTTACACATACTTAATGAAAACATAATAAAAAGTAAAGGGTCTAGGATTACACAATGAATCAAAGAATAAGAAGGTGGAAGCCACAAAAAAATTCATCAATTCTTCAAGTCCAATTTTGGGAATAAAGTATGCGTGAAATAAAACTAAGAACAAAAGGTAATGTAAAAACTCGTATATTGAACTATAAGGTGTAAAAAGGGTGTATATTACAATGATTTAAGGGACTATTTATAGGAGACAAATTAATATAGAATCTTCCGCAAGGAATCCCTGTAGAATTCAGACAAGGACACATGTCTTATTCGGACATGACAAACAAAACCGTCCTAGAAAAGGCTTTGAACTCCTAAAGTGGTAAGGAAATGATTTCCTTAGCTGGCAAGGTTAAGTGATAAGGCCCTTTCCTTATCATGCGAATCCAAAGGTTGAAAATAAGTAATGATCAATAAATCAAACCTCGAAATCTCGGACTTGTACAGCTAGCCATAAGCTGGCTTGATCAAGATTGGCTACAAGTGTGAATACAAGTCAAAGTCGGCCAAGAAAGAAGGAGGAACCTTCTTGTTTGATCTTGGGTGTTTTAATTGCATTGATGACGTGGCTATGACACATGGAGATGATTTGATGGTCTAATCATGCATTAGGCATTGGAAAATGGTCAAAATAGGTCGAGGCTCCAAAAGAACCCGAACCGGGCCTAGGCCTAAGTCATGTTTGAAAGTATCTTCAATTGAGACAACAATTGTGCACGTGGAAAGAGTAGGAGATTAGTATCCCAAGCGCGTGTAAGGTACCTATAAAAATGTTAGCAAAGTCTTTGGAACCAATGGAATCAAATGGTGGCATCGCTGGTTCTTAATAGGGGCCGGGCCAGAAAATAGGTACTAGAGCTGGCTCTTGGTGAGTCTCGAGTTTGAGCAAAATCAGGTGCCTAGAGCTCAATGAATGAAAGGATTAAGGTGACTTGTGGGGCTAGGCTAGGAACTTGGATTAGGTGGAGGTTCTGTGGGAGTGATCTTGAGCTTGCACCAAGACTGGGCCTCGTCGGAGATACTCTGTACTTCCTCCAGACTGGTACATAGTCTTGGTAGGGATTTACAGGTGGAATGTCAAGACCCGGCCCTCCTCAGTCAGGACCCAACTCATCTAGCACCATATTGTCCGCTTTGGGCCTCCCCCTCACTGTTTTGTTTTCGGGATCTCATGGTGCAACTTCCTAGGGGGTCACCCATCATGGAATTGCACCAGCCTCAACTCGCTTAACTTTGGGGTTCCAATCCCCCCCAAAGCCACTTGAGCTCCCAAAAGGCCTAGTTTAGATCAGAGTTGCGCAGAGGCACCCTCTATCTAACCCTATATTGTCCTCTTTAGGCACACCTGCGCCCGCAAGGTTTTGTTCCCAAGACCTCACGCCTGGAAGGTAACCACCTTAACCAGCGCAGCCAAGGGAGGCCTAGTGCTAGATAGGAGTGTGCCTACACTTTTAAGGCACACCACCATCCTCTCCCAGACCATTCCCCCTCGTAGGAATGTGGGATTGTTCACCGTTTCCTCCAGGACAGGGGTCTTACATGGAACTAGGACTCGGTAGGAGGTCCAGGCCTCTGTTGGGGACCTAGAATCCATCTTAGGGCTCTTTCACTTTTTCCTCGGACTTAACCTCATTTCATAATTATGCACAAGTTCTCACAAGAAAAAATTATTTTTTCCTATTGAAGGCATATTTGCATTAAGGATATGTAAATGGAATGCAAAATGACCTTAAAAACATGCATAAATATAAGGCTATCAAATACCGCCACACATACCTTTTGCTATTCCCTTAGAAAAACATAAAAAAAAAAGACTCAATGTAATTAAGATAAGCATTTAAACCCCTAGATTCACCTAGTAGGAGGAATTTTGTCTCCTTGTACATAAACAAAGCTAGCAACAATATAATAACAAGATAAGAAGAACGTAAGTTAAGAAAACACGTTTTAACCAAACGAAAAGTTTATTCTATATCCATGAATATATGTGTCAAAGTCCATGCCATAATTTTAATCATTAAAATTGAAAAACAACTTCATCAAACCATTTTTAGAAAAGTTTTACTTTCACTCTAATTCACGAATGCTAGGTTGCACTCCTACTAGCATTTGTGATGAATTTAGAAAACAAAATTCGTGGTATCACATATGAATTTGAAGAATGGCAATTCAAGAAAGTAGGATTTCATAGAGGGAATTGAAACTTAAGAACATGAACGCGTACCTTAGCTTTCACCATAGTTTACCATAAGATCTGTAGGTCTTCTATTGTAGGTTGTAATGGTACTAGGCTCAGGGGTTTTGAAGGAAGGATGAAATTCAAACAAACCAGAGATGTACCAAGGCATGAGAAGTCATACTTCGAGTCTTGAATTTATAAATTGGAATCCTTGCTTGAGGCCCAAGACATTGCACATATTTTGCAAATGGTTGAGGTTCTTTGGCTCAGTTGGTCCAATTGAGTAGGTTTCACTTTTTTTTTAATGTAATATTGTTTTTTCTTTTTCAACTCATTTGAAAGGAACCAAGATCATGCAACTAAATTCCTTATACTTACATAGATTTCCCCGGAACACACTTGTGAAATTTTACATGTTAATGCTTATGTTTTAGGCAGCAACTCTTCATATTCTTCACTCTCACCTCATTTGATGCAACCTTAGCACAAACTTAGGCTATAGAGTATGGTCGTATGAATTGGCGAGGTAATCTAGGGTAGGATATCATGGGTGATGAAAGAAAAAGGCTTAAGTGTTTGGCTTCAAAAGTGGATTAGGAAACATGCAATATGATGGGAACAAGGCCTTTAGAGGTCAAGTACACATGCCTACATCACGTCTTATATCAAACCATACATCAAACCAAGAGCATTCATAATGTACATGAAAGAATTAATGCAAAATTGATGATATGAAATCAAGTAATAAGAATAAAAGGATGAATGTTATAAAGTAGAAACAAAGTAGATCTCTTAGAATAAAGGCAATTAGGCGAAAAATCTCACAAGGTTGTTTCCATAAATTCCCTAAGGTTACTTATTTTTTTTTTCTTGCTTAATTCTTTAAACATGGCATCGTGAAGTGCGTTTATATGAACTCAAGGCATGGTCTAAACATTTAGTTTAGGAAAAAGCGGGTTTCACAGCTTATATATTCATATTATCAAGTTAACCATATTATTACTAGCAACCTAAAAACACAAAACAAAACCGAAACCTTTGATAAAAACAAAAAAACATTGAACAATAACAAAAATTTTGTAGGCCGTCGTACCCCGATACCTGTTTTGCAAGCATAAATCATGTTAAAAGCTTACACCCCCCCCCCCCCCCCCCCCCCCCCCCCCCCCCCCCCCCCCCAAAAAAAAAAACCTAAACCATACATTTGTAGAAGAAAAAGAACCATGACAAGTAAAGATGCACAACAAAATGGAATTGTAAACACAAAACAAAAAAAAGGGTTGAAAGGTACGAACCTTGGCTAGGTTAACTCTGAAAAGTGCTCTATTTAATGTCTGGGCAAGATGTGGACCTTCCTCAGTCGGATGGGTTGGGCCTGCCCTACAGGGAGATAGACTCAACCGTTTGCTCCTCAAAAGGCTTGTAGTAGGGCTTACGTCTATACCCGTTAACTTTGAATTCACTTCCTGTTTTCTTACTTTGGATTTGGATTGAACCATGAGGAATTATGTTAGTTATTATAAAAGGCCCAATCTAATAGGAACAAACCTTATCGGGAAAGAGGCAGAGCTGGATGTCGTAAAGGAGTACCTTTTTTCTAAGCACATAAGCTTTTCCTCGGATCATGCGGTCGTGGAATGTGTTAGTATTTTCTTTGTAAATCCACGTATTGTTGTAGGCATCATGTCTAATTTCTTCAAGTTTGTACATCTGAATCTTCCTATGAAGGCTTGCTTCATGGATGTCCATGTTGAAGGTACGCATGGCCCAATGCGCCTTGTGTTCCAACTCAACGGGTAAATGGCAAGGCCTGCCATATACCTGGTGGAATGGGGACATACCTATAGTAAGTAGTCTGATACGTTCATAAGGAATCTTCGGGACGTTGGCTCTAGTCCTTGCAGCTTGGACCTACGGTCTTCTCTAATATGTGCTTGATCTCTCAGTTGGACACCTCCGCTTGCCCACTAGTTTGTGGATAATGGTGGTTGGATACCTTATCCATGATGTTATACTTCTTTAGGAAATAACCTATGGTATAGTTACAAAAATAAGAGCCCCCATTACTTATGACGGCCCGAGGCATGCCAAATGTAGCAAAAATATTAGAGCATAGAAAATCTACAACAACTTGAGAATCATTAGTGCAGGTGACCATGGCTTCCACCCATTTCGAGACATCATCAACTGCTAAAAGTATTTAAAGATGACCTAGAAAAGATGAAAACTGTAAGGACCCGGACCTTCAACGAGGGTAAAATCGAAAATTTGGACAAAATTGACAATTTTACCCATAAAGGCAAAGGTTGACAATTTTGATCAGAATAACTTTTGGTGATTCTGGGAATGCTGTTAGAAAGCTCTCGATCTCCAGAGTACATTGACAGGCGGCATGCCGAAACCGAAGTTGGGACGATTTTGATTTCGGTCTAGATTATGTAGGGGTAATTTGGTAATTTGTGCTGTAAGGGCATTTTGGTAATTTCTAATGAGATTTTTTGTTGGTCCAATTGGACAGGGAAAAGTGTCCCTTATCTCCTAGATTTTTGTGTTGCCGACTTGGTGTTTGGGTTATTTGTTATTGTGTATTAGTTTAAGTTGGTATTTTCTTGGTGTGTTTTGATTGCTTGGCCGAGAAGAAAACATAGAAAGAGAGCGAAACGAAATAGAGAAGAAGCAGGTAGAGAGGAAGAAAGAGAGGAGAGAAAGAGAAGGAAACCCAGAAGAAAGGAGGAGAGGTTCGAGATTGAGTGAGTAAGTGATGAACACGTAAGGATTTTCGGATTTTGATTTGGTCAACTCGAGTTTTGACAAGTAAGGTTGAAGTAAGGTTGAGGTCAAGCTGATGAACACATTCCTCAGGTTCCTACGATCCTAACAAGTCCTTTAGATGCAGATTTGGATGTGGGAATTACACAGACACCAAGAACGACTCTCGGTCGTAAGTCCTCGATGGGTGACCTATTTTTGGTTGAGTTTTATTTAATTTGATTGCATAGAATTGTTCCTTAGATAGATTGGAGTATGTTGGTCGAATTGGATTTGAAAAAGGACTAGAAACTAGGGAGAATAGGTTGGGTTAGTTCGCTGGGTTGGGCAACCAAAGTTGCAGGAAAACAGATATAGAGGGTGGATGAAGACGATGCTACAGTGCAGACAAGTGGATCCCACGTGCAGCCACTTGGGCGGTGCATGGTGGCGCATGCGGGGGTATTTTGAGAAACAGTCAACCCAGTTTTCAATGCAATCATTCTAATGAACATTTTGGCACAAGTTTTGAGTCAATCAAACACCGTTTCGAGGTAATTTTGGGTGTCTGAAGGTTTAGGGTTCGTTTTAAATACGTTAAAAATCCCAGAAAATTATGGGATTAAAATAGGAGTTATTTGAGATTATTTGTGACCATTAGGTGTGAATTTTGGTAGGAAGTGACGTTCTCAGGAATTACGGGAAAATGTGCGAAGCGGATTTCGGTACTACCGAGGTGTTTGAGTGGACTTTTTTTCCCCAAACTATTTTGCATGCATACTTTAATGAGTTAAATGTGATTTATGATATTTGATTCATTGGGATTTTGCGTGAATTTTACTGATTTCACGGATATTTTATTAAGATTTTATTGCACATTTTACGAGATTTCAATAAACTATATTTTGAGCATTGTTTCAAATGTGGGTTTGAATCGAATATAAATAATGACATGAAATAATATCTTTCAGAATATTTATGGTTTTTATATGGTGTTCTGGACAGTTTTTTATTTTATTTATGAAAATGGCATTGATGACACATTATACGAGAATTGACATTGTGCTATGTTTGGGGATTAGGCCCGAGATTCTGATTGTGATTTAGGTTTGTGATATGTTGTGTGTATGTACCTCTTGGTAATGGTGATGTGATAACTATGATGTGGACTTGGTTGTGTGATAATTCTTGTTGAGTGTGGGTTTTAGTCATCGAGCTGGGGGCTCCAAATCCTGAGACTAGTGACTATGATTATGATACTGATATGGTTTCATGTGGAGATACTCTGGTATTGTGTTGTTGTGATGACTCAGACGTCGAGTAGGGCTCTAGTTCCCGAGTATATTGCATACCGGTACTGTACTTATGATGTTATGATTGATGATGTGTTTGTCTATTGAGATTTTTTGGTGTGCTTTCTATTGGGGCAGTGCGTTGGTGCTTGAGATTATGCTTTAAGAATGGCTTGGTTGTGATGTGATTAAAGTGTTGACTCGTGTTTGGTGGTGAGTTATGTGGATTGATGTCGTGTTGTCCCTAAACATCAGGATTTATGGTTTTCAGGAATTTCAAAACAATAAATTGTGCTTCGTTTTAATCGAAGTGAAATGATTCCTGAAAGGGTTTTCCGTATGCATGCATGGTTTTGGAAAACGGAGGGTAAAGCTAGATGTTTTCAAAGTATGTTGTTTTAAAACTATTTCTTTTTGTCCACTCACACATATTCTTGGTTTTGTGACCCTTTAGGGACGTTGCACCGGAGTCGAGGCTCGGACGGCGGAGGCATGAGCTAGGGAAACTTAGGTGTATCCCTTGTCTGATAATGTTTATGTTAGGCGGGAACAAGACCCGAGTGTACTATTCTTGTGTATTTGGGTTGGGTTCTATAAAAAAAAAGGTTCTGTAAAGTCTATGCCCCAAAAATCAAATATTTCAACAGTGTGAATCAGATTCATGGGCATTTGGTACTTTGTATCATTGTTCTCAGTTCTTTGGCATTGATTACAAGTCATACAAAATGTATGTGAATCCTTAAAGATTGTAGGCTAATAGAACCCAAACTCTATAACCTTCAAAGATATTCTCTTAGTCCCAAATGTCCACCATATGAATCTAAATGATAAAATTTAAGTATAGATTGGAACTCAGTTTTAGGGACACACAGCCTTACAAGTTGATCCACACCATGTTTCTATAGATACGGGCCATCCAAAACATATTGACGGGCAGTGTGTCTGATTTTATCTTTTTGTGCATGACTCAAGTCTTTATCCATACCAATGGGTACGTACCTGGACTCTGAAGAGTTATTCATCCGGAAAGGTCTCGAGTAAAGGGAGTTGGTCATCATCATTGATCATGTGGCTGAGGTTGTCTGCCGCAACGTTGTCTGTGTCCTTCTTGTCTTTGATTTATATGTTGAACTCTTGACGTAGAAATATCCACTGGATGAGTCTAGGCTTAGCCTCCTTTTTTGCAAGCAAATATTTCAAAGTGGCATGGTCCGTATATATTATGACTCTCATACCTAGTAAGTAAGACCTAAACTTTTCCAAGGAAAAGGCAACCACGATTAGTTCTTTTCCGGTTGTGGAATAGTTCAGATGTGCGTCATTTTGCATACGAGATACATAATTTATGGCATGAGGCTTCTTATCCGTGCATTAACCACCACAACTCCAATTGTGTAGTCTGAAGCATCGCACATTAATATGAAGGGTAAGGACCAATCTGGGGGCTGCATGATGGATGTCGTGGTGAGCGAGGTTCTGAAATCAAAAGGGATGCCCTTTTGTAATAGCATGGTCAAGGGCCTTATGGTTTTGGAGAATTCTTGAATAAACCCTTGATAGAAACATGCATGTCCAAAAAAGATCAAACTATGATAATAGTTTCCATGCATTTGTTGCCTTAGCTTAGAATAATAACTTCCAGCAAAAATCCCCTGCGGAAAAGCACATGGTTTTTTTTTTACTAGTTTATGCTAACTACTAATAAGGTAGTAATAAGGTTCATTGACCCCAAGCTCAACAATCCCATTTAGAGCCTAAAATATTATCCTCGTGAAAGTGGTGTTGCCTAAATAGATGAGCATGTTTCTTAAAGAATAGGAAAACAAAAATTGAATAAGAAATCTAACAATCATGAGATATTCCCTCTATAATTTTAGGGTTAGAAAATACATGTTTTTTTTTTGTATGCAACAAGAGTAATTTTGGTCAAAAAACATAACATTGTAGCAATAGATGTCTAGGTTAGTCCTAACATATGGATTTGATCATCTGGGTTCATGAGGATCTAATTGTATTATGAGTATAGGCTTCTATGAAGCTGAAGAGTTTGTGTCCTGCAATGGCATCAACAAGCATATTGATCTTGGGTAAGGGAGAGCCGTCCTTGAGGGAGGCCTTGTAAAGATCAATGAAGTTGAATCACATGCGCCTTAATCCAAATGATTTCTTGATAAGGACCACGCTGGATACTCATGCAGCATAGATGGCCTTCCGAACGAAGTGTATGGTGCTCAGTTTTGTGATTTGGGCATGCATGGTCAATTTCTTTTTGGCATCGTAGCTTTACTGCTTTTGGGTGATTAGTTTGAATGAGGGGTCGATGGTGAGTTTATGGCAACTTTCGTCAATGGAGATGCCGAGCATGTCAGCATTAGACCATGTTAAGACTTTGTCGTTTTCCCTGAGGAAATTGATAAGAGTTGTTCGGATGCTAGGATTCAGCTTTGATCCTATTCGGACCATGCAATTAGTGTGCAGATCAAAAAGAATGATTATCTCTGTCTCTTCCATGGGTTTCGCTTAGGGCATGTTTGCAAGGTCTCATGGATCTTCTAGGGGGCTGTCCCAGAGTTCTTCCATGATTATTGGGTTGATGGGGTCATCTCCCAAGGCCGTTCTATAACAAAAAGTCTCTTTGTTGGACCCAGCTAATCATGCTTGCTTGTCTTGGTTAAGGCCATGGCATAGCATATTTTTCTAGAGAGTTGGACTCCTCGTACTTGTCCTGTTCCCATGGATATTGGAAACTTCATCACTAGTAGGTGGGTGGATACTATGGCTCGTATATGGTTAAGAAGACCTTTTACGATGATGCCATTATAGGCAGTTGGAAGACCTTTACCATGAAGGTTATGATAGTCATTGCCACCTTCATGGAACTTGGAAGACCTTTCATCATTAGAATTGCCTATAATAACCTTCACAAGTATAACCAGACCACAAGTATAATGGTCACACCAGTTGGAAGACCTTTTACCATGAAGGTTATGATGTTCATTAGAACTTCATCACTTCTAGAGACTTTTTGCCACCAGACCTTTTACCATGAAGGTTATGATAGTCATTGCGATCTTGGGGGAAGTGCCCATGGATATGGGAAGAGAGATAATGTCGTTGGGTAAGACTGAGTCTCCAGAGAAGCCTAACAATGGTGTGATCGTTCAGTCAAGTTCTTTTTTGTCTATGCGTATTAGCTTGAATACTTTCTAGAAATCAACGTTGACTGAGCTTCCAATGTCTACAAGTATCCTCACCACATCATAGTTGGAGATGTGAGCCCTGATGATGAAAGAGTCGTCGTGTGGAAAAAAATGCCATTCTCTTCCTTCTTTGCGAAAGTTATTTATTCCCACTCTAGCTTGACTACCTAACTTGCTCAGCTTTTTGCGATGATAAGAACATGGTGGTTGGATTTTGTAGCCCTGAGAAAGTTCTTCATTGTTCTGTTAGAGGTGATGGAAGAGGAGATTTTTGGTCCTATACTAATCGTATAGAGTTGTTAACATGTCGTGACTACTTGTGAACGTGGTAGGAACTAGTCAAATTGTCCCTCTCGGATTAGCTGCTCAACAATGTCTTTGAATGCGATGCATTCCTCAATGGTGTGACCATTATACTTGTGGTATTGGCAAAAAGTTTTATGGTTGATGATGGGGGCATAGTTGGGGCTCCTCGCTTGGCCTTAGGAATCATATCCTTGTATTCAGCAGGTTGTTGTCCAAAGAGTTGCTTAGTATGGTGTATGTCTGGAAGCGACGCTTTGGTACAAAGTTGTCTCCTACCAACCCTTGTCCAACGTGGGTGTTCTTTTCACTTCATCTGAACTCCGTTCGTTATTGCCTGATCAACCTTTCTTATCATAGGGCTGCCCCTTGAAGTTGAGTTTCCTCTTCTTCTGGTGTGGTTGGTCGCTACTATAAGGACCCGTCTTGGGAGTCGGGATTAGTAAAGTGATTAGTGACGAATTAGTACGCTTAATTGGTGGTTAGTTGGCTACTTTTGGCCTTGGGTGTAAAATGACGATTTTTCCCCTAGAACGGGCAAATTGTTGACTTTTAGTTTGGGCGGTCCATTGGACATTGACCAATGACCGTGACTTAGTTCGGTACGTCACGAGTCCGTAGACAGGTGGCATGCCCGATTCCGACATCCGAGGAGGAAGTTATGATATTCGGAAGGTTGGGGGCATTACCGTAATTTGAGTAAACGAAGGGGCAAAAGTTGACTTTTTGCTAGACTTGTCGTTTTCACGTAGACCGAGGACCGTTAGGTAGATCTCGTCGTCCTGAGTTCAACGACAGGCGGCATGCTTTCATCGGACGTCGGATGAGTGAGATGCGGGTCTAGAACGGTTAAGGGTAAAATTGTAATTTGGACATTAGGGGTATTTTGGTCTTTTTGTGCCTTGGGAATTGGGCCAATCTGATAAGGCCAAGTGTACAGTGCTAAGTGGATATTTCTGAGAATGGGACCATAGGAGTTGGACACGTGGGGGTAGGCTAGAGGGTTCTACACATTTTCACGAGCAATTACAATAACCGTGTTCTTTGAGTCGTGCTTGAAGAAGAAACATAGAGTGAGATTGAGAGAGAAATTGATTGATTGCAGAGTGTGTTGTGTGTTATGGTGATCAAGAGAGTGAACAGAGACCGAGTGAGAGGCTGGTGAGTGTTCTGGGGAGGTGGTAAGGTTGTGAGAGACTTAGGGACTGCGAGGAAACCACGAAAAACAGGACAGAGGACCACCGTGCACGGTTGTGCACTTCAAGTGACCAAACCATCAGATTGAACCCGTGGTGGTATCGGGAGACCTGAGGGGAGTCGAGTAGGCACGGTAGAGCTCACGGTGGCGGCCTGAGCACAGGTAATTTCTTCAATTTTTTTTGGTTTCTCTATTTTGCCGTTAAATTTCAAATTGGAAGTCGTGGCTTTTGGGGCTGAGTCGAGATGTCTGGTGAGTTCTAGTGAGTTTAGTTAGTCCCTAGGAACCTCTAGGATTCGAAACCGAGAAGGGGGATTGCACGGTTGGCCTGGAGTTTGAACAGGGTTATGACAGGTTTTAGTTCGAGCTTGAGGGAGGTGGTTTAGAGGTTGTGTCGTCGTGTTTGGTTGATGGGAATAGATTATTAGGAAGGGGACGAAGCTACTGGTGGAAAAAGGAAGGAAAACGGTGGAGGAAGGACGGAGAACCGGGAACACCGGTTCAGACCGGTCGACCCATCAAAGAAGACGATGAACAGTGATTGTGTGCAGGCGCGTGAGGCCCACGCGCCGCCACTTTGGGCGACGCGTGGGGGCGCGTGGGGAGGATTCCGGCGAACCTTCCAACATAGTTTTTGGTCTAATCGATGTAACGAATCTTTTGGGCCTAGTTTCGGGACGATCGGACATTGTTTCGGGTTAGTTCTACGAGGTTGAAGGTTTAGGGTCCCGGTTAGTTACGTTCGAAGTTCGGGAAACTTGTGGGGAATTAGGAGAACCTTAGAGGACATGTTAGTGACGTATTTTGGTGGCTTGTGACAGGATCGGGAATCCCCGAGGAGGTCGAGGAACCTACAGGACGTTCGGGACGCGAGTGACGTGCCCGGTAACTGTGAGTGGATTTCTTCCTTATAACTGAGTATGCATAACTGCTTTTAATTACTTTATTTATGGTTTTATATGTGATTTCATGATTATTTGAATATGTTATAACTGTTTTACATTATTGCACGTTTTTCAAGAAATTACGGTTTTCAGCACGTTTTACGAGAAATGTGATGATTGTGATTTTGAGACCATGATTTGGGATTTTAATTGATAAATGGTTTTCAATGATTATAAATGGATTTGGGACATGATTTTATGATCAAGGTTTTCGGTTTTGAAATCGGATTTCAGAAAGCGAGATTTGGTTTTAAAGTTGAAAAGTGGATTTTCCGGATTTGGGTTCGGAATGATGGTTCTGAACGCCGGAAGGGCTTTAGACCAGTGGTTTCGGATTCAGGTTTGGATATGGATTTCGAAAAGGTTTCCAAACGGTTTTGGATTGGATTTTCTGGATCTGGTTATTGGGTTTAAAGACCCGGATTATATTTGACGGGGGGCGGGCCCAGATTGGGTTTAAAGACCCGGATTGAGTTTAAAGACTCGGATATATTGATATTTCCCCCGTAGGCCTGTTGAGTTTAAAGACTCGGGAGTTTAAAGACTCAGATTATATTGAGGCCTGGATTGAGTTTAAAGACTCGGGAGTTTAAAGACTCGGATAGATCCAGCAGGTTTGATCGGATGATTATATTGGTATCTTATGTTTTACTGCTAATGTTTTATAACGTTTATCATCCTGTGTTATTGTTGCTGCGGTTTCCAGGATGAAAATGATATGATTTATAAATGTTTTCATAAATTGGGTTATGCATGCATGTTTTCAAAACGGAGGGATAAACCCTGGTTTGTTTATAAAATGGTTTTTGAAATTTTTATTCTTTTTGGTCCTCTCACAATTTCTGGTTTTTTTAATTGCCCTCCAGGTCGTGGAGCTAGCGCGGGGGTTGATGTTGAGGCAGCGTCAGAGGCATAGAGTACTCGAGCGTTTTCCCGAAGTGGTTTCAGTGTTCCGTTGTGCGTGTACTCTGTGTGTGGTTTGTTTTACTTTGTTTGGTACTATGCTCTGTATAACGGTTGACGCTTGGATGTTTAATTTCTCCTTCGTCTGACAGTGTAATTTGTGGGTTTCGTGAGGTTATTCCGGTCTTTTGTGTTGGGTTGTCAAACGGGAGCAGGGTTCACCTCGGTTATCGGGGTGAGAATCCGGGTGGGTCCTGTCAATTAATGCCCCTCTTGTTCAATTTTACGATTTTACCCTTAACTGTTCTAGACCCGTATCTCGCTCGTCTGACGTCCAATGAAAGCATGTCGCCTGTCGTTGAACTCAGGACGACGAGATCTACCTAACGGTCCTCGGTCTACGTGAAAACGACAAGTCTAGCAAAAAGTCAACTTTTGCCCCTTCGTTTACTCAAATTACGGTAATGCCCCCAACCTTCCAAACATCATAACTTCCTCCTCGGATGTCGAAATCGGGCATGCCACCTGTCTACGGACTCGTGACGTCCCGAACTACGTCACGGTCATCGGTCAATGTCCAATGAACCGCCCGAACTAAAAGTCAATAATTTGCCCATTCTAGTGGAAAAATCGTCATTTTACACCCAAGGTCCAAAAGTACCCAACTAACCACCAATTAAGCGTACTAATTCGTCACTAATCACTTTACTAATCTTGACTCCCGGGACGGGTCCTTACAACTACTCTGATTGTAGTTACCAAATTCATCGTTGCTCTTACCCTGTCTATTGTTTCTTGGGGGAGTGGGGTGTTAGGTTTTCTTAGTTTTCTTGGTGGAAGTGTGAAAGAACTCTGACTTAGCGTGGATGGCCGACATTTTCATGATCCTAGTGTAGTTTGCCCAGTCCTCCATATGGGCTACATATTTGAAGGGTGACTTCTTGAGACCGCTTTAGAAAAAATTGAATGTAGCCTTGTCATCCATGTCTCGGTAACGAGAGTATTCGAAGCTGAACCTTGCGGCATATTTCTATAATGTCTCTCCCTGTTCTTGTCTGATGGAGAAAAAATCCTCTGTGGAGACATGTCTGTCTATGTAGATCATGAATTGGTAGAGGAAAGTTGTGTGCAATTCATCGAGGAGGTCGATGTTGTTGGGAGCCAGGCGGAAGAAGTGGTTGAGGGCCGCATCGGTAAGAGTTGAGCTAAAGATGAGGCATTAATGCCGGTAAGAGTTGTCTCTCCATGACGACATTGATTTTAAGGGCTAGATGGTTAGATTAGCATTCTGTTCAGCTAGTACTTCTGTCCTGGTGGACTCCGCTCCTTCTCTGACCTTGGGAGTAGCTTCCTACTCTTGAGTCTATGCTTCCTATTGTTGAGTCTATCTCTTCCAACACCTCGCAGATGTCTTCCCGTTATCAAAGCTTGGTCGTTTTGTGCTATCTGATGTCCTTTGTTGATTTATCGGCTAGGGGTGCATCCTATTGCTTCTCGACCGTGCGAATTGGGAGAGGTCGTTGCCCCATAGCCTTGTGATCAGAAACCTCGTACGTCAGTTACATAGGTACCATCTTTATCTGGTGGTCTTCAAACAACTGGCGAGCGTCCCAGTAGATCTTTGGTTGGGAATGGCTAGTGTTGTTGGTAGGTTGGATGAGAAGTCATCCGAATGTGGTGGGGTTCGCCCTAGGCTAACAAGCTTCTTGACCTGTTAGATGATACTTTCTTGATCACACACTGAGGAATTAGAGTATAGTCGACCACAATCTGGTCGGCCAGCCCTTGTCTCGACTCCGTTCGCCTTAAGACATCCTAGTAATGGCGAGGGTGCTCGCATATTGTTCTGCCAAAACCTGGTTGTTGACATCGATCTTGGTGTTGCGAGCTTTGAGCTTGGCTACCTTCCCATAGGAGATCTTCCTGTGTTTGTCTATAGGCACTGGGGACGTTGTCCCGCATGTTCTTTTGCAGGAAAGAGGTGTGTGTGAGCTCTCCTTCATCTTGTTTGTCCAACATGGTGGTGGGGATAGCTGGGATGGCAGAGATGATAAATGAGAGCGTGGGAGGTTGTTTCAAAATTTCCACAGACGACATCAAACTGTTGATGCAATAACTGGACTACCTTAGACTCCCCTCGTTGAGTTCCTTTAGTTGCTATTCTCGTGGTGGTGGGACCTACAAAGAGAAGGTAAGAGCAGTAGAACACTGGTGTAGAGCCGGACTAATAGTATCTGATGCTTAACTAAGATTAAATGTGGCTGGTACTATGATAATTTAGGCAGCATAAGGGCAAAACTATCATTACCTTTTGGAGGGGAGGTACTTTTGTATATATATAGTAGCAATGAATGTTGTTGGTGGAATAGTTCGACGTAGGATTAATATCATTATCCCAGGAACTGACACGTGTTCTCGTGTGGCCTTAAGTCGTGTTTCTGACTCGGTTGGCCGAAACAAGAGGTAGGCCGACCAGATGTTGTCGCCATGTGTTGCTTGGAGTCAAGTTTGGGTTGCATGCCTGATCAAGGCCCGTGCTAGCCGAGCAAAAGGTAGGCCGACCAGATGGGGTCACCCGTGGATGTCTTTTGTGTTATGGTAAGGCTTGGCGGTGTATGTTCAGTTTAGGCAAAGGCTTGGGCTTGTCGTATGTGGAAGTGCTCAGCGTTTAATTGGGTTGACCAAATTAGATACGAGCATTCTGTATCATTATTTCTTATCTCCACATAAACTTAGAATTAAAGATGTTTTCTTTTTTCTTCTAATCCATCATTGTACTAGATATGCAAAGTGATTAGATCTGCTATCTATATATCCCAATGTCAAGAGGCTCATCAATGCAAAAGCGAATTTGTGGAGGGGAAGACAAAATAAAGAAGCTCATGTTGAAAAGAGGCTCATGAACGAGATGAAGAAAGCATTTATCTTTAATTTTTTGAGGAGGATTATAAGAGTGTCTATACAAACATGGTTCCCTCTAATTAATTACTTAAATTGAGAGAAAGGGACAGTATGTCGCTTACTTAATTTGCAGGTCTATGATTGACATTAAATACGTTATCATCCGTAGTTTCTCATTGCCTCTAATCTTTTATTTGTTCTTTTTAACACGACTCTATATCTATTTTTCGAAATTCAATCCCTTTTTAATTACTTTTTTACAAAATTAAAAGTAGTACATACAGACAAAAATTCTTTCGCAAGCATTACCTTATCCACAATTTTTACTTATTTTTAATTTAACTTTAATCTGTTTCGCCTTTATCCATTTTTCATACGTGTGCAAATAATTTTCAACTATTACTTAGCATAAAATAAGTCAATTATATTTTTTTGTACATTTTTAATATGCGTGTAGATAGTCCTTAACCACTGATTGACATAGAATACGTCTATTTTCAAATGTACATGGGATTATATTTTTTATTATTCCCATCAATAATATTTTGATTATTTTATTATTATTGTATGTTAATGCAAAAATTGTCTATATAAATTGATCTTTTAATATCTATAAACATAGAAAATACCTAAAGTTATGGTTGAATCTCAAGTATGGCAGTTCAACCAAGAATATGCTCTGATACTTAAGTCACCTTAATTAAAGGAATAAGGTGAAAATTTATAATTATGAGAATAATTATTATGTATTTGAGTTATAAGGGGAGATCGACCCTCTATTTATAAGGGAAACGTAAAAGTCTTCGGCGTTTATGATTAGGTGAAGGATTTTCAATTAGTAAGTACTCCTAGTTAGATAATACTTGTAATTAGCTTTCAAAGAGGAGTTCTAATTAACTAAGTAATCCTTCCGGGAAAGAAAGTTTACTAATTAATTGAATCTTTGTTAAATAAGGATATCAAGGAGATGTCTTATTTTGGTGATATAATTACTTATTAATTAATAATCTAGTTGGTAAATAGATTTAATTAATGCGCAGTAATTATAAGCATTTGATTTTCCAAATTTACTTAGAAAGACTTGAGGGAGTGTTTGGTGAAGGTGAAGAGAAAAAAATAATCCCAAAATTGTTGGTACACATCTCACAGAAGGTAAGATCTTGAATCCATTTTATTTCTTTTGTGCCGAAGATCGTAAGTGAGGACCACATGGGGTGGTTGCCCTCCAATGTGGTACGGCGTACATGGGTGCAGTGGACCCTCAGTTGGTTTGCAAGCGAAGCTCAGCTAAGCCATTTCTTCCCCTTCCCTCTATCGCAGCTCGCGACCTCTAGGGGGGAGCCGTGGCTTGGCTCACCTTCCCCTCCCCCTCCCCTCTCCCCTCCCATCCTCCCCCCCTTTTTTTTTTTCAAACACATTTTGATGCGAAAATTTCTTGTTTTAGTTCTACGTTTTTGGATATTATATAAGTTACAAAAGTTAGATTTTAGTGATCCAAATTGTGTTGAGTTGCTTTTTTCGGGACAATTCAACAGGGGGTGTGAAGACATTCTTCAGGTTTTGAGGATCTTCCCAAATGGAAACGAGATGGTTCCCTTCATGAAACTTCATTACGAGAGGAGCCTTGTGAGCTTGATGATGAGGCTGAATTTCAAGCGTGGTTGTCAGCGCAAAAAGATGCATTCCTGGGAGGGTGTTTACGCGGTGCTTGGTGATCGAACATCTTCTTACAAAATTCGTATACCTCAAATTTTGGGGAAAGATCAGTGGATGAAGTTTCACCCATTGATAATTAAATGGGGATTTAAATTTCCCATATCAGCACTTTGTTCTTAGATCTTGTTGAAGATTGGATTTTGCTCGTCGTAGTCGAATCTCAATGCATATCGCCATATAATGTGTTTTGAGTGACTTATCCAAAATTTTTGCCTTAATTTATCCAAGAATGAATTCTAGCATTGGTAGTCGGTGGATCTTGTTTGTCAACATCTCGAGCCTAGCTTTGATCTTATTCTGAAGGTAGAACTTTTTTAGATGTCTCAGTTTGAAGATTTCACTTACAAAGCTACTTGTCTTGTAATTGAAGGGAATTTGGATTCCCATTCTACTAGTGAGCCTCGAATTTTGGTGAGATATCATTGAGGTGGAGACCTGAATGCAAGTTTCAACTTGGAAGTCGATCTTAAAAATAATGAGAAAGCATTGGAACTTTCAAAGCAGTTTCTTGAGGTGACTTGGCTAATTTGCCCCTTTAGATATTCTCATGATGGGATCCCAAGTCGAAGTGCCCTTATGTAGCGGAGATTCGCGATTTTGAAGACTGGTAAGCGCAAGGTTGTTAACACTTCACCTGATGAATTTTCCAAGTAAGCCAAGAAGTGGTTAATAGTGCTTGGAAATAAGGCAAATAGTGCCAAGATATTTGGTAAAATGGTGCGGCCTTGGAAGGCCATGCCTTCCAAAATCAACGGCAAGGTCATGGTTTCTCCGGAAAGGGGAGACCGTAGGTCTCCCATGGTGGTGCCAAAGGTGGCATGGTATGATGGCCCCAGTCATAGGCCAAATTCTTTCGAGACTGTTTCTCGTTTTGAATTTAATAATCTTCCATCTAACTACGATCACTTGGTGAAAGATTTTAAATTCGTTCGGGCATCCCGTGTTGAACTTGGCCATGAGAATGTTTCTTTGTCATAAAGACTTCACTCTTGCCATGGAGAGTTAGATTCTAATCAAAAAGAGAATCTTATCTTCAAAAGTAAATTAGAAGTTGCCAATTCAAAGTATGATTTGTCATTAAAGGAGTTAACTAGCTCCAATATGCATGTGGCTAGCAAGGTGGAGGAACTTGAAGTAGCTCAGACCAAATTTTTTGAATTAGAGGACAAGATCGAAATTTTGGAGCATAAGCCTTATTTTCCAAGGAGTGCCCCTCACAAACTTTGCAGGTTGCTGGCATGGAGGCCCATCATACTAACACCATTGTGTCATATTATCGTGAATCCAAGGAATAGTTGCATTAAAGATTGTTGATTATTGAAGAACCGCTTCATTTTGAATATATTGTGGGCTATCTTTATTGTCAAAGTGGTCTTGACGCGAAGTATTTATTTTATCCTAATGGTCATGTAGATGTCTATGAGGTGGCGAGGGCCAAGATGGAAGAGGCACTCAGATGCAAAAGTGGCTACATTGTGCATCCAGATGTGGATCAATTTCATCCTTCCAACTAGAAGTTTAGTCCATATGAATATTTTAGCTTATATTTTGAAAGCATATTTTTTTTGTTTAGAAGTTGCTCTTTTTTTAGCAAAAAAATGAGGTTTCAACTTGTGCATTGCCAACTTAATTTTTTAGACACTTACTTCAAGAATTCTTTTAGGTTGCACGTTGATTCACAGTTCCCACAACTTAGGGTAGCTTTGAACTCCGTGAGGTGTTTTGGCCATTCCATATTCAATTTAAGTCGGAATTGAGTCATAGACATGGAAAGTTGACTTTCATACCTTTCCAAATCCGTTGAGCTTTCTCAAAAAGGTTATGAATTGAATTTTGACGATTCTTTGAAATTGGGCAGTATGCGTAGTTTTGCGGCCTTGACCCATGCTTAATGATTTTCCAATTAATAATTCATGGCTAGTTGAAATTGGTTGGTTTTTGCAGATTAGAAAGCTAACACCAACATCTCCCAACGCCGTAAAGCTTTATAGAAAAGCTAGAGAATTAAATTTATGTTTGATTTTGGAATTGGGTAGTACGCGTAGGGGCAACATTTTTTGTCCTATTTCATGATTTTGGGCACATATAATTTTTTCCTTCTCTGAATTGACTGCGCTTTATAGAACTACAAAGCTAACATCCATATATTTCCAATGCCATGTTGCTTGTTAGAAAAGGTTAAGAATTGAATTCTCAAATCAGATCGCAAGTCATGTCATTGCAAAGAATTGCTTGTTTGACCTTGCCTTACTAGAACCGACATCCTGGATTCGTCATACATCAGATTGGGATAAGGTGGATAGGATGGAAAGTTGAGATCCGTATCTTTCCAATACCACCTGGGGCCATCCAGTGGGTATGAGTGATGAATCTCAAAATTTTCCTTACATTTGACGTTTTTTCCAAATGAAGATTATGACTTGGATGTTTTTCTCAACTTAGATATCTTCGGATTTTTTCCTAAATGTTTGGAATTAAAGCTTCTTGCTTCTTGCTTCTTTTTTAAGGCTTTTATACTTTTTAAGTGAAAAGGTCTTGATACTTCAATTGTACGAAGGTATTTGATGCTTCTGTAGAAGAAGGCTTGGTTGCTTCTCAAGGAGAAGGTTTAATTGCTTCGTATAGAGAAGGCTTTGTTTTGCTTCTACAGGAGAAGACTTGATTGCTTTGTAAAAAAGGCTTTGATTTGCTTTGTAGAATAAAGGCTTAGTTGCTTCTCAAGGAGAAGGCTTAGTTGTTTCACAAGGCAAAGGCTTTGATATGCTTCTATGAAAGAAGGCTTAATTGATTTTCAACACGAAGGCTATGGTTGTCTCTCAAGTATAAAGCATAGTCAGTTCGCAAGGCGAAGTATTTGATTACTTCTCAAGGAGAACGCTTAATTGCTTCGCAAGGGGAAGGCTTTCATTTCTTATGCGAGAGAAGGTTTACTTACTTTGTAAGGCAAATGCTTTTCATGTTTCTGAAGAAGAAGGCTTATTTGCATTGCAAGGAGAAAGCTTTGGTTGCTTGTGTAAGGGAAAGTTTAGTTTCCACATAAGGTGAAGGCCTTGATTGCTTCGCAAGGCAAAGGCCTTGATTGCTTCTCAAGGCAAAGGCCTTGATTGCTTCCCAAGGAGAAGGCTTAGATTCTTTGCAAGGCGAAGGCTTTGATTGCTTCGCAATGTAAAGGTTTTCATTGCTACTCAAGGAGAAGGCATATTTTTTCATGCATGTGCTATTCTATCTAAATAAAATTGTGAATGAATAATTTTATTGATGATTTTAATTTAAAGTGCATCAAGCTCGAAATGAAAGTTGGCTTGGAGTCATGTCTTTTCGGTATGGCACCATTCTTGGTGGCTATGCGTGGATTTAGCTCACATGTAGTATTTCCTCAAGTGATGAGTGTTCATGGAACCACTCACTTGGTAGATGTAGTATGGGCCTTCCCATGGGGATTTTAGCTTTTGGGACCTAGATTGATTTGGTCATACGAACTTGTTGGAAAAATTATGCACCTTGGCTTTCTTGTTGGAAAAAGTTTGAAATTGTTGTTGATAATTGGATATGCATTTGATGAATTGTTCCTGGTGTTCCTCGCTTATGTCTAGAGGCATTTTGAGGTATACATAATTGTTGGCAAGGTCATTAAGTTCATTGGTTGCACAATGTGAGGTCGTGCACTAAGCCCATAAGGTGTCGTCTAGGTAGTCCTCCCATAGTCCCTTTTGTCATCAAGTTGCTTTTCGATGCAAAACAAAATAGTCTTGTTGGATGTATCAGCTTGGTCGTTCCCTTGGGGATAGTATTTCGTAGAAGTAAAGTGTTTTATCATCAATGATTCTAAGAATTCCTTTGTTGTTCTGTTATCCTTTAAAACGACTTTAGAAAGTCCAAATCTACATATGATTTGACTCTAGATGAATATTTGTATGTTTTGTTGGGTGATGGTGGCTAAAGCCTTAACCCCCACCTATCTAGTTAGGTAGTAGTGACGATGATTAAATACTTTCTATTTGCCGCTTGGGTGCTGGGCAAAGGCTCTACAATGTCTAGTCCCATTATAGGAATGGTCGTGGACCCATATATGCATGAAGCTCATTTGGTAGCAAAGGCCCTATGATGTATACACCCCAAATGGCCTGACTTGAACCTTTTTCATTTTTCGCATGCTCGAATGTACTTTAGTGCGCCTTGGTGTAAGGTTTGCCAATAGTATACAGGACTAAGTGCCTTTTGCGCCAGTTGCCTTCCTCCTTAATCATTCGGATTGGTTGTCGTTTCGTCTTTCATGAATTTGCATCAAAACTTTAAGTGTTTATGGATGCATTAAACATTGTAAGTTTACTCCAATAAAGCATCGACAAAAAAGTTTCCTTGGCTTAAGGTAGTATTGCGAGACCTTCTTTAGAATTTTGCGGGCTTGGAGTCAATCCTCATGTAGCGCTCTATTTTGCAGGTAGTTGATGAATGGATCTTGCCAACTAGGAGACGAATCCACTTGCCTTATTTCGACTTCATTAACATCAATGTTGCATTATTCAAGATGCTCAATAAGGATTGAGCGTTTGAAACGATGGTCAAATGATGAGGCAAAGTTGGCTAGTACATCGACTTGGGCATTTTTAGTTTTCAAATTCTGATGGAAAATAAAAACTTTGAAGTGTGGGAGCAACTCCTGAACTTTTTGTTGTATTGGAGCATTCTTGTATTGTACACTGTGTATTGTCCATTGGATTGGTTAATGATTGAATGTGAGTTAGAGTGAATTGCGATATTCTTGACTCCAAACGCCATTAGGAGCGTTAATCCACAGATTAGTACTTCAAATTTATCTTAATTACTGGAAGCTTCAAATTTGAATTGGATTACTTGTTCTATCATTGATCCATCTGGGAAGATGATGAAGATCTTGGCTCCTACACCACGTTGGTTGGAGGAGCCATCGATGAAAAGCTTCCAAAGGGGTCTGTTCCCTATCTTGGTAGCTTGGTGGGACTGGCAACCAGGGTGGCCATTCTTTCGGGAAGCTGAATTCGCCGACGAAATCAGCCAATGCATATCCTGTGATGGAAGTCCTCGGACAACAGAGTAAGTCATGCTGACTAAGTTCCACGACCCATTTTATCCATGTAGAAGTGTGTAGCACATGGAGACGAGATGGTAATGGATATTCTTTCATGACGATTACTCAGTGATCTTGAAAGCAAGGCCTTAGTTTTTTGGTACTAACCAAAAGTGCTAAAATTAAATTCTCAAGTTTAGGATATCGTGTTTCGGCATGTAGGAGGGCCTTAAAATGTAGAAGATTGGAATACTTACTTTTCTCGGGCAGGTGCTGAACTAACGACCACATCAGAAACCTCAAGGTAGATGTAGAGATCTTTGTTATGCTTTGGCTATGATGGGGATAGGGGGTGAAGTTAAGTATGCCTTGAGGCCCTAGAAGGATTTCTTGTAATTTTCATCTCATTTGTCCTTCTATACTCTCTTAAGTGCTTGAAAGAAGGGTTAGTGTTGATTCGCTACCTTTGATGGAAATCAATTCAAAGGGGTGGCACAGCTAGTTAGGCTTTGAATCACTTTCAGAGTTGAAGGAGACTTTGTATCCATAATCACCTTGATTCGTTTTGCATTTGGCCTTGACTCCTTGTTGAAGAACAAGGTAGCTGAGAAATTTTCTTGCCCTCAAACTGAAATTTTATTTTAGGGGATTACATTTCATTTGATGTTTTCTTAGAAAATCGAGAAGTTCTTCTTTAGATTAGTAATGTGTTTGCTGCATTTTTTCTCCTTTGACAATGATGTCGTTAATATCAACCTCTATTGACTTGTTCATGAGTGCTTTTAAGATTCAGTTGACAAGTTGTTGGTGGCACCTGCTTTTTTAAAGCCAAATCGTATGCCTTTGCAGCAGTTAACTCCTCAATCGAAGACAAAAGTTGTTTTTTCTTGATACTTCTCATATATAAAATTCTAATTGTATCATGATTATGCATCGAGGAAGTTGAGAAGTTCATTTCCAGCCATGGATTCCACCAAAAGATCTATCTGTGGTATGGATAGTTTTCTTTTAGAAAGGCAAGGTTCAGATTTCTATAATAAATGTGAACCTTCCACCGTCCTTCTCTTTTTTATGACAAGTAATACAATGGCTAGTCACTCTTAGTTCAGTACTTTTTCGATGGAGCTAACATAATGTCAGGACCGGTCCCAAATCCCCCGGGATTAACGTGGGACCCGCCTGATCGCGTCTGATACCACGTGTCAGACCAGGGAAAAATCCATCTCTGTCCTCGCCGGGGCTATCAGAGTGCATCAGGATTGTAGGAGGAGGGGAGTGATGTCTCGTCTCTGTTACAGCCCGCATCCTCGATCAACCTGAAGAGCATTAAAACACGAAAACTGTGAGTGGACAAAATAATATTTTTATTTAAAAACCTTTTCTCATAAAGACATTTATGCCCTTCATAAAAACATACGCATGCATTCCAAAAACCGTTTAGTAAAACATTCATAAAATCAATCAATTCATGAAACACATTTTTGAAATCATTCAAGGGTTCATGCCCGGTTCCCATAAACCGTCATGACTCACAAACACCTTTCAAGGGTTCTTGCTGGTTCCCATAAACCGTCATGAACCATAAATCCATTTGGGTACTCGACCCGAAATCACAATCTAAAACATGGAATACATAAATCAAATCAATAGGGACTTAGCCCAAATCACATCACGTACGGGGTCTCCGCCCCCAAATCATTTCTAAAACATCGAATGTGGGGTCTCCGCCCCCAAATCACTTTCTAAGTCATAAAACATAGGGTCTCCGCCCTCAAATCTCGTATACGGGGTCGTAGCCCCAAATCATTTTCTAATCATAAAACATAGGGTCTCTGCCCTCAAATCACTTTTCCATAAATCCTCATACGTATCAACATACGTATAACCCATCCGCGGCACTTCCGAGAAGATGCCAACTCGGGGCACACATCCCCGATATATGTCACGATATCATCTCTAAACTAGTGTTCACACTACTCGGGGTCTCACTCCAAGTCTTCACCTAGGAATCTCCATCTGGGAGGCTGTAACGACCCGTCCCGAATTCCTAGATTAGATTAGTGACTAATCAGGATTAGTGAGGTTAATCTGTGATTAGTTGGGCGAAATCGGACGAACGATGCGAAATGACCGTTTTGCCCCTGGTGGTGGCAAAACGTTGATTTTTCATTCGGGCGATCGAATGGACTTTGACCGATGACCGTGACGTAGTTCGTGATGTCACGAGTTCATAGACAGGTGGCACGTTCAATTCCGACGTTCGAGGAGGAAGTTATGACGTTCAGAAGTTCAGAAGTTTAGGGGCATTTTGGTAATTTTGGTTAAAAGGGTCAAAATGTTGACTTTTTGACCAGGAGGTCCGATGGCCGAGGGCCAAAGACCGTTACGTAGATGGGGATGATACGAATCCGTAGACAGGCGGCACGTCGAATTCGGACGTTCGACGGCGAAGTTATGGTTCACGGAAGTTCTAGGTTACTATTCATGATGACACGTTTTACGAGACAAAAAGTGCAGTTTGTCTCTAGTGAGCCCAAATATTTAATGGAGGCCCAATGGATGAGTGACAAGTGTCACCCATCCACTGGACATCACTTTTCATTCATGCATCTTCCATTTCCTCTTCATCGATCATTTTCTTCGTTTTTCCTAAACCAAAACCGATCCACCATTCTCACACAAATCCAAACCCATGACCCTAGGACCAAGACTAAGGGGCAGAGAGGGGGAAGAAGACCAGATGGAGGTGGCTGGACGGCTGGAACCGCCGTGGGCGGTGGCTGGAGCCCAAAACCCGAGCGGGTACCCGGTAAGCCCGATAAACCCATTTTTCTTCTATTTTTCGATTTAGACATTATGGTTGCTATTAGTTGATTAGGATGAGTTTATTGAGGTTGTAGGAAGGTGTAGAGGGTGTTTTGGACGGCGGTGAAGGGCTGAGCAGCCCTGGGTGCAATCGGGAAAATTGAACCGTGAGGTTCAAAATTGAACTGTGGATTCTCGTGGGTTTTAGGGATTCTAATTAATTGGGTTTGGTTCCTAGGACGATTGTAGGAAGGTGAGGATTGATTAGGATTGAAAACGGTGAAAAACTGGGCCGGAATAAGCCTGGACCGGTTACGCCGGTCCAGTTGCAGGGGTTGAACCGGACCGGTTGTGCGAGGTTGAAGGTGGTGACGTGGCATGATGACATGGCACCTGTCAGATTGTCAGGTGACGTGGACCACTCATCAGCCGACACGTGTCACATGTCAGTGCACAGTCAGCACTGACATTTCAGTGACGTGGCCCAATCAGGGACTGACGCGTGGCACATACGTGGACCAGTGCCGTGATGACATGTGGCACTTGTCAGACTGCCACGTGGCACTGACAGCACAGTGACATGGACCAATGGGAGCATGACACGTGGCACCTATCAGAGTCTGACATGTCAGACCTGACAGCTGTCAGATGACGTCATGCTGACGTCAGCGATGACGTCAGCAGGTACTGTAGCTAGCGCGTGAAGCCCACGCGCAGCCACTTCAGGCGGCGCGTGGCAGGGAATCTGGGGAAGGTTCCAACATACGAAATCTTCTATTCGATGTAACGAACATTTTGGGACTGGTTTCGTGTCGATCGAACACCGTCTCGATATGTTTCGGTGCATCGGAAGGTTTAGGTTCGGCTTTAAAAATAGTTAGAAAATCGAAAAATTACGGGGCTTTGGTAGGAAGTTAATTAAGTAGTTAGTAACCTTCTATTACGATTTGGACAGGTTCGAGAGTCCCGGTTATGGTGATCGGCTCGGGGAGCTGAATGGCACGCAAATCGAGGCGGCAGCTCGGACGGTCTGTGAGTGGACCTTGTTTTCTAAATTGGTGCATGCATAAATATTTATTATATGTTTTATTACATGTTTGATGATGCCATGGGTGCATTTGTAAGTGGTTACGTATAAGCACGTATTTCGAGGTTTCAGCCTTATACGGTGCTTATATGGGTCTGTATTTCTTTATTGGTTTTAATGAAATGGTTTTGGATTTCTAAAAGGATAAACTCGGGTATGAGACCCATTTGGTTTTGTCTCAGGCATATGACGCTATTTACGACCTTCGGGTCTAAATCGTGGTCGCGACGGGTGCTATGTGCACGGCGATCGACGATACGACGCTCGCCTCCGGTTTGGGATGTGTTCCTTCCGGAGAGGTCACGATGCACGATTCGTGGTCGGGCAGCCTGGGGAGGCTCGATTTCGAAGTGCTGACGGTTCAGGATAGCGATTGGTGATGAGTGCACCATGATCTTGTGGTGGTCGCGTCGGTTGTTTCGTTCACGGCGACATACCAGGATTGAGAGCGGTCCTGGATGGATGGTTGCACGCATCACTATGATCGGAGTGGTGACTGACCCTTCGATATCAGGCACGGTGCCCAGTTGATGTCATATGTTCGGGCACGAGACCCAGATGCTTTACACTGATGATTTCGGGTCAGGGACCCTAGATGGATTTCCAAGTTCATGACCATTTATGGGAACCGGCATGAACTTTGGAAAGGTCATTGCGGTTCATGACGGTTTATGGGAACCGGCATGAACCCTTGTCAGGTCATTATGGTTCATGACGGTTTATGGGAACCGGCATGAACCCTTATTATGGATGCTATGGATCATGACGGTTCAAGGGAACCGGGCATGAACGTTTATGTTATGTATATATATGTATTCATATACCTTCCTTTACTTCTATTATCTCCTCCGGGGAGGGTCGTTGGCCTGGGTGGACCCCGGAGTAGTCACGGAGCACCGACTGAGTGGAGTCACCCCCCAGTTGGGTTCCTTACTCTCAGGAAGGCTATGATTACTATTACCTCGGGTTGGGTCAGTGGTCTACGGACATTGATCTTGACCTTGAGAAGACTCGGATTGAGACCTGGGTAGCACGCGCGTAGCTTTGGAAACCGTGACAGGATTGGTAGTGTGAAGTATATGTATATGTGATGTATGCTATATATGATATATGATGTGTGTTTACACAGGTTTTGGGCAGTGGCCCGTATGGTTAGTTTCTTATGAATTGGGCTGAGTCCCTTATGGATTTGGGCAGTGGCCCGCGTATTTGATTTCATTATGGTTTTTCTGGATAAATGGTTTTCGAATGCATGCATGCTTTTTAGTGAAGGGTACAAATGTCTTCTCTTATCAACTGTTTTATAAACTCTTGTTTTGTCCACTCACAGCTTTTAATGTTTTGACTGCCCTTCAGGTTGACATCGGATGTGGACTGTAGCAGAGACCGAGATATCACATGCCTCCTCCGGATCCTGGCGTACTCTGATAGCCCGGGAGGGCAAAGGTCGGAAATATCCCTTGTCTGACACTCCGTGTCAGACGGGAGCAGGGTCATCCAGCACTAATCCCGGGGGGAATTGGGATGGGTCCTGTCAATGTGGTATCAGAGCATAGGATTGCTCGTAGGATGCTTATCAGAGCGGGGTTGTCTCTATTTGAGCAACCGCGGAGCTCTTGGAATGTACGCTGGTCGAGGATGTAAAATCTCAAGGGGCTACAGTTCGTGATCAACCTGATACTTGGGGTGCCGATACGATAATTAGTAGGATTGGATCGTCTTGGTTCGACATTTGATGCCGGGGTTACCATGGTTCTGTCAGGGTTGACAGTGTGGAACCCTAACGGAAGGGATGACGTAACAGTACGTTAACATTTTGATCGTGAGACGGTTAGCTGGGATCGTCTTTCACGATGTCGTAGGATAGGTTCCGACGACTGGTTGGATGTTGTAACTATCCGATTATCGAATTTGGTTGAGTTAGATTGATTTACTGCTGTGAGCAGTCGAGTTCGGGGAACTCTGGTTGAACTTATGGCAGTTGGCAGCCGGATTTGAGGACTCGTGGTTGGACTTACGGTAGGATTGGATTGACGTCTTTACGATGTCAAGACCGCGGGGTCGGTCAGATTGTTAAGTTTACTGCTTTTCGCAGTTGGGTTCAGAGTGACCCTAGAGTGTGATTGTGGAACCCTACTTTTGGGTGTATGGTTCAGAAATGTGAGTTGACGAGTGGTGTGACTTGGATGACTATTCGGATTTGGATTCGTTAGTTGGTCTAGTCATGTCAGCTTGTGTTGGGACTGCACTTCGCAGTCGGGGTTGTACTTATCGGTTAGACCTAGTTGGTTGTCGTGCTACTTTAGCTGTGATGGACTGTTCGTGCTGGTACTAGTGCTGGTGCTGGTGCCGGTGATCGTGATGACGATGAGTTACGTATCGGGATGTGACATCCGTCATAATGGGCATATGTTCGGTATCTGTGGTTCGAGAGTGGATCACGGATAGAGTTAAATTGGTGATGGACACGTGGTGGATGTCCGAGTGTGTTGGTTTCGATATGGTTGGAATTCCGGAATCGCGAGAGTTGCGATTGGGGTGACACGAGGAGTGCGGGCTTTCCGCATTGGTATTGGGTATTTCGAAGTCATTAGGGTGACTTCTCAGATTCTGCTAAGGCAGATGATGGTTGTATCACTAGTACACTGAACGTGTATTGGTTGGTGGACCCGAGATTTGTTTTGGGTCATTAGGAGGAGATGAGTATATCGAAGTTAGGTGACTGAGATTTCTCATTTCCTTCTTGGTGGCAAACGAGGTTGGTTTACGTGACGTGGTGAATGCAATGAGTTTTGGTTGTATTCACGTAGGATGACTTTTTATGTCATTTTTTTGGATCATCTTTGTTTTCCTAGGTGGAATGACAAGGATCGATACGAGGTAATTGGTGAGGACCCACAGTCTCGGCGTGTCTCGTCGCTGACTGATCTGGTTAGATGTGGGAATTGTTTTAGGACTTTGGGTGTCGTTATGGATCTGGATCGTGATCTTGATGATCCAGATAGGTGGAGAGTTTATCACTCTTACTGGGATGTTTGAGTGGAGCATGATGGGACTGAACTTCTTTTCAAGGTAAATCCCATATGGCTTACTACTCGCCTGAGTAGTTATCCGTTGATATTGGGATTGGCGTCCCTATGAAGTCAATCGAGGGTAATGTATAACTTGTTTGAACAGGTATCCGATAGGTTCGGATATAGTGCGTTTCGTTAGACGAGAACGAGATTTCGAGTTTTGGAACAGATTTCTGGATGACGATTCAGGATTTGATTTTGGAACTTGAAAGGATTTTTGGATTTGGGTTTTGGAATCGGATTCTGGGTGACGATTCAGGATTTGATTCTAGAGCTCGACTGTGTATTTTCTTTTATGGATTTGGGTTCGGAATTGTCATTCCAAATACTAGTCTACGGAATGATGATTTTAGATTCGAATTTGGAAATGGTTATGGATATGAATTCTAGGTCTGGATTCGGGATTTCTTACGAAATTGCGGATTCGGATTTGGAAATAGATGATGGGTTGGAGTTTCGATTTGTCTAATGCTGGATTGGACAAGTGAACTCCATAATTGAAACGTGATTGGCTATGACCTAGATGGTTGTAGTCTGGTTGATGGGTAGATGTACGTACCTTGTACGTTGTTTGGGGTACAATACCAGGTAGACTTGTCGTGCCTGGTGACGGTATATAGGAGATACCGGTGGTACGTTGGAGAGCGTGTTGGTAGTCGGCTTGGTTCCGATACCATTGGATTAGTCGGGGTCGTGGACTGGACATTGGATACTGTGCATTGGGTCATAGTAGTTCTGATGGGTCTGGTTACACACAGGTCGAGTGTTTTGTTGGTATACGTATACTCAGGTTGAGTAAGTTGGAGGTTAGTGTAACCACGAGTATATAGTGTCAGTTTTCGACTGACGACTGTCAAGTGGTGACGGTCTGTCGGAGGTGTCAGCGTGGATCGTCGAGTGAGGTCTGATGACTCCCAGTGGGAGCAGACGTCAGGATATATTAGTGATTGAGAAGGGAACCGTCTAGTTGTTTATGTCAGCGAAAGGGTAGATTTGACAAGTGGTGTCAATTGGGGACGTATGGCTACTGTCATTCGACGTGGTCGAATGTAGCCGATACGACGTGAGCGTTAGTGGTACGTCTGGTTGCAGATGAGCTTTTTTTTTATTGACTAGTGGGTGTACTAGCGTACACGTGTCGTGAGGTTAAGATTGTTTTCCACGGAGTGGATGTGGAATCAGGATAATTGGAGTTTCGAGAATGAAACTAATTAAGGAGGGAAGAACGACTAGAATTGGGTTGGTTGGAATTTCGAGGACGAAATTAATTAAGGAGGGAAGGTTGTAACGACCCGTCCCGAATTCCTAGATTAGATTAGTGACTAATCAGGATTAGTGAGGTTAATCCGTGATTAGTTGGGCGAAATCGGACGAACGATGCGAAATGACCGTTTTGCCCATAGTGGTGGCAAAACGTTGACTTTTCATTCGGGCGGTCGAATGGACTTTAACCGATGATCGTGACGTAGTTCGTGACGTCACGAGTTCATAGACAGGTGGCACGTTCAATTCCAACGTTCGAGGAGGAAGTTATGACGTTCAGAAGTTTAGGGGCATTTTGGTAATTTTGGTTAAAAGGGTCAAAATGTTGACTTTTTGATCAGGAGGTCCGATGGCCGAGGGCCAAAGACCGTTACGTAGATGGGGACGATACGAATCCGTAGACAGGCGGCACGTCGAATTCGGACGTTCGACGACGAAGTTACGGTTCACGGAAGTTCTAAGTTACTATTCACGATGACACGTTTTACGAGACAAAAAGTGCAGTTTGTATCTAGTGGGTCCAGATATTTAATGGAGGCCCAATGGATGAGTGACAAGTGTCACCCATCCACTGGACATCACTTTTCATTCATGCATCTTCCATTTCCTCTTCATCGATCATTTTCTTCGTTTTTCCTAAACCAAAACCGATCCACCATTCTCACACAAATCCAAACCCATGACCCTAGGACCAAGACTGAGGGGAAGAGAGGGGGAAGAAGACCAGATGGAGGTGGCTGGACGGCTGGAACCGCCGTGGGCGGTGGCTGGAGCCCAAAACCCGAGCGGGTACCCGGTAAGCCCGATAAACCCATTTTTCTTCTATTTTTCGATTTAGACATTATGGTTGCTATTAGTTGATTAGGATGAGTTTATTGAGGTTGTAGGAAGGTGTAGAGGGTGTTTTGGATGGCGGTGAAGGGCTGAGCAGCCCTGGGTGCAATCGGGAAAATTAAACTGTGGATTCTCGTGGGTTTTAGGGATTCTAATTAATTGGGTTAGGTTCCTAGGACGATTATAGGAAGGTTAGGATTGATTAGGATTGAAAACGGTGAAAAACTGGGCCGGAATGAGCCTGGACCGGTTACGCCGGTCCAGTTGCAGGGGTTGGACCGAACCGACTGTGCGAGGTTGAAGGTGGTGACGTGGCATGATGACGTGGCACCTGTCAGATTGTCAGGTGACGTGGACCACTCATCAGCCGACACGTGTCACATGTCAGTGCACAGTCAGCACTGACATTTCAGTGACGTGGCCCAATCAGGGACTGACGCGTGGCACATACGTGGACCAGTGCCGTGATGACATGTGGCACTTGTCAGACTGCCACGTGGCACTGACAGCACAGTGACATGGACCAATGGGAGCATGACACGTGGCACCTATCAGAGTCTGACATGTCAGACCTGACAGCTGTCAGATGACGTCATGCTGACTTCAGCGATGACGTCAGCAGGTACTGTAGCTGGCGCGTGAAGCCCACGTGCAGCCACTTCAGGCGGCGCGTGAGGGCGCATGGCAGGGAATCTGGGGAAGGTTCCAACATACGAAATCTTCTATTCGATGTAACGAACATTTTGGGACTGGTTTTGTGTCGATCGGACACCGTCTCGATATGTTTCGGAAAAATTACGGGGCTTTGGTAGGAAGTTAATTAACTAGTTAGTAACCTTCTATTACGATTTGGACAGGTTCGAGAGTCCCGGTGATGGTGATCGGCTCGGGGAGCCGAATGGCACGCAAATCGAGGTGGCAGCTCGGACGGTCTGTGAGTGGACCTTGTTTTCTAAATTGGTGCATGCATAAATATTTATTATATGTTTTATTACATGTTTGATGATGCCATGGGTGCATTTGTAAGTGGTTACGTATGAGCACGTATTTCGAGGTTTCAGCCTTATATGGTGCTTATACGGGTCTGTATTTCTTTATTGGTTTTAATGAAATGGTTTTGGATTTCTAAAGGGATAAACTTGGGTATGAGACCCATTTGGTTTTGTCTCGGGCATATGACGCTATTTACGACCTTCGGGTCTAAATCGTGGTCGCGAGGGGTGCTATGTGCACGGCGATCGACGATACGACGCTCGCCTCCGGTTTGGGATGTGTTCCTTCCGGAGAGGTCACGATGCACGATTCGTGATCGGGAAGCCTAGGGAGGCTCGACTTCGAAGTGCTGACGGTTCAGGATAGCGATCGGTGATGAGTGTACCATGATCTTGTGGTGGTCGCGTCGGTTGATTCGTTCACGGCGACATACCAGGATTGAGAGCGGTCCTGGATGGATGGTTGCACGCATCACTATGATCGGAGTCGTGACTGACCCTTCGATATCGGGCACGGTGCCCAGTTGATGTCATATGTTCGGGCACGAGACCCAGATGCTTTACACTGATGATTTCGGGTCAGGGACCCTAGATGGATTTCCAAGTTCATGACTTTTTATGGGAACCGGCATGAACTTTGGAAAGGTCATTGTGGTTCATGACGGTTTATGGGAACCGGCATGAACCCTTATTATGGATGCTATGGATCATGACGGTTCAAGGGAACCGGGCATGAACGTTTATGTTATGTATATATATGTATTCATATACCTTCCTTTACTTCTATTATCTCCTCCGGGGAGGGTCGTTGGCCTGGGAGGACCCCAGGGTAGTCACAGAGCACCGACTGAGTGGAGTCACCCCCAGTTGGGTTCCTTACTCTCAGGAAGGCTATGATTACTATTACCTCGGGTAGGGGCAGTGGTCTACGGACATTGATCTCGACCTTGAGAAGACTCGGATTGAGACCTGGGTAGCACGCACGTAGCTTTGGAAACCGTGACAGGATTGATTGTGTGAATTATATGTATATGTGTTGTATGCTATATATGATATATGATGTGTGTTTACACAGGTTTTGGGCAGTGGCCCGTATGGTTAGTTTCTTATGAATTGGGCTGAGTCCCTTATGTATTTGGGCAGTGGCCCGCGTATTTGATTTCATTATGGTTTTTCTGGATAAATGGTTTTCGAATGCATGCATGCTTTTTAGTGAAGGGTACAAATGTCTTCTCTTATCAACTGTTTTATAAACTCTTGTTTTGTCCACTCACAGCTTTTAATGTTTTGACTGCCCTTCAGGTTGACATCGGATGTGGACTGTAGCAGAGACCGAGATATCACATGCCTCCTCCGGATCCTGGCGTACTCTGATAGCCCGGGAGGGCAAAGGTCGGAAATATCCCTTGTCTGACACTCCGTGTCAGACGGGAGCAGGGTCATCCCGCAATAATCCCGGGGGGGATTGGGATGGGTCCTGTCAGAGGCTCAATCACTGGATCTAGTCCGAGCTCTCTCTCTGGATCCCTATGGGGATACCCATTCTGGTATGTGGATCGTGACTCTCCAGGTCGACGCTGGAGGAGACCATATAACATATGGAGGGTTCAATTCATTTTCAAACTCTTTCTTTCTCAAATCGTTTTTCAACTGGGTCTCATACCCGATTCATCTCAATGGGATTCCTCGAATCCGATTCAAATCCATTTCACAGGCCTTGGCCTAAATCCTCAGTTCAACAGGGTCTTATGCCCGAATACTCATTTCACAAATCGAACTGGGACTCAAGCCCGATTTCACAATCAACAGGGCCCTAAGGCCGAACCATGACTCAACAGGACCTCACGTCCGATTCCACAACCAACGGGGCTTTAAGCCCGATATCTCAACTAAATGGGTCTCAGGCCCGATATTATAAATCAACGGGGCATCAAGCCTGATAGTAACACTAACTGGGCCTCAAACCCGAATCGTAAACCAACTGGACCCTCGGTCCGATCGTATAGCTGAAATGGACCCTAGGTCCGATTCCTCGTCAAATCAAATGGACTCCAAATCCGAGAGTTTTAAATCAAATGGGTTTCGTTCCCAATTTCATATTTCTAAATCCGAAATCCATTTATTAAACCCTCGTTGAAAACCTAGAACGTATATGCATCGTATAAAACCGTAAATCTCGAAATACGTGCAAATACGTAAATCCTAGGCTACTACAAACAAATGCACTCATGGCATCACAAAATATATTCTAAAACAAGTATAAAACATTTATGCATGCATCGAATTCATAAAACAAGTCCACTCACAGACCGTCCGAAGTCGCGCCTCGATACACGCGCCATAACCGTCTCCAGGGTCAAACGTCGCCTCCAGAATTCCCGAACCTGTCCAAATTAGTTTAGAGGGTTACTAACTACTTAAATAACCTCTCACTAAAGTCTCGTAATTTCCGGAATTTCTAACTATTTTTAAACACAAACCTAAACCTTCGGACGTCCCGAACTATATCGAAATGATGTCTGATTGACACGAAGCCAGTCCCAAAATGTTCGTTACATCGAATAGATGATTTCATATGTTGGAACCTTCCCCAAATTCCTCCCCACACACCCACACGCGCCGTCTGAAGTGGCTGCGCGTGGGCTTCACGCGCCTGCTACAGTACCCGTCTTCAACCTCTCGACGACCGGTCTGAACCGGCCGGTTCGGTCCGTTCCTGCAACTGGACCGG
The DNA here is from genome assembly GCA_032719365.1 of Prinsepia uniflora. Lineage (NCBI taxonomy): Eukaryota > Viridiplantae > Streptophyta > Magnoliopsida > Rosales > Rosaceae > Prinsepia > Prinsepia uniflora. Next base: position 44,186,699 of record CM064866.1, on the reverse strand, counting down.
ATTGACCGGTCCAGGGTTCTATATTCCTTATTTTTCATCCGTTTTCCTCCATTTCAATCCCTAAATTCCTCTTTCAATCTTTCCTATCATTCCTAATTAACTAAACCACCTAAAACCGATTAAAACCCGTGAACCCAAAAACCCCCTCACGGTCCAACTTTTCAAAAATCCCCCCTGGGCTTCACAACCGTCAACCACCATCCAAAATCATCTCTATACTCCCTAAAAAACCTATTTAAATCAAAGAAAACAATGAAAACGGCCCATAATCACAAGAATTGAAAATGATGAAAATCGGTGAAAACCGATTACCTCGATCGGGTTTCTTCCTCCGCCGCCCACGACAGCTCTGCCTGGCCAGCCCCCACGTCCTCGGGTCCTCTCTTCCTTCTCTAGCCTCTTAACAATGGTCATGGATCAAGGGTTTGGGTTTTGGATGAAAAATGGTGGATCGGGTTTGTTTGGGAATAATGGAAATGGACGATCCACGTGGATGGGTTTTGGTGCATGAATGGATGAGGTTGGCCAGTGGATGAGGTTGGCCAGTGGATGAGGTTGGCCATTGGATGAGTGACACTTGTCACTCATCCATTGGCTGTCTCAAAAGCTGGGCCCACTAGAGACAAAACTGCCCTTTTTGTCTCGTAAAACGTGTCGCCGTGAATAGTATCCCAGAACTTCCGTGAACCGTAACTTCGCCATCGAACATCCGAATTCGATGTGCCGTCTATCTACGGATTTGTATCGTCGTGATCTACGTAATGGTGCTGGGCCCTCGGCCATCGGACCTCCCGGTCAAAAAGTCAACTTTTGACCTCCTATTCACCCAAATTACCAAAATACCCTTGGGCTTCCGAATGTCATAACTTCCTCCTGGGACGTCGGAATCGAGCGTGCCTCCTATCTATGAACTCGTGACGTCATGAACTACGTCACGGTCATCGCCCAAAGTCCATTTGACAGCCTGAACAAAAAGTCAATGATTCGCCCTTTTCAAGGGCAAAATCGTCAATTCGCCCGAACGTCCGCTAATCCTCGTCTAATCTCCGATTAGTATCGCTAATCCATAATTAATCCTTAATTAATCCCGTTAATTCGGGATGGGTCGTCACACATAAAGTAGTTTTTTTGGTGAAAACTTGCATCTTTTTTGCTTGACTAGTTTAGGAGCTGGATTGACATGCAGCTTGTGTCAATCGATGTCAGGGTTAGTTCGAGGCATATCGGATAGGCAAAAACTTCTTTGTGTTAATGCAAGAATGCGGTGGCCTCCTCTTTTTCCTCGTCGTTAAGGCGTGCACCTATATGAGCAAGCCTTTCCGAGATTTGTACGTCAAGTTGTATTAATACTTCTTCATTTTCTGATTGCCCACCCTTTACTAGTTCTTTAAAGACTTTGGGATTATGACCTACAATAAGTTTCTATTTTGGATGCAATTCTAGAGTTTTCTCCTTATTCGCGATGCTGACTGGGGGAATGAATTCATGGAGTTTTCTCCTTCTTTTAGCCCTTCGGTAAGGCACTGTCGGGCCATAGGTTGATCTCCTTTTATTTCTCCAATTCGTCCTCTGAGGATCGAGAATCAAATTTTTTTTATGAAGGCAAGAAGAGTTAGCCAATATTTTGCGCATCAATGGTAGTCCCAAGATGCCGTTGTAGGGGGAATATTCATCCACCACAAAGAATGTCTGGGACGAAATGATGAGTGGTGAATGAACATCTGGTTGGAGGGTTCTTGCGATCTTACCGGTGGAGTTGTTAAATCCTAACAATGGAATAGCTTTCCGAGGGATAAAGCCTTCTAGTATCATTTTGCCTACTATCTCCAGGTTCGGGAAATTTGAAGCACTTCCTTCATCTATATGGCTACGATCGACATGACCATGAGCAATCTAGATCAAAATATCAAGCGTATCATCATGTCGTCAGTCAAAACAGGCTTTGTTTATTAGGGTGAACCCTGTGGTGACATCATCGTCAACCCTAGAGGTGGTGATAGCATGGAAGACTTTGGAGATGGCCAAAGCGTCCCGAAATTACCTCGTCTTTTTCTTGCAAGTGGTTCCGAGTAGCTCCAATTTGGCAATAATTGTATTTATGAAAACCATCGTAGAGAATGGTTTTTTATGATTTTTTTGTCTCTGACACGTTATTCGGCTTTTCAAATGATGCACTTGGCATAGTGTCCCTCACTGACTATATCTAGGAGGTACTTTTCGATGGTTTTCCGTGTGTTGGTGGTGTGTCTATAGCAATCGTGATAGAAATACCAATTTTTCTTGGCTTCCTTTTCTTAGTTACCTTTGACAGGTCCTAATTTCTTGAACCAAGGTTTATCCTTATTCTCGATGTAAATCTAGCTTACAAGTACGCCAAAGTTTCGATTTGGTCATCCAGTGAATGGAGCTCCGAAAGATCGATTTTCTCTCGCTTGCTTGATCTCGTGAGGGGAACTTTGGAGGTGGTGTTACCATTGGGAGGCACTGTGTCTTTGGTGGGCTTTCCGTCAATCTGACGTGCTCCATTGCTCCTACAGTTAATTTTTCATCTTCCCAAGATGCGTTTCGATTCGTTAGGGAGAGTATCTTGGTTAGAGTGCAAGCATTATTCATCACAATGTCTTCGAAGAGCTGGATGTCCAAAGGTAATCCTTGTTTGAAAGCCATCACAGAGACAAGGTCACTGCATCCTACAATGCATAATTTTTCCTCGTAAAATATCCATATGTATTGATGGAGAGATTCCTTAGAACTCTTTCCCACGGAGGAGAGATGATCATCTTTTACTTCGACCGTCCGAATCTGTGAATATTCCTTCACGAAGACGAGTGCTAGTTCCTCGAATGATGAGATAGATCTTCAAGTGAGATGGTTGAACTATGTCATAGCCTGACCTTGAAGTGAAGCATGAAATACTTTACACATGAATGCATCTGATAGGACCCAACCCAAATACACCAGAATAGTACACTCAGGTCTTACTCTCGTCTGACAGAAATGTTGTCAGACAAGGAATAAACGCAAATTCGTTAGTTCATGCGTCCACCTTTCGAGCCTCAAACCTCTTGCAACGAACTTGGAAGGTCACAAAACAAAGAAATAGTTTAAAACAACGTTTGAAATCATATAGTTTTTACCCTCCTTTTTCCAAAACCATGCATGCATATGAAAACTCTTTCAAGAATCATTTCACTTCTATTAAGACAAAATATGATTTACATTCTCGAAATACATGAAACTATCTGTAAAGTAAATAATCGATAATCAAGCATTGACCACAAATAAGTTTAACCATGAAATACGAATGAGTCATAACAGATGAATCTATCACGTCACAATCCTATAACCAAACCACATCCATTCTCACATCAATCCATAGATTTCACGGTGAATCCATCCTCAACTCACAAGATCAAACCTCAGACCATTACCCACTAGCAGGCACATCACAACTTCACACACTCAACATCGATCAACAAGCACAAGAGAAATCATCATGTATACCACATCAATCATCATATCACTCAACGCATCACAAGTGAACTACCGGTAGGCAATACACTTGGGAATTGGAGCCCTGCTCTACATCCGATAGAGGCTAACTCAAGAACTGCAGCCCTGCTTGGCATCCAAGTCATCACAACAACACAAGGCCAGATTATATCTACATGAGACCATATCAGTATGGTGATCATCGTCACCAGTCTCAGGATCTGGAGACCCTGACTCCACGGCTGAGACCCATATCCAACAAGCATTATCGCATAACAAAACACGACCCAACACATCAATCAAAATCTCATAAATATTCCAAAATACCTTATTTCATGTCTCCAATCTTATTCAACTCAAAATTACATTCTAAACAGCGTTCAAAACAGAATTTACAAAACAATAAAATAATAATAAAATATGCGTAATAAAATAATAATAAAATATGTGTAAATTCGCCGAAAATCCGTATAAAATTCGAAACACGAAAACATCATCACAAATACATATAAATACAATTAAAACACATAAATATGCATGCATAATATTTTAGAGAAAGAAAGTCCACTCATACACCGTTCGAATAACCGAATTCCGCTTTGCACATTTTAGCGTAATTTCCAAAAATGTCAAATCCTTCCAAAATACACATCCAAGGGTCACAAATAATCTCCATTAACTCCTATTTTAAATCCATAATTTTTTTGAGATTTTTAAACGTAATTAAAACGAACCCTAAACTTATGGACATCCAAAACTACCCCGAGACGAAATCCAACCACCTCGAGAATTGTACCATTGTACTTGTATCATCAAAAGGATGAACTTTCGTGTAAACTGCACCTCGGAATTCCCACTCATGCACCCTCTACGCGCAGCCTAAAGTGGATGAGCGTGGGAGCCACGCGCTAGGAATTGTTTAATCATCTCCTTCCTTGACACGGGTCTGCAACTCGAGTCCCCACCCGGTTTGCATTCTTCCGTATTTCTTCATCCTTTTTCACAATTCAAGTTACTAACCTACTCCGAATTAACCCCTATGCATGATTCTAAGTCCAATTTGAAGATCAAATGTACCTTGATTCATAATTTTGATCCATCCTCATGGCCCCAAATTTCAAACCATGTTCTGGGTTCATTTATGCACGATTTGTAACGACCCGTCCCAGAAATAGGGATTAGATTAGTGGTTAATGACGGATTAGTGAAGTTAATCAGTGATTAGTTGGATGCTTTCGAACGACAGAGTTACGGGTCTAGGAATATGAGGGGCAAAATGGTAATTTGTCGTTCAAGGGCATTTTGGTCAATTGGCTTGCATTGGGATTGGTCCCCAGTGATCAGGGGACACTTGGGTGTTCTGGGAAGTTCTAACCACAGAGAAGTGGACACCTGGCCCAATCTAGAGGATTGTGGAACCTGTTTAGCTGCCTTACACCCGTTTAAAATCGTTTATACGGTTTGGAACCTGTTCAGATCCCTCGATCTTCATCCCTTGGCCCTGACTAAGGAATGTAACCCAAAATGAAAGTGTGGGCAGAGCTGTGTGTGGTGGTGCCACCGTGGAGGACCGTCCACGAAGGTGGCTGTGGAAACCAGGAAAACAGAGGACTGCAACCGTGAGTTACCTTAACCCAAAGACCTTAAAAACATCATCCTTCGTCTATACTGTATGAAGGGGAATTGACAAGGACGTGAAGATGAGTTCCATGGACTCGAGTTTGAAGGGTTACAGTGAACGGTAAGGCTAAAACCAATAAAAGCTTATTTCAATGTTTTATAACGGATTTTGGAAAGTGATTTCGGGCTTTGAGCCGTGTTCATGGAAGGGACTTCGGAAAAGTGGTTTCGGTTTTGGAATCGGATTTTGGAAAGATGATTCTTGATTCGGTTTTGAAACTTGAAAGAGAAATTCTGGATTTGGGTTCGGGATGATGGTTCCGGATGCCAGCTTACGGAATCATTATTGCAAATTCGGATATGGAATAAAAAAATGGAAAAAGAAAAACGGCTAGATTTGGTTTTGAGTTTAAAGACTCGGTTGATTGACGGGGGAAGGCCCTGGATTGATGTGTTTTGAGTTTAAAGACTCGGTTTATGTTTTGAGTTTAAAGACTCGGTATATGTTTTGAGTTTAAAGAGTCGGTATATGTTTTGATTTTAAAGACTCGGTTATTGTGATATCCCCCGAGGCCTGTTGATTGTGTTTTGAGTTTAAAGACTCGTTGATATCCCGGGAAGGCCTGATTATGCGTATGGTTTTGAGGTTGAAGACTCGGGCGCACTTGATATCCATCAACTCACTTGATTGATGTTTTTCACTGGTTTTTCACTGGTTCTTCAGATGTTTTGGGCAATGGTCCGGATGATTTGATTTTGATGAGTTTTGGGCTGAGTTCCTGTACTTGATAAGGATTTTTGATTTTGGGCTGAGACCCTGGATTTGAATTGTGGATTTGAGGAAAGGAAATGATTCAGGTTTTCAATAATGGTTTTCTTATCTCGAATATAGAATGGTTTTATGGATTGAGTTTTATATGCATGCATTGGTTTTAAAATGCAGGGTATAAATGTCTTTCTGATAACTGATTTCTGAAAGTACTATTTATTTTTGTTCACTCACAGCCTTTTTATGTTTTCGATACCCTCCAGGTTGTTGCGGTGCAGGCTATTGGCAGAGAGAGACGGAGACATCACACACACGATCCAAAGTAGTTTCTGTGCGCTCTGAGAAGTCCGGAGGTTTTGAATGGTTCGTTTGGAAATCCCTTGTCCGACTTACGTGTCACATGGAGGTTGGACATCGGTTTAGCCTTCGTGTCACGCGTAAGTTAGACGAGAGCATGACTTAGCCCTTAATCCCGCGGGATTGAGGGTGGGTCGTGTCACGATTTCCTTCGGGATTTCGACTAACCCACTCATAACTAACCCAGAAAGTGGTTTATGACTTCAATTCGAGCAATTAAGCCTGAAATCAAGAAACTTAATTTCAAGCTCCAGGGGAAAATTCTGGGTTTGAAACTCAGGGGTTTAATCGCCGTTCCACACTAATTTTTTTTCGTTTTCTGACTCATTTTCCCTCACTTTGATCACTTGTTCACTCCCCCTTCCTCTTTGATTTTTCCCAAAATCAACACTCCCTAACGGTACACACCATGCTCATAAAAAACTCAACTCCAACACATTTATATGTGTTTGATCAATATACAAAGTCGGTGCCACAGTTCCCTAAGAGATAGCGACACTTGTCACACTCCAATTCATCCAACACAAATATCTCATAAGTTCAATTACCAAAATACCCTCATAAGAAAAGTACCAAATTTCCCCTACGTATTCTAGACCCGGAATCGAAACCATCCAAATTCCGTTTTCGGCATGCCGCTTGCCGACACACTCGGGAGTGTTATTGAGAGTCTAAAGTAGAGCGCAATGGAGTGTGTCCTATACTCATTGCTGCGATCTTTTGATCCCCAAGGGTTGGCTTAGACACACCCATTTGAGTGAGTTTACATGCTTCGTGAGATTGCCTTACGAGAATAGTTTCGGCGTGGCATTCTTACTTGAGGATGGCCCTCAACATGCCTACCTCATCATTAATGTGTCGATTTCACCTAATTTTTGCAAAAGTTTCTGCTGGGAGGGAATCTCTACGGATGGTGCCTTGCCACACCGAGTGACTTTGGACATGGTCCTTTCCGTGTCTATGAAGACTTATCACCATTAATTTCTTGAATTGATGCATCGTTCAATCCTCTATGATGAGTTTTTATTTTCCAAAAGTTCCTGCACCAACTCTACTTGAATTTTGACCTGGTTGCTAAGTCAGGCAATTTTCCGCGATAAACTAGCTCTTGAGGAAATTAACCAGACCCACCCTAAAATTAGTTTGATAATCATGCAAGGTCCAACTCCTATTTGATAACTCAATCAATATACCTGAAATACCCCTAGGACTTTAAAACATAAAACCAGAGATCTGTCAGACAATAGATGAACACCAACCATATTGATAATATCAACTCGATATACGAACTTAACATACTCCATCCTCCTCGGGTCATAGTCCACACCAGCTACTGACCCCCAAGGAATAATGTACTTGATACCTAGGTAGTTTGATATCTAGACTCTTGAAGTTCCAGGAGATTCGAATGCACTCTAATCCAAAATACCGTAACTTCGGACATATAGAAATATCCCTAAATAATGTCCAATTACCTCGAACATTTTACCATCAGGTCTGTAATATAAAAAGGGTAAAATTTCATGTTGACTGAAGTCAGAAATTTTTTTCCACGCGCTAGTGGACGGCCTGCTATTGGGCTTCATGCACCCTACGCATTGCACACACCTTGTCACCCCTAATCTACAACTGGGTTGATGGCAATCCACATGAAGTACAATGAGTGTTACTGTGTGATTCCTTTGTCGAATGGTGATAAGTTCTAGTCCTTCACTATTATTTTGATTTCTGGTGGCACAAAGCTCATTCAGAATCAATCTTAAACCCTTGCTAGAAATTTGGGATGTATCTCCCATAAGTCGGCCATCAATTTGTTGGAAATGGGCTTGCAATTTGGCTTCTAGGGTTAGAGTACCAAATCTCGTCATAGCGAAGGATGGATGTCCTTGGGTACCCAATTATATCAGTTGTTCGCCATGGGCCTGTCCATGGAAATCCTTGCTCCACCAGTGTTGTAGCTGAGTTTAAAAATTGATCCCAAATTTGGGATTCAACTTGGGGCCCACGTAGGACTGTGTCCCCCTTGGAAGTCCAACGATGATAGCAGCTTGGCCCTCGATAGTTGATTGTCACGACGGTGAAATCCTAGGGTGGCTTCTGTTTCGTTGGACCATGTGGTTTTCCTTATTCTTACCATTATTCCAAAAAATTTGATGAATAACGAAAAAAAATTTCTTGAGGAGGAAGTAGGATGTTTTGGATTAAAGAGCAACTTTGAGAATTTCTCAGATCGACTCTCAATGAAAGCACCAGCTATTGAAATCACCAATTTAAGGTTATGGTTCAATCCCTAGAAGTCTCCATGATCCCAGCAAACAACAAACAGTAAGCTATTGTTCGCTCTGACAGAGGCCCTGATGGGTTGTTCGACTAAGAACACTCTAATGCTTAGGTAAACTTTGAGAGAGAAATCACATAAGCCTAAGTAGCGTTGAATTGGATTACCCTTGAAAGAGAAATGTACGTCTCTATTTATAGAGAAATCTTGTGAGCCTCAGAGCATTCTCATTGGTAGATCGATTTTGTAATTAAAAATATATTTTAATAAAATTTATAATTTAATAATTATAATACGTATTCATTATTAGGAATAATGATGATAATTATAACAATTTAATATTAATAATAATTTTTCATTATTAAGAATAATGAAAATTAATTATCGGGGATAATATTAATATTGTTGAGGTTTTAACCTGATTTAATTATATATTTAGCTAGTAAATACATTAATTAATGTGCGAGAGTTTATGAGCCGTTTAACCTCATTACCATGGGAAATTTAGACATTATGAGAATTAGGGGCCACGTGGCGGCTCCACAATTTTTTGGTGATTTATGATTTCACAAATGCCCCCATATCCTTTAGAAATTTAGGAAATCCTATGGGATGTAGGTTTTTGGTAGTTCCGGTAAACTATTTTGGAGTAGGACTCCATATTTTCTTGTATTAGTCTCATATCGCACAAATTCCATTGGGTTCAGAACTACATCAAGCTAATATAAGCAACACTAGTACTGAGCTTTGTGAAAAGGTTCAACTTGTGGTCAACTTGCATTTATTCTCCTCATTATAGGGTTTTATTTGTATTTACATTGAACTTTGTAACTTTCAATTTTAAAATAAAACTCCTTGTGTTTTGATGAGAGAATAATGTGCACTAATTTTTCCGTTTAGTGTTTTTTTAGAAAAAAAAAATTATTTAAAGGATTGATCATATCCTTTTGACTTAAAAAAGGTACAAATGCTATTGGAGAGGGAGTGAGAACATCTCCATCAAAGAATTTGGAGGTAATACTTGCCTTTTTTTTACTTTTTTTTTCTTCTTAGTTTTGATGAAGTCTTATACGTAGTGTCTGTTGATTTGTTTGAGATAACAAGGTTGTTCATTTCGAAAAATGGGCTGAAATAACATGATTTGATTTGGCAGAGACATATGTCAAAGGCTGATAGGTGGATGTTCTGCTGTGCTAGGGAGCGTGTGCCACGCAGAGCCAAAAGATGGCTCTGTGTTTCCTAGCTATGGTTGTCAAAGAAGATAGGACATGGTGCAGCATGCACCACGTAGTCGGCACTGGTTGGAGTGTTAGTAAGTTTGTTTTGTCTCACGCGCGGGCGTATTAGACATGAGAGGCTGGCGGGCCAAAGGCTATATGATATTGTGAGGATGCCGTTAGGCGCGTGAATTGCACGCGCCTCGTTGGCTGTGGCCGAGTAGTAGTGGATGGAGATGTGGAGAGTGCAAGTTAGATATTGGAGTTGGAAGGGAAGTTTCTAGCAAGGACGTGACACGTAGGAGGATTTGATTCGAGTGTAACGACCCAGACCTTTGAGAAAAAGTAAATTTAGAAAATTGGGTAGAATGACAATTTTTCCCCTACTTTTTATTATGGATGTCTATTAGGGATTCCGAGAAGACCTTTACGAAGGTCTCAGGATCCTGAATCCAAGGACAGGTAGCACGCTTAAATTGGAGGTTGGATGACAGAGTTATAAGTAAAAAATGGTGAAGGGAAAAATTGTAATTTTTCCACCAAGGGCATTTTGGTCATTTTGAATTTAGGACCCATGAAACTGTGACAAGTTTATAGCTCTAGAAGCACCTGATATTTTGCTTCTCCCACCGACTTACCCCCACCGCATATTGATGTGGGGTGGCTGTTTTGGAGGTGTGTGTGTGAGATGTGGTTCAGTGGTCATGGGTCGAAAGGCCATGAAAATACAGCCACTGTGTGGGGGGGAAGTAACCAGGGAGATCGAGAGCTCTGGAAAGGGGAAAAGTGAAAGGAATACTGAAGGGGATCATGGTAGAACACGAAAATGGAAGGGCGACGGCTAAGCAACCATGGACCAGAAGTGCAGTTCACGGGTTCCTTGGTCGGGATCGAGTTTCAGGATTAAAACCTTGAAACGAAGACTCATATTAGCTCATGCTCGTCCTTGTTACCTCAGAGAACTAGCAACCTACGAGTTTAGATGCTGGGATGGCCCAAACTGGGTGGTGTGGTCGTGGCCGTGGTACAGTGGATTGAAGATCATTTTTAGGTAAGTTTCTATTAATGTTAAGTTCAAATATCCCTTCACTAAAGACTAATTGTTGGTATGTTGAGAATAGTGAATATGTTTCTCTGGTTGGATTAAGTGTTTGAGGAGTAGTGTGATGGAAGGTCCCTTGTTAGATATGATGTGTATGGGAATGTGTTGGCCAACAAGTAAATGTGACATGAATTTTCTAATTCGGAATGACAATTGGAATTCCGAACGGAATCTGGATATCCGGTTATGGTTTGGAGATAAATCTTGTTTCCGGAATAAGATTTGTGTAATGCCAGAAGGTGCGTATGCTTTCTGCTCGAGGGTGTTAGATGTCATGATTATGCGTAGTTTGGAAACGGTGGTAGTATGGAAGAAACACCCTTCCTGTCTTGGATAAATTATGTGTTTTCATGTTAAGTGAGTTAAATAAGTTTTGATGATCGATTTGTGGTTCGCAAATGGATTAGTATAGGCATATTAGTTGCCTTCGACTTGAATGTGACAAGAATCATTACCCTATTATATAGATTGGTGGTTGAAACATTTGATTGTGTTCCTTTAATTTGATAAGGTGATTGTTGTTGACATAATGCGGAAAGATTGTACTGTGTAATGTCTGCTGTTGGGAACTTGAAAATAAGGAGAAAGAAAAGTCTTAAGCCATAGGATGGATTGCCTTGTGTTTGAGGTCTATATCTATAAAGCTGTAGTAGTTAGTACATGTTGAGAAAAAAGTGTGCGATGGTTTCTATGGCCTCATGACCCATGATTTGTGCAATGTGTGCGAAGACCCGTCCCATCTAGCACCATATTGTCCATTTTCGGGCTCGCCCATCCTGAGATTGCACCAGCCTCAACTCACTTACCTTTGGAGTTCCCTAGGAATCCAAAGCCAGCGAGCTCCCAAAAGACCTAGTACTAGATAGGTGTGTGGGATCATTCACTGTTCCCTTAAGGACACGGTTCTTACAATCCACCATCCTTAAGGCCTAGCGTCCTCACTAGCAAACTTCCCGATCGGGTCTGGCTCTGATACCATTCTGCTAGAACCAGACCCATCTAGCACCATATTGTTCGCTTTGGGTCTCGCCCTCACGATTTTTTTTTCTAGGAACTCACGTGCAATTTCACAGTGGGTCACCCATCATGGGATTGCACTAGCCTCAACTCGTTTAACCTTGGAGTTCCAATAGAACTCAAAGTCAATGAGCTCCCAAAGGCCTAAAGCTAGATAGGTGTATGCCTACATATATATGGCACATCACCATTCCCCTCCCAGGAATATAGGATCTTTCACAGTTCCCTCCGAGAACAAAACGGTGAGGGCTGGGCCCCAAGCGGACAATATCCTACTAGAGAAGGTCGGGTCATGACAATTTGGTATCAAAGCCTAATGCTAGCTAGAATTTAGTGTGCGTGCAAGGACATTGGGCCCCAAGGGGGGATGGATTGTAAGACCCGTGTCTTGGAAGAACGGTGAACAATCACACATCGCTCGGGGATGGAAAGGTAATATGCCTTATATGTGTGTACACATATCTAGCCAACATGAGGCCTTCTAAGAGCTCACTGGCTTTGGATTCCTTGGGAACTCCAAAGTTAAGCGAGTTGAGGCTAGTGCAATCCTAGGATGGGTGGCCCACTGGGAAGTTGCACGTGAACTCCCAGGAACAAGACCCTGAAGGCCGACTCACGACCCGGGCTCAGAAGGAACAATATCTTGTTGAGTAGAATGTGTCTAGTTGTCGATGCACATCTCTGACTCAAAAGAGGCCTTTTGGGAGTTCACTAGCTTTAGATTCTTCTGCCAGGACTCGTCTCATCTAGCACCATATTGTCCACTTTGGGCCACGTCTTCACGGTTTTGTTTTCGAGAGCTCACATGCAATTTCCCAGTGGGTCCCCCATCTTGGAATTGCACCAGCCTTAACTCGCTTAAGTTTGGAGTTCCTCAGGAATCCAAAGCCAATGAGCTCCCAAAAGTCCTAGTGCTATATAGGTGTGTGCCTACATATATAAGGAACATCACCATTCCCCTTACAAGAATGTGGGATCTTTCACCATTCCCTCTAGGACATGGGTCTTACAATCCACCCCCCTTAGGGCCCAGCGTCCTTGCTAGGACGCTTCCCCGATCGGGGTCTGGCCATGATACCATTCATCTAGGACCCGTCCTATCTAGTACCATATTATCTGTCCTCACTGGCACACTTCTCGATCGGGGTTTGGCTCTGATACCATTCTTCTAGGACTCGTCCCATCTAGCACCATATTGTCCGCTTTGGGCCTTGCCCTCACTGTTTTGTTTTCAGGAGCTCACATGCAACTTCCCAGTGGGTCACTCATCTTGTGATTGCACTAGCTTCAACTCGCTTAACTTTGGTGTTCCCCAGTAATCCAAAGCCAGTGAGCTCCCAAAAGGCCTAGTGCTAGATTGGTATGTGCCTATACATATAAGGCACATCACCATTCCCCTCGCAGGAATGTGGGATCGTTCACCTTTCCCTTCAAGACACAGGTGTTACAATATGGGAATTGATTGTTATTGTTGCAACGTATGTTTACACTTATGCCTAGTGAAATAGATTACTTTTTCTACGAACTGGAATGGTAAACTTAATTGGTGATAGAGATATTGTATACGAATTCTCAATATTTTAATAAGCATATTATTTTGTGTTGCCTAAAAAATAGTGGCGGAGTTGGAATATACATTTTGTTACACCATGGTGTAATGTAGGTCGTATTAAAAGCTAAATAAGCGTGCTGGTTACCAAATTGGCATCCCAGCTCTTGGGTACCTAGAGAAATTGGAGTAAGATATTGGGGACTGGTTATGTTTGATTATCGATATGTGTCCAGATGTTTCCTTTGTGATATGGTTGAGCAATATGGATTTCGGGAAACCGTGGGCCACGAGACTTTTGGAAACGTGATATAATTATACTGGTCCAATATATATAAGTACTTGATTTTCAACCATTTTTTAGGAATTATAATATGCATGTCATTCGATTGAAATGATTTCTGGACATTGTGGTTTTGTGGAAACTGTTTCTGGGAAGTCAAGTTTGAGCACAGACCCTGTTGGAATGTTTATGGAAATGAGTGTGTGGATTTGATATCTAGTAGCCACAGGAACCATTTTTGAGTATGTTATTGTTTTCCTCCGCCTTCGCAGTGGTCACGATTATGCGTCCTAGAGATGAGTAAGTTTGCGGGAGACTCAGTCTCGGGTGTGTTAGATTATGACGTCGCCCATATGTCGTTGATTCCCGGGATGGGCTCGGAAATGAGGATATCAAATTTCTACACATAGTACTGATATTGTGACTGATGTTTTATTTTGAGGATTGAAGATCAATTGATAAGGCATGTCAATTGTATGAGCTGTAATAGTGAATGTGTTTAATTAGAATGTAAGGAAGTATACGATTAGTACAATAGGACTACCCAATTCGGGGGAAGCGTATAGAGAGTATTGTTTGAAACTTCTATTCGCATAGGACCTCATGGAATTGTTAGAAGGTAAAATTGAATGGTTACAATTGACATTACTTTAGGAGTCCTTCTAGTGAGGTTTGGTGTTATGGGAACTTTGAGCATAGTAAGACATCAGTGATGAAGTGACATTTGGATGAATATCAAAAGAATTGGGGAGTTGAGGAAATAATTGTGCTAATTTGAGACAAATAAGATAATGGAACAGAAAATAAGTTATTCTTTTGTCATTTTGGAAACTTTGTGTTTACTGCAGGGATAAAGAGTGGTGACATTGGTCTACGTGAGGAAGAATGATAGAGCCGCCTTAAGATGTTGATACAGAACTTAGAGACATGACCAAAACCAAGGAATTGACATACTATAGATGAGACTTGTATATGTTGTGACTTGGGTAGCGCAATTTAACCAATGTCTCTGCACTGGTGAGTAGTACAATTTAATCACTGTGATAACAATTGATTGTCATAAACTTTATTAGTTGTGACTTGGGTGGTGATCTGCATAGCTTTCGAGGTTGGCTGATTTCTAATAGATGATTTTTGAACCTGGACTAAAGAACGTAGCAGGCTAGCTCTTATATTGATCCGAGGGTCTGATTGCTATTATTGGTAAATTTATCCTCTGAGGAGTACAATAGCTTGTTTGTGATAATTTAGAAATTCCTTGTGAGCCAGACAAGTTATTATTGCTTAACATCTACAGAACTTAATGATTCTCAAGAGTATTTCCTGCCGAGAATTTGCGGATCTACCACAACTAGTCTATGAAATTTTGTGAACGAAATTCATTAAGGGGTAGGTTATAACCACCCAGACCTTTGAGGAAAAGTAAAATTGGTAGATTCGGTAGAATGACAATTTTGTACCTATGTCAAACATTTGACTTTTTGTTATAGATGTCTATTAAAAATTTCGGGAAGACTATTACGAAGGTCTCGGGATCCTGAATCCCCGGACAGGTGGCAAGCTTGAATCAAAAGTTAGATGAGAGAGTCATGGGGTCAAAATGGTGAAGGGAAAAATGATAATTTTTCCACCAAGGGCATTTTGATCATTTTGAATTGAGGACTAAGGAAATTGTGACAAGTGTCCAGCTCTAGAAGCACCTGATATTTGGTTCTCCCACCGAATTACCACACCTGATATTTGGAGGTGTATGTGTGTGAGAAGTGGTTTGGTGACCATGGGCCAAAAGGCCATGAAAATACAGCCACCGTGATGAGGTGGGAGGTAACCAGGGAGATTGAGCGCTCTTGGAAGAGGAAAAGTGAAAGGAATATTGAAGGGGAATCATGGTAGAATACGAAAGTGGAAGGGCGAGGGCTGAACAACCATGGACCCGAAGTAAAGTTCACAGGTCCTTGAAATGAAGACTCTTATCAGCTCCTGCTCATCCTTGCAATCTCGGAGAACCAACCACCTACAAGTTTCGACGTTGGGATGGCCCAAACAGGGTGGTTTGTTGGTGGTTGTGGTACATAGGATCAAAGATCGTTTTGAGGTAAGTTTCTATCGATTTTGAGTTCAAATATCCATTCCTGGAGTCCCCTAGATGGGTCAGACGGCTAGATATGGGAAAATAGTGAACAAAACATCGATTTTGAGTCGGGTTGGCCTTGCGGGTCGGGCGACCTTGTTTGTAGAAAACTGGGTCAGGCGCGAGGTTGAAGACGATGAACAGTATGGCATGTGGCTCACACGCGGAGCCACTTGGGGCTACAAGAGGGGACGCATGGGAAGGAATTTCGAGGTGACGTTCACATGAATATTATTATATTTAATCATACGAGTCCAACGACATAATTTTCGTGGCGATCGGACATCGTTTCAGGAGAGTTTTGAATGTTCGAATGTTTAGGGTCCGTTTTAATTCTTTTAAAAATCCCAAAAAATTAAGGGATTCTCGTATTAGTTAATTAGGGTGGTTAGTGACCTTTTCAGGTGAATTGTGATAGGAATTGATGTTCCTGGATATTACGGAAAAACGTGTACTTCAGTTCGATCGCATAAAAGGTACGTGTGAGTGGACTTTCGTTTTCTCTTAAATTCTATATGTGTATTTCATATGATTTAACATGGATAACTATGTGAACTACTTGAAGGGTACATACATATGATTTTATATGAGATTCGATGATTTTATGCATTTTTATTATTATTTTATTGTACATTTTACGAGGTTTTTCGTAAGTTTTGAATTCCAATTTCGAATGTGGTTTTTGGATTTTGTGTGACTTTTGATTTGAATAATGATGGTGTTGGAGTGCGGGTGGTTTAATATGGATTTTGGGAATTCTGCAAACATTTAAGAAATATTTTAATAACACATCTTGCGAGGAAATTGAGTTTATCATACTTCGGATCATTACTGAGTTTTGGGAAAAGGTATGACAATCGTCATGTCATGTTTCGTTGATTTGGTGGTGATTGATGACTTGGGACTTTATATGATTTTTTGAATATTTTAATGGCTCGTTTTATGAGGTTTGGTTGAGTTGTGGTTTTGGGCATAGGCTCGCGATGTGGGTTTGTGGTTTGGATTGTGATGTTGATATGGATATGTGGTTCCTTGGTATTTTATGATCATTGTGTTGCTTGTGATGATGTGTGATGATTATGATGATGTGAGATGTAATGTGAGTTGGTCGGCTCTGGAGAATATGAAATCAAATGGTGCCACTTGGCACATTTTGATTGGACTGTCTGGAGCTTTAGTGACCATGCGAATTAAGGTTGTTCAAAATTTGTTGGAGATTTTTACCGTGTAATTGCGTGCTGCCATGTGGCGTTGTCTTATTGGTTCCTTTTTTACACGCGATTTTACAACTTTTTGAGGGTCAATGACCGAAATTAAATATATATATGTAACGACCCGTCCCGAATTCCGGGATTAAATTAGTGACTAATCTTGATTAGTGAGGTTGAACGGTGGTTAGTAGGGCGGAATCGGACAAATTGTGCGAAATGACCGTTTTGCCCCTGGTCGTGGGCAAAATGTTGACTTTTTGTTCGGGCGGTCAAATGGACTTTGACCGATGACCGTGACGTAGTTCGGGACGTCACGAGTTCATAGACAGGTGGCACGTTCGATTCCGACATTCGTAGAGAAAGTTATGGTGTTCGGAAGTTGAGGGGTATTTTGGTAATTTGGCTTATTAGGGGCCAAATGTTGACTTTTTGATCGGGAGGTCCGATGGGCGAGGGCCAAGGACCGTTACGTAGGTATCGTCGATACGAATCCAACGACAGGCGGCATGCCGAAATCGGAGATTCGACGACAACGTTATGGTCAAGGAAACGAACTAACGAACCGAGGTTCGGATTAAAATAATAATATAATAATGAATAGTGACCGTTGACCCTACACACCTGGATGAGTGACAAGTGTCACTCATCCCTTGAAATCAGAATCCATGTTTTTGGGGGAGACCTCATGATGATGTTTAATTAGTTTTTAATTAATTAATTAATCTTTTAATTTCCATTAACCTCCATATTTTCCTTAACCGTGTACAACCAAATCCAATACTCTCCCAACCAATTCCTCTTCCATTGCTGAACCTGAGAGTGTGAATTTGTGAGCAATTTGAGAGTGAATTCAACTGGGTAAACACGAGAGATTGACAGTGAGGAGGAACTGAGAATTCGAAAGATTAAGTTTTGGGAGGGAAAATCAAATTGGACGAATTGAGCTGCGATAATCGAATTGGAGCTTGGAAACATCTTACTGAGGTTGTGACGAGTCGATCCACGTCAAAAACGAGAAGAATTGGTACCGTTTTGGCTCTGATCGAGCTTGGTGACAGAGGAAGAAATCGAGGATGAGTCGTGGAGTTTGGAGCTGCGATTGACTCAATTGTTGTGGGGAAATGACTCCTCATGATCCCACGATGCTTCTGGGTTCATCAATTGAAGGAAAACGTTGGAGAATGGCAGAACTCCATTGTTGAACAGTGACGGTGCTCGAGTTTGAGTCGTGACGTTTGAGCACCGGTTTGATGCAATTGATGTGGGGGAATTGTTCCTCAGGGTCCGTTGATGCTTCTGGAATCATCAATTGGATGAAAGCTGCAGCAATTGAGGGAGTTCCATGATTGCACAGTAACCGGGTGTTCTTCGTGGATCATCGTTGAATCGTGGAATTGTAGGTAATGTTTTGTGTAATCAACGTTATAGAACCTTAATTTAACTTAAAACGAAACTAATGGAATGATCAATTGAAGGAATTAGGATCGAATTGACAGGATTGGAACCGGGTCGTCTCGCGGGTAAACTGGACCCGTTTACCAGACATACGGGTTAGGACGATGCACTGTAGCAGGCGCGTGGGTTTCACGCGCAGCCACTCACGGCGGCGCGTGACGGCGCGTGGGCACGAATCTCGAGGTGAGGTCTACATGACTTCTGTCCTATTTAATGTAACAGACATTTTGGAATTGGTTTCGTGTCGATCGGACACCGTCTCGATATTGTTCGGGATGTCCGAAGGTTTTAAATTAAGTTTAAAAATAAGTAAAAATTCGGGAAAATTACGGGACTTTGATAGGATGTTAATGATGAGGTTAGTGACCCTCTAATGTGACTTGGACAGGATTGGGAGTCCCGGTGATAGTGGTGTGGCCCGGGAGGGCCGGTGGCACGCGTATCGAGGCACACGGTTAAAACGGTCTATGAGTGGACTTTGGTTTTATAAATCCTATGCATGCTTAAATGTGTTATATGGTTTATATACATGATTTCTATGATGGTATTTGTGAGCATTGATTTCGGGTATGTTGCACGTATTTCGAGGTGTTTTCCGTATTTCACGTATATCGGGATTAACGGTTTATTTGTGGTTTTACGTGCTTGTGGTTAAATAAATATTATGATAAAACGGTTTTTATATTGGAAAGATGAATTCGGGCTTGAGGCCCACTTGTTTTGGAAATCTCGGACTTGGAGTCCATTTGAGTACGTAATCGGGCTGCGGGCCCAATTGGTTTATAAGTCGGGCTGCGGGCCCAGTTGGTTTATAAATCGGGTCGTGGGCCCAGTGGTTCATAAAGTCGGGCATGGGGCCCAGTTGGATTAAAATGATGATTTCGGGTCAGGGGCCCTATATTTAATAAATGTGGTTTCGGGTCAGGGACCTTAAATGGAATTGTGTTGTTTTATGGAAAATTCGGGCAGGGCCCATTGTGATGTTGTGAAATGAGTTAATAAAACTGTTTTTCCATATACCATCTGTACACATGGATATATGATGGTCTCCTCCAGATGTCTGGGACACTGGGGAAGTCACGGTGCATTGCCTGTGAAGGGTCACCATACGGAGCAGCCGGACCGTATGATGACTCAGGAGCAGGATTGCTATGATTGACGTCTGGGACGTCAGACATCAGGGATGTCAGATATATGGACCCGGAGAGACCCCGGGCAGCACGCGTAGCTTATGAAACCGTGAGACATGACGTCAGGGACGTCTAGCATCAGGGATGCTGGTGATGGTAATGGTAAAATACGAATTAATGAAATGGCTTTCCGGGTGGATTTATGATTGTGTGATTTTAATGAATTGATGCTCATTTATGGTCGTGGGTGGTGACCCACATGGTTGTTTATGTATGGTGGTGGTATTCCACTGTTTTGGGCTGAGTTCCCACACTTGGTTTTTGGTTAACGGTTTTCGGGCTAAGGCCCTAATTGCTCGGTTGAGCAAACGTTTTGGTTACTGGTTTTTGGTGGCATACATACGTTTTTATTGGAGGGCATAAATGTCTTATAAATGTATTTGGTAAACTTATTGGTTTTTTTGTCCACTCACAGCTTTTGGTTTTAATGCCCTTCAGGTTGATTACGGATGCGATTGCAGCAGAGACTGGGACATTGCACACCTCCTCCATCGGTCCTTGCGCACTCTGGATAGCCCGTTTGGGCAGTAGCTCTTGGTTATCCCTTGTCTGACACCCCTTGTTGGACGGGAGCAGGGCACATTCCATGGTAATCCCGGGGGGATTGGGATGGGTCCTGTCAATATATATATATTTATTTATTTTTTATTTTTACTTTTATAATAAAGTAAATATAAATATTTCATATTTTATTTTAGTCTTTAACTAAACTCTTTCTTCATTGCTACTTTGTGTTTTTGCACATTCAGAGAGCTTAGAGTATCCGTTGGTAACGATTCAAATGCTAATGGCTCTATTTTCAGAGATGGTCATTTTAAGATGTTTGAAGGCGTACTTTCCGCGAAGTCACTAAGAGCTCACTCTGTGGGAGTTTCCACTTGGAAGATACGGAGGCTGGCCAGTGTGTTTTCTTAACAAGTGAGGTGGTTGGTTGGTGAGGAGAACACTCTGTGACTGACATCATTATTACAAGGGAGTTGATGTTAGCGTGGTTTACACTCTCCTGCCATAGAGGCTAGCACATGCGTTTTCTGGTCAACTGTGGCGGTTGGCTAGTGTGGAGAACACTCTACTGTTGACATCAGTATTGCGAGGGAGCTGATGTCAGGTTTGCACCCTCTTGCCATTTAAGGGTGTATTTATGGAGTCTTTTAATATAGATGAGCTCTAACTATGTGCATGCGACTTGGCTTGCTTGGAGGATTCGCACATTCTATAGTATGGCGGGTGAGTTGGAAACAAGTCATGTAGAAAAGATGTTTCTTGGAAGAACTGAGAATCAATCAAGTCCTGAAATCCCTTCCAAGTCTGTTCGGGGGCATTGTTCCTAGTTGCAACCGACCATGGTCATCCAATAAGCGCGTATTTTTTTTAATCCTTCTAAACACTTGGTGTAGCTCCTAGAGGTGGAAATCCAAAATTTGAGATTTGATCGATCTTTTAGATCACATGCCTCCACAACTTGGCTCCAAAAAACAAAATAAGGAGCAAATTGAGTTGTAGTAGAGTCACCTACCAAGGAGATAGAGTTAGACCTAGAGAAAGAGCTAGAGCTTGATCTTGGAACTGAGTTTGAGGTCAGGACAAATGGACTTCTTGGTGTGGATGTCTCATTCTTGGAACCCCCATCCCCCCTCCACGTACATATTAAGAATGGGCTGAGTTTCAGAAAACTATAGGCATTAATGCTTTGCCCTTAGAAAATGTCCAAAGATTAGTTGTTTTTTTTTACGATTGTATTTTCGTTCTAGTATTGAATAATTTATTTGAGCAATCAACATGTGATTGGCCATCCACCGAAATCAACATCAGGGGTCCTGCGCGCAGTACTGTAGTTGGGATCCCCATTTGGTAAGCGCCAGTAGTACAACTCCTCAACTCCTCGGCGCACGCGTCCTAATTCCCTTTACTCCGGTTCGGTGGCGTTCCTCCGAACGCCTAGACCAGCAGCCAGCGCCTTTAACCCAGGGTTGACTGAGTCTTTGACAGTCCATATTCAGTGGTTGACCACCAAAAAGTCCTCCTAAAGCTTCATTCCAAGTTTTTGGTTATTTTTAGGATAATTCCAAGTTATTTTCACACCTAATATCCATATTGTATAAAGATTTTAGTCATATTTCCTTTCGTATTCTTATTTTCAATTCCTTTACTTGTAGGAAAGGTTTTAATTAGATTTCTTAATTATTTAGGAAGCCTTTTCCTTATAGAATTTAATTATAAAACTTCTATTTTTAGGAGGATTAATTATTCTCTTATAAATAGAGGTACTAGGGTTTATGTAAAGGGGTTGAAGTTTTTAGAGGTTTAGAGTTTTTAGTTTACATTCAGAAATAAAAAGAGCGAAATACTTTTGTCTTTTATTTTGTAGTTTCTTTTTAGGTTAGGGCTTTTTGAAGCCCTAGCCATGTTACTTCATAATTAGATTTCTGGCCGTCGATTATGATTGTTATGTATGCCTGAATTTGTTGGATTACTATGCTTCATGGACTCAATTTATGCTTATAATCTTAGCTACCTTATTTGTGTATAATTGTCGATGTAATTGCTTGATGGATCACCTCGATGTTTGTGTTCACCCTGCAATTTGTAGCATTACGTTTAAGAGGAGGAATCTTATTCGTAATCTAAACTCATAACTCCCTAGGATTGCACATCACTTTTCTAGGGATAGTGTAGTGTCATTAAATCTTCTTCATGTTTCATGCATTATCACGCACCATCGGTAATAGTTGTTTAGGGCCGAGCACATCACGCTTAAACATGCAATCTAAGAGAAGATAATATGTGTGGGGTGAGCCTTAGCCGGACCCCTGCATGGGCACTTAATTCAGATACATGTGTATCAATCTAATCAACGAAATCTAAGGAGAACTATAATTGGTTAGTGGTGGATAGAGTGCCTTAACCTATTTATTTTTATTCTTTGTTTTATATTAATTGTTTAATTTGTTATTTTTAATAATCTTTTTTAAAAAAAACCCATGTGTGTGTGTTTGTGTTTTATTTTAATGTTAATAAATGTCTGAGTTGATTAATTAATCTAAGCAATAATGTGGATTAAACGTTAAGACAAGTCCTTGTGGGATTTGACTCTTGCTTATTTGTTATACTATCTTCACATCCACTGAGACCTTTTTTACTCCAATTGCCTTTCAGAGAAGAGCTTAAAGAAATTTCCAGATAGAGCCTTGGATTGCTTCTAGGAGGGAGATTTGAAGTGCTCCCGGGAGGAACGCTTTGAGTGCCGTCTAGGGAAGGACTTTGATTTCTTCTCGAAAAAAGGCCAAGTGTGCTTTATAGAAAAGCTTGAGTGCTTCCAAGATGAGGACTTAAGGTACTTCCTGAAGGAAGACTTTGATGCTTTGCATTACAAAGGTTTTGATGATGCTTCACATGGCAAAGGCATGGATGCTTCACATGGTAAAGGCTTAGATGCTTTGTATGGCAAAGGCTTTGATGCTTCGCATGGCGAAGACTTTGATGCTTCACAAGGCGAGGGCTTGGATTCTTCGTATCTTGAAGGCTTGGATGCTTTGAATGACGAAGGCTTGGATGCTTCTCATGGCGAAGGTTTTGATGTTTCGCATGGCAAAGACTTGGTTGTTTTGCAGAGCGAAGGTTTAGATGTTTCATGTGACGATGGCTTGGATGCTTCGTATGACGAAGGCTTAAATGCTTCGTATGCCAAAGGCTCGGATGCTTCGCATGGTGAAGGCTTTGAAGCTTCGCATGGTGCAGACTTGGATTCTTCGCATGTCGAAAATTTAGATGCAAGGTACTTGAATTTGGAAGAAGTCTTGAAAATTGTATATGATGTACACATTTTTATGATCTCAGAACAATTTGACAATCTTATTGATAATTCAAATACAAGGTACTTGAATTTGGAAGACAACATTAAAAATAAAATTGAATCTTTCCTAGGCTTTTATGTCTCTAGAAATTTTATATGTAGCTTGTGGCAAGTGATGACAAGATTAATTCCATTAACATGCAGCTAGTTGATCACCTTTAATGTAGGCTCCTTGGGTTTTATGTTTTCCAGATGATATGCAACCTTCTTTTTGATCTAATTAGCACAATGTCCCTCCTTCACGAGATTTTGGAGATATCTTCTGAAAAATATGCATGTGTTAATATTGTGCCCGTAGCATTCACGATAGGCACACCATTTGCTTTTATTAGCTTTCTCCCGACCGCCTTTATGGGTCCTGGTTTTTTGAACCAAGACTTGACTTTGATGTCATTAAGAATTTGTTGGGCTGGTATTGTGAATTTCATATTAGGGTTCCCTATAGCTGAGGAATTGGAAGTTTGGCTAGCCTTGCCTTTGTTCGACCCTTCATACCAATGTCCTCTTTAAATGGTGATGACAGTTCGGAGGCTTTCTCGCTCATCCCATCATGATTTGGCACATGGGCAGCATTCTTTTCATCCTCCCAACATGCATGCCGCTCTGCTAAGGAAAGTGTCTTGGTTAGGTTATGGGCATTGTTTATTACTATGTCTTTGTAAAGTTGGTTATCCCAGGAAAGCTCATGCTTGAAGGCCATTGCCATGACTAAGTTAATGCATCCGACTACTTGAGATTTTTCCTCGCAGTACCTCCAGATGTATTTTCACAGGGTCTCTTTTGATCTCTTTGTAATAGAAAAGAGATTATCTTCTTTACTTCAACAATGTGAATTTGTGAGTATTTTTTCACAAACGCTAGCGCTAGCTCTTCAAAACAAGTGATGGACTTCTAGGGGAGATGTTTGAACCATGTAATTTCTTAACTTTGAGGATTGGAACACTTTTCACATGAGTGTATCATTGTGTCTATGAGGAGTCCGCGTTAATAGTCAATATACTTCATTATGTCGGAAGTTCGTTTGAACTGATTAAAACATGGAGTTGTGAACCTTTGAGGGAATGACTTATCCTCGATGTCTCTCAAAAATGGTGATGATGATTGGATTCGGCGACATTGATCGTCTTCTAGATCGCTATCATGTTGGATATGATCGTTCGATCCAACAATTTTTTGCCATCACCAGCTTGTGGCATGCCTTGGTGAGGTTGTGAGCCATGATGTGCCAATTGTCGTTGTCCACCTTGAATCTCAATTTTTTTATTTCTATGAACATGTGGGTGAGTATGTGTCGTCCCATTCCTCACTTAATGGTCAGTGAGTCCTAGAGTGTTTCTGGACGAGAAGTGTTGATTCTTGCTCCAATGTGAATGTTCAATTCGTGATGATATCCATACACGTCCTCCAAGTCGCTCATGCACTGACTACCTAGGAGGCTATTGACTTTTTATTCTATGGATGTGAATTTCTTCTCCGAAGTCATTCAATGAAGTATCACGAGACATCATTTGGCCTATGATTGTTTCCTTTTGTGGGCGCCTTGGAATGTCTTCTTGCTTTCCACTCATTGTGGAAAGTCTTCCAAGCACTTGGGTTGTTCATTTTGAAATACATTGTTACAGAGGCTTTTATTGTACTTGAACTTGATTGCTCAACCTTTCCACTTCATGTGTTAGGTTATCTTATGGAGGCAAGTGTTAAGGTGTTCATGTCTGACGTGTATCACGCTGAGACCTTCACCTTGTGTTAAGGAGTTGGTGGTATGTATCAAGTCCATCTTGTGCTTGACTTGGCCTTGGCACATTATGGAGTCCATCCAAGAGCTCTCGAAGATCCCTATTTGTATAGATCTGATTATATCTCTAGGCCTCTATCTCCAATCTCCCGTCATTTTGTTGAAAGATTGAAGTTCCTTCTCCTAACGCAGGCACTTGAGTTGTTGGAGAAGGGAAAGTTCTAAAACCAAAAGTTGGAATTAGTCCATGTGTCTCTATGGGGCCTCGATAGTTACGGGTCGAGCATGACTTTGGTGTTCCTCTAGAGTCACCGTGTGCACTTCCTTCCTAGTATGGGCCGTAAAAGCTAAAACACCATCCTCAGTTGTTTGAGCGGATCGACGAGCCTTAGCCATATTGAATACATGGATTGAACGAAAAGTAGTTTGTCGAACGATGAACAACGTTCAAGAACGTCAAATAATGTCGATGAACGACAAATGAAGTATGATGAACGATGAACGAATGTGAAAGCTCCTATTGAATATTTGTCAATTCGGCTCTCAATGAAAGAACCAACTGTTGAAGCATAATTCGTTCGTACTAGTAAAAATCTCCTTAATCCTTGTAAACAACAAACAGTAAAAAATAAGCTATTGTTGTCTCAGATCGAGGCCTCGGGGGGTTGTTCGATTAAGAACACTCCAATGCTTAAGTTCGCGTTGAGAGAGGAATCACAAGAGTTAAAGTAGCGTTGAATCGAATTACTTTTGAGAGTGAAATGTACGTCTCTATTTATAGAAATATCTTGTGACCCTCCAAGCATTCTGATTGGTCGATCGATTTTGTAATTAATAATATATTTTATTCAAATATATTATTTAATAATTATCATATGTGTTCATTATTTGGAATAATGATGATAATTATAACAATTTAATATTAATAATAATTGTTCATTATTAAGAATAATGACAATTAGTTCTTGGGGAGAATAACTTGATTAAATAATATATTTAGCTGGTAAATACATTATTTAATGTATGGGTGTTTATGAGCCGTTTGATGTCATTATTTTGAGCAATTTAGACATTATGAGAATTTTGGGTTACGTGACAACTCTACAATTTTTCTGTGATTTATGGTTCCATAATTATTATCCTTTTTTTTCCTTTTTCTTTATTATTAATAGTATAAAATTACAACTTTACACTTAGACATTCATTTATCTTTATTATTATTTATTACTATTATTATAAATAAATATTAATAGTTTAATACTCAATTTGCGGATATTATCCTATGCCCCGAGCCTAACAAGATATTACTACGATTATTATTACGACAACTAAGGTAAGTCATTTTCACTATTCATCAATAATATTTTGGCAATTTTGCCCTTATTTTTTTTCTTTTTCTTTGTTGTGAATAGTATACTTATCATTTTGCCCTTATATATTCATTCTTTAATATTATTAGAATAATAATCATCGTTACTATTGTTATAAATCCTTATTTGTTTTCTTTTACTATGTTATGAATAGTGTAATTACAATTTTACCCTTAGATATTCATTTATCTTTCTTATTATTATTATTAGTTTATTACTCAATTTGGGGATATTATCTTTTACCCTGAGCCTAATGAAATATTACTGCAATTATTATTACAAAAAGTATTATTATTATTGTTATATTGTAAGACTCGTGTCTTGAGAAGAACAGTAAACAATCCTACATCGCTCGGGGTGGGAAGGGTGAAGTGTCTTATATGTGTGAAAACTTATCTTCCTAGCACGAGGCCTTTTGGAAGCTCACTGGCTTTTGATTCCTTAGGAAATCCAAAGTAAGCGAGGTTGGGTTGGAGCAATCCTAAGATGGGTTACTCACTGGAAAGTTGCACGTGTGTTCCCAAAAACAAAACCGTGAGAGTTGGGTCCAAATAGGATAATATCGTGATAGGGGATTCAGATCCTGAGAGAATGGTATCAGAGCTGGACCTCGACTAGAAGTGTGGCAACAAGGACGCTGGGCCCCAACCGGGTGGATTGCAATTGTAACGACCCGTCCCAAATTTCGGGATTAGACTAGTGACTAATCAGGATTAGTAAGGTTAATCGGTGATTAGTGGGGTACTTTCGAACGAACGGTGCAAAATGACCGTTTTGCCCTTGATCGTGGGCAAAACATTGACTTTCGATCTGGCGGTCAAATAGACTTTGGCTGATGACTGTGACGTTTTCTGGACGTTACGAGTTCATGGACAGGTGGCACGCCCGATTCCGACATTTGAGAGAAAATATATGACGTTTGGAAGTTCATGGGTATTTTGGTAATTTGGTTAAAAGGGGCAAATAGTTGACTTTTGACCTAGGAGGTCCGATGGCCGAGGGCTAAGGACCGTTATGTAGATCGAGTCAATACGAATCCGTAGACAGGTGGCACGCAGAAATCGGACTTCGAAAGGGAACGTTATGGTTCACGGAAGTTTGATTACACTATGCATGTATTACGAGGCGGGGACATTTGGCTAAATCTGATTGGTTGACTTTTAATGTGAGACCCTTGGATGAGTGACAAGTGTCACTCATCCAATTTGTCATTTACCCCAAAAAGTGGATCTAAATTGTGATTGGTGGCTTTAATATTAAAATATCAAGTTTGGATTATTTGATAATATCTTCACCCACTTCCTCTCAATCTCAGCCCTTCATTTCCTCCCTTCCCTCATCCTCACCGTTCCCTTATCTGAATCCTCACAACAAACCTCACCTTCTTTCCCTCCTTTCAAACTCGTGCACTTAGTTATCTTCCTCATTTTTGTTCCTCTGAAAATCGAGAGACAAACACCACACTTAGCACCTCTCCACCATTATCCATCTTGTGTGACCAACTGTGATGACTGAGAGGGAGAGTGCTTGATCAGTAGACGTGGAGGACGGGACAAGGCGGAGGAAAACCGGGGACCGCGAGGTAAGTGTTTTGAAAATTTGGATATGGGTTTTAAGGAGTTTTTGTGCATTTTGACTGTGGGAAGGGCTTTCTGGTGATCGTAGGAGTGGTTTAGGATTGGAACCATGGATGGAGGAGGTCGTTGACGGCCAAAAACCGAGAGTCCAGTTTTCGGGTCAAAAATGGTGTATCGAGTTCCAAGGGGTGTCGATCGTTTTGGTGGCCTAGAAGTTGGTGGTAGAGGAGAGGCAAGCTCAGGGAGCTCAGAACCATGAAAAATGGTGGCTGGAGAAAGGAGAGTACGGCGGTGGAAAAATGGAGGAGTTTACCTCGATCGGAAGGTACCCTCAATGTCCCTTTTTCTGCGATTTTAAATGGTAAAAAGATAGGAAATGGAATTAGGAAGAGATTAGAATGAAAATGGGATGAAATAGAACAAAAATATGTGAGTTTAGACCGTGAACCGTGACCGACGGTTCAATCCAACCGAACCGATTCGAACCGGTCTGAACCGGACTGGCTAGAGGTCGAAGAAGGTGAATAGTGGCTAGCGCGTGGGCTTTACACGCAAGGAATTCAGGCCACACGTGGACCACCTTTTTGGGATGACTTCAACATGACTTTTAATCTATTCGATGTAACGAACATTTTGGGACTGGTTTCGTGTAGATCGGACACCGTCTCGTTAATGTTCGGGACATCAAAAGGTTTAGGTTCGAGATTTAAAATAGTTAAAAATTTGGAAAAATTAAGGGACTTCAATGAGAGGTTAATAAGGCAGTTAGTAACCATCTAAATTGATTTGGACAGGTTTGGGAGTCCCGGTGACGACGATTAGCCCGGTGAGGTTTACTCCACGCAAATCGAGGCGACAGCTTATGACGGCCTGTGAGTGGACCTTGATTTCTAAACTGTGATGCATGCATAAATGTTTTATATGGTTTATAGATGTAATTATATGATGATGTTTTGGATGATTGTGAATTATATGGTTTTCCGCATTTCGAGGTAATTTACGTGCTTGCACGTAAATCGAGGTTTTCAGTTTTACACTGATTTTCCGTACTTATAGTTTTGGAAATAGTTTAATGAAATGGTTTTGGATTTGAAATGGTAAACTCGGGTTCGAGACCCATTTGTTTTGAAAACCCTCGAACTCAAAGTCCCTTTTAGTTACGTTCTCGGGTTAGAGGCCCAATAAGTTCTTGAATCGATTTCGGATTTGGAAATATGGACCGGGCACGAGACCCATTTGATTTACGAACTCTCGGACCTGAGGTCCATTTGATTTAACAAGGCATCATGGCAGAGGCTCAGTTGATTTATGTATCGGGCTCGAGGCCCAATTGGTTTATGAATCGGGCTCCGAGCCCAGTTGACTTACGTATTGGGCACGAGGCCCATTTGGTTTATGAAATTGGGCACGAGGCCCATTTAGTTTACGAAATCGGGCATAAGGCCCAGTTGGTTTAAGATTCGGGCCTGAGGTCCAATTTGTATGTGGATTCGGGCTTAGGGCCCAATTATATTTTAAGATGGTGATTTTGGGTCAGGGACACTTAAATGGATTTATGGTTCACGATGGTTTATGGGGACCGGCATGAACCCTTGAAAGGTTTTTATGGTTCATGATGGTTTATGGGGACCGACATGAACCATTGAAATATTTTTCGTATACCATCCTTTATATATGGATTGTCTCCTCCGGGGAGGGTCGTTGGTCTGGGTAGACCCCAGAGTAGTCACGGAGCACTAACTAAGTGGAGTCACCCCCGTTGGGTTCCTTACTCTCAGAAAGGCTATGGTTTATAACCCCAGGGAGGGTCATTGATCTACGGACATTGACCTGGGTGGACCTTGAGAGACTTGGGTTTGAGACCCGGGTAGCATGTGCGTAGCTCTAGATACCGTGACAGGATTGGTTATATGAAACATATATGGATAAACATGATTTCAATTGGTTTGCGAAATTGTGTTTTATGATGATAAATGGTTTTGGGCAAAGATCCCACATATGTTTACTATTTTATGGTTTTCTGTAAATGGCTTTGGGTAGGAGCCCGTATGGATGTGGTTGTTTAAACATATGTGATTGGATAAATGGTTTCTATGCATGCATGCTTTTTAGTGAAGGGTATAAAGGTCTTTTATAAAATGTATTTACGAACTATTGCTTTTTGTCCACTCACAGTCTTTCTGTTTTTGATGCCCTTCACGTTGAATACAGTGCAGACTGTAGCAGTGACCGAAACATCACATACCTCCTCCGGATCCTGGCGTACTCTGGAAGTAGGAAGGCTTGGGGGGGGGGGGGGGATTGGGACTGGTCCTGACAGCAAGACCCGTGTCTTCAAAAGAGTGATGAATAATCCCACATACTGGACGAGGGAAAGGTGAAGTGTCTTATATATTTCGGCACGTATCTTCCTAACACGAGTCCTTTTGGGAGTTCAATGGCTTTGGATTCTTTTGGGACTCCAAAGTTAAGTGAGAGTGGGCTTGAACTATCCTAGGATAGGCGACCCACTGCGAAGTTGCGTGTGAGCTTCTTGAAACAAAACCATATAGGTAGAGCTGGTTTGGCCAGTGAGTCCAAAAGGGACAATATCATGTTCATTATAGTGGGCCTCTACATAAATCTAACCTAAACGAGGACTTTGGGGAGCTCACTGGCTTTGGGTTTGATTGGAACTCTGAAGTTAAGCGAGGTTGGGCTAGTGCAATCCCAAGATGAGTCACTTACTAGGAAGTTGTACATGAGTTCCCAGAAGAAAAAAAATCCGTGAGGGCTAGGTCCAAAGAAGACGTGACACGACCCATCCCAATCCCGTTGGATTATCATGGGATGCGCCACGCTCCCGTCTGACTCCACATGCTAGATGAGGCATAAAACCGTAACCCGTTCGGGGTTACTAGAGTGCGCAATGATTTCCATTGTTCGTAGTGGCATGTGATGTCTCCGTCTTTACTATCGCCTGAATCCGCGATCAACTTGAAGAGTATTAAAAACATAAAAGTTGTGAGTGGATAAAAATAATCAATTATAAAAACCATTTAACGAAAAGACATTTATAACCTTCACATAAAAGCATGCATGCATTAGAAAACAGTATTTTTAAATACCTTCTTAAAATAAAATCATATTGCTTTTCAAATCAAAAGACAATGAAAACATGGCTCAATCAAAGCCATTTCCTCTGTAGGGTCTCAGCCTAAAACCAAATCACATGAGGTCACAGCCCAAATACAAAATCATCAATCATCTCAATAGGGCCTATGCCCGAAACATAGGCTCGCATCCGGAGTCTCGTGAAAATATGTTCACCAATCCTCATCTCATATCATCACCAATCACGATATCAGCGCTATATGTGCGACTCGGGCTTACACATCTGAATATACACCTAGATCAAAGCCCGCAGCTTGACGTCTAGGTGCTCTAACTCAGGATCACAAATCACATAGGATGGTCAACGCTTGAGCGATGGCATCTATAGGCTCAGAACCCCTAGCTCGACGTCTGTAAAATTTCCATCTCTGTCACTCCTGCAGGCAGTGTCCCCGTTGACTGTAACGGGTCAATTTGACCTGTAACCTCGACCCGGCCAGAACCCACTCATTTCTCCACCGTTTTCCTCCATTCTTTTTCCAATGTGATCGGCTTCCTGCCATGCAGAGATCCCTGATCTCAAAATAAGAAGAAAAGAAGCAGAATTTACCTGGTCAAGCTCGATCTTCACGACCAATCTTTAAATCTCCATCCAGGGCTGTCTAGTGGTCGTCCTTCATCCATTCTTACCCTTACCAACTCGTATGAGCTCAGAGAACATAACCCAAGCATCAAAATCAATCCAAAACGTCTAAAAACTAAAATACAATTTTCACACTATTACGAGGTTTGGGTTTTTACCTAGTTCACGGCCAGCAGCCCTGTAGTGCCTCCGTCGTCTCCTCCACCGTCCTCTCAGCCTCTCATTCACCCTCTCGGTCTCTCTGTGGCCTCAAACAGGGAGAGAAGGATATGGTTTTGGGTGGGTACGGGTTTGGTTCAAAATGGGGGAAGGGAATGGGAGATGATGCATGTATGTGTGGGTTTGGGCTAAAGAATGGGTGACACGTGTCACTCATCTATTGGTCCAGGCCAGATCTTTTGGACCCACTAAAGACAAACCCAAAAGTGAACCACCTCGATTTTCATGCAATGGTAAATAGTTCTCACAATCATTCTTGACCCGTAAGTTTCTCGTACGATGTCTGATTTCGACTTACTGCCTGTCTACGAACTCGTATCGTCTTGATCTAGGCAATGGACCTCAATCCACTTGCCATTGACCTCACAGGTTAAAAATCAACATTGTCACCCTTTTAGGGGCAAAATTTTAATTTTACCCCAATTGTCCCATAATTCTTGATTAATCTCGTAGGTTCACGACGAGTCGTTAATGGACATGATTGTGCTAGATGGGTCGGTCGTGATAAAATGGTATCTGAGCAAGACCCCGATCGGAAATGTACTAGCGAAGACGTTGGGCCCTAATGGGGGTGGATTGTAAAACTTGTGTTAAGGGGAAGAATGGTGAACAATCCCACATCTCTTAGGGAGGGAAATGTGTAGTGCCTTATATGTGTGGACACGTATCTTCCTAGTACGAGGCCTCTTGGAAGCTCACTGGATTTGGATTCCTTTGGAACTCTAAAGTGAAGCGAGGCTAAGCTGGTGCAATTTCAGGATGGGTGACACACTGGGAAGATGCGCATGATCTTTTGAAAGGGGACATTATAGTGTTCAATAAAGTGTGTCGTTACGCAACTTTCACCTAAACGAGGCCTTTTGGGAGCTCACTGGCTTTAGATTTGGTTGGAATTTCGAAGGTAAGCGAGATTGGACTAGTACAATCCTATGATGAGTGACCTAATGGGAAGTTGCACGAGAGTTCCCATAAAAAAATTGTGAGGGCTGGGCCCAAAGAGAAAATATCTTGCGAGATTAGTCGGGTCGTGATAGAATGGTATTAGAGCTGGACCTTGACGAGAAGTGTGCCAGCGAGGACGTTGGGGCCCAAGGTGGGTGGATGTTATGACCCATGTCTTGGGAACAATGGTGAACAATACCACATCACTTGGGGAGGGAAAGGTAAAGTACCTTATATGTGTGGGCATGCATCTTCCTAGCACGATGCCTCTTGGGAGCTCAATGGCTTTGAATTCCTTTGGAACTCCAAAGTTAAGCAAGGTTGGGCTAGTGTAATTCCAGAATGGGTGACCGGCTAGGATGTTACGCGTGATCTCCCGGGAACAAAACCCTACGGGCGGAGAGGGTTAGACCAACTAGTCGAGATAGGATAATATCATGTTGGATAGAGTGGGCCGCTTCCTAACTCTGATCTAAACGAGGTCTTTTAGGAACTCACTTGCTTTGGGTTTGGTTGGAACTCTGATGTTATGCGAGGTTGGGCTAGTGCAATCCCATGATGGGTGACCTACTAGGAAGTTGCATGTGAGTTCCCAGAAACAAAATCGTGAACGTTGGGACCAAAGCGGACAATATCGTGCTAGTTGGATTGGGCCATGACCATGTAGAATCAGAGCTAGACCAGGATGCTGAGCCCCAAGGGTCTTGTCATTGAGCAGGCATTTTCGCAACCGCCGTATCAGATGGCACCAACAAAGTGGAGATAATTGAAGGTTCATCTGCAAGATTTAGTGGATTTTGGTTCATTCAACCGAGTATGTGACCTTGGGGAGCTCCATTGGTATTTGTACTGAAGAAGGATGGTGGCTTGAGACTTTGCGGTTATTATCGACAGCTGAACTGGGTGACTAGGGAGAAAAAATATCTGTTACCCCAGATTGATGATTTGTTTGACTAATTGAGGGGTGCTAAATACTTTTCCAAGGTTGACATTCGACCTGGATATCATCAGTTGAGGATCAATGAATAGGATATTCCTAAGATCACTTTTCGGACTCGTCATGGGCATTATGATTTTTTAGTCATGCCTTTCGGATTGACGAACGCCCTAGCATCATTCATGGACATGATGAACCAAGTCTTCCAGAAGTATCTGGATCATTTTATGATTGCGTTTATCGATGATATCTTGTTGCATTCAAGGAGTGCGATGGCACATGAGAAACATCAGAGGCTAGTCTTGAACACACTAAGGAAGCAACAATATGCCGAGCTGAGTAAATGCCAGTTGGTTGACCATTGTTGGATTTCTATGTAACGCCCCGGACGTTCTGGAAATGTAATATTATAAAATATTGAATAAAATGACGTTTTTGCCCTGTGATTGTGTGGTCAATTTGTTGACTTTTTGATTGGGGGGTCGAACGGGCGTTGAGAGATGACCGTGACGTAGTTCGGGACGTCACGAGTTCATAGACAGGTGGCACGTTCGATTCGGACGAACAGGGTGAAAGTTATGATGTTCGGAAGTCCAGGGGCATTATCGTAATTTGGACGTTATATGGGAGAAAGTTTACTTTTTGCTTGACAATTGATTTGCATTTGACTCGAAGACCGTTATGTTCGTCTCGACGCCCCGAGTACAACGACAGGCGGCACGCTTGAAATGGACGACGGATGACCGAGTTACGGGTCTCGGAAGTTGGAGGGCATTTTGGTAATTATTGCACTGAGGGGCATTTTGGTCATTTCACGGTGGTTACTGTTCACCACCGTGAAAAACAGAGTGCACGGCCGTGGGTCTTGTGCGTGAAATTGTTTATGGCTAAGTGGACTGGTGAGTGGGTTTAGTTTATGGATTTTGAGGTTGTGGGAAGCAGCCATGCGTGTCTGGGCAGAGAGTGAGTGCACGGGAGGAACGACAAATGGCTGTGGTCTCTGTGTTTGCGGGAAACCGTTTTCAGAGGCCTCAGTTGGTCTCCCACGGGCTGTTGGCCACACCGATCGAATAACTGAGTATGGGAATGGAGTGAGGATTGAGTTAGGGTCATTTTGGTTCAATTTGGGAGCTGAGCTTGAGAGGAACTGTGAGAGAAACCGTGAGCAAACCGTTTCGGGTTTTTGGGGGGAAATCGCAGAGTTCAATTTCTAAGGGTCGAGGGATCAATCTAAGCACACTGTGAGTCTTCTGGGAGTGACAGAATCTCGGCCGTGCAAGAATTGAAGGGATTCGAGCACGGATTGCCCAAGAACCCAGAGTCCAGTTCGAAGGAAAAACCAGTTGGAGGGAAAATTGAAGATCAAATTGTAGGGACTTTCGAGCTAAACCAAGGGCCATTCTAGTCTTCTGGGAGAAAAAGGAAACCAACCACGTCGATTTCGAGGGACGACACTCACGAATTGGCCAAGAACGGAGTTCCCTGGTTCTGAGTATTTTCGAGCTTGAGGTCGACGACTTCCAGATAACGGTGAGCCCAATTGATTGTACCAGTGTATTCGTATAAGTTTCCTTAAGCTACTGGTGAAATTAATTTGAGTATGGAGTCAGTTTGGGTGAGTTTCGGAGGTCGACTTGTTCGACTGTGTGAGCTTGAGATGGGTCGATTTAGTATAAGTCTAGGTTAACCGATGATGCAGACCTAAAATAAATAGGTTAGGGAAGATAATAGGATTGAAAACGGGAGGAATTGACTGAGAATTGAGCTTGAACTAGTCGGGTTGAGTCGCGGGTATAGACCCGTTTATCAGTCGATTCGGGTAAGGACGAAGATACTGTAGCTTGGCGCGTGGCCTTCACGCGCAGCCACTTTGGGCGGCGCGTGACGGCGCGTGTGACGTCAACTCCGATCACGGTCGTTTTAAATTCCCTCCAGGTCGTGGTACAAGTGCGGGGGCAAGCGCCGAGGCAGAGGCGGAGGCATAAAGATTTCCGTTGCGGAGTAGTTAGTTCAGAGAGTAGGATTTGTTTCTTTAACTTGTTTTGTAATATCGCTCTGTGAAACTGTGGACTTGACGTCCAGACGGTTGTATTTGTTTAATCTCCCTGGTCTGACAATGGGTGTGTTGTGATAGTAATTAGTTTTCCGATCTTTTGGATTCGATTGTCAGACGGGAGCAGGATGCTTCCCGATTATCGAGGCGATAATCGGGGTGGGTCCTGTCAATTGGTATCAGAGCCTAGGTTTACGATTCGTGTCCGGCACTCAGGTGTGCCTTGATTATTGTACTAACTTATGCCTCTTTCAGAGAGAAGGACGACCGGCCATGCCTCCGCGACGCGAACCCCCTCCATGACCTGATGGCGATGCCGAGAGCGCTTCGATCGAACGAGCCCAGCGTCTTGGGGCTACGGTGTTTAGTGGTGGAGCGGATCCCGAGGATGCTCACCGTTGGATTTCTCGGATCGAGCGGATTTTTACTGTGATGCACTGTCCTCCTGAGGAGCGTGTGGTGTTGGCCACATTTCTGCTTGATGGCTCTGCTTATGAGTGGTGGTATACTCTGGAGTTGTCGGGATGGGATGCCCGTACAGTGGCTTGGGAGACCTTTCGTGAACGGTTTCTGGACCAGCATTATCCCCGTTCATTCCGTGATGCTAGGGAGACCGAGTTTCTGCAGCTCCAGCAGGGGAGCATGTCCGTAGCTGAGTATGAACAGAAATTTCAGATGCTAGCTCGTTTTGCTCCTACCTTTGTATCTACTGAGGCTGAGAAATGTCGTAGGTTCGAGCTTGGCCTACGGGGTGAGATACGGGCCATTGTGACGGCCGAAGCTTTTGCTACTCTCAGGGAGTTGTCTGATGCCGCGGTGCGGGTTGAGGCTAGTCTCCCGACACGTCCACAGTATTCTGTTGGTGGACAACGTCGCGAGCGTTCATATCCTGGATCGTATGGTCAGAGAGCCCCAAAGAAGGGACGTTATAATGGAGCCTCATCCGCAGGCAATGATCGTCATGGCAGGCCTGGTAACTATCAGGGTTCCGGATTCCGAGCGCCTAGGGCGCAGACTGCTCCGTAGGCGAGCGTGACTTATGTTACTTCCACGGGACGGCAGGGTGGTGGTTTTGTTCGAGATGCTTCCAGTGTTATCTGTTTCTTCTGTGGCGAGCGGGGCCACTATCGGAGGGACTGTCCATCTTTTCCACAGGGTGGTGGCGCAGGTCGGGGTGGAGCAGAGCAGGGACGGAGCACGGCTGCAGTTTCTGGGACTGGGAGCACTCGAGGAGGTGGTACTGGAGCGGCTAATGGACGGAGGGGCCGGGGCCGTGGGCGAGCAGCTGGACCACAGGCCCGAGTTTTTGCTGTTACGCAGCAGGAGGCCAGGGCAGCGCCTGGTGTTGTGACAGGTACACTCACGATCTTTGGGCATGATGTTTGTTCTTTAATTGATCCCGGAGCTACTCATTCATTTATATCACGGGACTGTGAGTTGTTGGCGGGTAGAGAGGTATCCGCCTTGGACTGTGACTTGGGTGTGAGTACACCCACGGGAGATGTTCTTGTGGTAAATCAAGTGTTGCGGGAGTGTCCCGTAATGGTAGGTGATGTTGGTCTGATGGCAGACTTGATACTCTTGGACTTGCACGACTTTGATGTCATTTTGGGAATGGACTGGTTGATGCTCCATCATGCTTCTATCGAATGTGTCGATAAGAAGGTTACTTTTCGGAGCCCGGGGTTACCGGAAACCACTTTTCAGGGAATTCAGCGAGCCACTCCTGTCGGAGTGATTTCTGCCCTGAAGGCAAGTAAGTTGTTGAGGAAGGGGTGCCAGGGATACTTAGCCCAAGTGTTGGACTCACGAGCTGCACCATTGAGGGTGGAGGATATACCGATTGTACAGGAGTTCCCGGATGTCTTTCCGGAGGATCTACCGGGATTGCCACCGCATCGAGATGTTGAGTTCACTATTGATGTGGTTCCAGGTACACAACCTATCTCTCAGACTCCGTATCGTATGGCGCCAGCTGAGTTGAAAGAACTGAAGGCGCAGTTACAAGAATTACTTGAGATGGAATTTATTCGACCGAGTGTATCCCCCTGGGGAGCCCCGGTGTTGTTTGTGAAGAAAAAGGATGGGAGTTTGAGACTCTGCATCGATTACAGGCAACTGAATAAAGTAACAGTCAGGAACAAATACTCGTTGCCTCGGATCGATGATTTGTTCGATCAGCTACGAGGAGCGCAGTACTTCTCCAAAATTGATCTACGTTCTGGGTATCATCAATTGCGGGTTAAGGATGCGGATGTACCCAAGATAGCCTTTAGGACCCGTTATGGTCATTATGAGTTCCTTGTGATGCCGTTTGGTTTGACCAACGCACCCGCAGCGTTTATGGATTTGATGAACCGAGTGTTGTAGCCTTACTTGGATCACTTTGTCATCGTGTTCATCGACGATATCCTGGTCTACTCGAGGAGTGCGGAAGCGCACGAGGAGCACTTAAGGATGGTGCTAGGTACCTTGAGGGAAAACCAGTTGTATGCGAAGCTCAGCAAATGTCAGTTTTGGTTGACTAGCGTGAGTTTCTTGGGGCATGTGATCTCAACGGACGGGATCAGTGTGGATTCTCAGAAAATTGAGGCAGTGGCGAAGTGGGAACAACCGAGGACCGTCACTGAAGTCAGAAGTTTCTTGGGTTTGGCTGGTTACTACAGGAGGTTTGTAGAGGGTTTCTCTACCATTGCTGCCCCGTTGACGATTGTGAGGAGCGTAGTTTTCGGGAGCTAAAGGAAAGGTTGACATCTGCTCCTATACTGACCCTTCCAGACGACAGTGGGGAATTTGAGGTGTACAGTGATGCATCCTTACAGGGTTTGGGATGTGTACTAATGCAGCATGAGAAAGTGATTGCCTATGCTTCGCGCCAGTTGAAACCGCATGAGCGCAATTATCCAACGCATGACTTGGAGTTAGCTGCTGTCGTGCATGCGTTAAAAATTTGGAGACATCACCTGTATGGTGCGACTTGCAGAATGTTCACGGATCACAAAAGCCTGAAGTACTTGTTCACTCAGAAGGAGTTAAATATGAGGCAGCGACGGTGGCTAGAGCTAATTAAGGACTATGATTGCACGATTGAGTACCACCCGGGAAAAGCCAATGTGGTGGCTGATGCTCTAAGCCGGAAGTCAACGCATTCTGTAGCACATCTACGGACGGTTCATTTACCACTTTTGGTTGAACTCCGTAAGACTAGCATTGATCTGGGCTTGGATGGCCAAGGTGTTTTACTGGCTAGCTTTCATGTGAGACCACTCCGGATCGATCGGATCGTTGAGGCTCAATCTCAAGATCCTGTCTCATGTGTACTTCGGATTGAAGTGGAAGCCGGCGAGCGGCTAGATTTCACAGTCAGGGAGGATGGAGCTTTGCTAAAAGAAGGGCGGTTGTGCGTGCCCGACGTTGAGGCACTGAAGAAGGAGATCTTGGACGAAGCTCATAGTTCGGCCTACGCGATGCATCCTGGTGGGACCAAGATGTATCGTACCTTGCGAGAGCACTACTGGTGGCCGGGGATGAAACGGGAGATTGCCGAGTTTGTCAGCAGGTGTCTGATTTGCCAGCAAGTGAAGGTTGAGAGACAACGACCTTATGGAGCCTTGCAACCACTACCTATTCCGGAATGGAAATGGGATCACTTGACAATGGATTTTGTGTTTGGACTTCCTAGGACACCCAGGGGTCACGATGGAGTTTGGGTGATTGTGGACAGGCTTACGAAGTCAGCTCATTTCTTGCCAGTGCGAGAGAACTTCAGGATGACACAGTTGGCCCAGTTGTTTATTGACGAGATCATCCGTTTGCACGGTACTCCGGAATCAATAGTTTCTGACCGAGACCCGAGGTTTACTTCTCGATTTTGGCAGAGTCTGCAGGAAGCATTTGGGACGAAACTTCGTTTCAGTACTGCATTCCATCCTCAGACTGACGGCCAGTCTGAGCGGACCATCCAGACTTTGGAGGATATGATGCGAGCTTGCGTTTTGCAATTTCAGGACACTTGGGAGTCACATCTAGCCTTGATGGAATTTGCCTACAACAATAGCTATCAGGCGAGCATTGGGATGGCTCCGTACGAAGCCTTGTACGGACGGCAGTGCAGAACTCCGTTGTGTTGGACGGACATGGGTGAAAGGAAGCTGACTAAATCCGAATTGGTGGAATGGACGACCGAGAAGGTCAGACTCATCAGGTATCAGCTCAAGGTAGCCCAGGACAGACAAAAGAGCTATGTGGACCATCGGATTCGAGATCTAGAGTTTGCGGTCGGAGATTGGGTATTTCTGAAATTGTCCCCTTGGAAGGGTGTAGTGAGATTCGGCAGGCGAGGAAAGTTGATCCCTCGTTATATTAGACCATATGAGATTACCGAGAGGATTGACCCGGTGGCCTACCGGTTGGCACTACCGCCAGAGCTGTCGAAGGTCCACGATGTTTTTCATGTGTCGATGTTGCGGAAATACGTGTTCGACGCATCTCATGTACTGGAGGAGCAGCCCATTGAACTTCGAGTTGATTTGAGCTTCGAGGAACAGCCGGTACAAATTTTGGATCGAAAGGATAAAGTACTACGTCGGAAGACCGTTCCTCTGGTAAAGGTTCTCTGGAGGAACCAGAATGTGGAGGAAGCCACATGGGAACCCGAGGCGCAGATGCGAGAACAGTTCCCCTACTTGTTCCCTTGAAATTTCGGGACGAAATTTCTTAAGGGGGGGAGATTGTAACGCCCCGGACGTTCTGGAAATGTAATATTATAAAATATTGAATAAAATGACGTTTTTGCCCTGTGATTTGTGTGGTCAATTTGTTGACTTTTTGATTGGGGGGTCGAACGGGCGTTGAGAGATGACCGTGACGTAGTTTGGGACGTCACGAGTTCATAGACAGGTGGCACGTTCGATTCGGACGAACATGGTGAAAGTTATGATGTTCGGAAGTCCAGGGGCATTATCGTAATTTGGACGTTATATGGGAGAAAGTTGACTTTTTGCTTGACAATTGATTTGCATTTGACTCGAAGACCGTTATGTTCGTCTCGACGCCCCGAGTACAACGACAGGCGGCACGCTTGAAATGGACGACGGATGACCGAGTTACGGGAATGGAGTGAGGATTGAGTTAGGGTCATTTTGGTTCAATTTCGGAGCTGAGCTTGAGAGGAACTGTGAGAGAAACCGTGAGCAAACCGTTTCGGGTTTTTGGGGGGAAATCGCAGAGTTCAATTTCTAAGGGTCGAGGGATCAATCTAAGCACACTGTGAGTCTTCTGGGAGTGACAGAATCTCGGCCGTGCAAGAATTGAAGGGATTCGAGCACGGATTGCCCAAGAACCCAGAGTCCAGTTCGAAGGAAAAACCAGTTGGAGGGAAAATTGAAGATCAAATTGTAGGGACTTTCGAGCTAAACCAAGGGCCATTCTAGTCTTCTGGGAGAAAAAGGAAACCAACCACGTCGATTTCGAGGGACGACACTCACGAATTGGCCAAGAACGGAGTTCCCTGGTTCTGAGTATTTTCGAGCTTGAGGTCGACGAATTCCAGGTAACGGTGAGCCCAATTGATTGTACCAGTGTGTTCGTATAAGTTTCCTTAAGCTACTGGTGAAATTAATTTGAGTATGGAGTCAGTTTGGGTGAGTTTCAGAGGTCGACTTGTTCGACTGTGTGAGCTTGAGATGGGTCGATTTAGTATAAGTCGAGGTTAACCGATGATGCAGACCTAAAATAAATGGGTTAGGGAAGATAATAGGATTGAAAACGGGAGGAATTGACTGAGAATTGAGCTTGAACTGGTCGGGTTGAGTCGCGGGTATAGACCCGTTTATCAGTCGATTCGGGTAAGGACGAAGATACTGTAGCTTGGCGCGTGGCCTTCACGCGCAGCCACTTTGGGCGGCGCGTGACGGCGCGTGTGACGTCAACTTCGATCACGGTCAACATGAGAAATAATCCTTTCAGTCTAATTAACATTTTCCCTTTAGGATTCGAGTTATTCGGGAGTTGTTCGGGATAATCTCGGGAGCCCGGAAGTTTAGGCCCTTAAGGTTTATTTTGCCGAAAAATCCGGGAAATTAGGGAAAAATCTTACGAGCTATTTGGGGATGTTTGTAACCTTTCTTGTACATTTTTACAGGCCCGGACACTTCCGAAGCTACGGAGGAGCACGCGGGACGCGATTGACGCGTCCTAAAACCGTGAGTGGACTTTTGATTTTCTAAATTGGGCATGCATGACTATTTTGCTTATTTATCTCAGGGTTTTACATATGATTTTATGATGGTGATATGTTATATCGGTTTTACGTGTTTTTCACGTTTTTCGAGATATTTACCGTATTTCACGCATTTCGAGGTTACGGTTTTCGCTTATGCATGCGTGATGATTTTGATAAAGTACCTGGATATGAATATGCATGTTTCAGATTTATGATGTTTGATCACATTGTGAGGTAATTTTTGGAAATTGCATGTGTTGGGATTTGCATGTGAATTCGGACATGAGTCCTGTCATGATGAGAAATGTTTTCGGAATAATGTTGGAAAAAGGTTTGTGATGAATCCTGGTTTATTGAGTTTAAAAACGGTTTTGGGTTTAAAGAACCGGTTAATGGTTGGATCTGGTTTTGGGTTTAAAGACCCGGTATGTTGATGACGGGGGCGGGCCCGAAAATTGGGTTTAAAGACCCGAATTGAGTTTAAAGACACGTGAGTTTAAAGACTCGATTATTATGATACCCCCGAGGCCTATTAATCATGTTTTGAGTTTAAAGACTCGTTGATATCCCGGGAAGGCCTAATTTTGAGTTTAAAGACTCGGATGGATCCAACGGCATAATTGTGGTCATTGATTCACGTTTTATTTGATTTGTGCAATTAACGTTCAAAATGACGGTTTCTGAAACCTGGAATTATTAAATGGTTTTTACACGAATTATGGCGATCCTTTGTAACGTTTTTCACGTGTTTCGGAAAAAGAGTTTTCAAAAGTTAATACGCAAAATTTGAATATTTGGTTATGCATGCGTGTTACAAAACTGGAGGGCGAACCCGATTTCGGAAAAACTGTTTTCCTTTAAAACTTATGTTTCGGTCCACTCACGCTTTGTCGTTTTAAATTCCCTCCAGGTCGTGGTACAAGTGCGGGGGCAAGTGCCGAGGCAGAGGCGGAGGCATAAAGTTTTCCGTTGCGGAGTAGTTAGTTCACAGAGTAGGATTTGTTTCTTTAACTTGTTTTGTAATATCGCTCTGTGAAACTGTGGACTTGACGTCCAGACGGTTGTATTTGTTTAATCTCCCTGGTCTAACAATGGGTGTGTTGTGATTGTAATTAGTTTTCCGGTCTTTTGGATTCGATTGTCAGACGGGAGCAGGATGCTTCCCGATTATCGAGGCGATAATCGGGGTGGGTCCTGTCATTCTAGGTCATGTTTTTTTGGTTGTGGGGATTAGTACGGACGCTCAAAAGACCGAGGCAGTTTTAAATTGGAGTCAACCAACCACGGTAATCGAGTTGAGGAGTTTTCTCGGACTGGCTAGGTACTATATATGTTTTATGGAGGGTTCGCCAAGATTACAGCCCTGTTGACGTGATTGTCTTGGAAGGGAGTTAAATTTGTTTGGGATGTTCTGTGTGAAAGGAGCTTTTAGGAATTGAAGAAACAGTTGACTACGTCTCCATTTTTTACTCTTCCGAACAGTAGTGGGCATTTTGAGGTTTACAGTGATGCATCTCTATAGGGTTTGATGCGTGCTTATGTAGCATGGGAGGGTTATTGCTTATTCATCAAGGCGGTTAAAACCCAACGAGAAGAATTTCCCTACCCATGACTTGGAGCTTGCTGGAGTGATGAATACACTGAAGATTTGGAGGCACTATCTTTGTGGGGAGACGTGCATGATCTTCACAGACCACCAGAGCCTTAAATATGTTTTTACTTAGAGGGAGTTGAACTCGAGGTATAGGAGATGGTTAAAGTTGATTAAGGATTATGACTGTACTATTGAGTATCATCCGGGAAAGATGAATGTAGTGGTAGATGCCTTGAGTAGGAAGTTTGAAGGCTCGTTATCTCACATTTATGTCATTCATCTACCTACGTTGTTGGAACTTCGGAAGGAGGGGATTGTGCTGGGGGTAGATTACTTTGGAGCTTTGTTAGCCAGCTGCAACGTGAGACCTATATTGCTTGACCAAGTGATTACAACACAGCTTCAGGATCTGGCTCTTTGCATCATAAGGGTAGAGGTCGAAACAGGTAATTAGCAGTACTTTTCACTCAGGGATGGTGGAGCCCTACTCAAGGAAGGTTGGTTGTGTGTGCATGATGACTTGCAACTAAAGAGAGATATTCTTGAGGAAACGCATAGTTCTGCTTTTTCAATGCACCCTGAAGGAACCAAGATGTGTCATACCTTGTGCGAGTACTACTGGTGGTCCAGAATGAAGTGAGATATTGCTGATTTTTTTGAGCAGGTGCTTGGTGTGTCAACAGGTTAAGAAAGAGAGGCAGAGA
This sequence comes from Prinsepia uniflora, assembly GCA_032719365.1. Lineage (NCBI taxonomy): Eukaryota > Viridiplantae > Streptophyta > Magnoliopsida > Rosales > Rosaceae > Prinsepia > Prinsepia uniflora. Next base: position 44,142,085 of record CM064866.1, on the reverse strand, counting down.
TCTTGGGAGATTGCATCCACTTCCTACTCCAAAGTGGAAATGGGACCATGTTACTATGTATTTCGTGAATAGGCTTCCTAGGGTCCACAATGGTCATTGTGGTATTTGGGTGATTGTGGATCGACTTATGAAGTCAACACACTTCCTGCTAGTACGAGAAGGTTATCAGATGGACCGGTTGGCTCATGTAACGACTCGACCAGTAATCACAGGATAACCTAGAGATTGTCGAGAATAATAGGGTTTAGTCGAGATAAAATGATGATTTTGACCCCATAGAGGGAAAAATATTGACTTTTAACCCAGGAGGTTATTTACACGCTTATTGAGGTCAGTTGCATAGATCACGTGATTGTGATTACGTAGACAGACAGCATGTCAATTTTGGACATCGTATGATTTTGTTACGGGTCAAGGACCGATTTAGTCAATATTACAGTTACATGATTTACGAGACAGGTTGACTTTTGTTATTTTTGGGCCTAGATATTTGTCGCTCACCCACTGATCCTTATCTCTTAAGTTCTTGCACCTTTCTCCTTGGTTTTCAAATACACACACCCATATCGCCTCACCGCACCATTTCTCATTGTCTTATTCATTGTGGATTCTTCGAGGGACACAGAGAGTATAGGAGAGGCTGTGAGTAATTTTGGGACTAAGAATGATGAAGGAAAGAGAACAAAAGCTGCTGGAAACACGTAAAAACTGAGTACCCATATGTGTTAAATTTCGAGTCTTGGATTTTAAGGGCTGAAACTCTGGTTTCTAACAACCTTCATATTTTCTTAGTTCATTTGAGCTCGGAGAGACCAAAATGGACGCGAATGGACAACAAGATGGGCTTTGGTTCGAGTTTGAATTTGAACCATGAGGATTTGACCTTTTCCATGAGATTTCAGGTTAGTTTTCTTGATTTCAAGCTTATAGATCGGTTTCTGGGTAGAAGACGAGTAGATTGGAGGAAAAATGGTGAATTTTGGTTGATTTTTAACGGAGAACGAGTTGGGTCACGATTCGGGTCGAGTGGCCCAGTTGCAGAGTTGCGGGTTAAGCCACGAGAGGTTGACGATGATGATGTTCCATGCCACTTCATCTTGTCAGGTCACGTGATAGACTAGGGTTGGTGCCATGTGGCAAGCGGTCAGAGGTTATATGTGCTGATGTGGTAGAGGCTGACGTCATAGTGATTTAAGTAGTGACACATGGAACCTCTCAGGTACTGCCACATGACAGGTTTTCAGGACTGTCAGATGTCGGGGATGACATCAGCTAGGGCTGATGTAAGTAGGTGATGTCAGTGTTGACTTGCATTGACCAGCGTTGACCAAGTTTTGACCGACGAGTGTAGCACGTGGTCAACAATTTCGAGGTCAAATCGGCCTTGTTCGAAATGTTTCAACATCTTGAATCCAATGGTGGTGGTTTTAGGTCGATTAGATATCTTTTTGTTGGTGTTTAGGAGGTTTTCTCTTCGGGAAGTGTGTTCAAGAGCGTTTTCTGTTTCGGGGTTTTTTAGGATTTATTGTGTGGACTTATATGGATTGTTAGTGACCCTTGGGTATGACTTTGACAGGCTGGGACGTCACGGAGCCTTCAGATTAGCATACGGCTCGTGTTTAGAGCGAGCGGAGGAATGTGTGAGTGGAATTTTGTTCTCCTAACTCTATGCATGCATTTTTATATGATTTATAATGAGAATTTCTTGATGGTTCTGTATGTCATATTTTTTTGGATTTGTGGAATTTTACAAACGTTTACGAAATATTTAAATAACTCGTTTTGCGAGAAAATTGGGTTTATTATACTCTGGATCCTTGCTGAATTTTGAGAGATGGTTTTATTCCCCATTATGACTTGTTTATATGATTTTGACATGTTTATCCCCCATTATGACATGTTTTTATGAATATTTTAATGGTTGTTTTACGTGGTTTTGGTTGAACAGTGACTTTTGGCTTAAGACCGAAATATGGAATTATGGTTTGAATTTTTGTTGACATAAACTTGTGATTCCTCGGAACTTATGATGTGATATGTGTTGTGGAGACCCTCATTAGGATGCTAGATTGGTTGGGCGATCTCGGACGTTGAGGTAACGCTTCGTAGTTCCCTAGATCGATATTGTGAGCAGTCTCAGATATTGAGGTAAAGCTCCGTAGTTCCTGAGATTGGGACTGTTACTCAGACGTCGTGTCTGGAACTCCGTAGTTCCTAAGTTGGTCTAGACTAGGGCGTCGAGTCTGGGACTCCGTAGTTCTTGAGTGTTATTAGCCTACCAGTTGTACACATTGATATGATAATACAGATTGCAGGCTATAACGACCCGTCTCGAATTTTGAGATTTATTAGTGATTAATTAGTAAGTAATTAAGGCTTAGCATGACTAATCGATGATTATTCGTGAATCGCGGATGGACGATGTAAAACGACCGTTGTTCCCCTAGAATTGGTAAAAAAAATGACTTTGGATGCGGCTGATTTGATGTACGAGAACCGATGACCGTGACATATATCAGCATGTTACGAGTCCGTAGACAAACGACACGTCGAAATCGAACGTTCGACGAGAAATTTACAAGTCTAAAATGATGGTCGAAACTATTGCACGCAAACCGAGAGATGGAGACGTGGACTGTTGTGATTAGGGAAAATATCCGACTTGGACCCACCATATGAGTGACAAGTGTTAGCCATCCGATTGGCCCAAAACCCAATATTTTGGGTCCTTATCTTCATCAGTCATCCTCACCCTTCTCTGTTTTCCCATACTTGTGAAACCCACAAACTCGTACACCCAACTCCCATACAAACACCCTTAATCCTCACCCTTTTCTTGTGACCTGCGAATGGAAGTGGAAGGGGACGGTGAGACGATCACAATGGTGGCCACGGCGGTGATCACTATGGCGAAGTAAGGAAACCGAACCTGTAAGCCCTATTTTGAACCAAAAATTGGGGAAACTTGTTTTAATGTTTATTGATCGATTTGGTGGTTTGGCCAAGATACTGGGGAGTAAGACGAGCTCAGGGACCTTGGATACAAGGGCAGCGGTTGTTGGAGCTGAGTGAAATCGAAGTTGGTATTTTGGCGTACTGTTCATGCGATCACAGGTATAGTTCTAGTTCGAATTTCCCAGTTTTGATCACGTAGATCGATTAAGGGTGGCTAGGCAAGTCTGTAGGAAGAAACCCCGTAGAAAAAGATTGAGAGATAGTGAAACGGTGACCAAGTTGGGTTCGCGGGAGTATAATTTGGGAGTTTTGGGGTTTTATCCTATGGACTTATGTAGATAGTTAGTTACCATCGAGTATAATTTGGACAGGTCCGGAAGTCTCAGAGATGATGGATTAGCCTCGAGGAAGATTATGGCACGCATATCAAGGCAATAGCTAGGACGGTATGTGAGTGGACTTTTGTTTCCTAAACATGATGCATGCATAACTGTTGATACGTTTTATATATGTGATTTCTATGATCATGGTTGTGGTATTTGGCATTTACGTATTTACACGTATGTCGAGGTTATGGTTTTATACTATGTCTATACGTGCTTGTGTTCAATGATGGTTTGATGAACTGATTTTGGATTTGGAAATATGGAATTGGGCATGATACCCATTTGATATTCGAAACTATCAGACTTGGAGTCCCTTTGATTTAACGAAGTATCGGGCTAAGACCTATTCAGTATGAACTCTCGGGGTAGAGGCCTAGTTGTATGATATCGGGCATGAGTCCCATATATAGTTTATAAAATGTGATTTCTGGTTCAGAGACCCTAAATGGATTTGGATTCATGGGTTCATGGATTTGAAAGGATTTTATAAAATATTTTCCATATACCATCATGATACGAGGATATGTGGATGGCCTCCTCCAGCTATCTGGGACACTAGGGAAGTCACGCCGCATTGGTTGCGAGGGGTCATTGCACGGAACGACCAGACCGTATAGTAACTCAGGAGCAGGATTACTATGATTAGACGTCTAGGACGCCAGACATCTGGAACGGCAGACATTGACCCAGAGAGACCCGGGGCGGCACACGTAGCCTTAGACCGTCATATGACTTCTAGGATGTCAAACGTTTGGGATGCTTTGCATCTGGGATGCCAAGGATCAATATTTGGATTACAGAGTTATTGGATTTATGAAATGGTGTTTCTGTGTTTAATAAATGGATTTGGGATGTGACCCACATGTATTGGATTTACGGTTTTGGGCTGAGATCACATGATTTGGATTTTACTATTGTGGGCTAAGGCCCTAATGATTTTAGGAAGGAAATGGCTTTGGTTATGTAAACGGTTTATTATATTTGATTGTATTAAGTTAAATGGTTTTCGTATGCATACATGGGTTTAAGTGAAGGGCATAAATGTCTTCTTGTATGAAATGAGTTTTATTAAATTATTTATTTTCGTCCACTCATAGCTTTTATGATTTTTAATGCACTTCAGGTTGATTGTGGATGCGGGTTGTAGTAGAGACCGAGACATCACAGTCCTCCACTGAACCTGGCGCTCTCTGGAAGCCCTGTTTGGGCTGTTAGCCAAGGTTATCCCTTGTCTAGCCTTCATGTCGTACGGGGGGTAGATGGGTGTCTGGCCTACGTGTCACACGTGGGTTAGATGGAAGCATGGCACATCCCGCGTTAATCTCGAGGGGATTGGGATGGGTCATGTGACAGGCATCGAGGTTGGGCCATATGGTATGTTGGAGTATTTCGTTGATAAGATTGGTTATTTTGATATGGTTGTGTTGGTAGGTTTGCTTTGGTGTGGATTTGGTGTGACTTTCTACGGGGCAGGTTTTAGAATTTCTGATTTTCTGGTTACTGGACATATTTTGAGATACATGTTTTATTCGCAAATCTGATGCATGCATAGCTTTATTAAACGGAGGGTTTAATAATTGATTTCAGAAAATGATTTTTCCAAACCTTTATTTTTGTCCACTCACACTTTTTATTGGTTTGGCACCCTCTAGGTTGATCGCGGACACGAGCTGCATGAAGACTGAGGCATCACGTAGATTTACGTACTTTGGATATCCTGCTAAGAATGTAGCCATATCCCTTGTTTGTCACATGGTAAGTATACATACTTAAATCTCGAGGGTACTTTAATGATTTGCATGACGTGTTAGATGAGAGCAAGCCCTCCCACGCTAATCGAGGGGGATTAAAGGGAGGTCTTGTCAGCTCAGCTGTTCATGGATCAGACTGTTCAGTTACATGGGGTCCCTAAACCTATTTTTTTGGATCATGATCTGAAGTTTACTTCAAGATTTTGGCAGGAATTTACTCGCTGTCTACGGACCAAGACACACTTTAGTATAGCCTTTCATCCTCAAACTGATGGGCATTCTGAAAGGACCATTTAGACATTCGAAGACACATTGAGGGCTTATGTACCATAGTTTAATGGGAGCTAGGACATTTACTTTCCTTTGATGGAATTTGATTACAACAATAGCTTTCGTACCAACATTGGGATGGCTCATTTCGACACATTTTATGGTCGTTAGTGCAGGACACCTTTTTGTTGGACTAAGGTGGAGGAGAGGAGAGTATAGGCATTGGAGTATCTGGATTTAACAATTGGAAGAGTCTGGGTTATCAAGGAAAGGTTGAAGACGACATAGGATCGTCAAAAGTGTTATGCAGATGATCGTACGAGGGACCTTGAGTTTAAGGTCAGAGACTGGGTATTAATGAGATTATTTCCTTCGAAGGGAGTGGTCTAGTTTGGATGACGAGGGAACTTGAGTATACTCAATTTATTGCACAATAAGAGGTTATTAAGAGGATAGGCGCGGTGGCTTATCGGCTGGCTTTGCCCTAAGAGCTCTCTCGGTTGCATGATGTGTTCCATGTATCTATGCTTCAGAAGTATTTATACGACGGGTACCATGTACTGAAGGAGTAGCCTGTAGAACTCAGGGAGGATCTGAGCTACAAGGAACAACCGATTATGATTCTGGACTAGAAGGACAATGTACTTCGAGGGAAAACTATTCCACTGGTCAAGGTTTTGTGGATGAATTCTAACGTGGAGGAAGCCACGTAGGAGCCGAGACATTGATTCGGGACCAATATCCACATCTTTTCCAATGACATGTACGAATTTCAAGGATGAAATTTCTATAAGGGGGTAGATTGTAACGACTTGAACCATTTTTAAAATTTATGTTACGGGAACTTTTGGGATTTTGGGGGGATTTGGCGATTTTACCCCTAGGGTTTTAGCTTGCTTACTATTTAGTGAAAGGGCATTATGGGAATAAAGAAAAATGTGATATTTTGGGAGAGTGAGGGCATGTGGCCACACTTGACCCACACACACTCACACTCTCTCCTATTCTCTCCTTCATCGTGCAACCCAAACCCATAATTCTTCAATTTTTCAAACACACATTTCTATCTCGTTTTAGCTCAAGCTAAGTCGTGAATTGTGATCCTTGGACCCTCACGATCGAGAAGGACCCAAGTTTGAAGGAAGGAGACATGGAATCTCTAGGAACTCAGCTAAGAAGGAAACCCAAAATTTTCGAGCTTTATATTGTAAAATCCATGTACTATTTCACAATTATGTACTTGGATTTGAGTTCCTATGATTGAGTAGATGAATTTTGACTATTTTAAAATTAAATTTGGTTGCTTTTTGAATAAGTTAGGAAGGTTTGAAGTTTTGAGCATTAAGGTTACCAAACCTGGTCCAGTGCCATGTGGTAGGTCATCATTGGGCCATGTGGCACGAGTGCCACGTGGAAAGTAGTGGTTGGTTTTACATGGCACATGTTAATTGGGGCCAATTGTCAATACATGTTAGGTTATTAGTGACATGTGGTAAGGCCACGTTAGCCTGAGCTAACATCATGCACGTGGGCACAAATCTCAGGGTAGGGCTGGGCTTGTTCGAAAGGTTTCGATATTTTGTATCCAATAGTAGTGGTTTTAGGCCGATCTGAGGTAATTTGATGTAGTTATGGCCATTTTCTCCTCAGAAAACGTGTTCAGGATGGGTTTATTTCTTCGGGGTCTAGGGGGTGTTTACTTATAAACTTATACGGATTATTGGTAACGCTCGAGTATTACTTTGATGGGCAAGAATGCTCTAGGGATTTCTGAGGAGGGCCCGCCTCAGGATTGAGCTCTGTATAACCGTATTTAAACTTCATTGACTTTGACTTAAGGATTTATCCCAAGTATGATATTATATGCATGTTTACTTTTCGAGACTAAGCGTATTTTTGGTATCTTAAGTGGCTGTGTCAGACAGGAGTAAAACATTTCTCATTAATCGAGGTATTTCTAGGGAGGGTCTTGTCAATTCAGTATCGGATGGCACCAGTAGAGTTGGTAGACATATATTAGCACCAGGTGACAAGGGCGCTTTCTTGCGTTTCTTTCGTGTAAGGTGCCACATGGTATGGGTGACACATGGATGGAAATGGGTGGTACCACATTGCACGTTTTGGGGGGTGCCATGTGGTAGGTAGTTGTAACGACCCGTCCCGAATTCCGGGATTAGATTAGTCATTAATCTCGATTAGTGAGGTTGAAAGGTGGTTAGTAGGGCGGAATCGGACAAAATGTGCAAAATGACCGTTTTGCCCCTAGTCGTGGGTAAAATGTTGACTTTTTGATCGGACTGTCAAACGGACTTTGACCGATGACCGTGACGTAGTTCGGGACGTCACGAGTTCATAGACAGGTGACACGTTCGATTCCGACATTCGTAGAGAAAGTTATGATGTTCGGAAGTTGATGGGTATTTTGGTAATTTGGTCAATTGGGGTCAAATGTTGACTTTTTGACCGGGAGGTCCGATGGACGACGGCCAAGGACCGTTACGTAGGTATCGTCGATACGAATCCAATGACAGGCGGCATGCCGAAATCGGAGATTCGACGACGAAGTTATGGTCAGGGAAACGAATTTACGAACCGAGGCTCGGATTAAAATAATAATATAATAATGAATAGTAACCGATGACTGTGCACATCCGGATGAGTGACAAGTGTCACCCATTCCTTGTTTCCAGCTCCTTGTTTCCCTCCAAACACTATCATTACAACATCATCATTCCTCATCCATCATTCCCCTTCCTTTTCTTTGATTTTTCTTCAAACCATGCACAAATTGGGGGAAACTGAATTGAGAGAATTGGGCTCTCTTTCACTGCCAGTTTTGAGTGAGTTTTGTGAGATTAGTGAGAGTGAATCAAACTGGGGAAACACTGGGAACGATTGATGGCTGGGAGCTGAGAATTCGAAATTTGGGGTTTGAGAGGGAAAATTCGAAATTAAATCCTAAGGCCGCGAGGATCAAATTGAAGCTCACATTCAGCTTCCTGGGGTCACAATGATCAGAATTATCGAAAGAACGAAGGGAATTGGTGCTATTTTGGCTCTGATCACACTTGGTGACAGAGGAGGAAAATCGAGTTGTGAATTTTAATAATGAATTTTATATTACGGAAAGTGGTTGGGTTTGGGGGAACCATAGGGTGTGATTTTGGAACCCTAGTATTAAAAAGGTAAACCTTAATAATGATTAGTGGATAATAACTTGTGCTGCGACGAGCGGCTGAGGTCATGGATGACCATGTGGATGGCTCTGGTGAGTCTAGTCAGAACTATGGGATTCGATCTACGGATACGGTTCTAAGATAAATTATGAAATCCCGTGTTGGATCGGGTATTGGTGTGATGTGTGGATGCGGATCTCGATAGCAATGACAGTTAGTCGGTAGTCATATGGAGATGACTGGCTATCGAGGGTAATTAGTGTGGTTATAATACTTGGGGATCAGGGGACGTTCAGGGAACGTTCATTTTCCTAATGTGGATTGTCAGAGTGGTGGTCCCCATAGTTGTGCGGTACGGGATCGTCGTTCGGTATGAACGGAGATCCAGGGTTGTCGTATTTGCACACGGTGTGCAAGTATGAATGTTTGTGGGTTGGTACTTTTGTGCCGATGCTAGTATGGATGCATGTGTGCTAATACTAGTATTGTTGATAGTGTGTTGGTACTGGTACTAGCGCTGGTGCTAGTGTCGGTGATGGTGTTGACGATGAGCCACAAGTTGAGGGGTGACTCCGTCATGATGAACATATGTTCGGTCTTTGAGATTCGGTAGTGGTTGAGTGATGGACTGGATGGGATCCAGTTGAGATTGTGATGTGTTGGGATTAGTCCCGACAGGGGTAAAATGACAAGTGATGAGTGGATTAAAAGGGTATAATTGAGACTTGAGTAATCTTGGGATGACGTCCCCTACGTCATGATAATTGGTGGATTTGGGGGAGTTGGTGGCAACTCCAAAATTTGTGTGATTTTATGTTTTTAAATATCCCTAAAATGTACATGGAAATGATTAAAACTGGAAAAGACAAGGAAAACCATTATTGGTATAGATGTGGAAATTTGTAATTGAGAACTTAGAAAATCGAGTGTTGAACCTGTAAAGGTTGGGATGTGCGAACGGAACAATAACAGATTGATTGTGGACACGTGGTTGTCCAAGTGAGTTGGGGATGTCGGGAGTCCAGTAGTTGGACTTGACATCTCGTTGGGAGCATGTCTGTTTCCAACATGGTTGGAACCTTAGATTCGAGGAGCGTTATGATTGGGGAATGAGAGTGGTGCTCGTTTTTGGTGATTGGTAATCCGAAGTCATTGGGGTTGACTTCTTGCTTTCTGCCCTGGCAGACAGTGACTGTAGTTACCAGTACGTTGAGCGTGTATTGGTTGGTGAGCTCATGTGTGTTGTGGGGTCATCAGGGGAGTTGCGTATTCAAAATTAGGTAAACGAGATTCCTCATTTTCTGCTTGGTGGCAGAGGATGTTGTGAGTGCAGCGAGTTTTGTTTGCATCCACGTAGGATGAGTTTTGGCATCATTGTGTTGGATCATCCTTGGTTTTTCCTAGGTGGAATGACAAGGATCGATACGAACTTGGGTATGTGAGTCGTAATGACGGGATTGAACTTCTTTTCGAAGTGGAGCCCGTATGGTATCTTACTCGAGTGAGTAGGTTTCCGACTGGTCGGACTTTGTCAACCTTAGACGTGTGGACGTTGGATTGGCTTCCCTATGAAGTCAATTGGAGGTATTGAACGGGTAACCGATAGGTTCGGTTTTGGTGTGTCTTGGTAATTGTGAACGAGATTTCGGGATTTGGAATCGAATTTCTGGGTGACGATTCAGGATTCGATTTTGGAACTTGAAAGTATATTTCCGGATTTGGGTACGGAATGGTTATTCCAAATTCTAGCTTACGGAATAATGATTTCGGATTCGGATTTGGATATGAATTAAAAATGTGATGTTTGGGTTTGGATCCGGGATTTCTTACGAAATTGCGGATTCGGATTTGGAATTAGAACTAGATGATGGGTGGAGTTTCGATTTGTCTCATGCTGGATTGGGCAAACGTACTCCATTATTGGAACGTGTTTGGCTATGACCTAGGTGGTTGTAGTCTGGTCATTAGATAGATGTGTGTACTTCGTACATGGTTCGAGGTACAATACTTTGTAGAATTGTGGTGTCTAGTTATAGTATATGGGTTGTACCCGAGGGGTGTCGGTGAGCGTGTTGGCAGTCGGATTGGTTCCGATACCACCGGATTAGTCGTGGTCCGGACATTATTATGCAATGGGTCATGGTATTTCCGATGTGTTTAATCGCACACGAGTCGGGTGAAAATGTCGGTAAGTGTATATTTAAGTCAAGCAAGTTGGTGGCTTGTGTAGCCACGAGTGAGTCTAGTGTCAGTTTTCGACTGATAACAACTGTGTGGTGACAGATTGTCAGGATGTGTAAACATAGATTGTTGAGTGGGGTCAGCTGACTCTTAGTGGGAGTGGGAAAGGAACCGTCGAGTTGTTGCATCAACGAAATGGTCGATTTGACAAGTGGTGTCAAGTTCGAAACAAATAGTTTCAGTCATTCGACGAGGTCGAATGTAGTCGTTGCGTTATGAGTACTAGTGGTACTTTTGGGTGCAGACAAGTTTTGTCTGATTAGTTGGTGTACGGGTGTACACGTGTTGCTTGGTCGATTCCACTTTCCACGGGATGTTTGTGGAATCAGGATAGTCGAGTTTCGAGAGCGAAACTAATTAAGGAGGGAAGTACGTTGAGATTAGATCAGTTGGAATTTCGAGGACGAAATTTATTAAGGAGGGAAGATTGTAACGACCCGTCCCGAATTCCGGGATCAGATTAGTCATTAATCTCGATTAGTGAGGTTGAACGGTGGTTAGTAGGGCGGAATCGGACAAAATGTACAAAATTACCGTTTTGCCCCTGGTCGTGGGCAAAATGTTGACTTTTTGATCGGTTTGTCAAACAGACTTTGACCGATGACCGTGACGTAGTTCGGGACGTCACGAGTTCATAGACAGGTGGCACATTCGATTCCGACATTCGTAGAGAAAGTGATGATGTTCAGAAGTTGAGGGGTATTTTGGTAATTTTTTCAATTGGGGTCAAATGTTGACTTTTTGACCGGGAGGTCCGATGGACGAGGGCCAAGGACCATTACGTAGGTATCATCGATACAAATCCAATGACAGGCGGCATGCCGAAATCGGAGATTCGACGACGAAGTTATGGTCAGGGAAACGAATTTACGAACCGAGGCTCGGATTAAAATAATAATATAATAATGAATAGTAACCGATGACTGTGCACATCCGGATGAGTGACAAGTGTCACCCATCCCTTGTTTCCAGCTTCTTGTTTCCCTCCAAACACTATCATTACAACATCATCATTCCTCATCCATCATTCCCCTTCCTTTTCTTTGATTTTTCTTCAAACCGTGCACAAATTGGGGGAAACTGAATTGAGAGAATTGGGCTCTCTTCCACTGCCGGTTTTGAGTGAGTTTTGCGAGATTAGTGAGAGTGAATCAAACTGGGGAAACACTGGGAACGATTGATGGCTAGGAGCCGAGAATTCGAAATTTGGGGTTTGAGAGGGAAAATTCGAAATTAAATCCTAAGGCCATGAGGATCAAATTGAAGCTCACATTCAGCTTCCTGGGGTCACAACGATCAGAATTATCGAAAGAACGAAGGGAATTGGTGCTATTTTGGCTCTGATCACACTTGGTGACAGAGGAGGAAAATCGAGTTTAAGTCGTGGAGTTTGAGGCTTCGAATGATTCAATTGAGGTGGGGAAACTACTTCTCATGATCCCACGATGCTTCTGGGTTCATCAATTGAAGGAAAACGTTGGAGATTGACGGACTTCCATGGTTGCACAGTGTACGGATGTTCGAGCTTGAGTCGTGATGATTGAGCGATGGATTGATGCAATTGAGTTGGGGGAAAGGTTTAACGGAGTCCATGGAAGCTTCTGGTTGAATCAATTTAAGGAAATCGATCGAAATTGATGGAATTCCATGAATGAACAGTGTTCGGAGTGTTCTTGGTGTTCATCATCGAATCGTGGGAATTTGGGTAAGTGATCGTGTAATTGATGTTACAGACCTGTAATCGAACTAAGAAAGAAACTAACTGAATGATTAATTGAAGGAATTAAGGCTGAATTGATGGACATTGAACCGGGTTGTATCGCGGGCAAATTGGACCCGTTTCCCAGACAAACGGGTTGGGCTGGTGACACTGTAGCAGGCGCGTGGGTTTCACGCGCAGTCACTCATGACGGCGCGTGACAGCACGTGGACACGAATCTCGAGGTGAGGTCAACATGACTTCTGTCCTATTTAATGTAACGGACATTTTGGAATTGGTTTCGTGTCGATCGGAAACCGTCTCGATATTGTTCGGGATGTCCGATGGTTTTAAATTAAGTTTAAAAATAATTAAAAATTCGGGAAAATTACGGGACTTTGATAGGACGTTAATGTGGAGGTTAATAACCCTCTAATGTGATTTGGACAGGATTGGGAGTCCCGGTGATAGTGGTGAGGCCCGGGAGGGCCGGTGGCACGCGTATCGAGGTATACCGTTAAAACGGTCTGTGAATGGACTTTGGTTTTATAAATTCTATGCATGCTTAAATGTTTTATATGGATTATGGTTGTGATTGTATGATGTTGATTTGGTTGTTGGTAAATTGTACGGTTTCACGTATTTCGAGGCGATTTACGTGCTTGCACGTAAATCGAGGTTTTCCGGTTTTACATGGATTTTCCATATTTCTGACTTGGATATAATATGATGAAATGGTTTTGAAATTGGAAATATAAACTCGGGCTTGAGGCCCACTTGTTTTGGAAATTTCGGACTTGGAGTCCATTTGAGAATCGGGTCGGGGGCCCAGTTAGTTAATGAAATCGGGCCAGGGGCCCAGTTGATATGAAATCGGGCTGAGACCCATTTGAGTTATGTTATCGGGCCAGGGGCCCAGTTGATTTACGAATTTGGGCCGTGGGCCCAGTGGGTTTATAAGTCGGGCTGCGGGCCCAGTTGGTTTACAAATCGTGCCGTGGGCCCAGTGGTTCATAAAATCGGGCATGAGGCCCAGTTGGATTATAAATGTGATTTCGGGTCAGGGACCCTATGTTTAATAAATGTGATTTCGGGTCAGGGACCCTATGTTTAATAATTGTGATTTTGGGTCAGGGACCCTAAATGGAATTACACGGTTTTATGGAAATTTCGGGTAGGGCCCATTGTAATGATGTGATAAAAGGATTTAATAAAACTGTTTTCCATATACCATCTGGATACAAGGATATATGATGGTCTCCTCCAGATGTCTGGGACACTGGGGAACTCACGGTGCATTGCCTGCGAGGGGTCATTATACGGAGCAGCCGGACCGTATGATGACTCAGGAGCAGGATTGCTATGATTGACGTCAGGGACGTCAGACATCAGGGATGTCAGATATATGGACCCGGAGAGATCCCGGGCAGCACGCGTAGCTTATGAAACCGTGAGATATGACGTCAGGGACGTCAAGCGTCTGGGACACTAAGCATCTGGGATGCTGGTGATGGTAATGGTAAAATATGGATTAATGAATCTATGAAATGGCTTTTCGGTTGGATATGTGTTATGTGGTAAAAATGGATTATTGGTTATGAAATGGTATGTCGGGTCGGGGACCCTAAATGGTTTTGGATTTATGGATTTATATTTATGGTTTTGGTCGGTGGCCCACATGGTTTTAATATGTCTGGTGGTGGTATTCCACAGTTTTGGGCTGAGTTCCCACACTTGGTTTTTGGTTAACGGTTTTTGGGCTAAGGCCCTAATGGCTCGGTTGAGCAAACGTTTTGGTTACTGGTTTTCGTGGCATGCATACGTTTTTATTGGAGGGCATAAATGTCTTATAAATGTATTTGATAAACTTATTGGTTTTGTCCACTCACAGCTTTTGGTTTTAATACCCTTCAGGTTGATTACGGATGCGATTGCAGCAGAGACTGGGACATTGCACACCTCCTCCATCGATTCTTGCGCACTCTGGATGCCCCGTTGGGCAGTGGCTCTTGATTATCCCTTGTCTGACACCCCTTGTTGGACGGGAGCAGGGCACATTCCACGGTAATCCCGGGGGGATTGGGATGGGTCCTGTCAGTAGTGACAGGGTTGTTAGGTGACACGTGAGCAGTTGACGTTAGCCGATGACGTTTGCAGCGTTAATAAAGCGTGTGGAAACTTTAACTAGCGTGTGTGGGAACATGGGCTAGACTTTTTAGGCGAAATCAGTCTTGTTTGAATGGTTTCAACATCCTGAATACAATGATGATGGTTCAGGTCGATTGGAGGTCGTTTGATGATAGTTTTTGGGGTTTCTCCTTACTATATGAGTTCTGGGACGTGTTTTCGGTTCCGGGGTTTAGGTGGTGTTTACATATGAATCGTATGGATTGTTGGTGACCTTCGTGTGTGACTTTGACAAGCTAGGACGTCTCTGAGGCTTTGGATTGGCTGACGGCTCAAGATTTAGACGACCAGTGGTACTGTGAGTGGACATTTCTTTCATAAATGTGATGCATGCATAATTATATGTTTTTACCGATATTATGGTATGATTTGGCATGGTTATGGATACGATTATGTTTCTGATTATGTTTCAAGATAAATGGTTGGTTTTGAAATGCATTTTGGGTTGTGGTTTCTAGACACTAACTTTATCTTGGTTTTTGGAAAAACGAGTTTTGGGCTGGTGCCTGGGTTGGAAGTGTATTTTAGGGAAACTCTTTTTCGTATGGCATCCTCATGCGATTAGATCGCTATATCTGGAGTTGGACTCCGATAATTCCTGACGGACTCGGACGTGGTCAAAGTTAGACTCCGTACATACCGACGGAGTTGGACTTCACAGGATATGCAGTTGTCTACCGGAAGTATAGAGGGAATGCTAGTTGGACTAGCCACTGGTTGAACCAGCAAGACGAGGATCGACTTTATGGCTAGTTGGACTAACAGCGGTTGGACTAACAGGGCAGTGCTTGACTTTTGGGGCTAGTTGGACCAGTGGGACTTGGTTTGGCTTTTGTTTACTTGTGGCGTGTCCATAGGTTTTCCAATCGTTTACAACTAGGGATTTCAGGGAAATGTAGGCCAGAGACTTTTATGTTTTTTTATGTGATTTAGGTTTGACCCATGGTTTCTACATGTTTCTGTTTTAACTGAAACCAATGGTTTATTTGGTTATGCATGCATGTTTTCTAAAACAGAGGGGGAAAAGGTTTATTTCGGAAAATGGTTTTTCAAAAGCTTTATTTTTGTTCACTCACAGTTTTGATGGTGTTTGGTAGCTTCTAGGTTGAGTTCGGGACGAGGGCTGTATGAAGACTGAAGCATCACGTGAGTTTGCACACACTTGTTTTTCGGAGTATGTTGTGGTAGTTATCCCTTGTCTAACATTGGGTAGGTGTGTTTGTTTCAGGTTGAGGGTATTTTGGTAATTTTACAGTGGTTGTGTCATACGGGAGCAGACCCTTTTCTCGTTAATCGAGTTATTTCCAAGGAGAGTCCTATCAATTTGATATCGTGTTAGGAGCATCAAATCGTGACATATATTATTATTTTATTTTTTAATTAAAAAATATATTGGGAGACAAATAATTAATTTTTCGATTATATAACTTAGATGATACTATTAGAGTTTTTTTATAATATATTTAATTTATGGAATAATAAAACATTATTTTTACATTTTACATCTTTGAGTCATTATTTAATAGCCTTTATAATTGTTTATGTATATATATATATTCAATATTTCTATAATAAATGTAAAATCAGGTAAATAACACAGATGATGATTTATGCAATTAAATAGTTAATCATTTTTTCAAGATTTTCTCATTTTGTAGAATTCATGTTATAATCATTTTTTTTTTATAAAGTCGACAATGTGTTCCTACATTTTAATGGTGGGTTGAACCCTATCTTAGGTACGGTGTTTGGTAGTGGAGTGAATTTTTTCCCACCCAATATATGAAGCAAAGGAGGATATTTGGTTGGATATTCTTGGTTGATTTCGGTCTGATTTTGTGTGGGTGTTGGCTGGGATTTCTTTATTTTTTGCTTAATTTTTGCTTATTATTTTTCGGGTAAAGAGGATGTGGGTTTTGGGTGGATATTTTATGAAGAGTTGGCTGGACGTTGGAGTAAAGGTGTGGCTGCGTGTTTTTGTTTTGATTAAAAAAAGGCAGTTAGGATGTGAACAAAAGAGAGGTTTAAAAATAAGAAGGTCAGGAGTGTAGCTGGCTCGCTCACTGTGAGAATGTTGAATTCTCAAACCACGAGCCAAAACTCTTTGCTTTATTATATACCTGTATATATATATATATATATATATATACATATGTTCTTAACAATTCAAAAGCTCTGAATTATACCCAAAGCCACACGCCACCATTGTGGCAGGGATGGCTTTTGTTTATATATATGTTCTGGACAATCCAACACTTTTGAATTGAACCCATTGCTTCACACGCCATCTTTGTGGCAGTATTGAGTTTTGTGTGTGTGTGTATATATATATATATATATATATGAATTTGGAGGTAGGGCACACCGAATACACTTGCTTTATTAATATGTGCTTGACAATTGAAAATGTCAAATTGTTTCCATGGTTCCACACGCCACTTTTGTGGTGTAAATATATATATATATATATATATATATTTATATATTTGAATTTAGAGTCATGGGACCCACCAAACCATTAATGGTTTTTTGTTTATATGTATAATATATCATAGTTTTTATTTTTACCAATCGGGTCACATGGTCGGCTGTAATAATTAATTTCTTGGCCGGTTGACCTTAGTAAAATTTTTCGACCGAACCAACCATGTGGTTTGATTGTCGGTCAGGTCCTATGGCTTTTTAGATCAAGAAATAAAGTGGTGGCCACTAATGGTCTAATGACACTCATCAAATAGGGGTTGGGCTTTAGTTCTACTGAATTTAATTTTTCGACCCAACCCAAGTTTGAAAGAAAATATGGATACTGGTCAGGTTCTCGACGAACCTCACCCCGCCTTGATTGCCAATTGGTCGAGAAAAAGAAACAAATAGAGCCAAGATAATGTCTACCTAGAACCTTCTCGTTCGAATCATTTCAATATCAATCCACCGTGAATCAACTCATCTTAACAAGACAAGTTTTTACAATCCGACTTGGAAGATTTGGGTGGCCTGACTTGGGAAGATTTGGGTGGCCTGAATTGGAAAGATTTGGGTGGCCTGACTTGGAAAGATTTTGGGTGGTCTCGATTTGGAAGGATTGCGGGAGGGCCAAATTTGGAAGGATTTCGAGTGGCTCAACTTGGAAGGTTTTCAAGTTAGAAGAGTGGAGGCCAAGCATGGCCACTTCGTGGGTTGGCTAAACCCTATAAATAGCTAAGGTGAAAAAAAGAATGGGACATCAACATCAACACACAAACTTACTCTTATCTTGCATCTTTTCAATCCTTAGACTAGATTTTCATGTTCAAGTTCTAGTTAGTCAAGTTCTTCATTTTTCTAGAGTAAGTTTATTTACCATAATACTTTTAATTACTTTGTTTTAAATTCAAGTTCATTTTTATTTAATCTTTGTTTTTTATTCGAGTTCATTCACTAACGTTCGTTTAATAGCTTTACTTAATTGCTTCGTTAATTTTTATTTTATTATTCTTGTCTTTAATTTTAATTATTGTTTTTCTTTTAAGTATCAATTTATTACATTTACGTTTAAATTTATTTTCTTCAAGCATAGTTACTTTTCTCACTCAATTTAATTATTGCACTTGCACTTCGTTTACATAATAAAAAAATAGAAATATATACAAGCTCAAAGCCTAAACACCCTCGATCCTGAGGGAGTGAAAGAACTCAGGCCGAGAGGAGGTTCCTTGCTCGGCCGCACAATCATAAGGTTAGAAGTCAGCCTTAGGGGCGCACCCAATACTTACAATTCTATTTGGTGGCCGGGTGGTGGCACGCCTGCGCATTTATTCGAAGAAGGACCAAAATCCCTTCTAACGTTTTGATAAATCAAATAGAGGGAAACATATTTTGGCACGCCCGGTGGGACTCACTAGGTTTTGATATTGCATGGTCGTTGGCATTAGGGGGAATCCTAGAAACGACCAAGAAATCCAGTCGCCCAATTTAGTAGTCGGGCGAAGGAGAGGAAATATGGTTAGAACACTCCCAATGTCGACCCAGCCATTTGTTATGCCAACTTCTCAAGCAGGCCATAGTGGCCAATTACAAGTCGGCTGGACCTCAGCCGTGACAACAGATACAAGTTCGGTAGAGGTTACCAGCAACCCTTTAGAGCCGGTCCTCCAGCCAAATCCGACGACCTCGTTGGACTTCCAACAATTAATTCGAACGTTGGAGGTGACAAATCGAGCGACTAACCAGCGGCTTGACGCGCTCACTACTGAGATGAACAACCAGAGGTTGGACGTTCGCAACCAGTTCGTTCAGGTGAATGATAGGCTCGGTCAACAACCTGTCCCAAAGGAACACCTAGAAACCCGAGGCCAAGTAGGTGCTCAAGCCGAGAATTTTGGGGCGAATGAACAACCTGGAAATAATCTAGTGGGGAATAACCAAGGTTTGAATATCCCAAATCACAAAAATCTCCCAGGTTGGAACAATCAGTTCGTCCAGAATCCATATCAAGCTTTTCACAAGGCTCGACCACAGGCCAACCTAGATGTTGGGGGCAACTTCGCTGGCCCATACATAAATCAGATTGCGGGCCTAGGTGGTTGGGGAAACCTTGGAGGAAATCATCTGAATGGCCCTGACAACGGACCCGTCCAACAAAGGGCTCTCGACTGGGGTGTGGTCGAGCAACTGATCCAGGAGATGGTTCCTCTCGCTAGGAGAGTCAGCCGACTTGTGTACAGGAGGCCGTATCCTCAACACTTTGACACGGAATAATTTCCACGTGGTTTCAGCGTTCCAGATTTCACCCTTTTTTCGGGTGATGGATTTCAATCCACGGTGGAGCATGTAGGCCGATTCACGGCTCAGTGCGCGGAGATAGCTCACCGTGAAGGTCTTATGTTAAGACTTTTCCCAAGTACTCTCACGGGGATTGCGTTCACCTGGTATGTGAATCTACCACAGAACTCCATTCCGAATTGGGCGACAATGGAGCAAGTCTTCCATGAACAATTTTATCGACCCGAGCCAGAAGTGTCTATGGCTAACCTAGCTAAAATGAGATAAACTTTTAACGAGTCGACTTAGGAATTCTTGGCCAGGTTCAAGGTGGCTAGGACCAAATG